>OY725330.1:37961201-39168222 GCA_963242795.1 Inga leiocalycina | reverse complement strand
TCCCATACAACGCTTCATACGGCACCATCTGGATGCTCGCATGATAACTATTGTTGTAGCCAAACTCCGCAAGAGGAAGAAAACGATCCCAACTCCCTTTAAAGTAGAGAACACATGCCCACAACATATCTTCTAGGGTCTAAATAGTCCTTTCTGACTATCCATCTGTCTGAGGATGATAGGTCATATTGAATCTCAATTGAGTTCCTAGCGCTTCATGCAATGCACTCTAAAATCTAGAAGTAAATCAGGGATAACGATCGAAAATGATATTCTTCGGTATGCCATAGAGCTTCATAATCTCTCAAACATAAATCTCTGCTAGCTTGTCCAGAGAGTAACTAGCATTGATCGGTAAGAAGTGCGCTGACTTCGTTAATCGGTCCACAATGACCCATATCGCATCATAATTCTTGATCCTGGGAAATCCCATAACAAGGTTTATGGTCACACTTTCCTACTTCCATTCTGGAATTTCAGGACTTTGCAACAAACCAGGCTGTCTCTGGTGCTCGATCTTTACCTTTTGGCATGTGAGACACCTCACCACATATTTTGTCACACCACTCTTCATTCCCGGCCACCAATACACATATTTCAAATTATGGTACATCTTGGTCATACCAGGATGAAGAGTATACCAGCTCTTATGTGCCTCATCTAAAATTTTCTGTCTCAACTCCACCTTACGTGGAACACAAATTCATTTTTGGTAGCGAACCAATCTGCTAGGTGACAGATCATAGCCATGTGCTTCTCCCCCCACAATTCTAGCCAAATTATGCTTTATCCAGCCATGTTACCTCTAAGCCTCTTCAATTTCAGCTCTCAAGTTGCTTTCCCCTTGGGAAACAGTATAGTTGGCATAGATGATCTGGTTTGACAAATTCAAATCACGAAAATATTCTATCAATTACCCCTCTTGTATTATCATAGCTGCCACTAGTACCATTTTTCGACTAAGAGCATCAGTGACTACATTTGCCTTACCCGGATGATATTTGATTTCCAGGTTGTAGTCCTTAAGCAACTCCATCCAACAACATTGTCTCATATTCAATTCTTTTTTATCATATAAATAGTTGAGACTCTTATGGTCATAGTACAGTTCCACAGTCACACCGTACAGGTAATGACGCCAAATCTCCAATACAAACATAATGGCCGCAAGCTCCAGATCATGAGTGGGATAGTTCAATTAATGAGGTTTGAGCTGTTAAGAGGCATAGGCCACCACACGTCCTTGCTGCATAAGGACACACCCTAATCCCTGCCCACTGGCATCACTATACACAACGTATGTTAAACTAGGATTAGGTAAAATCAACACAAGTGTTGTAGTCAACCTCTGTTTCAGCTCCACAAAGCAATTTTCATAATGTTCAACCCACACAAATGGCTGATCTTTTCTCATGAGCTTGGTCATTGGCAAGGCAATACAGGAGAAATTTTGAATGAATCTCTGATAAAAGCCAGCAAGACCCAAAAAACTGCGTACCTCTGTAATAGTTTTTGGCCTTTTCTAGTCCAGTATTTCTTCCACTTTATTGGGATCCACAGAGACCCCTTCTTACAAGATAACATAGCCTAAGAATTTTACTTTTGATAGCCAAAACTCATACTTACTCAATTTGGCATAGAGTTGCTTCTCACGCAATGTATTCAACACAATTCTCAAATGATGCTCACACTCATCTCTACTCTTAGAGTATATCAAAATATCATCTATGAATACTACAACAAACTGATCTAGGTATTATCGAAAAACACGGTTCATGTAATCCATGAAAACCACAGGTGCTTTGGTTAGCCCAAATGACATTACTAAGAATTCATAATGACCATACCTATTCTGGAACACAGTCTTCAAAACATCTTCTGCTTTCACTTGCAGCTGATGACACCCCGACCTTAGATCAATCTTTGACAACACACATGCACCAGATAATTGATCCAAGAGGTCATCAATTCTGGGGAGAGAGTACTTATTCTTGATGGTAATCTTATTCAATTCTCTATAGTCGATACACAAATAAAGAATCTCATCTTTCTTGTTCACAAACAAAACTGGAGCTTATGAAGGCAACACACTAGGTCTAATAAACCCTTTTTCGAGCAAATCCTTAATCTGTTTCTTTAATTCCGTCATTTCATTTGGGGCCACACGATATGGGGCTTTAGATATAGAACTAGCTCCAGGCACAATATCAATCGAAAATTGAACTTTCCTCTCAGGAGGTAATCCACTTAGGTCATCTGGAAATACCTTAGGGAATTCATTTACTATGGGTATATCACTCAAAGTCTCACTGGTTTCCCCATATACAGAAAAGAAAACCATATACCCTTGACAACGCTTTTTCAAATATTTCTCAGCCTTAGCTATTGAAAGGAAATTTAAGCCGACATTCTTATCCTCAATGCTATGAGAAATAGGATACACTATCCTCTTATTCTCACAATCTAACAATACATTATTCGCTCTCAACCAATCAAAACCCAAAATGACTTCCAATTGGTAGAACGGTAAACAAATCAAATCTACCACAGATTCATGACCCTCAACGGTTACAATACAATTTAAACAAGCTTCTGTAGTTACAGCCTTCACACCTTTTGGTGTTGACACAATCAGATCGAATGGTAACTTATACACATTTATTTCCAGGCATTTCACATAATCATATGCAATAAAGGAGTAACTTGCACCCGAGTCAAACAATTCTTGTAATACATATCCATTAAGAAGAACTGTACCTTATATTAGCTTTGGGGATTTCTGGGCTTCCTTGTGAGTCATGGCAAGTACTCAGCCCTGAGTCCTTAGTCTCTGCTCCGGTCGTGGCTGTCCACACTCAACAAATGTATGCCCTACTTGCTTGCACTTAAAACGGATCACCCGACCATCGCAAGTCTTGCCATGATGTTGCTTGTTACAGCGAGGATATGTGCATACAGTAGGAGCTCTATGTTGATCATGACTCCCGGGCTGATAGGACTTCTTACCACTTCCTCTATATGAGAATGATCCTGAGCCCTTTCGCTTCTAAGAAGCACTACCCTTACTAGGCTCACTATGACCACCAATAATCTTAGCTGGATATAGCTCTCTCATATTGCTCTCTGTAATCCGACATTCCTCAATTGCCTTGTTAAACTTAAAAAATTGATGGGTGGCTATTCTCTTCCTCATATCATGCCTCAAACCCCGTACAAGCAAGTCTGAGCTCAACTCCTAATCATCCATCTTCTGCAAATACTCATAAAAGACTCTGTGTCCCCTTGCTTGATATTCAAGAACTCGGTCTCCTTCTCAAGCTTTACCAACTTGGGGAAATATTTTTTGTTGAAATGTTGTTGGAACACTTCCCAGGTCAATGGTATGTTCTTGCTCTGCAAGGACAAGGAAATATTCTTCCACCAATGGTCTGCATCTCTTTTGATTTTATACACCGCCAATCTAGCTTTCACTTCTGAAGAACATTCAAGGACCTCAAAAATTTTCTCAAGACGGTTTAGCCAATCTTCCACTACCTGAGGATTAAATTTCCCTTTAATTGCCAGAGGTAGGTGCTTATAGAATCTAGAGACCCAAAACTGAAGATCTCTTTCCTCTCTAGCTGGACTTCGTATAATTCCTGGTTGGTCTACTATGAGGAGGTTATTCAAGTGGCCATGCCGACCCTTCCGTCGTCTCTTCTCTATGAGTCCCCTCTTAAGTCTCCTCTTGTGTTTCCTCCCGAGTAGACTGACCTTGGCCCTCATTATTCTTTGCTTTCTTAGCTCTGAGCTCTTCTCTAAGCCCAGCTACCATATCTTGTTGATCCCGCATCAACCCCATCATTTCTTGCAACAGGTCTGGTGGATTCTCATTAACAAGCCCCACCTCATGATTTCTTGTACTATGGGGTGACCTTTTATTGCTCTTTTCATTCTACAAATAATTCATCCTATTAATCCAACAATTATGGTATACAAATAATTCCACAAAGCACATATATCCACATAACCAGAACTGATATATTCATACGATGGTCATTCATAAATGATTTTCTATCACTAAGACCATACTATGGGAGATATATCCTAGCAAACTCTCCCCTTGCTAGGAACTACAGCTCTGATACTAAAAATGTAACCCCCTCACCGTAATTATATCCAAATTATGAAATTTAAGTGAAATAGAGACCAATAAGACAAAATAACATTTATAATCCCTTATCTTCAAGATGAGGTATACCGAAAAATAGTTCAAAACATAGTTCATCTAGTCTCACATTCACCTTTGGATACAACTACCTGTGCAGTTAAATCACTTAATAAATATCAGAGTGCGTAACTAAAATCCTGGCAACCTCGGGTTACTTGTATATATATAATGGGTTTAGAGTTTCCCAAAATGGAGATTACATATCCAAAAATTATCTACAGCTCATATACATACAATAATCCCAAAAATCCTATTAGATAACTAGTGGTCTAAAATCAAAATGTCCCTACAAGATCCTAACCACTGCGGGTTGGCCGCTTCCCCTATCTGAAATGTTAGTCATTTAGAAAGAGTGAGATTCTAAAGAATCCAAGTACTAACAAATAACTCATACAATATATAAACACAAAGCATGTAAGTTCATCATGTTCAGCAATAACACTATGAGTCATGGCTCGTGCGACAACCGATAGCACTCACGGCTGTTATAACAATGCACTATGCTCACTTTCACGGTAATCACTATGCTAGCTTTCACGGTAATCACTATGCCCGCTTTCGAGGTAGTCACTATGCAGCAGCATCTCAAGGCATAAAGTATCACAAGGCACAAAGCTTCACAAGGCATAAAGCAACATAAAGCTTTATAAGGCGTCTCAATGCATCTCCAAGCAGCAACAACAGCAACACACAATGCATGATAGACAAGCATACAATATATTTACACAAAGTATAAGAGAGAAGTCACTACCTGTATCTTTCCTGACGTTCTTCAGCACAGTGGGCTTACGTGTCTGACAGATATCAAATCCTATACCAATTTAGGGACAATTAATTAATTTCTTTCTAAAATACTTATTTCCATAATACTTTAAGTTGGTTATCATTTAAGACTCTTTAGGTGACTATTAGAGGCCTACACATATGCCAAAAAGGTTGGGAGAAACTACCCTAAAGACCCATTTTTCGAAGGCAAAACATAAATTTTTGGCTTACTCACTCGAGTGAAGATGACCTCACTCGAGTGATGAGAGACTTGCACTCGAGTGAGAACGGCTCTCACTCACGAGTGTTTGACTGTGAGCAACTAACTTGGTCAGAAAATTCTCAACGCACTCAAGCATAAGGCTTTATACTCGGGTAATGACTTTAAATCCACTCGAGTCCATGAAAGTGCAACACAGAGAGTGACGACCCAAGAGCGCAGACAACTCCAAAGGAAAAGGCTCACTCAAGCACAACCTCTAACACTTGAGTGAGAAGACTTCACTAGCGAGTGTCATAACACACTCTTTAAACTTAGTTAGCGAGTAAGGATCCGAGACGTAGCCCTTAACATGAACTCAAAGCTTCACTCAAGTGAACCCATGCTTACTCGAGTGATCCTAAACATCACTCGCAGTTACAGAAGTGCATTTGGTAATATTTTCAACCATTGTCTAAACTTGCAAAACATGTTTTCTTACCACAACATACAATAATCTTTTGTTATCATCAAAACTTGAAATCAAACTTTCTCCCCCATTTTAATGATGTTAAAACCTTTGTGATGGATTTTAAAACTTGAATAAAGTAAAAATTTTTGAGAAATATTTCAAGATTTCCAAATAAATATTCACTAAATTTTTTAATCATTTTTTAGATTTTTGCACTTAACTTTATAAGTTTCCTACAATGCTTCCAATGGACACTAAAAGCCAAGATATGTCATAGTAGAGTTGAAAATCTTAGAAAACATGAAAATGAGCATATATATATATATATATATATTTATGAACTTATGAGAAACATTAGCAAATAACATTTACTAATGAAAATCAAAATACATCCAAGTCAGAAAAAAAGTAGAAAAGCTCAAAAAATATTAAGCTTACTCCAATACATCAAAACTACCCAATACTCCCCCCTTAAGCCAAAATAAATCCAGAACCAGATAGAATAGCTCAAGAACCATCACACATCCTTCTCCCCCATTTTGTCAGTATTAGAAGGAAGCTGAGGAAAAGTAAGATCAGATGGCTGTGCTGGGGTATATACCCCATGGCAGTAGATGGATCAAATAGCTCAGGTACAAATGGTGGAGATGAAAGTTGAGGAGCAGAGGCTGTAGGTGGTGATAATGATGGCTATCATAAGTGACCTCAATCTGGGAATGAGGGTCAGTGAAAAGGACAGGCCTGTCGCCGCTTGATTGATCACTTCAGCCAGATAGATTGGTAGTGATGCATTTAGGAAAGACAAAGGTAGAGTTGGTCCTTATGTAGAAGAATGAGCCTCATCACCTCTCAAAGGAGTGACTTTTCTCAGAGATATAGCCCTAGTTTGGCTAATTGAAAGATTGATCCCCTTATGTATTAACTGTATCTTGCCAAATCATAGGATGTTTACCCTCTTAGTTCCCTCAAAGTACCAAATTTTGTTGTGTTTTCGGATAAGAGACACAAGTTGTAGATATAGAATTATGGCAAATCTTGATGAAAAAAAATCTAAATCCTCTCATCTTACCAAAAATAAGCTCCCCCACATTTCTTCGTTAACCGGCTAGGAAGGAGGCCAATAAATAGTAATCTCTCTAGGCAAAATGGGTATAGTTTTTAGATTTGTTTACAATGCTATGGGTATATATATAATGAAGAGAATGAATAGAGTTAGGCATATCAATAGGCTTAAAGTTTAGAGGTCCTATAAGGTCATTTGGCCTTAATTTGTGAAAGACTTCATTTGCAGAAAGTATAGGTTGATCGGATGGTGGTGCAACATAGCCAAGTATATTATTTATAATGGAAGGAGATATCATAGTATGTTGGCCTCTAATAGTGGTGGAAATTGCTTCCTTTATCAACTCTTCGTCTCTAGACTTTATGTTTTGGACTTTCAAGTTGCAGTAAAAATTTCTCACAATAGTAGGGGAATATGGAAGAGCACATTCAACCAGGGATCATAGTATCTAAGGAAAGGTTGAAAATCCAGACTACAACTTTTCTTTAGATAATCCAAATCCATATAAACTATAGGGTAGAAACTTCTATGAGCAAATTCAGAATCATATACTTTCTGATCAAATGGCCGTAGTTCCTGAATATTGAAGCCTTCTGGAGGAATTGTGTCTTGTCCTACCTCTGGACCTTATGAAGTATAAGGTACTCTTGATTGTGAAGCAACTTGACTGGTCTGGCCCATATGATGGGAACCCATGGCACCAGCTTGGGAGCCAATCTTGCCAACTATGGCATCGAGCTTGGATTTGTCTATTGCTTCCTTGAGTTGCACATTGAAGGAATTATCAAAGGAAGACTCTTAAGGTTCTTTTGTGGCAGTCATCTTTCCTCTTCCCTTTACTTCCTTTAATTAAGAGCGATTGACAATATGCTCATTGAAGACAACTCCCTTTGGTCTTTGGTCAAGGTTGAGCTTTTTTAGCCAGGCTTAGGATGAATATTCTTAGCTGGAGTTGTTCTTTTCTTGGTCATTTTGGGTTTTGGAGAGGGTGGAGGAGTAGGAGATGGTATGGGTGTCGAAGATACAGTAGGTGTAGGAGTTGCTATTATAGTTTCTAACTCACTGTCTTCTGAATGAGAAGTTGAAGGCATTGAAGGATTTTGGGAAACTTGAGGAAGCTTTGATCCAACCATCTTGAATGATTCAAAAATGGATCGAGAAATAACAGTACAAAGAAAATTTTGAATTCTTTTGAGAAATGTTCTTCGATTAGGGCAAGAAAAGGCAATTTATAATGATAAATCTGACCTTGTTGAGATGATTAAAAAGTTGCAACCAAAATTTGAAGAGATTTGAGGCATTTAATCGGTGGAAAACAATTAGAGGTGAAGAGGTATGGCTGACGAGTGAAGAGACATTTTCGAGTAAGAAGGAGAAGTGCAACAATCTGAGCTATCACATTTCTGATATAAGCCCTAACACTCGAGTGATAACCCTAGTGCTAGAGTGTTATTCATACAATACTCGAGTGATACAAGTTTATCCTCGAGTGCAAAACAAAGAAATTTCATAAAGCATGTAAATGTGTACCTAGTTTAAGTATGTTTTGTTATATTTTTCATCTTTGTACTCAAATCCTCCAAGATTACTTGAGTAACCATGGTTTGAAGTTATATCTTTCTCTACTCTCAAGCTTTCTTGCTGTACTTCAATTTGTTCTTATATCACTTGAGTGATATTCTTCCCTCACTCTGGTGAGGTTTGACACTTTTGGTATGTTTGAGTGAGTTCAAAGAGTTCTTACATACTATGTTAATCCCTATTTTACATAACTAGAAGTAGAGCATATGATATAGCTCTATCTCCAGAATTCAACTCTCACTCGAGTACAAAAGTGCCTTGCACTCGAGTGACCTATCAATACTCAAGTGAGAGTCATGTAAGAACATTTTCTACATACTTTGATGCCTAAGTTAGTATGATTATCATCAAAACTTTAAACATAATAATTAGCAAGAAAAACTTACAACTGATGGGATTAACCATTCCCAATTCTCTTCGTATATATAAGAATTGATCTTTAGCTATCGCCTTTATGAATTTATCAGTGAGTTGAAGATTCATCAATATGAATTCTTCTTTGACATCTTTCTTTTATACGTGATCTAGAATCAAGTGATGTCATATATCTATTTGCTTGGTCCTTGAATGTTGTATAGGATTCCTGGCCAAAATAATAGTACTAGTGTTGTCATAGTAAATTGGTATCTCCTTTAAGTATATCCCCAAATCCTGAAGTTGTTGCTTCAACCAAATTACTTGAGAACAATAGCTTGCTGTAGCTATATATTTAGCTTCAGTGGAAGATAATCACACTATATTCTGCCTCTTGCTAAACCATGATACGAGAGAGCCTCCAAGGAATTGACATTGTCTACTGGTACGTTTCCTGTCAATTTTATATCCTCCATAATCTAAATATGAATAGGTCATCAAATATTTGTTTCCTCTTTTTAGATGCCATAGCCTAAGTTTTGCAATGTCTCCTAGGTATTTGAAGATTCTTTTAACAGTCTCTGCATGTGATACCTTAGGAGCATATTGATATCTTGCACACATTCCAACACTGAATTGTATATTTGGCCTGCTTGTTGTTAGATAGAGTAATGAACCAATCATTCCTCTATATTTGGTGATGTTGAAGTCAGGACCTTTTCAGCATCCAATAATGTTGTAGAGCTCATTGGAGTATCAACTCCGTTAATATTGTCCATTCCATACTTCTTCAACAACTCTTTCAAATATTTTGTTTCAGATACAAATATCCTATTCTTCCTTTGCTTGGTTTGAAGTCCAAGAAAGAAGTTCAATTCTCCTATCATGGTCATTTCAAACTCTCCCTGCATAAGCTTGGAAAATTCTTGACAAAGAGATTCATTAGTAGCACTAAAAATAATATCATCAACATAAATTTGAACAATTAAAAGATCATTTTTGTTACGTTTGATGAAAAGAGTTGTATCTACTTTTCCTCTGACAAAGTTTTGATTAAGAAGAAATTTGCTTAACCTTTCATACCAAGCTCCAGGTGCTTGTTTTAATCCAAACAAAGCTTTCTTAAGTTTGAAAACATGATCAGGATTTGTTTCATCTTCAAAACTAGGAGGTTGTTCTATATACAGTTTCTCTATAATATAACCATTTAGAAAAGCTCTTTTCACATCTATTTGATAAAGTTTAAACCTTTAATGTAAGAAAAATGTTACAAGTACTCGTATTGCTTCCAATCTTGCCACTAGAGCATATGTTTCCTCATAATCAATACCTTCTTCTTGATTGTAGCCTTTGGCAACCAATCTTATTTTGTTTCTCACAATGATTGCTGATTCATCAAGTTTTTTTTTGAAAACCCATTTAGTTCCTATAACCGAGTGATCTTTAGGTCGAGGTACCAAACGCCAAACTTGATTCCTTTGAAATTGATTTAATTCTTCTTGCTTAGTAATCACCCAATCATTGTTAGATAGTGCTTCTTCAATATTAGAAGGTTCAATCTCAGAAATAAAAGTAGAAAAAGTTACCTCATTAAGAATTCTATTTCTGGTTTTGACACCTTCATGAATATCTCCAATTACTTGATCAATTGGATGATCTTTAATATGTCTCTATGCTTTTGGTTGAGTATAATCATCGACACCTTTATTTTGAAAACCATTTATTTCAAAATCATTCTGATTTGAAATAGTTTTATTTTTCTTTATCAAATCCATTTCTTCTTTATCAAAATACTTTATTTAAGAATCAAGTTCATCAAACACAACATGAATGGATTCTTTAATATTACATATTCTTTTATTAAAGACTCTATATGCTTTACTTCTATTAGAATATCCTATAAATAAACCTTCATCAGACTTTGAATCAAATTTACCCAAGTTTTCTTTATCATTTTTGTGAATAAAGCATTTGCATCTGAAGATATGTAGATGAGCAAGGTTTGGCTTTCTTCTTTTGTAGAGTTCATATGCTATCTTTCCAATTGACTTGCGAATATATGCTCGATTTGAAATATAGCATGCAGTACTCATTACATCTACCTACAACACTTGTGACATTTCTTTTTCATTGAGTATTGCCCCTGGCATTTCAGTGAGAACTCTATTCTTCCTTTTTACTACTCCAGTTTGTTGAGGTGTTCTAGGTGCAGAGAAGTTGTGATCTATTAACTCGTTGTTGCATAATTCTTTAAAGAGTTGATTATCAAATTCTCCTCTATGCTCTATCCTAATAGAGACAATAAAAATACCTTTCTCATTTTAGACCTTCTCAACAAACATAATGAATTCAACATATGTTTCATCTTTTGAAGTAATAAATATAGTCCATGTAAATCTTGTAAAATCCTCAACAATTACTAAGGTATATAGATTTCCTCCAAAACTTTTTACTCTCGTTGGACCTACTAAATCCATATGAAGTAGTTGTAAAGGCTTGGAAGTAAAAATCTCATACTTTGTTTTGAACGAAGATTTAGTTTGTTTGCCTTTTTGACATGCCTCACAAATCATGTTGTCTTTGAATTTAAGTTTAGGAAGACCAACAACTAAATCTTTTCTGATCATTTTGTCAAGTTGGTTTATATTAATATGGGTTAGATGCTTATGCCATAACCAACTCTCCTATAATTTTCAAAGAAAATAATTTTCAGAAGAATTTTTATTTAAATCAATAGTATAACAGTTATTGTCCCTTTGAGCTTGGATCTTTGCTTTGATGGATTCTTTATTAAGTAGTAGATCCTTATTGTTTACTATCAAGCATTCTTTTGAATCAAAGATTACCCAGTTATCTTTATCAGTGCTTTGATTAACATTCAGGAGACTGTGGTATAATTTTTCAACGTATTAATTAAAAATATAACAATTTAACTAATATAATTCCCAAATCATGCTTTCACTAAAATCTCACTTTAACACTTGATTATGCCCAAAATATTCAATTAAGTTCCATAAAAGCCTAAGATTAATTAATAAAAATATATAAATGTTAAGCTCTATCTCGCAGTCATTAGGGCAATCATGTATCTTTTTATACTCCATACCCATCGTAGATAGGATTTTCTTGGCCTCATACATACGATTTGGAAGTACATTATCATCTGGAAACATATCACACAACAATTCAAGCAACAGTATGAAACTACTATCGGTCTAACTGCAAGTTACTTTTAAGTTAACCAAATATAGTGTTCCTGTTAGCCATGTGTACTTACTCTCAAGGTACAATGGCGTCTTTGCATCACTCCGTATGCTATCATATTCATGTGACTGCGCAAAATATTCTACCTCAATATCGTGAATCATTCTCTCCATTCTATCTTCATCTATGACATTCATAGCTTTCTTCTTATGTGACGGACAATCAGTTACTTCCTCACCATGCCATATCCACCTTGTGCATCAAAGATTTATTCCATCACAAAGTAGGTGATCCCTTATACTTCAACATCCTTTCTTCTCTCTTTTAAACAATTAACACAAGGATAAAAATACTTCCCATTTTTGGCTGGAGCGTTCCTTCTAGCATATTCAATAAACTCTTCAACCACATTCTCATATTCTTCACTTGTTCTCAAAGTATTCATCCAACTATGATCCATTTTATTACCACCTACATCATTCCTATTAACACTCAAGTTAAGAATAATTGTCAACACTGGAATTGCCTATTACTATTTCTTTTAAAAAAATTTTGGCAGCATTTCCCCTTAAAAGTGAGACATCCCAGAATCAAATAACAAACCGTCTCAGATTAATTTAAATGAAAATAAACTAATTAAGGCAATTCATATTCAGGACAATGTATCATTGTGATTTTTTTTACCAAGCAACCCATGCCAAGTTCAAAGCTTCCAACTAAACAATTTTCAAGCCTCCATAATTTTTAGATAAGTATTATTCACCCTATCACAACAAATAAGATCTCTTAGAATGCATGTACCACCCTACAAAATATTGCCATCTTCATACCTATTTTATGGAATAATTGATGTTGTATTATATTATACCTCATCAACATTCCAGAGCCATACATGCATTTGAGGCAAAACTCTGACATATTTTTGTAATTTAGTTGACTTTTGAATAATGTTAAACTAGACTAACCTAAGCCAAACCAAATTCATTCCTAAGTATCATTGTCATTTTTTTAACTCATGTCTATATATATACATCACCGTGTTGAAGTCTGCTGATTAAAAAAACAAGTATGCAATAATGACAGTCCATTTCCATATCAAGCAAATTAGAAGTATGCATATACAAGTTACTCTGTTTTTCTAGTTTCATAATCTGATTTAAATTAATAGTTACAAGCATTTGTTCAATCATTTGTGTCCAAAGTTGAGGGAGTAATAAACAAACCTGTGGATGACAGAAATGGAGATGACCTACAGTGCCACCAGCTGGGAAGATGACAGTTGTGAGAGGGAGACACAAATGACGGTGCTCTTGTCAAAGAAGAGAGAGGGAAAACTAGAAATATGATTATGACAAAGAGGAGGGCAGACGAGGAAGGGAGCACGGGAAAAGGAGTTGCAGCAATGAAATGAGAAAAAGGAAGGAAGACCATAAAAGAAGTAAGGTAAAGGGGAAAGAGGAAGATAGCTAGGAAAAAAGCTCACGGGGGAAGATGGAATGAAGCTTGGGGAAGAAAAGTAAAGCTGCTAGCTTACTGCTGATGGGATAGGTGACTAATAGGCTTTTTCGCGTCCCCAGTATAAATGGGGACGTCTAAAGCTCACTTTAGATGTCCCTAGTTGAACTGGGGACATCTAAAAAGTCCCTAGTTGAACTGGGGACATCTAAAGTGAGCTTTAGACGTCCCTAGTCAAAATGGGGAAGTCTAAAGTGCATAAAGGGCACACTTTAGACGTCCCCAAAGACTCTAGGGATGTCTAAAGTGGTACAATTTTTTTTGCTTTAAATTCAACCAACATCAATGGTTCACGCTAAATATTGAACTTTGGGCATCTCTAATTTAAAAAGGGATGTCCTTTAGGGTCGTTAAATGTCTAGTTTGTAGTAGTGCTTGATTCTCAGATAAAGTATTTTGATGAAGAAGAAATGGATTTGATAAAGAAAAACAAAACTATTTCAAATCAGAATGATTTTGAAACAAATGATTTTCAAAATGAAGAAGGTGTCGATGATCATGCTCAACCCAAACCATGGAGACATATTAAAGGTCATCCAATTGATCAAGTAATTGGAGATATTCACAAAGGTGTCAAAACCAGAAATATAATTCTTAATGAGGTAACTTTTTCTACTTTTATTTCTGAGATTGAGCCTTCTAATATTGAAGAAGCTTTATTTAGCAATGATTTGGTAATTGCTATGAAAGAAGAATTAAATAAATTTCAAAGGAATCAAGTTTGGGATTTGGTACCTCGACTTAAAGATCACTCGGATATAGAAACCAAATGGATTTTCAAAAACAAACTTGATGAATCAGCAATCATTGTGAGAAACAAAACAATATTGGTTGCCAAAGACTATAATCAAGAAGAAGGTATTGATTATGAGGAAATATATGGTCCAGTGGCAAGATTGGAAGCAATACGAGTACTCTTAGCCTTTTCTTGCCTTGAAGGTTTTAAACTTTATCAAATGGATATGAAAAGCGCTTTTCTAAATGGTTATATCATGGAGGAAGTATATGTAGAACAACCTCCTGGTTTTGAAGATGAAACAAAGCCTGATCATATTTTCAAACTTAAGAAAGCTTTGTATGGTTTAAAACAAGCACCCAGAGCTATAAAAGGCTAAGTAAATTCCTTCTTGATCAAAACTTTGTCAAAGAAAAAGTAGATACAACTATTTTCATCAAACATAACAAAAATGATCTTCTAATTGTTCAAATTTATGTTAGTGATATTATCTTCGGTGCTACTAATGAATCTCTTTGTCAAGAGTTTTCCAAGCTTATGTAGGGAGAGTTTGAAATGACCGTGATGGGAGAATTAAACTTCTTTCTTGGACTTCAAATCAAGCAAAAGAAGAATGGGATATTTGTATCTCAAACAAAATATTTGAAAGAGTTGTTCAAGAAGTACGGAATAGACAATGCTAATGGAGTTGATACACCAATGAGCTCTACAACATTGTTGGATGCTGACATAAAAGGCCCTGACTTCAACATCACAAATATAGAGGAATGATTAATTCATTACTCTATCTAACAACAAGCAAGCTGGATATACAATTCAGTGTTGGAATGTGTGCAAGGTATCAATCTGCTCCTAAGGTATCACATGCAGAGACTGTAAAAAGAATCTTCAAATACCTAGGACACATTGCAGACCTTAGCCTATGGTATCCATAAAAAGGAAATGAATATTTGATGGCCTATTAAGATTCAGATAATGGAGGATATAAAATTGATAGGAAAATTACCAGTGGACAATGTCAATGCCTTGGAGGCTCTCTGGTATCATGGTTAAGCAAGAAGCTGAAAATAGTGTCATTATCTTCTACTGAAGCTGAATATATAGATGCAGCAAGCTATTGTTCTCAAGTACATAGTTGAAGCAACAATTTCAAGATTTAGGAATATACTTAATGGAGATACCAATTTACTGTGACAATACTAGCACTATTAGTTTGGCCAAAAATCCTGTACAACATTCAAGGAGCAAGAACATAGATATCTGACATTACTTTATTCAAGATCACGTACAAAAGAAGGATGTCAAAGTAGTTTTCATATTGACACATCTTCAACTCACTGACATATTTGCAAAGCCAATAGCTAAAGATCTATTCTTATATATACGAAGAGAATTAGGAATGGTAAATCCCTATGAGTTGTAAGTTTTTGTTAATTATTATGTGTAATGTAAGTTTTGATGATAATCATACTAACTTAGGCATTGGAGTATGTAGAAAATGTTTTTACAGGACTATCACTCGAGTGTTGATGGGTCACTCAAGTTCAAGGCACCTTGGCACTCAAGTCAGAGATGAATTCTCGAGTATGGAACTATATCAAATGCTCTACTTCTAGCTATATAAAACAGGGATTAACAGAGTATGCTAGAACTCTTGGAACTCACTTGAGCATACCAAAAGTGTCATGCCTCACTCAAGTGAGGGAAGAATATCACTCGAGTGATACAAGAACAAACATGAAGTACAACAAGAGCACTCGAGTGACAGAGATAGATATAAGACTAATCCAAAGTATGGTTACTCAGGTGATCTTGGATGATTTGAGTACAAAGATGAATGATATAACAAAACACACTTAAACCAAGTACGCATTTATATGCTTAATGAAATTTCTTTGTTTTGCACTCGATCACCAAAATGTATCACTCGAGTGCTATATGAATAAGATTCAAGCACTAGGGTTATTACTCGAGTGTTGGGACTTATATCAGATACATGATAGCTCAGACTGTCACACTTCCTCTTCTCACTCGAAAGTGTCTCTTTACTCATATGCCAAACCTCTTTACCTCCAATTGTTTCCTATTGATTAAACGCCTCAAATCTATTCAAATTTTAGTTAGAACTCTTCAATCATCTTAGAAAGGTCATATTTATCATCATAAATTCCCTTTTCTTGCCCTAACTAAAGAACATTTCTTAAAATCATTCTTTAATCTTTTCTCTATAGTGTTAATTCTCAATCCATTTTTGAATCATTCAAGATAGTTAAAATAAAGGTTCCTCAAGTTTCCTAAAACTCTCAAATGCTTTCAACTCCTCATTGTAAAGCCAATAAGTCAGAATCTCTAATAGCATCACCTTCTCATACATTATCTCCAACACCTTCACCATCTTCTACTCCAACACCTCCTCTAAAACCCAAAACCACTAAGAAAAGAACAACTCCAGCTAAGAAGATTCATCCTAAGCCTAAGATGGCTAAGGAGGCATAACCTTAACTAAAGAAACCAAAGAGAGTTGTCTTCAAAGTGCCTATTATCACTCGTTCTCAATCAAAGGAAGTAAAGGGAAGAGGAAAGACAAATGCCACAGAAGAACCTCAAGAGTCTTCCTTTCATGATTCCTTCAATGTGCACCTCTAGGAAGCAATAGACAAATCCAAGCTCGATGCCTTGGTTGGCAAAATTACCTCCCAAGCCGGTGCCTTGGGTTCTCATCATGTCATCTAGACCAGTCAAGCTGCTTCATAGTCAGGAGTACCTTCTACTTCATAGGGTTTGGAGGAAGAACAAGACATAATTCCTCCAAAAGGCTTCAATATTCAGGAACTAGAGCCATTTAATCAATAAGTATATGATTCTAAGTTTGCTCATAGAAGTTTTTGCCCTATAGTTTCTAGTTGCTCAACCGTTCCTTGGATACTATGATCCTTAGTTGAATATGCATCTTCCATATTCCCCTACTATTATGAGAACCTTTTACAACAACTTGAACGTCCAAAACATAAAGTCTAGACTAGAGAGTTGATAGAGGAAGCAATTTCTACAACTGTTAGAGCCTAATATACTATGATATCTCCTACCATTATAAACAATATACTTGGCTATGTTGCACCACCATCCAATCCACCCACACTCTCTGTAAACAAAGTCTTTCAGAAATTGAGGCCAAATGACCCTATAGGAGCTTTTAACTTTAAGCCTATTGATATGTCTAACTCTATTCATGCCCTTCATTATATATACAGCCATAGCATTGTAAACAAATCCAAAAACTATACCTATTTTGCCCAGAGAGATTACTATTTATTGGCCTCCTTCCTAACTAGTTAAAGAAGAAATGTGGGGGAGCTTATTTTTGTGAGTCGAGAAGGTTTAGATTTTCTTCATCAAGATCCACCACAATTCCATATCCACAACTTGTGTCTCTCATCCTAAAGCACAACAAAGTTTGGTGCTTGGAGGGAACTAAGAGGGTAAACATTCTGGGGTTTGGCAAGATACAGTTGACACACATAGGGATTAATCTTCCAGTTAGTCAAACTAGGGCTATATCTCAGAAAAAGCCACTCCATCGAGAGGTGATGAGGCTTAGTCTTTTGCACAAGGACAAACTCCACCTTAATCTTTCCTAAGTGTATCACTACCAAGCTATCTGGTCAAAGTGATCAACCAAGTGGTGGCAGTCCTAAAAAAGGAATTGTTAAGCGAGTACGAAAAATTGGTAGACAAGATGGAAACACAAGTCTCAAGATTGGTAGACAAGGCTAATGCCATTTTTGATATGATATTCAAGGAAAAAGAAGAATAGTTAGGAAGAATCATTGACATGGAGATCTTCTTGCATACTTATCTTTTGACTACTTTTACTTAGGTGCCTCCAGAGTCTACTCCTACCATAGTCTTTCCTTCTCAGCCTCAGATACATGTACTCTTCACTAACCCTCATTCCTAGATTGATGTCACTTATGACCAGCCATCATCATCATCACCTGCAGCCTCTTCTCCTCAGCCATCATCTCTACCTTTTATGCCTAAGCCATTTGATCTATCCACTGCCATGGTGTTATATACCTTAGCATAGCCATCTGATCTTACTTTACCTCCCCCCTTTTCTCATACTGACAAAACAGGGGGAAGAAAGATGTGTGATAGTTCTTGAGCTTTTCTGGTTCTGGACTAATTTTAGCTTAAGGGGGAGTATTGAGTAGTTTTTATGTATTTGGGGTAGGCTTGATGTTTTACTATTTTTTTGGTGTATTTGATTTCTTAGGTAGGTGTTGATTAAAGTTTGCCATTGTACTTTACAAGTTCATTAATCTATATTTGGTCATTTTCATGTTTTGTCTAAGTTTTCTATACAAATATTATGGTACTATGACTTATCTTGGCTTTAAGTGTCCATTGGAAGTATTGTAAGAAACTTATGAGGTTAAGTGCAAAACTCTAAAAAATGAGTCAAAACTTAATTGAATATGCATTTGGAAATCTTGAAAGTGTTTTAAAAAATTCTCACTTCAATCAATTTTTTAAAATCCATCATAAAGGTTTTGTCATGATCGAAAAGGGGGAGAATGTTAGATTCTAAATTTTGATGATAACAAAAGATTACTGTGTATTGTGGTAAGAAACTTATGTTTTGCAAGTTTAGACAATAGTTGAAAATGTTACCAAATGTATCTCATAAAGTTCAAAGGTCATTGCTGTGATTTTAACTTATGCACTCGAGTAATAGAAGCTAGTACTTGAGTAATAAGTAGTTTTACACTAGAGCACAACAAGCATTGAACTGAAAGTGTTTGGCAGAAGCAATTTTTTGCTGAAAATACCAAGACAACTCAAGTGACCGATTTAGCACTCGAGTGATTATATGATTTGCACTCAAGCATGAAGGCACACTCATGCAATTATTTGTTAGAGAGCAATGTCAGAGACAAGAAATGATCATTGCACTCAAGCACAAACTCATTACTTGAGTGATAGCCTTAAGCTCACTCATGTCCTATAAAGTATGATATAGGAAGTGTTTCCCGAGAGCAAGGAAAGCTTAAAGTGAAAAATGCACTCGAGTCCAAGCAAGTGAAGCATAAAAGGTGCTTAACCGAGAGACAGCCAGAGCATGAAAGAGCAATCGCACCCGAGTGAAGAGCACTTACATCCGAGTGATAGCTCAGTACCCGCGAGTGAGAAATCTAACTTTCTCCATTCCTGATACAAGTGCTGAAGCAAAAGAGTACTTAATACAAGAATATACTGATGCACTCGAGTGAGGATCAATGAACTCGAGTAAAGGCCCACATAACCTGCAAGTGCAAAATCACACTATTGAAAAATAGGATGCGAGTATTATCCAAAGATGTGAGTAAATAGTGTAAAATATATGTGTACTCGAGTGAGACAAGATGCACTTGAGTGAGGATCTACATTACTTGTAAGTGAGAAAATACACTTTTGTTTTTTGCATGGAAGTGCACTTGAAAAGCTGAAGCAGAAGAGAAATGGTGATGTTACCCTCGAGTGAGGCCTTTGTGTACTCAAGTTATACTCTGATAGAAGCCAAAACGCAACAAACTTACAATGATCAATGTGAACATGGTTTAATGTTATTTATTCATTCTATTTTCACTTGTTATTATTATTTAACATCATTTAACATATATTTCAAGTGTAAAACAAGAGTTTGATCGTTTCAATTAGAAATACACAGATGAAGTCAAACAATGGTGGATAGAATCATTATGACCAACTAAGCACATCCCTACCATGATATCTTGTTCAAAGATTTCAAATGTATGCATGCTGTTCTACAATTAAACGCTCCATTCCACAATGACTGTTATTCAATAGACAAAATTAGCTGACTACAAATAGAGTTTCAAAGACCAGCAAAAACAAGAACTTAGAACAAGAATATACACAAGCAAATTCATGAGTCTCTGTTTTTCATATTTTCCCAGTATTCATGTTGTATTTCTGTGTTTACTATATTTACTCTGTTAGAGAGTCTGTATACACTTCAAATCCTACTTTCATTTGATCTCAAGGTAAAGGGACATTGAGAGCATAGATATCCTTAAGATAGATGTTACATGTGCAAATGATCAATTAAATAGTGCAAGTGTACATTGTCGTAATCAAGTAATATAGAAGTAAGTAGAGTATCTTTCCCACGAGGATTGATCATTAAGTACCAAAATGAGCAATTTTAACTCTATTTAGTCTATTGATTAGTTGGTGATTGAGAGTACAAAATAAAAAAACAACAATTAAATATGAATGTAGATGATATGATAGTAAATATGAGAAAAAGCCCTAGAGATTAGGTTTCACTTAACAAATTTCAGATTGAATCACTTATCTATTCTAGTCCAATTTATTCCACATGATTGATAGTCGAGTTTCCCTAATTTAATTACTAGCCTCTTCCAAGGTCAAGCAATTCTATAATTAATTGTTAATTCAATATATTCCTATATGAATTTAAGCAATTAATTATGGATTAAGATTTATGAAACTCAGTAAGACTACACAACTAATATGAATATATTCCTATTTCATATGCCAGTCATGGATTTAATTATAGGGTCTATACAGATGTATCTCCTTCCAGTCTCAAATGCATATTGAAATCATTCAAAAGATGTCCAGTCAATCAAAAGCATTAAGAATAATAAATAAAACTAAATCATGAAGGAGAAATTCAAACTAGATTTTTTAAGTTAAGATTCAATTCGTCATTAGTAAGTTACGTCATCACCCTAGGAAAATGAAAGTTAAGCACATGATAAAATTAAAAACAAAATAAAAATAAGCTGACATTATATAAAGCTAGAATGAAAGCCTCATAAATACTGCATGAACTTGAATATTAAATTCTCAAACATAAATATACAACCAAAAGATGCATGAAAAATGAAGAAATCTAGCCGTCCATTTAGGAGGTAAAACCTTCCATGTAGGCGGCATGCAAAATGTAATACAATCTTAAGCCTTCCAAGATGGAGGCATGCAATTCATGAAATTAAATCTAGAAAACAACACAAAGAACTCAGAAATGTTAGAGAAAGATCTCTCCCAGTCAGAGAAGGACCTCTCCCTGTCCGCGAAGAAAACCTCTGCTTCTCTTCCGCTCCTCCCTTTTGAGCTTGGCCTTGATCTCTATTTATAGAGGAAACAAATGTGTGCTACAGTATTGCTACAATGTCTGGAGGCTACTACAGTGATCTTGTGGCTTCTCAAGTGACTAGCGGCAATAGCTACAGTTTCCGACGGCTGCTACAGTATCTGGCGGCTCTACAGTACTTCCGTCGTTATAGTAACTTCCATCCGCTATAGTGTAACTTCCGTCTACTACAGTCTAACCATCTACTACAGTGATCCTTTAGCTATAGGACTTTCATTTTTTTTTATTTTTTTAAATGCTATTTATTCCAAAAACAATATTTATTTATCAATTACACCCAAATTTATTATATTAAACGCAAATATCATCTATAAAATCATCATATAAGGGAAAATAAATATGCAAATATTTTACTTATCAAATTCCCCCACACTTAACTCTTGGACATCCTTGGATAAGAAGTAACTAATAAGTGCTTCCAAAAAAATCAGAAGTGTCAGGTCATAAGTAAGAACATAATTGAAAAATAAAGAGATCATAGTATTAATGAATCAACGAAAATATAAACTGGTAACTTTAATTGAAAATGAATAAACCGAGTTCGTACTTGTAACACATTCTCTTAATCTCTCAAGTGTTCAAGGGTAAGTGTTTCGCTCAAATTGAACCAAAAAAATTGCATTACTATAGGCTTGCTAAAAATCTCAATCTCCACTACCTAATTCACATGCATAATTCAAATCAAAAGGACTTATTAAGGGTTGTAATGGGGTTAAGGTGAAGGAATGTAAAATATGATATGAAAGGCTAAAGAAATAGAACAATTGAAAAATAGGCTACTTGTAAATTTATCTCATCACACCAACCCACAATTCAAACACTTAACATTTTCTTTTTTTTTCATAATTTTTCCTTCGTTTTTTCTTTTTTTTTAAAATGTTTTTATTGAATTGCAACTGTAAAGTTGATGATATATACACCCCCACACTTTGTCAAAAGCCCATTTCACAAAAAATTCAAATGCACTAATCTTCCAAATAAGGTAAAAGCACTTGATATATCATTAAAGCACATGTTAATGGATTAAAAACAAAGAAACAGTCAATTAGGCTCAAAAGGGCTTATCAACGGTATAATTGCAAGGTTGGCTATTTGTCTCTGGCTAAAGAAAATGAATGCGTTTATCATTTTTGAATATGCATGTGAGATGTAATTTCAACCTGATTTAAAGCAAGTTCTAGAGTGACAACTTAATAGGTGAATATCACACACAAGAGAAATAATCATTATAGGCTCAGAAGCTCACGACTAGGCATTTTTAAACTCAGTTCATTCAATCTCAAAATTCATCACCAATTGCAACAATCAGTTGTTCATTCATGCTCTAAAATCTCTAAATTCAATTGATCCATACTTAAAACTTATATACTTCTTAAGATAATTACAAAGCACTTGAACAAGATAATTTTTTTTTGCTTTTTTTTACTTTTTTTGAAAAAGAAAAAAATCATGCAACTAATAAAATGCAACTAATGAAATGTGTCTATGGAGTTAAGAATAAATCCTTACTCTGCCATTTTTTCCATACCCCATAATCTAATGGTTTTACTAACTAACAAAAGAAAAACAAAAAAAAATTTTTTTCTCCTCCCCCAACCTAAATCAAACATTGTCTCCAATGTCTTCTAGAGCTCAGAGGAGGTATTTTTTTAACATAAACGCACAATAAAGTAAAATCAAAATACTAAGAGTAAAACCAAGAGATTAAGGAAAGTTACAACTAAAGAGTGGTGTCTGGATCCTGCTTTTAACTGCTATTTGAAGATTTCCCACCTATTTGCTTGACAAGTAGATCTAGTTTAGGTTCATAGGTTTGTAGTTGATTGAGTAGCTGATCAGTAGTTGGGGCAGAAATTATGGAATGGCGAGTCGCTTGGGGTATGAATCCTGTTTCCACAGCATGATCAAGAACAGACAATAGATTATCATAAAAACCATTAACATTTAACAATCTTAGCCCAATATGTAATGCTAGAAATGCCATCCAAAGTCTCCAAACCACCGAGTAGATTAATGAAAGCTTGAGCATGGTAGAACATTAGTCCCCTTTGTTCAGGCAAGCTCAAAACTTGTAACTCTTATCCTAAGGAAAAAGTGTGATCTTTCAACTCCTTCACCCTTACACATAAACCCTTACTTCCATTCATGGATGTATAAATGGCCACACTTCCCTTTAGGCCCTGGATGCCTCGCCCATACACAAAGTTGATTTTTCTGGCAGCTAATGCAATTCTAAGTTCGTTTGCTGCTGTTATAAACTTTCTTTTCTTGCCCAAATCAGTTTTACTAAATCTACATTTTTGTGAAATACCCTTTTTCTCTTTCTTTTTCTCGGACCATGTATGCTTACAAGCGGAAGAGTGCATATTTAGAAGTGAAGAGTACATGCTCACAAGTAGAAAAGTACATATATATAACACTAAAACAGCAACAACAAAATCACACAAAACCCACATTTTTCAAAGAAGTTTGAAAAAGATTTCCGACACAAATGACTGGTGGGCCATTGTGTGAAGAAATTAAACAAAAAGAGAATAGAAAGTCAAAATATAAAGTCAAGTAGACAAAAGTTGTCAACAAGATAAGAAAGATTAGACAAAAGTTACAGAAAAAATAAAAAAAATTAAACAAAAGCATGATTATGTACAGTAGATGTGATTTTGGCTCACATCTTCCTCTGGTTTTACGTCCAGTAACGGCTTAAACGCTTTCTATGAATTGAGGATTTGCTTCGCATCCAATTTTTTTATAAACTGGCAAACAGGGTCTTTTAACGTCAGATTCCCAAGACAATAGCGCTCTTTTTCTCTATTGAATATCTCCGTTAAATCAAGAAGAATATGATGAACATCACCACTCGGATGCATCTCAAGAGTTGAATGATATCATCCAGTGACTCCTTACTCAGTCCATCCTTTATAAATTTGATTTTATCTTCTTGATTTATAGAAACCATACCTTTACTCCTATAGCACTTATCACAATTCCACCTTGCACATTTATGGTAGACCTTCATTCTTTTAGCTCTTCTCTTTTTAGAGTAAGAACTTCTTCACAATCCTGGCAAAGGTTTAACAAATGAATTATGAATCTCACCTGCTAACATACCTTAGCTTTAATAATCCAGCATACATCTATAGGAAGGCCCAAACGATTGAATATCATCATCCTTTCAAGTCGACTGTTATAGATCTTCCTAAGCATATCTTTGGTAAGAGTAGGGAACCTGTTCTTAAGCTTTGCAAGAGATTCCTTCATGGTAACTTAAAATAAAACTGATGAAAACTAAAATGCTCAATGCAGTGTAGTGTGTTTCGGTGAGCAGGAAAGAAAAATGAGAGAGTAATAAAGAAGTTTTGGGTTTGCCTCCCAAATAGCCACCCTTCCTTAATGTCTTTAGCTAGACAAAGACAAATTTTTTTTATCGTTAAATTTTTTTATTTTCTTTTTTTAAAGTAGAATACATCATCAAGAGCTAGCATAAGTCCTACAAAATCATAACAAAACATTAAACCAAACCTTGGGTTGCCTCCCAAGCAGTGCTAAATTTATAGTCTTCAGCCAGACTTCTCAAACATAAACTATTAATCAAAAGTATCAAACACCAGGATTACCTTCTCTTTATTTCTTCTCGAACAATAATGTTTCAGACACCAACAATGATTATTCAAAGTAATTAATTGTACTTCTTCAATCATAGACAATTTTAGAGTACAATTATTTATTGAATTCAAATAAAGCACAACATGCATGTACTTGCAAACAAATTTTATAATTTCCAAAAAATTTAGAGCATCCCATAAAATCCACTTGACTCTCATCAGTAAGAGTCAATACTTCAATAGAAGAGACATAAACAACATCTTTTGGAACATCCACATTAGTTTCAATATCAAAATCACAAAGATTAGGCTCTACAGGCGGAACCTCAATTGGACATCCATTATTCTCTCCAAAAGTGATTTCAAATTCCTTATCACATGCCACAAAAGGTAAAGTTTCATTCAATTCCACATCCTCAACTTCGTCACAATAATCACCATCAACACAAGGAGTGGTCATCATGCTCAAAGAATTATCTTGCCTTATAGTTTCAAGTGACGCAACAATTTGACTCACATATATTCCAATATTTTGGACAACTCAATACTAGTGACAATTTCATTTTACTCTCTAATAAATCTTTTTGTTGATTCTACAAACTCCTCACCTAATCTTTCTAAAACAGATTTTTCCTTATACTTAAGAGTTTGTTCCTTAATATATGGATAAGAGTAGAAAAGAGGATTAGGAGAATACTTGACATATGAATCCAAAGACTCTTGTTGCTCCAAAATTCCACCAGGATAAAAGGAATGATCAAAATAAGTTTGGTTCATATTGAAATCATCTCTCATATAATGACTAGTATTGTTATATAGACAATGCTAATAAGAATGACACTCTCCACAATAAGCACAAGAAAAACAATTATAAGGAGAAGAATTTTCAATCCAACCAGTATTTATATTTTCATGTCTCATTCTATCCACATGTATTCCAAAAAAAGAACCAAGATATGACAAGTTATCATTGATTAAACCAAATGAATGCTGTCAATAATCCATTTTTTTATTTTTTATTTTTTTGAATTTTTTGCATGAAGACTAAGTTAGTATTAAAATTATTTGGTGTTGATATTAATGACAACAATCCCCAGCAACGGCACCAAAAACTTGATATGTGTGCAGAATATTAATTAAATAGTGTAAGTGTACACTGTTATAATCAAGTAATATAGAAGTAAGTAGAGTATCATTCCCACGAGGATTGATCACTAAGTACCAAAATGAGCAATTTTAACTCTATTTAGTTGATCGATTAGTTGGTGATTGAGAGTACAAAATAAAAGAAAGACAATTAAATATGAATGCAGATGATATCAAGCAAATATTAAAAAAAGCCCTAGAGATTATATTTCACTTAACAAATTCCGGATTGAATTACTTATCTATTCTAGTCTAATTTATTCCACATGATTGATAGTCGAGTTTCCCTAATTTAATTACTAGCCTCTTCCAAGGTCAGACAATTCTATAATCAATTACTAATCCAATATATTCCTATATGAATTTAAACAATTAATTATGCATTAAGATTTATGGAACTCAGTAAGACTACTCAACTCATATGAATATATTCCTATTTCATATGCAAGTCATGGTTTTAATTATAGGGTTTACACACATGTATCTCCTTCCGGTCTCAACATGCATATTGAAATCATTCAAAAGATGGCCAGTCAATCAAAAGCATTATGAATAATAATTAAAACTTAATCATGTAGGAGAAATTCAAACTAGATTTTTTAAGTTAAGATTCAATTTGTCATTAGTAAGTTACGTCATCACCCTAGGAAAATGAAATTTTAGCACATGATAAAATTAAAAACAAAATAAAAATAAGGTGACATTATATAAAGCTAGAATGAAAACCTCAGAAATATTGCATGAACTTGAATATTAAATTCTCAAACATAAATATACAACTAAAAGATGCATGAAAAATGAAGAAATCTAGCCGTCCATTTAGGAGGTAAAACTTTCTATATAGGCGGCACGCAAAATGTAATACAATCCTAAGCCTTCCAAGATGGAGGCATGCAATTCATGAAATTAAATCTAAAAACCAACACAAAGAACTTAGAAATGTTAGAGAAAGACCTCTCCTGGTCAGAGAAGAACCTCTCCCTGTCAGAGAAGGAAACCTCTGTTTAACTTCCTCTCCTCTCTTTTGAGCTTAGCCTTGATCTCTATTTATAGGAGGGAAAAACGTGTGCTACAGTATTGCTACAATGTCTGGAGGCTACTATAGTAATCTGGCTGCTTCTACAGTGACTGTCAGCAATGGCTACAGTGCCCGACTACTGCTATAGTGTCTGATGGCTCTACAATGCTTCCGTTGCTACAGTGACTTCCATCCGCTATAGTGTAACTTCCATTCGCTACAGTCTAACCATCTGCTACAGTGATCCTGATGCTACAGTACTTTCATTTTTTCATTTTTGTATTTTTTTAAATGCTATTTATTCCAAAAATATTATTTATTTATCAATTACACGCAAATTTATTATATTAAACATAAATATCGTCCATAAAATCATCATGTAAGGGAAAATAAATATGCAAATATTTTACTTATCAATAGAAGCAGTTGAGAGAATTCCTAGTAGGACTTTCTGCTTATAAGACTCATAAAGTATAAGCAGTAGAGAACGCTGCTGCTCATAAGACTTACAGGGGTGTAAACAGGAGAGAACGTTCATGCTCATAAGACTTGTATATGTAAGTGAGAGAGAAAGGTCATAGGTTTGTTTCTACACGTAAGACTTGTTGTACGGTGGAGAGAAATTTCTAAGTGTTAGAATATTTATGCTCGTAGTCCAGTCAAGGATTATTGTTGTCTTGTGGCTTTCTGAGAGCCCACTGAATCTTGAAAGAATAGTGAAAATCTCGGTAGGTCTTTATCTCTAAGAATTGGTGCAGTCCTGGGTTTTGGGCTGAACCAGTATAACTCTCTGTGGGCTAATCTTCTTAACTATACTCTATCTACAGTTATTTTCATATCATCGCATCAACAAAAAAATTTATCACGTTACCCAATTCACCCCCTCTTGGGTGAAGCTTGCCTCTTTCAATGAATACTATGATCTCTTTAATTTTCAAATTGTGTTCTTGCTTATGACTTGACACTGTTGATTTTGTTGGAAGAACTTATTAGTCATTCCTTGCCCGAGGACGTCCAAGAGCTAAGTGTGAGGAAATTTGATAAGTTAAATATTTACATATTTATTTTCCCTTTTATTATGATTTTATGGAAGATAATTGAGATTAATATAATAAATTTGGGTATAATTGAAAAATAAATAATATTTTTGGAATAAATAGTACTTAAAAAATAAATTAAAAAAATAAGGAAGTTACTATAGTAACGAAAGACTGTAGTAGATAGTTATTGCAGCTGACAGAAGTGACTATTATAGTAGACATAAATACTGTAGCAATCGCTAGGCACTATAGCTGTAGTGGACAAGCACTGTTCACGGGTGAATAAAAAATGGTTTTACTGTAGTAGTAGGTTACATTGTTGAATAAAAATTTGAGGCATCTACTGTTTATCCGTGTATAAATATGCAGGGGAGAATGAAGGTGCAAGGGAGACGATGGATGAAAATGCAGGAAATTGAGAGGAAATTCTGGAGTTGACAGTGTATGTGTGTGTGTGGTATCCTTCTCTGACAGGAGGAGTACATTGTATTATATCTTAGATTTAATTTCAAGCCTTGTATTACTTTTTGCATGCCTCCATCTTGAAAGTCTTAAGATTTCTCCATTTTTCATGCATCTTTTGGTTGTATATTTATGTTTTAGAATTTAATATTCAAATTATATGCAGTATTTCTGAGGTTTTCATTCTAGTTTTATGTAATGTTAATTTATTTTTATTTTGTTTTTAATTTTATCATGAGCTAAATTTCTATTTTCCTAGGGTGATGATGTAGCTTACCAATGATGGATTGAATCTTAACTTATTAAATCTAGTTTCAATTTTCTCCTTCATGATTGAATTTTAATTATTTTTCTTAATGCTTTCATTTGATTGGCCATATTTTGAATGATTTCAAAATGTATGATGAGACCGGAAGGGGATACATATGTGTAGACCCTATAATTAAAATCATAATTGCATATGAAATAGGAATATATCCATATGAGTTGTGTAGTCTTAATGAGTTCCATAAATCTTAATGTGTAATTAATTTCTTAAATTCATATAGGAATATATTGGATTAGCACTTAATTATAGAATTGCTTGACCTTGGAAGGGGCTAGTAATTAAATTAAGGATACTCGACTATCAATCATGTGGAATAAATTGGGTTGGAATAGTTAAGTGATTCAATCCGAAATTTGTTAAGTGAAATCTAACCCCTAGAACTTTTTCTTATTGTTGTTTTCATATTATTTGCACTTATATTTAATCATTTTCTATTTTGTACTTTCCATCACGAATTTATCGATTAACTAAATAGAATTAAAATTACCTATTTTGATACTTAGTGATCAATCCTCATGGAAACGATACTCTGCTCACTTTTATATTACTTGATTACGACGATGTGCACTTGCACTATTTCATAGATCACTTATATACATAACAAGTTTTTTGCGCAGTTCTTGGGGATTGTTGTCATTAATATCAATACCAAGTAATTTTAATATTAATTTAGTCTTCATGTAAAAATTTTAAAAAAGCTAGATTATTCATATCGTTTATTTAGTTCAATCAGTGATAATTTGTCATGTCTTGATTCTTTTTCTAGAATGCATGTGGATGGAGTGAGTCAAGAAAATATAAATGCTGGTTGGATTGAAAATTCTTTTCCTTA
This sequence comes from Inga leiocalycina, assembly GCA_963242795.1. NCBI lineage: Eukaryota > Viridiplantae > Streptophyta > Magnoliopsida > Fabales > Fabaceae > Inga > Inga leiocalycina. Next base: position 39,138,509 of record OY725330.1, on the reverse strand, counting down.
TAATTGTTTTTCTAGTGTTTATTATGCAGAGTGTCATTCCTATAAGCATTATCCATATAGCACTAACAATCATTATGCGAGAGATGATTTCAATATGAACCAAAGTTGTTTTGATCATTCCTTTTATCATCATGGAATTTTAGAGCAACAAGAGTCTTTGGATCTATGTGTCAGGTATCGTCCTAATCCTCCTTTCTACTCTTATCCATATATTGAAGAACAAACTCTTGAGTATAAGGAAAAGTCTGATTTAGATGGATTATGTGAGGAGTTTGCAGAATCAATAGAAAAATTTAGTAGAGAGCAAAAAGAACTTGCTACTAGTATTGAGCCAAGTGTCTAAATTATTGGAATATATGTGAGTCAAATTCTTTCATCACATGAGACTATAAGGCAAGATAATTATTTAAGCATGATGACCACTTCTTGTGTTGATGATTAATTTTGTGAGGAAGTTGAGGATGTGGAATTGAATGAATTTTTAGCTCTTACGTGTTAGATCCCATATGTTTTGATTATTACAAATATTGGACTAATGATAAAAGAGGATATGATAACAAATGAATTTGAACAAAGTAAATAATTGGCAAAGTATTACTTGAAGTAATCACTGGAGTAATAAAGAAGATCTAAGAGAAAGAGCAAAGGAAAAACCTCAGTGGCAGTCTTTGTCTATGTTTACTCGAGTGACTACTCAAGTAAAGAACACTATTACTCAAGTGGGCACTCGAGTAATGTTGAAAAAAAATGTTTTCAGAGGCACTACAAAAATTAGGAAGAAGTTACTCGAGTAGCCACTCGAGTAATCTGTAAAGTTATATGAACCATTACTCGAGTCCAAAAGTCATTATAATTATTGATTTAATATATATATGATTAACTCTTCATTGCACTCGTATTCTAAGCACATTAGCAGAGAAACAAAGAAGAGATCATGCTAGAAGTGAAAAGTCAAATAAAAGTCCGAACGTTCACCTACCGCTACCTACCATAAATGGATAGTTTTCAAATTTGAAGAATGGTCAACTGTTGCTGCGTGACTCTAACGGACATGTTTGAATTGCTTCCAACGGACACTACAAATCATCTATATATATGGAGCATTCAAATAGCAGAAAACATGAACTGAGAACAAGCAATAACATATCGATCAATATACCCTTTGTGCTTTGTTTCCTTATACTTATTCATTATACTTAAATGATTATATATTTGCTTTGTGAGCGAGTTTTTCATTACAAACTCAATTTTATTATTGAGATAGCTTAAGGTTGTGGAACCTTGAGTTGGAGATTTGTTTGCAACATGTAAGGGGGAGCGAGTGTCCAGGTGAAGGAACTTGATGTGTACTGAGGTGCCAAGAACCCACTGGACATAGGTCAAAGTGGTTGTGGTCGAACCAGTATAACTCCCGGTGTACACTTCGGTGATATTTCTCTTTATTCTCAACTCCTTTAAATATTCTGTCAATTTACTTATACACAACGAAATTTTCTGGTATCACGTAATTCACCCCCCTTCTTGGGTGAAATGCTTGCACTAATATTCGGTATCAGGGTATAGGTCTTCTTGTTAAGGTTTAACAACCTAAGAAGGATCCAATGGCAAGCATGGGTGAAGGAATTCTTCCTGACAGAGCTTCTATCACAAGACCTCTCTGTTCCAATGGTGAATACTTCTCATTCTGGAAAGCAAAGTTCAAAGTCTTTGTAATGGCTACTAAATATGGGCTAGGGGATGTGTTAGAGAGTGGAAACTACAAACCTAAAAAGATTGTAGATTCACAGAGAGTTCCCAAGACACCAGCAAAATATGATGAGAATGACAAGAAACTCATCACACTCAACAGCAAGGCAATTCTGATGATTCAAAGTGCCTTGAGTCAAAATGAGTACTTTAGAATTTGCACACTTCTAACAGCTAAAGAAATATGGGAAGCCTTGGAAATAGCTCATGAAGGAACTTCAGGAATAAATGAAAACTAGATCAATACTCTAGTTACTAAGTTTGATTTACTTCGATTGAAATCAGGTGAGTCGATAGCTGAATTTAAACTTAGATATACTCACCTTGTTAATCAACTTGCAGCACTTGGAAAAGTCTATGATCAACATATCTAAGTATGAAAGATTCTAAATATTCTTTCTAAAGGTTGGGAGGCAAAAGTCACTGTAATTGAGGAAGCAAAAGGTGAATCAATGCGATCGGTTGCTTCTCTATTCGGAAGCCTTTCTGAATATGAAAGCAAATTAATGTTAAAACGAGAACTATATGATATTGGTGATAAGAAGAAAAGAGGTATAGAACTGAAACCAAAAGAAGAAGAACAAGATGATGATGAAGAGCTTGACGATGACAAAATAGGCCTAATCATAAAATAATTCAGAAAGTTTTACAAGAAAGGCCAAGGATTCAAAAACTTTCAGAAAGGAGGAACAAGCAATAAAGAACAGATCATCTACTATGAATGTGGAAAGCCAGGACATTTGAAATCAAAATGTCCAGAATTGATTCAGAAGAAAAAAGAAAAGAGAAAAGGAAAATTCTACAATAAGAAGAAAGCCTTTGTATCAGCTATATGGGGAGATAGTTCTTCTGACGAAGAAAGCAATGAAGAGGAAGTAGCCAATATCTGTCTAGTTGCTCAAGAAGAATCAAAAGAAGAGGTAACTGATTCTGATCCTACCTATAATGAATTACTTTCCGAATATAATGCTTTACATTCTGAATTCATCAAAGTAGTTAAAGAACTAGTTGTTTTCAAAAAGGAAAACAAAGCTCTTAAAGTAGAACTTAGATAATTTTGAAAAGGATTGTGAGAACTGTACTTCTTTGAAAAAGAAAAACACTGATCTTACTAAATCACTTGAAAAATTCACTAAAGGAAGTGAGATGCTAAATTTGATTTTAAAAGCTCAATGATTTGTGAATGATCTATCTGGAATTGGATATGGTCCAAAATCAGACAGAAGGAAAGGAAGAAACAAAGCTAGACGTAAATCATACTTGAATTATTGTCAGTATTATGTGAATACATCAAATCCTTTTTCACACTGTAATTATTGTAATAGAAAAGGTCATTATACTTCATCATGCATTCATAGAAAGAAAGGAAATATAGGAACCTACAAATGGGTACCTGAAGGTTCATATGTTCAGAAAATTTTTTGTACTAACCCAAAACGACCCAAAAAGATGTGGGTACCTAAGACTTAATTGTATTTGATTGTAGTTATGTCTTAAAGCATCTAAAAACAAAAAGTGGTATATAGATAGTGGATGCTTTGACATATGGCCGGTGATTTTGAAAGTTTTACCACATTGCAACCTAAGGAAGGTGGAAAGGTAAAAATTGGAGGAAATCAATCCAGAAAGATAGCAGGAATTGGTGAAATAAAAAATGACAAAGGAATACAAGTCAAAGATGTATATTACGTTGAAGGCTTGTGTCATAATTTGCTGAGCGTAAGTCAAAGTGCAGATAAAGACAGCTGGGTAATATTTGATTCAGAGGAATGTCTAATTGTCAACAAGAAAGACTTACAACTTGATAAGAAAAATATTAAGGCAAAGCTCAGAGCAAAAAGGGAAGGTAACTGCTATACTCTTGATATTAGTAAAAATGATTCTGAAAATTGTTTTCTGAGTAATGCTGATGAAAGCTGGTTATGGCATAAGAGGCTAGCTCATGTCAGCATGCACCAACTAGGCAAGTTAATTAAAAAGGATTTATTGATTAGATTACCCAACGTAAATTTCAAACAAGATTTGATTTGTGATGCATGTCAAAATTCTAAACAAACTAAATCTTCTTTCAAATTGAAAAATGAGATATCAACTAATATACCACTTGAATTATTACACATGGATTTAGTTGGACCAGCAAGAGTTAAGAGTCTTGGTGGCAACCTATATTCATTGGTCATTGTTGATGATCTTTTCTAGATTTATATGGACCATTTTTCTCTCATCAAAGGATGAAACCTTTGGAGAATTTATTGTTTTTGCCAAGAAAGTGCAAAATGAGAAAGGTATGTCCATTGCTGGTATTAAGTGTAAGTGTTTCATTCATAATAATAGTAAAGATAACTTAGGAAAAATTGATTCTAGAATAGATGAAGGAATTTTCCTAGGCTATTCTAACTGAAGTAAAGCATACAAAATTTTCAATAAAAGAACATGTGTTGTTGAAGAATCAATTCATGTTGTATTTGATGAATTTGAATCCTCTGATAAAACCGTTGACGATGAGTAGGAAGTTGTTTTAAATCAAGAAAATGATCAATCTATTTCTAACTCTCTTATTCCAGAAGTTGATCAAACCAAGGATGAAGATCAGTCACTGGGACAACCTAAAGCCTGGAAATACAATAGAAGTCATCCCCTAGATCAAGCATTGGAGATGTGAATGAAGAAGTCAAAACTAGAAATAGAATTTTTAATGAAGTTATTTTTTCTACATTCATTTCTGAGATTGAACCTTTTAACATTGATGAAGCCTTATCAAACAATAATTGGGTTACAGCAATGCAAGAAGAACAAACCAATTTGAAAGAAATCAAGTTTTGGATTTGGTACCCCGACCTAAGGATCATCCGATCATTGGCACTAAATGGGTATTCAAGAATAAACTTGATGAATCTGCAATTATTGTAAAAAATAAGGCAAGATTGGTCGCCAAAGGCTATAATCAAGAAGAAGGAATTGATTATGAGGAAACGTATGCTCCAGTGGCTAGATTGGAAGCTATACGAGTACTCTTAGCCGTTGCATGCATCAAAGGATTCAAAATCTATCAAATGGATGTAAAGAGTGCATTTCTAAATGGCTACATCATGGAAGAAGTATATGTTGACCAACCTCTAGGTTTCAAAGATGTAACCAAACCTAACCATGTTTTCAAACTCAAAAAGGCTTTGTATGGTTTAAAACAAGCTCCTAGAGCATGGTACAAAAGGCTCAATAAATTTCTTATTGATCAAGGTTTTGTATGAGGAAAAGTTGATACAACACTTTTTACAAAATGAAAACATGATGATATCTTAATTGTGCAAATATATGTTGATGATATAGTTTTCGGTGCTACTAATAAAAGCATGTGCAAAGAATTTTCTGAGTTAATGCAGGGGGAGTTTGAGATGTCAATGATGGGAGAATTGAATTTCTTTCTCAGTTTTCAAATCAAACAAAGAAAGAATGGAATTTTCACATCTCAAACAAAGTATCTAAAAGAGCTATTGAAGAAGTATGAATTGGATGAAGCAAATGGAATGGACACACCGATGAGCTCAACCACATTGCTTGATGCAGATGTCAAGGGAAAAGATTACAACATCATAAAATATAGAGGAATGATTGGATCATTACTCTATCTCACTGCAAGTAAGCCTGATATTCAATTCAGTATGGGTATGTGTTCAAGATATCAATCAGCACCAGAAGAGTCACATGCTGAAACTGTCAAACATATCTTCCGATATCTTGCTGACACAGCAGAATTGGGTCTCTAGTATCCCAAAGGAAGAAGTGAATATCTAGTTGCATACTCAGACTTTTATCATGAAGGATACAAGATGGATAGAAAGAGTACTAGTAGACAAGGCCAGTTTCTTGGAGGCTCACTTGTGTCATGGTTTAGCAAGAAACAAACTATAGTGTCTCTTTCATCAACGGAAGCTGAGTATGTTGCAGCATCAAGTTGTTGTGCATAGGTAATATGGATAAAACAACAACTCTAGGATCTTGGTATTTATTTGAGAGAGATACCAATATACTGTGACAACACTAGCACGATAAGATTGGTAAAGAATCCTGTTCAACATTCCATAACCAAACATATTGATGTTAGACATGACTTCATTAGAGATCATGTCTAAAAGAAAGATGTCAAAGTGATATTCATTCCAACTCATCTTTAACTAGCTGATATCTTTACAAAACTTCTTGCAAAAGATCAATTTTTGTATATTAGAAGAGAATTGGGAATGGTAAATCCTAATGAATTGTAAGTTATTCAGTGTTTACAAAATGTTAGATAATGTTATTCATTGATGTTTTGATGATTACTAACCTAAGCATCGAAGTTTCTAGCAATTTGTGTTGCAGGATCATGATATTCTATTTTGGAATATGAAAAGCAGAGGTTAACAGAGGATAACATTACTAGAGGGACAACTTCAAGAAATGAGCATTATTGGAGTGACACCTTGAAGTAATAGATGAATTACTCGAGCAGCCACTTGAGTAATGAACTTGGAAATATGCTAGTAAACCATTAATTTCAAATGAAATGACACAATGGTTGGAAATGAACAGTCAGAAGGTGAAGAGAGAGATTACTTGAGGGAGGCCTCGAGTGAACTTCAATGTCACTCGAGTAAGGACTCGAGTAAACCTGGGTGCAGATCTCAAATTTGCTGAGTTTCAGCTCAAATTTTTCCCAAAGAGCCATGAAATGATCGAGGGAATATACATGGGTAATTAAAATATTATTCATGCCAGGTATTCGTTTGAATTCATTGCATTTTAAAATTTCTGGTATGATAACTCAAGTAGTTACTCGAGTGAAGTTGATGATCACTTGAGTAAGCCCTCAAGTGATGTCGGGATTTAGGGTTATTTCAGTCGATGCTTGGTCATTTCTCACAAAATCGCCTCTAGTGATTCTCCTAGTATTCTCACAAAAAATTTTCACGATCATTTTTTCTCCTTATAACCATCAAAACCCATTGATTTTTTCTTACAAAAACTTCTCATATTTCACTAAATCCTCTGCTCAACATTCGTGACTCACGGTCCCTGTTTTTCAGAAATCCTTATTTCTCTCGAATCAAAATGGTGAGGACTAAATCTCTTAATCTTAGCACTCCTTCTGAGTCCTCTGAACTATATCAACCCTCTGATTCACTTTCCACTCCTCCTACCAAGAAAAGAAAAATCTCTCCTAAACCTAAAGCCAAAGCTAAACTGCAACCTAAGCCTAAGGTAAAAGGGGTTGTGATTAAGGAGCCCATTGCTACAAGAGCTCAATTCAAGAAGAGTTCACCTCCTAGAAGAGTCAAAGCAACAAAAAGCCACTCGAGTAATCTACAAATTTCTATGAACTATTACTCAAGTAGCCACTCGAGTAACACATGAGAAAAGGCATTACTCGAGTAGCCATACTAGTAACCAGGTCAAAAATCTTCCAGTAGCTCTCGGCCAAGAAATGCAATACTTTACTCGAGTAGCCACTCGAGTAACTATGTGAGGAAAAGGCATTACTCAAGGGAGCACTCCAGTAATCTGCAAACTTATTTGATCCATTACTTGAGGGAGCACTCGAGTAATCAGGTAAACAAAGAACAAGTACTCTCAACCAAAAATTTGATGCAATTACTTGAGTGAGTAATCGAGTAATCTGTAAAGTTATTTGGAATTCACTTGAGGGGTCACTCGAGTAAGATGTGAAGAAAAGAGATGGCTACTCAAGTAACCACTCGAGTAATAGGCTTACTAGAGGTAACACCTGAGTAATGTGTGAAGAGAAGACATGCCCACTCGAGTAATCAGATATTTCCAAGGTTTGTGATATATCTCACTCTGTGTCTTACCCAAGTAATATCTTATGTAAATTATTGAATTACTCACTGCCATATTTTTGACAAGTTTACTCGAGGGACTACTCTAGTAACAAACATGATCACTCAAGTAGCCACTCTAGTAATGAAGTCCAGAAATCATTATAATTATTGATTTAACATCTATATGATTAACTCTTCGTTGCACTAGTATTCTAAGAACATTAGCAGAGAAACAATGAAGAGATCATGCCAAAAGTGAAAAGTCAAATAAAAGTCTGAACATTTACCTACTACTACCTGTCGCAAACAGATAGTTTTCAAATTTGAAGAATGGTCAACTGTTGCTGCGCGACTTTAACGGACATGTTTGAATTGCTTCCAACGGACACTACAAATCATCTATATATATGGAGCATTCAAATAGCATAAAACATGAACTGAGAACAATCAATCACACATCGATCAACATACTCTTTGTGCATTGTTTTCTTATACTCATTCATTATGCTTCAGTGATTATATATTTGCTATGTGAGAGAGTTTTTCATTACAAACCCAATATTTGTTATTGAGACAACTTAAGGTTGTGGAACCTTGAGTTGGGGATTTGTTTTTAACGTGTAAGGGGGAGTGAGTGTCCAGGTGAAGGAACTTGATGTGTATTGAGGTGCCAACAACCCACTGAATCTTGGAGAATGTAGTGAAACTCTCAGAGACGCTCTGAGGATTGGATGCAGGTCAAAGTGGTTGTGGCCAAACCAGTATAACTCCCAGTGTACACTCCAGTGATATTTCTCTTTGCTCTTAACTGCTTTAAATATTCTATCAATTTACTTATACGCAACAAAATTTTTTGGTATCACCCAATTCACCACCCCTCTTGGGTGAAACGCTTGCACTAATATTTTGGAATGTGATAAGGAACTTGAAATCACTTTTAGAGAGGATAGTAGGTGTAGTATAGAAGAGGTTCCGATTGTGAAACCTGATTCCTGTCATTTTGATGTTGAAACTGATATGGATGTTCTAAAAGCTGTTGTTCATGTCTCTCCTGTTGAAGTATTGACTCTTACTGATGAAAGTTGAGTGGATTTTGTGGGATGCTCTAAAATTTTGGAAACTCTTAAATCTATTTGCAAATACATGCATGCTATGCTTTGTTTGAATTCAATAAATAATTGTACTAAAAAATTGTCTATGATTGATGAAGTATAATTAATTACTTTGAATGATCATTTCTTATGTCTAAAACATTGTTGCATGAAAAGAAATGAATATAAGGTAATCATGGTGTTTGATACTTTTGATTAGAAGGTGAGATTCATAAATCATTTGTTAAACCTTGGCTAGGAATGGGAAGAGGTTATTACTCCAAAAAGAAAAGAGCTAAAAGAATGAATGTCTGCCATAAATGTGCAAGGTGGAGATATGATCAGCATTGTAGGAGTAAAGGTATGATTTCTATAAATCGAGAAGATAAAATTAAATTTATAAAGGATGGGCTTATTAAGGAGTCATTGGATGATATCATTCAAACTCTTGAGACGCATCCGAGTAGTAGTGTTCAACGTATTCTTCTTCATTTAGCGGATATATTCAATAGAGAAAAAGAGTGCTATTGTCTTGGGAATCTGACAATAAAAGATCATGTTTTCCAGTTTATAAGAACACTGGATGGGAAGCAAATCCTCAATTTATAGAAATCGTTTAAGCCGTTACTGGACATAAAACCAGAGGAAGATGTGAGCCAAAATCACAACTACTATACATGATCATGCTTTTGTCTAATCTATCTTATCTTTTTAGCAGCTTTTGTCTAATGTGTTTTATCTTTTCAGCAACTTTTGAATTTCTTCCTCTTTTTTATTTAATTTCTTCACACAATGGCCCACTAGTCATCTTTGTCAGAAACTTTTCAAATTTCTTTGAAAAATGTGTGATTTGTATTATTTTCTTGTCACTATTTTAGTGTTATTTATATGTACTCTTCTACTTGTAAATATGTACTCTTCACTAGTAAATATGTGTTCTTTTACTTCTAAACACAAATGATCTGAGAGAAAGAAAGAGAAAAAGGGTATCACGCAAAAATGTAGATTTACATCTATTTGTATTTTTGGTGAAACTGATTCGGGCAAGAATAAAGAGTTTGTAACTGTAGCAAAAGAACTTAGAACTACATTAGCTGCTAGAAAGATCAACTTTGTGTACAGAGGAGGCATCTAGGACCTAAGGGGAAGTATTGTCATTTTTGCATTCATGAATGGAAGTAAGGGTTTGAGTGTAAGGGTAAAAGAGTTGGAAGATCACACCTTTTCCTTAGGACAAGAGTTACAGGTTTCGAGCTTGCCTAAACAAATAGGATGAATGTTCTACTATGCTCAAGCTTTCATTGCTCTACCCGTTAATTTAGAGACATTAGATGGCATTTCCATTATTGCATATTAGGCTAAGTTAAACTTTCACTAAAAGCCATTAGGATTGTTAAATGTTAATGGTTTTTATGATGATGTGTTGTCTTTTTTTTATCATGTTGTGGAAACAGGATTTATACTCCAAGCGACTTGTCATTCCATAATATCTGCATCAACTGCTAATTAGCTGCTTGATTAAATGCAAATCTATGAACATCACTTATATCTATTAGTCAAGCAAATAGGTGGGCAATCTTCAGATAGCAATCACAAGCAGAATCTAGATACCACTCTTTGGTTATAACTCTCCTTAATCTTTTGGTTTTACTTTTAGCATTTTGGTTTATTGTGTGTTTGTGTTTAAAATAAAAAATTTCTCCAAGGTCTAGAAGACATTAAGGACAGTGTCAGATTTAGGTTGGGGGAGGAATTGTTAAAAAATTAGTTTGTGAGTAACAACCATTAGATGCATGGGGTGTGAAAAACATGGCAGAGTAAGGAGTTATTCTTAACTTCTGAGACGTATTTTATTAGTTACATGTTTTTGTTCTTTTCTAAAAAAAGGAAAAGAAAGAGTAAAAGTGAAAAGAAAATCATCCTGTTCAAGTGCTTTGTAATGATTTTAAGAAGTATATAAGTTTTAAGAATGGATCAATTGAATTTGGAGATTTCATAGCATAAATGAACAACTATTGTTGCAAATTGTGGTGAATTTTGAGATTGAATGAGCTGATTTTGAAAGCCCCTAACCGTGAGCTTTTGAGCCTATTAAGTTGTCACTCTAGAACTTGCTTTAAATCTGGTTGAAATTACATCTCATATGCACATTTAAAAATGATAAATGCATTCATTTTCTTTAACTAGAGACAAATAGCCAACCTTGCAATTATATCGTTGCTAAGCCCCTTTGAGCCTAATTGATTGTTTCTTTGTTCTCAACCCATTAACATATGTTGTAATGATATATCAAGTACTTTTACCTAATTTGAGGATTAGCAGAGCATTTGAAATTCTTGTGAAATGAACTTTAGAGATGCAAGTAAAAAAATGAACAAAGAAAAAAAAAGAAAAAAAAGAAAAAGAAATATATATATATATGTATATATATATTAACTATTTGAATTGTAGGTTGCTGTGATGGAATAGATTTATTTAGAAGCTGGTCCTTTTCTCAATTGCTCTCTTAATTTCTTAAACTTGCTCTTCATATCATGTTTTACATTCCTTTTACCTTAACCCTAGTACAACCCTTGTTCTTGGAATTTTTTTACTCTGTATTTTTTGTGGTTGGCCAACTTTTAGAGGGAGAGATAGTGGTCTAAAATATTTTAATAAATTATAGCACATGTTACAAGCTGTTAGGGTGTTGGGTGCTCCATTTTGGAAATTATCGAGTAACTGGCGATCATGTGTACTAGATATTCTTTGTTTACACTACAAGGTACCCAGTGCACCTCCTAAAATCTATCTTCCTTTCCCCCCTAATAAAGCTAGGCAAATTCAATTGTTAAGGGAGAGGGAATTTGATGAATTCATCCGGCTTCTGGTATGGTGTTTAGAAAAATCAGGTATGTAGCCGGACCAGAGACGGTGAATTGTACTGGCTATTTCACCTGTATTAGATGTCCAATAACAAATATTGGCATATGATTGGCTAATCAAGAGAGAAAGTCAAAAGCTACTTTAATAAAGCTACTTTTTGATACAGGGCTGCTCGGTTTTATGACATGTGTCACTCCTTCCCCTGATTGTTGCCATGTGTATTGAAGACTACTCAGAGGATGCCATATGTCCCTAGAGACCATATGATTTTGCCATCTACCCTTGTGCCTTTGGGAAGTTCCAAATTTGAGTACCGATATGCCTTGGTGTACGTCAAGTATTCGTGTAGGACCCATACTAGGTTACGGTGCCATATTTGCCTAAGTCTCCTAAAACGGCACCATGTAGGTGCTTCCAAGGTATCTCCAGCCCTTCCCAAACATAAACACACACACACACACATATATATATATATATATCTTACACCGGCTCATTCAATACACACAAAGCATTATGGTTTACAAAATTTTAGTATATTACAATGATTGAGCAAGGTCAATCAGAAGTAAGATTGACCAGGGAAAAACTCAGGAATATGATCGTTCGTTGAGTGGACTAGTCAAATATAAGAATAGAATATATGTTCCATTAAAGGCATATTTGAGATAAAAGATCCTGAAAGAGGCACATAAGAGTAAGTATACTCTTCACCCAGGAGCAATCAAAATGTATCACGGTCTGAAGTCTATATTGTAACCCCCTACCGTAATTAATATTCGGATTACGCAATAAAGTGAAATAGAGACCAATAAGAACAAAAATTTATTATTATAAACCCATCTACCAGACGGGGTTTTCACAAACACCTTTCAAAATCATTTATAACCTGGTCTCGCATTCACATTTCCGAATACAATTACTACACAAAGATAAATCACATTTAATATATCAGAGTACGCAATGTAATAATTCCAGCAATTCCGGATTACATTTATTAACTCAAGCTTTTAAGGGCACATTCACCCCTATAAACCCTCATATGGGGATTACGCAACAAATCTCAATACAAATAATCAAAACCTCATCCACATATATTCATCCAAATAACCAAATACAATTATCCAAATATACATCCCAACTAAGATAACCAACTACTAACTTCAATTCCAAAGGAGTCTTCATCGCCCTTAGCTGCTCGCTATAACCTTGATCTACTACCCTGTCTGAGAGGTTAGTAGGGGAGGGTGAGATTCTAGAGAATCTCAGTAGGATAACAATATCAATATGCATGCACGATACATATTTAATGCATGACATGCTTGCATCACACAACTCATGATAACACAATAACAATTTGCAAGCTCAATGCTTCGAACAATATACCTATGGCCATAGCATAAATTGAAACATAGCTTCAATTACACATAATTATGCAAAGCTAAGACATGCACTAACACACTAACACATATATCAAATACAAAAAAAAGAGATATGTTCCCTACACTCTTTCTACGTAATCTCTAGCTCCGGCTGCTCACGATCAGAGCAAATACCGAACCACGTCCAGGGCAAACATCAACCCTATAATCAAAGTAAGGACATAGGGTTAATCCCTTTTCCAATTCCTTAACTCTCAAACACTTAATGTTGGTTATCATTTAACACCTTTAGGTGGCTAATCAAAGCCCAAACACATGCCTAAAGGCTTGGGAAAGGCTATACCAAGAACCACCTTTAAAAGTGTAAAATACTGATTTTTGGGGGTGGGCCACGGCCCAAAAATCCACTAGCTGCGGCCTAAAACTGCCTAGAAATGCTTAGAAACAGTTGGGCTGCAGCCCAGAATCCACTGGCTGCGGCCCAAAACGCTCAGAAACATTTGGGCTGCAGCCCAGAATCCGCTGGCCGCGGCCAAGAAAATCCAGTTTCTTGGCTGAACTTCCAAAAATCATAACTAATTCCAAAAAAATCGAAATGAGATGATCCCAAAGTAAAATTAAAGCTATTCAAGTCCTATACACAGTAAAAATATTGTCCTTTACTAGAAATCACCACAAAAACACAGAATTCTCCAAAACTCAAGACTGTCCCAAAACAGATTCCATTTTCCACCTCAAACTTTGGACAGCCATAACTCACAGAAGACAAAACGAAATGGCACAAATTATGTGTCCATTTTGAAGCTTGGGATGTGAAATTTAAGAATGAAAATTTTCATAATTTTCTGACTTCATTTGCCTAGTCAAAACGTCCATACAACAAAACTGCACAGACAGAATTTACACTGGACAGAATTTCCAGTTTTGCAACCATTGTGTCCAATCCAATTCAAACCAATTCCAATGATTAAATACCACAACATGACACCATTTTCAACAAAAAACAACATCTAATTCCACCATTCACATTCCACACGAAAATACCATAAAATCTGGGCAAAATTCACAATTCACCATACTTAACCAAAACTTGCAAAACTTAGATCAAAAGGAAGCAAGCACTCACCTCTTCCTCTTTCCCAAACAAATTCCTTGATTCTTCATCTTTCCACTTTTACTCAAGCAAGAAAACACCTCCAATCAAGAATCTAAAACCATAGAGATGAACCTCTCATCACTATGAACAACTTTATAGAAGATGAATTGAGCATTAGAGGACAAGAAGCCAACCAAAATCTCACCTTTTGATTTCTCTTTCCTCCCTCCTCTTGGACGTCCATGGCTGCTAAATGAGAGAGAAATGGATCAGTTTTTGGATGCCAAAGACCGTTATGGCCGACCTAAAGAGAGGGAGAAGAGAGATATGAGTGTTTGAAATGTTGACCAAGATCAAGGGCTGATATTGTGACACTTGTCACAATCTTATCACACCAACCATGAGCTCACATAGGCACACCATGTAACCCCCTGCCTTAAATAGCGTAATTATAATTCGATATTACGTAATTAAATTGGTTTAGAGACCGTCGAATAGTTCAAAACTCATTTAGAACTCCCTGTGAAGTAGGGACTTTATAAAATTTTCAAAACTTCTTTCCTATTCCGGTCTCAAGTTCAATTATCGAATATAATCACCTGTGCAGTTAATTCACATTCATTCATATCAGAATATCTAATAGCAATCCCGGCAACCCCCGGGTTCCGTTCATACACAAAAAGGGTTTACAACCTCCATATAGGGGACTACACAACTACGTTCAACTATTCTTTACAACCAACATAATATACAGACACCCTGTCCAACAGGTTTAACCAACATAACCAAAATAAATGTCCCTACAGGATTCTAACCGCTCCAGGTCGTACGCTTCTCCTTAGAGCCACTCGCCCTGTCTGAAAGGTTAGTTAAAGGAAAGAATGAGATTCAAGAGAATCCCAGTAGTAACAAAACATTTATACCACACATAAGAACACAGCATGTAAGCCAATCATCATACAGCAGCAGCACCACAAATCACACTCCACCCTCATCCCCTTTCTCCGCCGGGAAGGCACACCGCCTAACCCGAACCGTTGTTAGCTACTCAGGGACTATTGGCGTGGCAGTGCATACATATAGCCTTATAGCCCATACAGCTATTCGGCTTTCACAAATGGCCCGTCGGCCTCCACAAATAGCCTTTCGGCTCACATAATCACATATATCACACCTCATCCTCATCCCCTTTCTCCGCCGGGAAGGCACACCGTCCTAACCCGAACCGTTGTTAGCTACTCAAGGACTATTGGAATGACAGTGCTAACACAAATCCACAGATGTCGCAGCATACGAATTCATTACAAATCAACGATATAACACACATACAATGCATTATATATGGTACAAAAGAAAAGTCACTACCTCGTTCCTTTCTGACGTTCGCTGGCGTAGTTGGCTCACGAGGGCGGCAAATATCGAATCCTACAATTCCAAATGCACTATTTAGACACTTCCATAGTGTTACTTAGGGTTATATGAGTCTATAATGAAAATTTACAAAACTACCCCCGGGGACCCGGCCCGGGCCCGCCGTACCCGGTTCGGCTATACTTTTCTTGAAATTTTGACATGGGCTATCCTGACATATTTTCGCCCAAGGAATCCATTTCCGGACTCGAAATTATCAAATTCAATGTCAAATTATGAAATTGCCCTTGGCAGCCCTACTTTTAGGGTTTTAGGGGTGCTTCCGTAATTATACTTTCTCGGCCTTTTTTGAAAAAGTGACCAACTGTAACCCCACCTAATTTTTTCCCCTGAACTCAATGGAACCATCAAATCATTGAAAATTCAACTCTAAGACCCATTTCTAGGGCTGGCCGAAATTTATGAGTTCTCTAGGGAAAATCGGGGTTTTACGATTTCGGCTCCGTAAACGCGTTCCTTTCTACTCCTAACCACTTTATTAACCATTACATTAGGTTACAACTAACATTAAGACCCAATTTGGGCAGCATAACCCCTAGGCCACATCATTTCCAAACTTTAAAACCAATGGCAATCCGGCGAAATTTCACCGATTAAATTGCCCACAGCAGCCAGAATAAGCAATATACGAAAGTTTGGAAGTTACCTCAAGCTCCCACAAGCTTTTCCCAAATATTGCTGAAAACCCTAAGTGCTCAACAACAGATTTTGAGCTTCCAACCCTTAAAGAACAAAGAGGAGTAGCTTAGGATCGGAGTTACACGCGTTAGAAGCTAAATCGTCGGAGAAATCGGCTTACCTTGTGATTTTTCTTCTCCTTTCTCTCTCTACAAACCTCAACGTTCTCACTCCTCATTCAGCTGCTGTGTGCGACAGAAATGAGCTGAGGAAGATGATAACATATGTAATTCCATGCTGACATCATCTTTTAATGAGATGATGTCATAATTCCCATTTTCGGATTTTCTGGCAGATTTTCTGCCCAAACTTTGAAAAATCATAACTAATTCTAGAAAAATTGAAATGAGGTGATTCCAAAGCCAAATGAAAGGTATTTAAGTCCTCTTTATAGAAAAAATATGGACCATTACTAAAAATCACCACACAATTCCAGAATTACATAAAACTCATCACTGCCCCAAAACAGAGTTCAGTTTCCATCCCAAACTTTGGACAGTTATATCTCCTAGTTCACAAAACAAAATGGAACAAATTATATGTCCATTTTGAAGCTTGAGATGTGAGCTATAAGATTGGAAAATTTCAGAATTTTTAGATACCATTTGGTCATTAAAAACGTTCACACAAACGGACTGCCCAGAATAGAATTTCACTGGACAGAATTTTAGATTTTGCATCTTTGCTTCCATTGGTTCCATTTTCATACCAAACATCATTCTCACATAAATTTTCACAAGGAATCCATTGGAATCATTAAAATATCCAAATTCCCATCACACATTCTTCAAAAGTGTTTATTCAACAATAATTACATCCACTTTTGAAGTCATTAGCCCTTAATCACTTTTTGGGATATTACACACCACACAGGATTCCACCCCTTGATCTATCGTACAAATCAATCTCAACCATTGATCTCGAAGTTACCAATGAGTTTCCTCTTCGGTAACCCATCAATCGGTCGGTAACTTTACCATTTTGCCCCTGATTATGGTAATCTCTCTTGAATCACCATCAAATACATTTTCTCATTCATTTTCTTTCACAATGCACCCTCCCCTCTATTTTAAGTCAATTTAGAGGTTAATCCATTATTGAACTTAAATACAGGGTTTCGGCGCTGCTCAGAACACATACGAATCACATCGGGTGCCAAATCACACCATAATCTCCAAAAGGGTTTATTTATCACTAATGACATCAAATTTTGGAGTCATTAACCCTTAATCACAATTTGGGATCCTGCTAAACCAGGGCTTAGCAGTCCACTAATCTCAGGCCTATTCTCTAACCTCAAGTCTCAAAATTCGGGGTATTACATATATACTGGTGGCCAGGAATAAAAGGTGATATAACTAAATATGTTGCACATTATGCACATGTCAAAAGGTGAAAGTTGAACATAAAAAACCACCAAAACTTCTACAAAGTCCCAAGATTCCTAAGTGGAAATAGGAGAGCATTACTATGGATCTTGTGGTGGGATTAACCAGAATAAAGAATTATAATGCAATAAGGTAATTGTTGATTGATTTATAAAGCTAGCCCCTTTCATACCAATCAACACCAGCTATTCTCCTGACAGGCTAGCAGAAGTATACATAAAGGAGATAGTTAGAATCAATGGTACACCGAAAAGTATTTTATTTGATAGAGACCCTCATTTTACTTTAAGGTTTTGGAAATCCTTACATGAAACTTTAGGTACTAAATTGAAATTTAGTATGACATATCATCCACAGACTGATAGATAAACTGACAAAACTATATAGATGTTAAAGGACATGTTAAGAGTATATGTATAAGATTTCACAGGAAGTAATGATCATTTCTTTCCACTCGATGAGTTTGCTTACAACAACAGCTATCACGTAAGTATTCAAATGGCCCCATATGAGGCATTATATGGAAGGAAGTGTCAATCATCGCTTTGCTAGACAGAATTGTCTGAGAGGAAATTGTTTAGGCTAAACCTGGTTTATCAAACCATGAAGCAAATAAAGATTATTAAATAAAGACTCCTTGCAGCTCAAAGTAGATAGAAAATCTATGCCGATATTAGAAGAAGACCTTTGGAATTTGAGATCAGTGACCATGTATTTCTAAAAGTTTCACCTGTCATAGTTATTATTAGGGTACCAAGAATGAAGAAGTTGAGACCTAGGTATATTAGTCCTTTTGAAATATTATCAAGAATCATACTAGTAGCATACTAGATAGTGTTAACCCTAAATCTGAGTAAATTATATGATGTCTTCCATGTCTCATAACTAAAGAAACATCAACTAGACCCTGAACAAGTCATTGAGTATGAAGATATTGAAGTTCTAGATGATCTTACATATAAAGTTGAGCTAGAATGAGTTATTGACCATCAGGAAAGACATATGAGACATAGAAGCATACCATTTGTGAAAGTGGTTTCGAAGGGATTATCTCTTGGGTAAGCAACCTGGGAAGTAGAGGAAGACATATAGAACCTATATCCAGAATTTATGTTTTAAGATATTTAATAAATTTTGAGGATGAAATTTATTTTATAGGGGGAGAGTTGTAATATACCAAAATTTAGTAACCAGTGTAGCATAGTGTGTAATTAGACAGATAAATATACTTGTGCATATGTATACAAGAACACTTAGTGTCTTCTCAAGAACACATACACATAGCGCCATCTTAAGTTAGACACACATATACTTAGCTTTTTACCTAACGTTTCACCTTTTTGGTTGGACCCATAAAAGTCGCCACCTAAGTCCCTTTAGCTTTTACTTTTGGGTTGTAGCCCTAATAAGACGCCACGTAGCCATTCACAAACACATGCATGATTAACATAACAACTCATTTGTATTCTATTAGGTCAAATGGCCATCCTCCCCTTACACTACTCATGCAAGCTAGAAAAAATAAATAGACTTCCCTTCTCCCGATGGTTAAGTCAACCAAGACATATGAAGGAAGAGAGAGTATTAGACTTAGACATATGGCACCCTTTCGGCCAAACACTTAAACACACTTTTCCAATTAAATCCTAACACTCCCTTGCACTTTAATTTAAAATTTGGCCAAGAGGGAAAAATTGAGAGGAAAAATAGAGAGAAAAAAGAAAGAAGAGAGAAAGTGCTGAAAATTTGTATAACAAAAGAGAGAAGTGTTCTCAAGCCAATTTCATCCTAAATATTGCATTTCTAGCTCAAAGTGTCATCACCAATCTTGTTCCTCTCATCAAGGGCAATATTACTGTTGTTTTAGTTTCTTGAAAAGAGGAGTTTGGCATTGTCTAAGTGATGTTGAAGTTGAGATCATAAAGAAAGAGTTATAGCAAAGGATAGAGGTAAGTGTAAGCATTGATTTAAAAATAGTATCTTGAAAAATTTGGTTAAGCTTTCATGAGGTAGTGTGCTACCCTAATTTTTGGTCAAAGGTAATCTTAGGGCTTTAATGATCTTGTGAACATAAACATGATGTTAGAAGAGGCTTAAGTATGGTAAGAACAAAGTAGAGCAAGTTTTGTGGATTAAAATTTGAAAATCACTATGTTTAATGTAACCCCCTGCCGTAATTATATCCGAAATACTCAATTAAAATGAAATAGAGACCAATAGGAAACAAAACTTATTTAAAATCCCATCTTCACGACAGGGTTTTCACAGATGACTTTCGAAATATAATTTACCTGGTCTCATATTCAATTTCGAATACAATTACATTACGCGGAATATCACATTTATACAAATATCAGAGTGTACAACAATAACTTCCCGGCGACCCCCGGGTTCATACCTTTACATAGAATTCATAGGGCACATTCGCCCTTTACAATTTCAACATGGGGATTACACAAATTCATCTCAAATACATATCCAAATACTCATCCCAATTAACCAAATATACATTCGAAACATGTACAATATCCAAATATACATAATCCCAACCATAATGATAACCAACTACCAAATTGACAACCCGAAGGAGTCTTCGCCGCCCTTGGTTGCTTGCTCCAACCTCGATCCACCTACCCTGTCTAAAATGTTGGTAGGGGAGGGTGAGATTCTAGAGAATCTCAGTAGGAAACAGATACCTATATGCATGTATGATATGTGTTTAATGCATGACATGCTTGCAATACATAACTCACGTTCACACAATGACATATCTGCGTGCTCAATGTTTCAACAACATACTCATGGCCATAGCATAACTAGAAACAGAGCTACAATCATTCATACATGTTTCACATAATCAAGCAAAGCAATACATGCATCAATACACAAACACAACATCAAAGCATGCAAGAGAGGTAAGTTCCCTACACTTTTCTTTCCACGTATGCTCCAGCTCCTCCGCTTACTCGCGATCCAAATGAATACTGAACCCTATAAACCAAATCAAGGATATAGGGTCAATCTCAATTCCAAACCCTTACCTTTATATCACTTAAAGTTGGTTACCATTCACACCCTTTAGGTGGCTAAAATAAGCTCAACGAAAGCTTAAAGGATTGGGACGTACTAGGTTGGAAATCACCTTTCAAAATCACAAAATCCTGAAAAATGGGGGTTGGCTGCAGCCAAGACCCTCTGGCTGCAGCCAAAACACGCACAGAAGGTTTCTGGCTGCAGCCAAGAATTTCTGGCTGCGGCCAAAACGCTCACAGAAACTTTTGCGCTGCAGCCAGGATTTTCTGCTGCAGCCAAGACAACTTCAAAAATTCATAACTAATTCCACAAAAATCGAAATGAGGTGATCCCAAAGCCAAATTAAATATTTTTAAGTCCTCTTCATAGGAAAAATATGGCTCATTACCAGAAATCACCACAAAAATCCAGATTTACACAAAATCCAACATTGTACCAAAACAGGGTCCAGTTTCGTCCCCAAACTTTGGACAGTTCAAACTCCCAGTTCACAAAACGAAATGACACATATTATATGTCCATTTTGAACCTTAAGATGTGAACTTCAAGACTGGAAAGTTTCAGAATTTTCTAACATCATTTGCCCATTCAAAACGGCAACACAAACAGAACTGCCCAAACAGACTTTCCACTGGACAGAATTCCAAATTTGTACAATTGGCTTCCAATGGTCCAATTTTCATATCAAACACCATTCCCATACAAATTTGCACAAGGAATCCATTGGAAACACCAAATCAACCAAATTCAAATCATATTGACATGTTACCACAACATGTCACACAAATCACAATTCAAACCACAACATAATCATACATTGTCATTCTTTTCATTCCAAATTCTCAAACCAATTCCAATGGCTCTATAACACATCAAGACACCAATTGCCACTCAAACACAAGGCAATTCATGCATTTCAAAAATCACACAAATTCAGGGCAAAATTCGAAATTCACAATACTCAACCATAAATCACAAAACTTAGATCAAAAGGCTTCAAATACTCACCTCTTCCTCTTTCCCAAACCACTTCTTTGATTCTTCATCTTTCCAAATTTCCTCAAGCCATCAAACACCTTCAATCAAGAATCTAAAACCATAGAGATGAAGCTCTCATCACTATGAACAACTTTATAGAAGGTGATTAGAGCATTAGAGGACAAGAAACAAGCTAAATCTCACCTTGATTCTTTCTCTTTCCTCCTTCACTTTGGGCGAAAATGGAGAACAAGAGGGAGAGAGATATGAAGATGAAGATTATGAAGTGAGATCAGTTTTTTCCCCTTTTTCTCATGTGTTAGCCGACTATGAAAGAGAGAGGGAAGAGTTTGAAATGTTGACCAAGATCCAAGGGCTCACATCTTGCCACTTGTCAACATCTCACCACATCTCCTATGAGATCACATGCACACAAGCACATGGGATTCCACCCCTTTGATCTATCACACAAATCAATCCTAACCATTGATCTTGAAGTTACCAATGAGTTTCCTCTTCGGTAACTGACCAATCGGTCGGTAACTTTACCGTTTTGCCCTTGATTACGGTAATTCTCATAGAATCACCACCAACACTTCACATCTTTTCATTTAGCCACAATATGCGCCTTCCCTCTATTTTAAGTCAATTTAGATGTTAATCCATAATTGAGCTTAAATACAGGGTTTTGGCGCTGCTCACAGCACACACGAATCACATCGGGTGCCAACTCACACCATAATCTCCAAAAGGGTTTATTTATCACTAATCACTTCTGCTTTTGGAGTCATTATCTCTTAATCACAATTTGGGATCTTGCTAAACCGGGGCTTAGCAGTCCACTAATCTCAGGCTTATTCTCTAGCCTCAAGTCTCAAAATTCGGGGTATTACATTTAACCCTAAGGTGAATTTCGGCCAAGATTAGGGCAAGAGGAAAGAATGAGATTTTGTTGATTTTGAGGTTTCCATTGAGTTTAGAATGGAAAATTGTGTACGAAAAATTTGAGGAAGTGACTTTCGAAGCATTGGAACTGAAAACAAAATTTTTGCCTACAAACCGTAATTTTTTGTCATAATAGGTTCATTAGGAAAGAATTTGAGTTTGCCAAATTTGAGGTTCGAAATGGATTCTACATTCAAATTTGTGTTGGAATAGCTTGTAGAAACAATATTAAAAGGTTTAGATTACAAGCCAAAAAATTAGAGTTAAAGGTTGTTAAGGGTTGATGTTGCCAAATTGATTCTAGGAAGTCAGGGTTCTTGAAGTTTAAATTTGGTTTGTCAAACCTTGTCTAATGATTGTGAAATTTTATGGCTCAATAGTACACATCTTATGCTTTAATATGAGCCATGGAATGCGTTATTTGGAAAGTAGTTTATAAGTTATGAATTTTTAAATATAAGGTATCAAGTGGAAATAATTCTGAGGCAGTTAGTTTGGTCTAGGATCTTGGAACTTAGCACCTATAATTGGCACTGGTTAATATTTTTCCTTTATTTAAAGAGTTTCATGCATGAACTTAAACTTCCTCATTTGGAGTTTTCTATATCAAGAATTGTATTTTCAAAGTTGTTTAAGGAAATCTAACAGATTAGGGTTGATTATGAAATTTTCAGTTTTTAAAGGAAATTTTGATTAGTAAGAACATGAGGATTGAAAACATGATTTATAGACTAGTGTGACCATATTGAACACCCAAGTCATACGGGAGGAGAAATGTATAACATGTCTTAGATTAGATATTCATTAGACATAGTGCAAAAGAGAGGTATTAAACATAACCAACAAAAGTTAAGTAAAGGATAAGAATCAGAATGGCCTGGGGTCAAGAATAACTTAATTTTCATTATGTCAATAGAATTGGAATAGGTAATCACCAATCTATTCATGAATTCTAAATTATAGGATTCGATATTTGCCCGAGACCAAAAAAGAAGTTTGCTGGTAAAGGTAAAGTGTAGGAAAGGCAGTTAGATAGTAAATCTTTCTATCATATATTATGTAATTGTTATGCATGATTGTTTGTACCATTGAATATATTCATTTCATGAATATATGGCTATGACGTTGGACCAGTTAGTCCTAAGATAGTCAAACCGATATGCATTCATAATTGTGTCTAGCAGTGCCCTGAGGCAGCAAGAACCAATATGCATTTTGCATGGGACAATGACCCTAAGCTGTAAGACCTAATTTTACTAAGCACCGTGGTATTGGACCAATATGTCCTATGATTGATATTTGTGCTACATCTTGTTTACTGAATGATGTTCATGATGAATGCTAATTGTATGCTGGTTTGTTTAGCATGCTTCATGAATTTGTATATGTTATGATTGATTGTAGTTACTATTGTGATACTCATGAATATCATCCCTTTCCAACAATTGACATGTAGCGTAGGCAAGCGGCTAGAAGTGCAAAGTGGTAAACATCGATTAGTAAAAGAATGGAGATAAAGGATATAAGATTTTTGTTGGTTATCTATGTAATAATTTCTTTAAGACTTGGGATGGTTTGGTCACCTTTTTGGTGCTACCTGTATTGTATATAAATGTAAAGACATGACAATAGTACCAATGGTAATAGTAATAAAGATAGTAGTATAACATGCATAGCGACTTGATATTTTCCCTTAACACTATAATTGAACTAGGATTGGGCAATCTTATTATAAGGGCCCATAAGCTAATAAACCTGATACTAGTTTACAAGTAGAGAAGCACTTGAAATTAGTACATGAAGCTAAGAATTGATGAGTTGTAATGAAGCTGTGAACTACCATGTAACTGTTTTGAAAGTTGAAAAATTTTCTGAAAAACCCAATCTATTGTAGGTTCAAACCCTATGCTGAAGTAGGGATTTAAACTTATTTTCAAAAGTGTAGTTGTCTCAGGATTGAAACCTAGCTTAGTGGTCTAAATTCATTGCATAAACACTCATCAGATCATGATGGAAACAAGAGACACTAGTACAAAAATGGCATTTTAGACTTGTTATTGTGAATAAGGTCTAAAAGGTATGACGGTGACAATTCTATAATTATAGAGAACTTTTTAAACCAGTTCTTTTAATATAAGGTCTAAAATATATTATTTGGACAGCATTTATGAAAAATTAGTCTAAAAGCATATATTTTCTAATTTTAGACTTGTTATTGTGAATAAGGTCTAAAAGGTATGACGGTGACAATTCTGTAATTATAGAGAACTTTTTAGACCAGTTCTTTTAATATAAGGTCTAAAATATATTATTTGGACAGCATTTATGAAAAATTAGTCTAAAAGCATATATTTTCTAAACTAGTTCTCTCTATAACCTATCTAAATAAATTTTCAACAATAAAATTAAATTTTAAAAAAGTTCTCTACCGTTTACATTGGTTGTCCATTATAAACGGTCTATAAGTTGAAACTTTTTGGACAGGTTATTCATGGGAACTAGTCTAAAATGTTATTTTAAGATCGATTGTTTTGTATAACTGGTCTTAAAGATGTTTCTGCGCCCTATTTTCTGAATCCCCTTCTTCACATCTAATTCTTGTTCTTTGAATATAGAGAACTCTTCTTTACTTGATTTCTCTGTGAATTTCGCCCTATTTGGGATACTATCTAGGTATAAAATGGTCTTTTATATGGTACACTATCAAATTTGTCACTAACTACTTCATTGCATGCATTATAGATCACTAATGACATTCCTCAAAATGACATCTTGTATAAGAAGACAATGACGTATTGTGATGAATGTTGGAGGAAGTTTAAGACAGATCTAGCAAACAATTATATGCATATCTAGGTGAAAGATCATCAGCCTCATCCAAATCTTTGCATCAAGTATTCATATATTGACGAACAACTTGACATGAATTGTTTTAGGCTTCAGACTACTCCAAAAGCTTAGGCGAGTTGACTTATTTTCATTTTATTTACTTATCAATTGTCTTTATTAACTGTAACCTTTGTTTTTATTTGTAGGAAAAAAGGTAAAAAGCATAAGAGAGTTTGTAAAAAGAATGATTGCCCTCATACAATGTCTCATAGGGGTTATGTAAAAGCTGAAATAGACTTGTTGGCGGCCAAATAGAAGATATTGGAAGAAGCAGCTTAATCCAATCCTTCGTGAAAAAAATGGTTGTTTGCTCACCAAAAGTGGAGTGGGTCTTATACGAGTGAACAATCTTGTATAGTTGGTGAAAAAATTGTAAGTATCATTGTTTTTAGTAATTATTTAGTAAACAAATTTCATTACTTATGTTTGTCATCTATGTCTTACAGGAGGAGCTTAAAAAAACAAGCTAAGGATCATTTAGGTCAGAAGGGAGGAATGAAAGCCTGACTATTGCTATAGCAAAACATAACCATCTCGACCGTATTAGGGGAGTTGGAGGAGGGGTAGGCATAATGGATTATTTTAGATCACCCCCACTCCATTCCTCAAGTGTGGTGACTAGGAAGGAGATAGAGAATATATTAGTCACTATGAGGGTGAAAGCAAGGGCTAAGAAAGAAGCATAATTTGATACATAATTAGAAGCCCGATTAATCAAGATGAGGGAGGAAATAATGATCACGATAAGCACAAGATAGGATACCAGTGCTCCCCAGGTACATTCGGGCACATTCACTTGCATATAAGTAGAGTACTAAAGGGAGTTGTTGAAATATTGGTCAATCATCAGAGGGTCTTGGAAAGGAAATCGATGAGCCTTGTGACCTCTTTGTGGAGGATCCTCTAAGACGATTAGTTACACTGGGGTGCAAGCACAACTTGGGATCAACTGTCCACCATCAACAAGTAAAAGATTATCAAGTCAGAGTAGTAGTTGAAAAGGTGATCGTTGCAGATATATCTCTCCCTATCCCTACTGATGACTTTAAGATTATGAGCGATGTCCTCAATTCTTTCATCTTGTGCCCAAAGAACCTTGTTTCTATCAAGCTGAGGAAACCCCATTCACAACCCCAACTACACATCCCTATACTCAAGAAGTTTCACAGCCTCAAATAAATGTCATGCAACAAGTGATTCTGATGGCATATGATACATCCTTTCAAACAAGATATAGGCCTATAGATTCAGCTGTTGGCAAGTTAGGGGTGCACTGCTATCTTGAGAGGGATGATTTGATCTCCCTGGTAGATCCTAGACACCAACTTACGATTGAGATTGTCTAACTATTTTTAATGCAAGTCTCTTATTCAATTGGAAGTAAATATTTTACAAATTATGCTGTTAAACTTTGATCTGTGTGCTTGCATTATTGTAGGTACATGAATCATAGGTTGGTTTCCTACAACAAAAGTGATAAATTTGGAGTCTTATACCTAGTTCAAATCCATGATAAAGGGACTACTACTGCTATCAGACATGCATACTTATCGGTGAGGCTTAGTAAAACTGTAATTGAGTGTTTCTTGGCTCTATATATGCATAGATGGGTAAGAAACAAATATATATTTGATAATATATATAATGCTTTATATTTACATAATAGTCATCCTTTTTTTGTAGGGATCATTGGCAATTGGCTCTTTTATACAAGAAGAGTTATACTGTCATCTTATGCTCCCTCTGCTACAAACCAAGGAATGAATTGAAGAAGACCATAAACTCATAATTTTTCTTGCATTACCTATTATTGGCAATTCATGGAATTTGTGCAAAATAAGTAACCTTTGTGATTTTAACGATAGGACTATGAGGACATTTCGGCTTGCCGCTTGTGGGAAGCATGTTCATGAGGTCAAAAACTTTACATGGATCATCTAAAAGGTTAGTACATATTTGTTTGCTTTAAGAATGTATTCAATAAGCTATGCTTAGCTTACTACATGTTTTAATGATGTCATGTTCTTTTTCAGAGCCGTAGGCAACCACCGAGGTCTAACTTATGTGATTTGTATGTTTTGAGACATTTTTATAATATTATCACCCTAGGCATGACTGAATTTTCTCAAGAGATAAATGTATATTTCAAATATTTTGTATTACTTTTATTCTTTTTTAAGTTTGTAAGTTAATTTTTTTGTTTGGCATTGGTGTTACAGATGTTTAATCTTGTTTACCCCTTTCCTAAAGAAGATATTAATTTCATCTGCAAATGTTGTCTGAATTAATTTATGAGCTTTTACAACAATAGTGAGTTTTTGAATCCAATGTTGTGCTAATACGTATTTCTTTTTAATTATATGTTGTGTACTTGATTACTGTACGCTAATGATCTGCGTAGGACAACTTGTGGTTCTCATATCTAACTGGGTTTATGTCTTTGCATAGGAAATTTTTAGGAGATGGATGATGTAGTTTTGATGTTGATACAAGCGGCATTGTTAACATGGTGCAACCTATCATACAACCACATCATGTCCCTTTTGTCACACGATATATCAGTCAAGGATGAGGCATGGATAATGTCATCCACATTCTTAACCATTACTTTCTTGATTCCTAAGTACTCTAACAATAGAAATGGAAACTCCTTTCCATTGTAGTATGGCTAACATTTCTCAGACTCACTCATCGATATTGGAAATTGTGCCCTAAGGGCCAATCATTGTACTTTGGATATTATTATTTTAATGAATTTTCTCCATTTTGTTATCATATTATTTGCATATTAACTGTGATAATTGTATCCTTGGATAATTCATGAAGATTGTCCTAAAATGTCCCTGGTCGGTCATCTATGCGGGAGCAGAGATGAAACAAGACCAATATGATTTTGGTAATATATGGAGATACAAATCAAAGTCTTAGGCACTTGTAAGAGTACAAAGTGCTAGACCGACCCACTATGAGAAACCTACATGGATCAAGTCATATGCTTTTCTCATGTATAACTACATCACAATGCCCTTAGACCTGAGGTCATCATGTATTCCTACATGAGAGTTGCTAAGCTTTATCATCATCACCCAGTCAAAAGTCACTTTTGACTGGGTGATAATAAAGGCTATGATCGGGCTTGCTGGTTTTTCATGCAGAGGAATATGAATGATCAAGATGGAATTTGTCTCATATTAGTACAGAGATATTATTGGGCCCCTGATGAGTGAATCTGAGAAATGTATAGCCATACTACAATGGAAAGGAGTTTCCATTTGTACTGTTAGACTACTCAGGAATCGAGAAAGTAATGGTCAGGAACAAGAGGATGACATTATCCATGCCTTATCCTTGATCGATATATCGTGTGACAAAAGGGACGTGACATGGTTATATGATAAGTTGCATCGTGTTAACGATCCTTATATGAATTGGGTAGTCGTAATGTCTTACTAGAGGCCGCTTGCGACTTGTGGGTTAGTATAGTTATTGGCCCATTGCCAACTTCATATAGGCCAATAGGGTCGCACACAATAATGGCCCAACACGAGATAAAGTTTAATTTAGGGTGGACGAATTTTATATTTATATATATATATGCGATATAAAATTTGTTAATAATATTATATAGATATGTATTTTTGAAATACATATTATATATATGTATGTATATATATTATATGATATTATTATATTGTGTTAGCTTTAAATTTAATTTATTAAGATATATTAAATTTAATAACTAACATGATAGAGATATAGTATCTCAGATTTAATTTATGAGGATAAATTAAATCTAATGGCTCTTTATTTGGATTAAATAAATAGGTTAAATTAAAAATGTTGGATAGATTTAATTTAAACAGAATTTATTTAATTAGCTCATCAAGATAATTAATTTTTGATTAATTTCAAAATTAATGATGATTAATTTTGAAATTTGAATATAGCCCTCATAGGTTATAAACTTGATAGAGCAGATATACTCATACGCGCAAGAGAATTCAGAGCCACAAGGGAAACCTTAAAAAACATTAGAGGCTCTAGCACACAATCTTTATTGGAGAGCATTCATATGGATACCGGTAGAGGGAGTGGACCTAACGTGTTGGCTCCTAGAGATCGTGAAAACCCTAAGTTAAAAAAAGGTACGAGTTCTTTATGACCCGATTTAAACGCCGTTGATAGATCCTCGATTAGGATCAGTAAAATTTTAAAATTCTTTTGCTGTGCCAGCTGATGCTAACAGTTTGAGAACTTGAGAAAAACTGAAAGTTGGGGAAACAAAGAACAGCATTGGGAAGAAGTTGAGGTGAGTATTTGAAACATTTTGGTATATTCATTATGACCATTGGTTGAGTCTTGGGAATTTGAGATTTTGCCCTGATTTTTGGTAAATTTTGAAATGTATGGATAGGCTAGTGTATTGTGGTAAAATTGATGTCATAATGTGTCTTTGTGCTATTGAAATTGATTTGGAATTTTGGTTTGGAAAGGTTTGTAATATGGTGACTTGATTGTGTTTTGGTGTGAATGTTGTGGTCATTGACTAACATGTCAATGGGATTAAAATTTGGTTGATTTGATTGTTTTAATGGATTCTTTGTGCAAAAGTTTATAGGAACAGTGTTTAGTTTGAAATTTGGAACTATTGGAAGCTAATTGGAAAATTGGTTAAGTCTGGAAATTTGCTAGGTTTAAAATGCTGTGCATTAACCTAACTTTTCATGGTCTTTTGATATAGCAAATGGTGTCTAAATGATTTGAAATTTTCCATGATTGTAGTTCACATTGCAAGCTTTCCATCCATATAAAGTATGAGTCATTTTGAGTTTTGTGTACAAAGTTATAAGAAAATCAGCTAGGAGTTAGGGTCACAGGTTGGCCGCAACACAAAACCTTTATGACCATCTGCTAGCTGCAGCCCAAAAGATTTTAACCTAACTCTGGCTGCAACTCAAGGGTGGGCTGGCCGCAGCCAACCTTTTGAAGAAATGATTTTTTGAGTTTTGAAAAAATGATTTTTTGAGTTTTGAAAAACGGTCTTCGAGCAATCTTTCCCTAATCTTTTATGCATGTATCTAAGCCTCTAATAGCCACCTAAGGAGTTCAAATAATAACCAACTTTAAGTGTTTGGAAGTTAGAAATTGGAATAAAGTCTTAATCCGCCACTCTTGACATTGGTTGACATTTGCTATACTCGTAAGCCCACTATGCCAGAGAATGTCATGAAAGGACAAGGTAGTGACTCTTTTTCTTATACTATGTATAAAGCATTGTATGTATGTTTGTCATGCATTGTGATACATTGTGATGCTTTGAGATTACAGCGAAAGCAGGCATAGTGATTACAGCGTAAGCTATTGCATTGAGATCACAGCGGAAGCTAGCGCATAGTATTTATAGTCATGAGGGCTGTCGTATGTGGCGTGAGCCATATATCATTGTGATGCTACTTAACATGAGTGTATATGCTATGTGTTTATACACTTTATGAGTGACTTGTTACTACTGGGATTGTAACCCCCTGCCGTAATTATATCCGAAATACGCGATTAAAGTGAAATAGAGACCAATAAGAAACAAAACTACATTTTACAAACCCATCTACCATACGGGGTTTTCATAAATACCTTTCAAAATCATTCATAACCTGGTCTCTCATTCACATTCCGAATACAATTACTACACAAAGATAAATCACATTTAAATATATCAGAGTACACAATATAATAATCCCGGCAATCCCGGTTTCCATATATTAACTCAAGCTTTATAGGGCACATTTGCCCATACAAGCCCTCATATGGGGATTACACAAATCTTTCTCATTCATATACAAATATCCAATAACTCATTTCAAATACATAACCAAATATACTCATCCATATGTACACATCCAAATTCAAATATCCCATCCAGGATGATAACCAACTACCAGAATGACAACTCGAAGGAAGTCCTCATCGCCCTTAGCTGCATGCTCCATCCTTGATCCACTACCCTGTCTGAAAGGTTAACAGGGGAGGGTGAGATTCTAGAGAATCTCCGTAGGATAACAATATCAATATGCATGTATGATAGATGTTTAATGCATGACATGCTTGCACCACACAACTCATGATAACATAATGACAATTTGCAAGCTCAATGCTTCGAACAATATACCTATGGCCATAGCATAAATTGAAACATAGCTTCAAATTACACATAATTATGCAAAGCTAAGACATGCACCAACACATTAACACATATATCAAATACAAGCAGAAGAGATATGTTCCCTACCCTTGTTCTTTCCACGTAAGCTCCAGCACCGCTTACTCACGACCAGGCGAATATCGAACCACGTTCAGGGCGAACATCAAACCTATAACCAAAGTAAGGACATAGGTTTATTCTCTATTCCAAATCTTTACTTTAATTACACTTATAGTTGGTTATCATTCACACCCTTTAGGTGGCTAAAATAAGCCCAACGGAAGCCTAAAGGATTGGGACGTACTAGGTTGGAAATCACTTTTCGAAATCTCAAATTATTGAAAATGGGGGTTGGCTACAGCCAAGACCCTCTGGCTGCAGACAAAACACGCACAGAAGGTTTCTGGCTGCAGCCAAGATGTTCTGGCTGCAGCCAAGACGTGCACAGAAACTTTTGCGCTGCAGCCAGGATTTTCTGCTGCAGCCAAGGCACCTTAGAAAATTCATAACTAATTCCAAAAAAATCGAAACGAGGTGATCCCAAAGCCAAATGAAATATTTTTAAGTCCTCTTCATAGCAAAAATATGGCTCATTACCAGAAATCACCACAAAAATCCAGATTTACACAAAATCCAACATTGCTCCAAAACAGAATCCAGTTTCGACCTCAAACTTTAGGCAAACATAAATCCCAGTTCAAAAAACGAAATGACACAATTTATATGTTCATTTTGAAGCTTGGGATGTGAAATTCAAGACTGGAAAGTTTCAGAATTTTTAGAGACCATTTGGTCATTCAAAACGTCCACAACACCAGACTGCCCAGAACAGAACTTCAAAAGACAGAATTCCAAATTTGCACAATTGGCTTCCAATGGTCCAATTTTCATATCAAACATCATTCTCACACAAAATTTCACAAGGAATCCATTGGAAATACCAAATCAACCAAACTCATATCACTTTGACATGTTTCCACAACATGTCACACTAATCACAATACCAACTCTACATTACAATCTCTTTCCATTTCAAATTCAAAACCAATTTCAATGATGCCAAAACATAATATGACACCATTTTCATCATAAAACACAATCCAATTCATCCACTCAAAAATCACATGAAAATCAGGGCAAAATTTTAAATTTACAAAGCTTAACCAATGATCACAAAACTTAGGTCAAAATGCTTCAAATACTCACCTCTTCCTCTTTCCCAAATCAATTTGATGATTCTTCATCTTTTCACTTTTCCTCAAGCTATCAAACACCACCAATCAAGAATCTAAAATCATAGAGATGAAGCTCTCATCACTATGAACAACATTATAGAAGGGTGTTTCAGCAATAGAGGACCATATAGAGCACTTACCATGAGCTTTCTCCTTTCTCTTTCCTTCCCAAGCTTGGCGAAAATGGAAGCTTTGGAGAGAGATGAAGATGATGAAGAGAGTGATCAGTTTTTCCAATTTGCTTAATGTGTTGGCCGACCTAAAATAAAGGAAAGGGAAGAGAAAAAGCACTTTGAACATTTGACCAAGATCCAAGGGTCCAAATTGTGCCAAGTGTCAACATCTTGCAACATCCTCCATGAGCTCACATAGGCACATGCACACATGATTCCACCCTTTGATCTCTTGCAAAAATCAATCTCAACCATTGATCTTGAAGTTACCAATGACTTTCTTCTTCGGTAACTGACCAATTGGTCGGTAACTTTACCGTTTTGCCCTTGATTATGGTAATTCCTCTTGAATCACCTTCAAATACCTTTTCTCATTCATTTTCTTTCACAATGCGCCCTCCCCTCTATTTTAAGTCAATTTAGAGGTTAATCCATAATTGAACTTAAATACAGGGTTTCGACGCTGCTCAGAACACATACGAATCACATCGGGTGCCAACTCACACCATAATCTCCAAAAGGGTTCTTTTATCACTATTGACATCCACTTTTTGAGTCATTAACCCTTAATCACAATTTGGGATCTTGCTAAACCGGGGCTTAGCAATCCACTAATCTCAGGCTTATTCTCTAGCCTCAAGTCTCAAAATTCGGGGTATTACAGGGATTCTCTTGAATCTCATTCTTTCCATTGACTAAGATTTCAGATAGGGCAAGTTGCTCCAAGAAAAAGCAAACTGCCAGGAGCATCTAGGACTCAGTAGAGATGTCTAGTTTGAACTGTTGGTTATCTATTTTGGAACGGGACTACTGTATATTATTCTTGGATGTGAATAACATTTTGTATATGGTGGTGTAATCCCCTAAATGGGAATTAAAACCCTTAGTATAACCTTCAGTATTAAACTCGGGATTGCTAGAATTTTGGCTGTACACTCTGATATGTATAAATGTGATATAACTGCACAGGGTAATTATATTCGAAACGTGAATTTGTGACCAGGATATGGCGAAAAGTTTTGAAAGAATTTGAGAAAACCCTTGCGTAAGAAAGGGATTGTAAATGACTTTTGATGATTATTGGTCTCAATTTCATTTTAATTATGAATTTTGAATTATAATTATGGTTTTTAAGGTAAGGGGTTACACAAGTTAAGATTATTTATTGACTAAGTATGTGTGCATGTAAGTATATACTTGTGTGATTCACGAACCACAAAAACCAATTTGTTTTTTTTCATTTTGTTGGTTCATTGACTAGCTTTCAAGGTTGTAAAGAGTTCAAATGTCATAAAGTTGTGGATTCTTTAAAAAGCTACAAGTGGAAGAAAATTATAGTATTTATAAAAATTTACTCAAATATTGAAAATAGATCTCCTACATGCATAAGTGTTGGGATTGGTAGGCACAAAAAAAAATTAAAATTCAAAAATTTTTCAATCCCTACTGGGGATCTGTGAACGATGTTTAAATTGAGTAGTAGAGAAGCGTACCTTACAGTTGAACCTTTCTTTTCGATCTCAAGGAGCTAACAGCTCAGATCAGCTCCCTCTACCAGTATCCACATGAATAGGAATCTAACAAGAAAATCATGCTATCACCACTAATGTCCCTTTTTAGAGTTTTTCTTTTCTCACAGCTCTATATCTTGCCTTTTTCATCAACCGCAGAAAACCCTAACTCACCCCTTTTAAATAAGAAGTCAAGGCTTTCTATTTTAAGATATAGATTGGATTTTTTAAATTAATCTTAATTAATTTTGAAGTCCATAACATATCAATTAACAATTAATTGTCTTTTGATAAGCACATTAAATAATATGGTTTAATTAAAATATGTCCAACAGTGTTAATTTAACCTATTTATTTAATCTGATAAAGAGCCAATAGAAATAGAGTTAATTTATCTTTATAAATTGAATCTGAGAAATTATATCTTTATCATGTTAGTTATTAAATTTAATTTATTAGATAAAACTAAATTTAAAACTAACACGATATAATAATATTATCATATATAATATATATACATATGTAGATGTGTGTGTGTATTTTGAAAATACATGTATGTATATATAATATTATTAATTTTCTTTTTGAATATATATATAAATATATATTTGTCCACCCTAGATTAACCATTACATTCATTAAATCTAGATATATCTTATATTCAATGAATTTGAACATTATACCTCCTGTAGGGCTATTTTTGTGTGCAATCATATAGGCCTATATGAAGTTGATAGTGGGCCAATGACTATACTGATCCATAAGTCGTAAGCAGCCTCAAGTAAGACATTACGACTACACAATTCATATGAGGATTGATAAACTGATACAACCTGTCATACAACCATATCACGTCTATTTTGTCACATGATATTTCAGTCAAGGATTAGACATGGAGAATGTCATCTTCTATTCCTGATCATTACTTTCTCGATCCCAGAGTAGTCTGACAATAGATATGGAAACTCCTTTCCATCGTAGTATGACCATACATTTCTTAGGCTCACTAATCGAGGGCCCAGTAATATCTCTACTAAGCGAGAGGCAAATTCCATCTTGACATTCAATTCTTCTGCATAAAAACCCCATAGCCCGAACATAGCCTTTTACATCACCCAGTCAAAGGTGACTTTTGACTAGGTTAAAGCTAGTGACTCTTGTGTATGAATCCATGATGATCTTAGATCAAAGGGGCATAGTGACGTGGTTATACTTGAGACAAGCTTATAACTTGATCCATGCAGCGTTTTCATAGTGGGTCGGTCTAGCACCTTGTACACTTACAAGTGCCTAGGACTTTGATTTATATCACTATACCTCTTCAAAGTCATATTGGTCTTATTTCTTCTTTGTCCTTATATAGATGACTAACCATGGACATTTAGGATAATCATTATGATTTATCCAAGGCTAGTTATCATAGTGAACATGCAAATAATATAATAACAAAATGGAGAAGTCCATTTAATAACAATGTTTGAAGTACAATGATTGACCCCTAGGGCACAATTTCCAACATCCTCCCACTTACACTAGGTAAAATCATTAACTTGCTTGATTCCCATTATCCTAACATGATGCTCATGCTTTGCCTATGTAAGCGGCTTGGTAAAAGGATCAACAACATCGTCTTCTCCTCCTACTTTGTATATTTTTATCCACCTCTATCATTTATTTCTCTAATGAGATGAAATCACTTATGTATATACTTGGTCGTTTAATATGAACTAGGCTCCTTGGCTTATGCAATAGCATAGCTGTTGTCACAGAACAAATCTATTAGATTTTAGATAGTAGGCACCACCCCTAGTTGAGTAATGAACTTTCTGATCTAAAGGGCTTTGTTAGCTACATCTGATATTGCTATACACTCAGATTCTATTGAAGAATCTACTACAGTGCTCTACTTAGTGCTCTTCCAGCTTACTGCTCCACCATTAAGGAGGAATATGTATCCAGATTGCGATTTAGGGTGATCTTGGTTAGTTTAGAAACTTACATCTATATAACCAGTTACATAGAACTCATTATCCAATCCACCATATACCAATAATAAGTCCTTAGTTCTTCTTAAGTACTTTAGGATATTCTTGATAGCACTCTAATGACCCTCACCAAAATCTTATTGTTATCTGCTGGTCATACTTAAGGTAAGTGAGACACCGATTGAGCACATAACATGGCATACATGATGTATCCAATGGCCAAGGCATATGGAAAATTGCTCATGCGATCTCACTGGTCAGAAGTACTAGGACACAGATCCTTGCTAAGATGGATGCCATCAGACATAGGCATATAACCCCTTTTTGAATCCTATATGATGAACCTATGCAGTATCTTGTCTATGTATATGCTCTGACTTATGCCTATTAATCTCTTGGATTTAATTTATAGATCCTAATCCTTAAGATATAGGTGTCTTTACCTAAGTCTTTCATTGAAAAAGATTTTCCTAATGAAGACTTGACACTCTACAAGGTAGGAATGCTATTCCCAATGAGTAGGATGTCATCTACATAAAGTACTAAAAATATAACTGTGCTCCTACTAACCTTCTTGTAAATACAAGATTCATTGATGTTTTGAATAAATCCAAACTCTTTGAGTAATTCTAGCTCTAGGATGCTTGCTTCAATCCATAAATGGATAATTGAAGTTTGCACACTTTACCAGAGTCCTCTGAATGCAAAATGCCTTTAGGTTGTGTCATGTATACATCCTCAAGCAGCTTTCCATTAAGGAAGGCTATTTTCACGTCCATCTGCCATATTTCAAAGTCATAATATACTACAATAGCAAGAAGGATTCTCATTGATTTGGCCATAGCAACTGGGGAAATGGTTTCATCATAGTCTATTCCATAAGTTTGAGTGAATCCTTTTGCAACCAGACATGCCTTAAAGACATTTACATTGCCATCCATGTCAATTTTCTCCTTGAAACCCCATTTGTACTCGATGGTTTTTACACCTTCAGGTGGATCAACTAAGGTCCATACAAGATTATCGTACATGGATTGCATTTCAAACCTCATGGCATTTAGCCATTTCTCGGAGTTTGGTTCCACTATGGCTTCTTGATAGGTAGTCAGCTTATTTTGCTCAATGAACAACACATCATGACTTTTAGTAATCAGAAATTCACATATTTGAGGCTAATATTGTGTTTTATCAAATCTGTGTGGACCTTGTGTTACTTGAGAAGGCTCAATAATTTGTTATAAGTCTTCTCTGTTTTCCATTTGTGGTTCTGTACTATCTTGTAACTCAAACTTCTTTGAGATATACCTTGCTCCCACTGGTTCTTTTAGAGATAAACTCTCTTTCTAGAAACATATCATTTCAAATAACAAACTCTTTGTTATCGATAGGATTGTGGACATAGTATCCCTTCATTTCCTTAGGATACCCCACGAAAAGGCACTTTAAGGATTTGGGCACTAATTTATCTGAGGCTTGTTGCATAACATATACCTCACATCTCCAAATTTTAAGGAAAGATAAACTAGGTTTCTTTCCATTCCATATCTCATATGGCATCTTTTCAATTGCCTTATATGGAAGTAGATTTAGTGTGAACATAGCTGTCTCTAGGGCATGGCCTTAAAAGGACAGTAGAAGATCTATCTAACTCATTATAGATCAAACCATATCTAATAGTGTTCAATTCCTCCGTTCAAAAATGCCATTCCATTATGGTATTCCTAAAAGAGTCAATTATGAGATTATCCCACAACTCCTAACATGTTCAATAAACTCTTGGCTCAAATATTCACTACCTTGATCAGATCGAAGTGCTTTATTCATTTTTCCAAGTTGGTTTCATACTTCATTTTGGAATATTTTGAACATTTCATAAGATTTAGATTTATGTTTCACTAGATAGATGTTTTCACATCTACTAAAGTCATCTATAAATGTAATGAAGTACATATAACCTCTTATAGAAGTTGTATTCAGTGGTCCACATACATCTATGTGTATAAGGTTCAATAAATCAGTAACCCTCTTACTATGCCAAGTAAAAGGTGCCTTTGTCATCTTTTCTAATAAGAAAAATTCACATTTATCATATGATTCAAAATCTAATGAGTTAAGAAATCCATCTTAAGGGAGTTTAGACATGTGTTTCTCATTTATATGGCCTAGACGATAATGCCATAGGTAGGTTGGATTCAAATCATCTAACTTAATCCTTTTGATAGTTATGTTATAGATATTTCTACTATTAGGATGTTCCAAATTTAATATATAATGACTAATAGGCACCATTAGTATAGAAAATGTCGTTACGATAAATAAAACATTTGCTATTCCCAATAATGGAAGTATAATCTTCCCTATCCAAATAAGAAAGAGAAACAACGTTACTACTCAAAGTATGAACATAATAGCAATTGTCCAAAACTAACAAAAGCCCACTGGGTAGAACTAATCATAAGTGCCTACAGCTAAAGCAGCAACTCTTGCTTTGTTTACAACTCATAGGTCAACTTTTCTCTTCTTCAACTTTCTACTATCCTTAAGACCCTGCATATTTGTACAAATGTGAGAATCAAATGCAATATCTAATACCTATATAGAGGAAGTGGAAAGATGAATATTTATAACATAAATACCTAAAGAGATATCCCCGTTATTCTTCTTCTTTTTTAAATCTTCGAGGTAGAGTTTTTAGTTCCTCTTTCAATGACTGGGTTTATTGCAGAAGAAGCATACTCCTTCCTTTGGAGGCTTTGCCTTCTTAGGTACAGGCTTAGTTTCAGGCTTATTTGACTCTTTGGTCTTACCACCTAAGCCTTTACCCTTCCCCTTGCCCTTGCCTTTCCTTTTCATGCCATTTCATTTCTAAACCATCAAAATAGTGTTAGGCTTCTTCTTAATATTATGCTCAGCAGTTTTAAGCATCCAATGCAATTCAGAAATTGATTTCTCCATGTTCTTCAAGTTGTAGTTCATTACAAAATTGTCATAACTTTCTGAGAGTGAGTTTAAGATCAAATCTATAGTTAAGTCCTAGCTTATGGGAAATCCAGGCCTCTTAAGGTAATCAATGTAGCCTTTCATCTTTAACACGTAAGCACTAACTGGTGCACCTTCAACTATCTTACAGGAATGTAAGGTCTTTATGGTCTCATACCTTTCTTGCTTTGCCTATTGCTGGAACAGTTCCTTGAGATGTATAATCATCGCATGAGCCTCTATAAGTTCCAAATCTCTTTAGAGCTTTCAAACCATGGTGGCAACATCAAGCAGCCTACATGCATAAAGTGTTCCTTATGCTTTGTGTAAGTATCTTTATGAGTTCTTGGATCATTGGCTACAGGTTCTTCAGGAAAGGGTTGATCTAGGACATATGCTTTTCTTTCCTACTTGAGAACAATTCTAAGTTCCTGAACTAGTTAAAAAAGTTTGTCCTATTGAGTTTGTCCTTCTTAAAGACTGATCGTAATAATAGTGTAGCAATATTAGTAGTCGACATGATTCTACAATAAAATATGCAAAGTTGGTTAGTAATCTCGCACTAAATTAACAGCCCTTAATGTAATAATTAGTGGGCTAAGATCCATACTTAGGTTAAATTTAAGTGTACTTTGATAGGATGCTTACATCAAGTTATTTAGGTAGGTAACCTCTTTACCAATTACATCACATGTAACTCTTAGATCTTTATGGGATTCAATAATCATATGATTCACATGTTTAAAACCATCTAATGCCTTGAGATCCAAAACCATTTTGTTAATCTTAATTAAGTCAAAACAATAATGAATGTTTGTGACTAGCACTATTACTCACGCTTGTCTCACCAAGATAACTTAAATGCATCCACTTTGTAATATCCCAAATTTCAGTCAACAAAATTCCTTATATTCAAGGGAATATAATGGTGAATATTCATGAACTTGGAATTTTAGAAATTTATAAATTTCTATTTTCATGGAATTAATTCTTGGATTTTCTAAAAGGTCCAATATTGAGGCCCAAAGTAGAGGAATATGAGAAAATATTATTTCGTCCAACATTAATTTCAAATTTGGTCATAGGAATTAAATATTGGAAATAGAAAGGTGAACAATGCTTCCAGTGAAATTTCCTGTGAGGCATTGAGCTTGTCATGAGATTTTGTATAACCAA
This sequence comes from Inga leiocalycina, assembly GCA_963242795.1. Classification (NCBI taxonomy): domain Eukaryota; kingdom Viridiplantae; phylum Streptophyta; class Magnoliopsida; order Fabales; family Fabaceae; genus Inga; species Inga leiocalycina. Next base: position 39,097,916 of record OY725330.1, on the reverse strand, counting down.
ATGATAATAAAAAATTATGAAATTTTATAGGAAATATACATCCTAAGCTTTAATTTGATAGGTAATGGGTAATTTTTGGGGTTTTATACAAGAGGCTATGTATTTTTGAAGTTTACCTAGTGAAATTGGAAAGTTTATGGAGCAGCATCCAAAGATTAAATTTCTGGTAATTGTGTGCTTCTATTTGGATAAAAGCTATATTTTTTCTTGAAACTAGACTTGATAAGGGTTCTATAGCCTTTAGAATCACTCCAATAAGATGTCTACAAAATTTTTTATGATTTTTCAACGTGGGCAGGAACTATGCCAGAGTTTTAATTAATCCGAAAATGAAGGAAAATTATGGGATAAATTCATATAAGCTTATTTCTCCTTCTCCTATAGGCTTGGACATGTTTGAGAGCTAACTAAATAGGAGGGAATATTAGTCACATGCTAAAGGGCCTTATGTCATAAAATTACATGAAGATAAGCCCATGTGCACCAAAAAGTCCAAATTTGGAATTTTGGTTAATTAATTAACTAACTAAAATGATGGGATATATTATAAAACAAATTCCATCATCTCTTTCCCTTCATAAACCATCATCCATGGCAGAAAAATGAGAGAGAAAGCTTGAGAGAATTCTAGAAAGAGAAGGAGAATAAAACTCATAATGTAGGTCAATTTCTTCAGTGAATTCGTTCCTAACATGTATAGTCCTTCTCCTAAGCTTCTTCTCTATGTAATTTAAGATATTTGAAGCAAGAATTTTGGTGTTTTGGAAGCAAGGGTTTATGCCAAACCAAGGAAAAGCCAGAAGAAGCAAAGGTAACTTCCAAAACTTCAAATATTGGTTGTATTGGCTGTTGTGAGTAATTTAATCGGTGAATTTCTGTTGGACTTGCTCTGATTGTAAATTTGGGAAAATTTGTATCCTAAATGTTATGCTATCCAAATGGAGTCTAAATGGTCGTTTGAACGTAATTAAATTGTTGATGAAGTGGTTAGGAGTATAAAAGAGCAAGTCTGTGGAGTTATATTTCGAAAACCCTAATTTTCCTTGAGTATTGTGAGTTTCGGCTAGTGTAGGTTTAGGGGCTTTAGAGTTGGATTTTTGTTGATCTAATGATTCCATTGAGTTCAGGAGGAAAAATTTGGTAGGGTTACAGTTTATCACTTTTCTATAAAAGCCTTAAAAAGCATAATGACAAAAAAGCCCTTAAAACCCTAAATTAAGTGCTACCAAGGGCATTTTTGTCTTTTGACAGTGAATTTGGTAATTCTGATGCCAGAAATAAATTCCTTGGACGAAAATATGTTAGTATAGTTGAGGTAAAAATTTTGGGAAAAGTACGGTCGAACTGATACTGTAGAGCCGAGTCAGGCCCTTGGGGGTATTTTGGTAAATTATAACAATAGACTCTTATTACCACTAAAAACACTATAGAAGTGCCTAGAATAGTACATGAATGGGTTTGAACCTAATTACTATACATTTGACATTTTAGGACCAACGTGAGAGCCCAGTCGTTGGCACTCATATTGAGTTTCAAATAGTCTAAGGTAGTAACTATAATCTCTCATACACTATGTGATTGTTGATATGCTGTATGTTACTATATTCTATGATATTAATATAGTGCCTGATGTATGTTACCTAGCTGTGGTTAGGTACCCAGCTACGGTACGCCTAGGGTACATTACCTAGTTGTGGTTAGGGGCCCAGTTGAGGTACAAGTAGGGGATCTAAATTGTAATAACCCAATTTTAGATTAAGGGCTAATGACTCTAAAACTGATTGTAATTAGTACAATTAAATAGTTTTGGATAAATGTGATATGAATTTAATATAAATGTTCATAGTAATGATTTAATAATCATTGTGAAACCAGGGGCAAAATGGTAAAATTGGAAATTTACCAACTATTTGATCAGTTACTAAAGAGGAAACTCATTAGTGATTAGAGATCAAGGGTTGAGATCTATTGGCTATGGGTCAGAATCCTATGCTTTAAGCTTATGTGAGCTCATGGAAGAGTGAGTAAGATGATGACAAGTGTCAAGTTATGGGCCAATGGATCAAGCTAAAAGACAAATACCCACTTTTCCTCTCTCTTCTCTCTCCTATTCGGTTATGGGGGTGTGGACCAAGGGAAAATTTCACACATTATCATCATATTCCTCATCTCTCATATTCTCTCTCCTTCTTCTCCATTTTCGGTTACCAAGCAAGAAAAGAGAAAGTGGAAGCTTGAATTTTGGGTGAGTAATAGTTCTCATATGCTCAAATCCTCTTCATTAAACTTGTTCATAGTGTTAAGATCTCCATTTTGGTGGTTTTAGAATTCTGAAAAGTGGTGATTTTGGTGTTTGAGCAATTTGAAAGTTGGAGAATCAAGCATTTGACTTTGGCAAAGTGAAGAGGTGAGCGTTTGGTGCTTATTGATATATTTATTATGATTTTTTGATAAGTTTGAGAAATTCTAGAATTTTCCCTAGTTTATGTCCATTTTTGAATGTATGATTAGATGTTTAATGATGTTGGAATTGGTTCATTGTGAAGTTGTCTAAGTGTTGGTAGTGGTTTTGAATTTTAAAAGTGTGTTGATTGGAATTGAGTATTGTGTGTGAATTAGACACCAAAGAGTTAGATTGTGATTAAAATGGTTTTTGGAGGTTACCAATGTGTTCCTTAGGCAATGCTATGTGGGTATGAGCTTTGTGTGGAGTTTGGGAACCATTGGGAGCAATTTTAACCAATATGGGAATTTCAGTCAGCTTTTGCTATCTGGGCAATCTGATAGCATCCCTCGAGTGAGGGAGGAGCTCACTCGAGTGCTGCTGTGTGGTTTTCCTTTCTCCTTTGTGTTTTTCCTGGGTTTTCATGAAGGAAGCTTTAGTGCACTTCTTAAACGGCGAGTGAAGTTGGCGATTACTCGAGTAATGGGGTGAGTTCATGGTTAGGGTTGCTCTAGGGTTGTCACTCACTAGTCCATGTTCAAGAGTGTGTTCAGACACTCGCAAGTATGGGTTTCTCACCTGAGTACCGAGGGTGGTGCTCGAGTGAGCTTTTCCCCTCTCGGGTTGCCACTCTTTACGTTGCACTTTCTGGGACTCGAGTGGATTTGAAGTTACCACTCAAGTTCAAAGCCTTATGCTCGAGTGTTGTGAGCACTTTTCAGTCATGGGTGATGCTCACTGTCAAACACTCATGAGTGAGAGCTATTCTTACTCGAGTGCAAGACTGTCGTCACTCGAGTAAGGTCATCTTCACTTTAGTAAGTCAGCCAGAAATCAGTGTTATGCTTTCAAAAAAGGGGTCTTCAGAGTAGTTTCTTCTAACTCTTTTAGTATGTGATTAGGCCTCTAATGGTCATCCTAAAGAGTTTAAATGATAACTAACCTAGAGTATTATAGAAATAAACATTTGGAAAAGAGATTGATCGGTTGTCCCTAATTTGGTTATAGGATTTGACATCTGTCAGACTCATGAGCCTACTGTGCCAAAGAACATCAAGAAAGATACAGGTAGTGACTCCTCTCTTATACTTTGTGTAAAGGTATTGTATGTATGCCTATCATGCATTGTGTTGTTGTTGTTGCTGCTGCTTTGTGATGCATTAAGACGCTTTGTAGACCTTTGTGCATTGAGATGCTGTTGCTTTGTCATAACTTGTGACTTGGGATGCTGCTGCATAGTATTTACCGAAAAAGCTGGCATTGAGATTATAGCGAGAGCTGGCATTGAGATTACATCGAGAGCTGGCATTGAGATTACAGTGAAAGCTGGCATAGTGATTACCGCGAAAGCGGGCATAGTGCATTGTGATTACAGCTGTGAGTGCTGTCGGTTATGGCGCGAACCATGACTCATAGTGTTGTTGCTGAACATGATGAACTTACATGCTTTGTGTTTATATATTGTATGAGTGATTTGTTACTACTGGGATTCTTTAGAATCACACTCTTTCCAATGACTAACATTTTAGACAGGGCAAGTGGCTCGAAAGGGAAGCGGACAACCAGGAGTGGTTAGGATCTCTTAGAGACATTTGGTTGGGGGTTGGTTATCTGTTTTTAGTTTAGGGGTTGAATATGTAATCCCCATTTTGGGAAACTCTAAACCCATTATATATATACAAGTAACTCAGGGTTGCCGAGATTTTAGTTCCGTACTATGATATGTATGAATGTGATTTAACTGCACAGGTAATTGTATCCGAAAGTGAATGTGGGACCAGTTTAATTATGTTTTTGAACTGCTTTTTGTGATAACCCATCTCTTAAATGAGGGATTATAAAGGTTGATTTTGTTTTATTGGTCTCTATTTCACTTAAATTTCATAATTCGGGTATAATTACAGTGAGGGAGTTACATAAATAGAAATTTGGCCCTAAGTTTTGTGCACACACACATATTGTTATGAATTTTCATTTTACATTATATGGTGCATTTCATACTTAATTCTCACATTTTATATGTTTGTTTATATGTTACTACTGGGATTCCTTGGAATCTCATTCTTTTTTTCAAAAATGATGATATGCCAGTGGGAACTAGTGGATTCAAAGGAAAGGTTGTAGACGCAGGGAAGTATTGGGCACAGATCCCGAGACGAGGATAGATGGTGATATGTAGTGTTATTTTGGATATTTTGTATAAAATTATAAATATTAGCAAACCCTATGGGGTAAAATATGGTGTAATCGAGTACCCTGTATTAATATATCAGTATATTTACGTTATTTCTGTATTGCTCACCGAATTATGCACAAGCACTTTGAAAAAGGGGAAAATAAAATAAGGGTATTACATACTTTGATGGAACCTACAATTGAGCAATCTAGGCTTTGACAAGTATTCATTAATTGACGGCATTATGACTTAAGATTTCATTTGAAGGCCTTAATTAATTATTTCATTTATATGAATACATATATCATGGTTGTATCTCATACATATATATATATGTAAAATATGCATGTAATAATCTAATCAAAAGAAACATAATTTAAACTTGACACAATATGGCTAACCTAGACTAAATCCTCTTAAGCCAGTGAGAGGATCTCTCTAGTAAGAAAAGAAAATACGTTGATAAAACCTCATTTAAATATACGAGGGGAGTGAGGTAAGAAGACAATGTACATCCAGACTATGTAAAGGAAGGCATGGCACACAAGCTGTATTTAAAAAATTTACAACCCTTGTAAAACTAGAGCCATATTGTTCACCATACCTAAACAATTTTAGAAATTAAAACCACAACAAATAACAATAAATACAATATGAAAAGCAATAAATATTATGATTTTGTCGTGCTATGAATAGTTATCCATGGTGGTCCCACTAATTCCTTATTGAATTTAAGAGTGATCCCAACTTTTAGTGAGAATAATCCTATCAGTACTAGAAAGGAAGAGGTATGCTAATTTAGTATGATTGGTTTCTATAATACTATCTTCCTTATATTTTGCTTGATTTTCAAGCTTTTTGACACTAGCTGTAGAGTCATCACATGTCTCCAATAACAGTTATGAATCTTCTTAATTTATTCATCCTTAACATTTCATGTAAGAGATCCCCATATGTTTCTACTCAACATGCTGCCTATGAGATTTTGAATATAACAACCCCATAACACAAGGGTACTAAAGGCAGGCCAAGTTTTACTTGGTCTCCTATCTTTCTCGATTAATCACCATCAATCGAATCCAAAGCAATATATCACATATAAAATTTATAATCGAGATGAAACCTCAAACTCAACTTAAATACACAATTGACCTTACTCTAATGCCACTATTGGGATTGGTAGGCACATCAGAAAAATTAAATTCAAAAAATTTCCAATCCCTATTTCATATCTTTCAACGACATTTAAATCGAGTAGTTGAGAAGCATACCTTTCTTAACGTTCAATCGTTCTTTTCAATCTTAAGGAGCTAACAACTCAGATCAGCTCCCTCTACCGGTATCCACACAAATAGGAATCCAATACGAATAGCGTGCTATAGCCACCAATGTCCCTCTCTAGAGTTTTTATTTTCTCACGACTCTTTATCTTACTTTTTTCATCACCCGTAGAAAACCCTATCTCACCTTTTTATATAACTAGTTAGGACTTTCTATTTTATGATGGATATTGGATTTTTGAAATTAATCTTAATTAATTTTGAAATCCATATCATATCAATTAACACTTAATTATCTTTTGATAAGCAAATTAAATAAATATGGTTTAATTAAAATATGTCCAATAGTTTTAATTTAACTTATTTATCTAACCAACATAAAGAGCCAATGGAAATAGATTTAATTTATCTTTATAAATTAAATCCGAGATATTTTATTTTTATCATGTTAATAATTAAATTTAATTTATCACATAAAACTAAATTTAAAACTAACGTAATATAATAATATTATCATATAATATATATATACATATATAAATAATGTTATATATACATATATGAATTTTCCAAATACACACATACATATGTGTGTGTGCGTGTGTGTATTTGGAAGTACATATATGTATATATATTATCATTAATTTTCTTTTTCAATATATATATATTGATCCATACTAGATTAACCATTACAGTCATTAAATCCAGGCATATCTTAGATTCAATGAATCTGGATATTATAGCTCGTGTTGTACTTTTCATTGGTGCGACCATGTAGGCCTATATGAAGTTGGTAGTAGGCCAATGACTATTATAACCCACAAGTTGCAGACGGCCTCTAGCAAGATATTATGACTACCCAATTCATATAAGGATCGATAAACTGATGCAACCTGTCATACAACCATATCACGTCCCTTTTGTCACACAATGTTTCAGTCAAGGATGAGGCATGGAGAATGTTGGAAATTGAGCCCAAAGGGCCAATCATTGTACTTTGTACATTATTAATTTAATGAAATATCTCAATTCTGTCATCATATTATTTGCATGTTAACTGTGATAATTGTATCCTTGATAAATCATAAAGATTGTCCTAAAATGTTCATGGTCAGTCAACTATTGAGGAGCAGAGATGAAACATGACCAGTATGACTTTGATAAGATATGGAGATACGAATCAAAATCTTAGACACTTGTAAGAGTACATGGTTCTAGACTGACCCATATCAGAAAGCTACAAGGGTCAAGTCATAAGCTTTTCTCATGTATAACCACGTCATAATGCGCTTTGACCTAAGGTCATCATGGATTCTTACATGAGAGTTGTAATATCCCAAAAAGTGATTAAGAGCTAATGACTTCAAAAGTGAATGTAATTATTGTTGAATAAAGACTTTTGGAAAATGGGTGATGGGAATTTGGATGTTTTAATTATTCCAATGGCTTCCTTGTGGAAATTCATGTACGGAGAGTGTCTATTGTGAAATTGGAACCATTGGGAACAATTGTGCAAAAGTTGGAAACTCTGTCAATTGAAACTCTGTACAGGGCAGTCAATTTGTATGGACGTTTTAAATAGGCAAATGGTGTCTAAAAATTCTGAAATTTTCCAGTCTTAAATTTCACATGCCCAGATTCAAAATGGACAAATAATTTGTGTCATTTAAATTTGTGAGCTAAGAGTTATGATTTTCCAAAGTTTGGGATGGAAACTGGAATCTATTTTGGAGCAGTATGGATTTTTGTGCAATTCTGTTTTTTTGAGGTTATTAAATGCAGTGATCCATATTTTTCCAATAAAGAGGACTTAAATAGCTTTCCATTGGCTTTGGGATCACCCCATTTGGAGTTTTCTAGAATTAGTGATGATTTTTCAAAGTTTGGGCAGAAATCTGCTAGAATTTTGTTAAAATCTGAAATTGATGGAAATTTAGTAAATAATTAGAAAATAATTATTATATCATATTAAATCATCATCCACCTCCTCCATCAGCCCAAAACGATGACATTCAGCTGCAACAAGAGAGAGAAGGTGTGAAAAATTCTAGAGAGAGAAGGAGAAGAGAACTTGTACGGTAAGTCGATTTCTTGGGTAAATCCTTACCTAATGCGTATAACTCCGCTCCTAAGCTATTCTTCTATGTTCTTCAAGGTTTGTGGATCACAAATTTGGGTGTTGTAAGGCTAGGGTTTTCAGCCATCTTGAGGAAAAGCTAGTGGGAGCTTGAGGTAACTTCCAAACTTTCGTATATTGCTTATTCTGGCTGCTATAGGCAATTTAATCGGTGAAATTTTGCCGGATTGCCATTGGTTTTAAATTTTGAAAATGATATGGCCTAGGGGTTATGCTGCCCAAACTGAGTCTTAATGTTAGTTGTAACCTAATGTAATGATTAATAAAGTGGTTAGAAGTATAAAGGAACACGTTTATGGAGCCTAAACCGAAAAACACCGATTCTTTTTAAAGTATACCAAGATTTCAGCCAGTGCTAGATCTGAGGGTTGGATTTTCAATTATTTTATGGTTTCATTGAGTTCAGGAGTGAAAATTAGGTGGAGTTACAGTTGGTCACTTTTTTGAAAAAGGCCGAAAATATATAATTACGAAAACGCCCCTAAAATCCTTAAAATGGGGTTGCCAAGGGTAATATTGTAATTTGACATTGAATTTGATAATTTCGAGTATAGAAATGTATTCCTTGGGTGAAAATATGTCAGAATAGCCCATATCAAAATTTCAGGAATAGTACAGCTGGACCGGGTACGACCGGGCCGGGTCCCTTGGGGCATTTTTTGTAAATTTTTATAATACGCTCATATAACCCCCAGAAACACTATGGAAGTGTCTAAATTGTATTTTGGAATTGTAGGACCAAGTTGTGAGCCCAGTGGTTAGCATGTTTTACGATGCATACTAAAAGGTGGTCTTTGAGATAGTACTCCTCAAACTATTACGCATATGTCTAGACTTCTAGTAGCCACCTAAAGAGTCCAAGTGATAACCAACTTTAAGTGTTCTAAAGGTGAGAATTTGGAATAGAGAATAACCTGTCGTCCTTGACTTTGGTTTATAGGGTTCGACATTTGTCCTAATCGCAAGCAACCTGTGCCGGCGCACGTCAGGAAAGAACAAGGTAGTGACTCTTTTCCCTTATACTATATGTGATACATGGTATGTTTGTTTGATCATTATTTGTGAGTCTATCACCTGCGGCCCATCAGTGTTGATGTTGGGAGGATCATACCTTGGGGTGGTAGAATCCGGGGGATGAGACTATATGAAAGCCATAAGGCTATATGTGAAAGCCGAAAGGCTATTTGTGAAACCTTCACCCGCGGCCCATCGGTGTTGACGGTGGGAGGACCATGCCTTTGGGGTGGTGGAATACGGGGGATGAGATTATGTGATTATGTTCATATGTGGCAGCTAGCGTGCTGTGCTTTATGCTGTGATGCTGCTTGATGATTTTCTTGCATGCTTTGTGATTACATGTGGTATGAGTGATTTTTTACTACTCGGATTCTTTTGAATCTCATTCTTTCTATTAACAAATCTTCAGACAGGGAGAGTGGCTCCAAGGGAAAGGAGACGACCAAGGGCGGATAGGGCTCCTTAGGGAGATTTATATTGTGGTGTTAGTTATCATGTTTTGTTGGGAGATCACCGTATATCTTATAAATGTTGTTTTGGAGACAATGGTGTAATCCCCTAATGGGAATTTATAAACCTTTAGTTTATGTATGAAACTCGGGGGATTGCTGAGATTTTGTTGTACACTCTGATATATAAATGTGATGTAACTGCATAGGGTAATTATATTCGAGTTGTGGAATTTGAGACCAAGGTAAGGCAGCAATTTTGAAAATATTTTTGAAAACCCTTCTGTAAGGAAGGGATTGTAAATGAGTTTGATTATTATTGGTCTCTATTTCATTTTAAAATACGTATTTTGAATCATAATTATGAAGGGGGTTACATTTTTGGTATCAGAGCTGTAGTTCCTGGCAAGGGTAGAGTTGCTAGGATAGATCCCTTAGTTGGCTTTAGGGATAGAAGATTATTTGTGAATAATTGTTGTGTATGCACATGTATGTTCTATTGATATGGATATATACGAGATTTGTGAATATATGTGCATACTATTTTTGCTATATTAATGGGCTAAGTTATTTTTAGAATGAAGAAAACTAGAGGACGCCCTAATACTCAGCAAGTAGACCCTGAGGTGGAGGTGTTCAATCACCGGACACGATGCAAGAATTGATGGGTTTGATTAAAGATCAGATGGACATGATTGCTGAGCTGAGAGAGGACCAATGAGGGTCAGGGTCCGTCCACACAAGAGGAGACCCAGGAAGGGACTCATAGGGAAGAAACTACAGAAGGGTCGGCACGGCCACTTGAGTCACCTCCTCCTGCTGGGCCAAACCAGGAATCATATAGAGTTCCAATTAGAGAGGAAAGAAATCTGTAATTTTAGGTTTCAAGATTCTGTAAGCACTTGCCTCCGACGTTCAGAGGGAGGTTTGATCCCCAAGCAACTGAAGATTGGTTAAACAGGATGGAAAAGATATTTGAGGTCCTTGGGTGCCCGGACGAGGTAAAGCCATGTCTTGCAGTTTATAAGCTCGAGGGGGATACAGATCGTTGGTGGCGGAACATTGCCTTAATGTTGAAAAGCAAAAATGTACCGTTGACTTGGGAATTGTTAAAACAAGAATTCAATGAGAAATACTTTCCCAAATCAGTGTGGCTCGAGAAGGAAACTAAATTTTTGAATATCAGAAAAGGTGACACGGAGACCTTTGATGACTATCTGTCCCGTTTTATCCGTTTGTCTCGGTATTCTTCTTATATTCAGAAGGCGGATATTGAAGAGTTGAGTGCAAACATGATTATTTGTGGTTTGCAACGAGAGCTGTGGAAGAGGTTAGCTACACACTTGTTCACTAACCTTAAGAAGGTAGTGGAAGAGTGTAAAATCACAGAAAATAATTTGAGGGAATTGTATCCTGCCAAAGCTCCTGTAATTGCAGTAAACCCAGTAAGGGTAATACTTCCCACAAGCGGAAGGGCCAAGGATCCTCTTCGTCCCGGGGTACTGGTAAGAAACCCTACCAGCCTAAAGATCGGGAGCCCCAGAAATCTTTGACAGAATGGGTATGTCCCCATTGCAATAAGCCATACTACGGTAGAAATTGTCAGGGCGAAATGATCTGCATTAATTGCAAGCAACCGGGCATCTTTCTAGAGATTGTGAGCGGCCTCAGGCAGAGCAGCGATTGACAACTTAGGGTTGAGTATTCGCCATAACTCATGAGGAATCCCGAAAGTCCCCTAATCTTATTCAAGGTAAAATTCTCCTTGATGGTAATGTGTTACAAGCATTGTTTGATTCTGGTGCGAGTTACTCTTTCATTGCTTATGATTGCGTGAAGCGCCTGGGTATGCATGTACATAAATGCCCTTTGATTTAGTTGTGTCGACGCCAATGGGTTTCAAGGCTATAGCTGTCGAAGCCTACCTAAATTGTGTCATAACTATGGAGGGGCACCAATCCATTGTTGATTTAATTTTTCTGCCACTCTATCAATTAGAAGTCATTTTGGGTTTCTATTGGTTGACGACAAATAATGTGCTATTAGATTGTGGGAACAAGAGGATAGTTTGTCCTGTTTCTTAAAGTGTTGAGGATATGAATAGTAGTCTGAATTTCCTTTCAACGGCCAAAGCTGAGAAATATTTAGAGAAAGGTTGCCAGGGGTATATGGTGTTCTTTTCTATTCAAGGAGAGACTAGAGAAACTTTGAGCAGTATACCAGTAGTAAATGAATTCCTTGAGGTATTTCCTGATGACCTTAGTGAATTGCCTCCAGAAAGGGAAGTTCAATTCCCAATCGAGATTGTGCCTGGAGCTGGTTCTATTTTAAAGGCCCTATATTGTATGGCCTTAAATGAAATGGCGGAATTAAGAAAGATGGGAGTCTACGTGTTTGTATTGATTACAGAGAATTGAATAAGATTACTATCAAGAACAAGTACCCTCTCCCAAGAATCAATGACCTTTTAGATCAATTGTCTAGTTTATGTGTGTTTTCAAAGATTGATCTAAGGTCAGGATATCATCAGCTGGGTATGAAAGCAGAAGATGTTCCGAAAACTGCTTTCAGAACTAGGTATGGGCATTATGAGTTTCTGGTGATGCCATTTGGGCTAACCAATGCACCTGCGGTATTCATGGATTACATGAATAGTGTCTTTCGACAGTATCTAGATTAGTTTTTTGTTGTGTTTATTGATGATATTTTGATATACTCCAAGAGTATTGAGGAGCATGAGCATTATTTGAGGATTATGTTGAACATCTTGCGTGAGAAGCAGCTTTATGCCAAATTGAGTAAATACGAGTTTTGGTTGCCATAAGTAAAATTGTTAGGCCATGTTATCTCGCAAGAAGGGGTCTCTGTGGATCCCAGTAAGATGGAAGCAGTACTGGACTAGAAGAAGCCAGAAACTGTTGCTGAGGTACTCAGTTTTCTGGGTCTTGCTGGTTACTACCGGAGATCCATTCAGAATTTCTCCCGTATTGCTTTGCCAATGACCAAGCTCATGAGAAAAGATCTTCCATTTGTGTGGGATGAGAAATATGAAAATTGCTTTGTGGAGATAAAGGAGAGATTGACTACGGCACCTGTGTTGATTATACCTAATCCCAGCTTGACTTATGTTGTGTATAGTGATGCGAGTAAGCAGGGATTAGGGTGTGTCTTTATATAGCAGGGACGTGTGGTGGCCTATTCTTCTCGACAGTTCAAACCTCCTGAAATGAACTATCCTACCCATGATCTGGAGCTTGCAACCATTGTGTTTGCTTTGAAAATTCGACGGCATTATTTGTATAGTGTGACAGTAAAACTGTCCTGTGACCACAAAAGTCTCAAGTATTTGTATGATTAGAAAGAGTTGAATATGAGACAGCGTCGTTGGATGGAGTTGCTTAAGGACTACAACCTGAAAATCAAATATCATCTGGGTAAAGCAAATGTAGTCACGGATGGTCTTAGTTGAAAGACGGTGCTTGTGGCAGCAATGATGATACAAAAAGAGAAATTGATAGCGGATTTTCGAGATTTGAACTTGTCGAATCAAATCAACTGTGCCAACTATACTGTTTCCCAAGGGGAAAGAGACTTGAGAGCTGAAATTGAAGAAGCTCAGAAGCAAGATGGCTAAATACAGCGCAACCTAGCTCAGATTGAATGGGGAGAAGCTCAGGGCTATAATCTATCGCCTAGTAGATTGGTTCGCTAACAGAAGAGAATCTGTGTTCCACTAAAGGCGGAGTTGAGACAAAAGATTCTGGATGAGGCTCACAAGAGTCGATATACTCTTCATCCTGGTATGACCAAAATGTACCATAATCTGAAGTCTATGTATTGGTGGCCAGGTTTGAACAGTGATGTGACAAAATATGTAGCGAGGTGTCTCACTTGCCAGAAGGTAAAAATTGAGCACCAGAGACCACCTGGTTTGCTTCAAAGTCCTGAGATTCTGGAATGGAAATGGGAAAGTATGACCATGGACCTTATTATGGGATTGCCCAGAATCAGGAATTATGATACGATCTGGGTGATTGTGGATTGGTTAATGAAGTCAGCCCACTTCCTACCAATCAATGCTGGTTATTCTCCGGACAAACTAGCAAAGATTTACATTCGAGAAATTGTGAAGCTCCATGGTGTACCAAAAAAAATCATTTCCGATCGAGGTCCCCGATTCACTTCAAGATTCTGGAAAGCTTTGCATGGGGCATTGGGTACTCAGCTAAGATTCAGTACAGCTTATCATCCTCAGACGGATGGATAATTAGAGAGGACCATTCAGACATTAGAGGATATGTTGCGAGCTTGTGTCCTCGACTTCAAAGGGAATTGGGATCGCTTTCTTCCACTTGCTGAATTTGCCTACAACAATAGTTATCATGCTAGCATTCAGATGGCACCGTATAAAGCATTGTATGGGAGGAAGTGTCAATCACCCCTGTGCTGGAATGAGCTGTCCGAAAGGAAGCTTTATGGGCTGGATCTTATTGATCAATCCTCAGCACAAATTTGAGTCATTCGAAAGAGGCTCCTTGCAGAGCAGAGTCGACAAAAAAGCTACGCTGATAAGAGAAGAAAACCTTTAGAGTTTGAGGTTGGTGATCATGTGTTTCTAAGGGTGTCACCAGTCACCAGCATCGGAAGAGCTATCAAGCGGAAGAAGCTAAGCCCGAGGTATATAGGCCTTTTGAGATTATTGCAAGAATTGGGCCTGTTGCGTATCGAGTAGCCCTACCCCTAAACTTGAGTAGACTCTATGATGTGTTTCACGTTTCCCAACTGAAGAAGTACCAACCGGATCCATCTCACATTGTTGAGTATGAAGAAGTCGAGTTACAAGACAACTTCACCTATGCTGTAGAGCCAGAACAGATTATCGATCGAGAAGAATGACAGCTCAGACATCAAAGCATTCCATATGTGAAGGTGATCTGGAAGGGAATGACTCAAAGAGAAGAAACTTGGGAAGCGAAAGCGGACATGCGTAGCCAATATCCGGGGTTTATGGCTCTAATGGTGTGACAAATTTCGAGGACAAAATTTATTCTACGAGGGGAGAAATGTAATATCGCAAAAAGCGATTAAGGGCTAATGACTTCAAAAGTGAATGTAATTATTGTTGAATAAACACTTTTGGAAAATGGGTGATGGGAATTTGGATATTTTAATGATTCCAATGGCTTCCTTGTGGAAATTTGTGAGGGGAGAGTGTTTATTGTGAAATCGGCACTATTAGGAACAATTGTGCAAAAGTTGAAAACTCTGTCCATTGAAACTCTGTACAGGGCAGTCGATTTGTATGGACATTTTAAATAGGCAAATGGTGTCTAAAAATTCTGAAATTTTCCAGTCTTAAATCTCACATGCCCAGCTTTAAAATTGACATATAATTTGTGTCATTTCAATTTGTGAGCTAAGAGTTATGATTTTCCAAAGTTTGGGATGGAAACTAAAATCTGTTTTGGAGCAATATGGACTTTTGTGCAATTCTGTTTTTTTGAGGTTATTAAATGCAGTGATCCATATTTTTCCAATAAAGAGGACTTAAATAGCTTTCCATTGGCTTTGGGATCACCCTATTTTGACTTTTCTAGAATTAGTTATAATTTTTCAAAGTTTGAGCAGAAATCTGCCAAAATTTTGTAAAAATCAGAAATTGATGGAAATTTAGTAAATAATTAGAAAATATTATTATATCATATTAAATCATCATCCACCTCTTCCATCAGCCCAAAACCGTGACATTCAGCTGCAACAAGAGAGAGAATGTGTGAAAAATTCTAGAGAGAGAAGGAGAAGAGAACTTGTACGGTAAGTCGATTTCTTCGGTAAATCCTTACCAAAGGTGTATAACTCCGCTCCTAAGCTATTCTTCTATGTTCTTCAAGGTTTGTGGAGCCCAAATTTGGGTGTTGTAAGGCTAGGGTTTTCAGCCATCTTGAGAAAAAGCTAGTGGGAGGTTGAGGTAACTTCCAAACGTTCATATATTGATTATTCTAGCTGCAGTGGGCAATTTAATCGGTGAAATTTTGCCGGATTGCCATTGGTTTTAAAGTTTGGAAATGATATGGCCTAGGGGTTATGCTGCCCAAATTGGGTCTTATTGTTAGTTGTAACCTAATGTAATGATTAATAAAGTGGTTAGAAGTAGAAATGAACACATTTACGATGTTGAAACCGAAAAATACTGATTCTTTCCAGAGTATACAAAGATTTTGGCTAGGGCTAGATCTGAGGGTTAGAGTTGGATTTTCAATGATTTTGTGGTTCCATTGAGTTCATGAGTGAAAATTAGGTGGGGTTACAGTTGGTCACTTTTTCGGAAAAAGGCCAAAAAACATAATTACGAAAACGCCCCTAAAACCCTTAAAGTGGGGCTGCCAAGGGTAATGTTGTAATTTGACATTGAATTTGATAATTTTGAGTTCAGAAATTGATTCTTTGGGCAAAAATATGTCAGAATAGCCCATGTCAAAATTTCAGGAAAAGTACAACCGGACCAGGTATGGCCAAGCCAGGTCCCCGGGGCATTTTTGTAAATTTTCATAATAGGCTCATATAACCCCAGAAACACTATAGAAGTGTCTAAATTGTATTTTGGGATTGTAGGACCAAGTTGTGAGCCCAGTGGTTAGCATGTTTTACGATGCATACTAAAAGGTGGTCTTTGAGATAGTACTCCTCAAACTATTACGCATATGTCTAGACTTCTAGTAGCCACCTAAAGAGTCCAAGTGATAACCAACTTTAAGTGTTCTAAAGGTGAGAATTTGGAATAGAGAATAACCTGTCGTCCTTGACTTTGGTTTATAGGGTTCGACATTTGTCCTAATCGCAAGCAACCTGTGCCGGCGCACGTTAGGAAAGAACAAGGTAGTGACTCTTTTCCCTTATACTATATGTGTTACATGGTATGTTTGTTTGACGGTGGGAGGACCGTGCCTTTAGGGCGGTGGAATACGGGGGATGAGATTTATGCTGTGATGCTGCTTGATGATTTTCTTGCATGCTTTGTGATTACATGTGGTATGAGTGATTTGTTACTACTCGGATTCTTTTGAATCTCATTCTTTCCATTGATAAATCTTAAGACAGGGAGAGTGGCTCCAAGGGAAAGGACACGACTAAGGGCGGATAGGGCTCCTTAGGGAGATTTATATTTTGGTGTTGGTTATCATGTTTTGTTGGGAGATCACCGTATATCTTAGAAATGTTGTTTTGGAGACAGTGGTGTAATCCTCTAATGGGAATTTATAAACCTTTAGTTTATGTATGAAACCCGGTGGATTACCCAGATTTTGTTGTATATTCTGATATATAAATGTGATGTAACTGCACAGGGTAATTATATTCGAGTTGTGGAATTTGAGACTAGGGTAAGGCAGGAATTTTGAAAATATTTGTGAAAACCCTTCTGTAAAGAAGGGACTGTAAATGAGTTTGATTATTATTGGTCTCTATTTCATTTTAAAATACGTATTTCAAATCATAATTATGAAGGGGGTTACAAGAGTTGCTAAGCTTTGAAGTAGTCAAAAGTCACTTTTGATCAGGTGATGATAAGGCTACAATCAGGCTTGATGGTTTTTCATGTATAGGAATATGAATGATCAAGATGGAATTTGTCCCTCACATTAGTAGAGAGATGTTACTGGCCCCTCGATAAGTAAGTCTTAGAAATGGATGGCCATGCTATGATAGAAAGGAGTTTCCATTTCTATTGTCAGACTACACAAGAATCGAGAAAGTAATGATCAGGAATAAGAGGATGACATTATCCATGCCTCATCCTTGACCGATATATCATGTGACAAAAGGCACGTGACATGGTTGTATGACAGGTTGCATTGTGTTAACGATACTCATACGAATTGCTTAGTCGTAATGTTTTGTTAGAGGCCGCTTGCGACTTATGGGTTAGTATAGTTATTAGCCTACTGCAAACTTCGTTTGGGCCTACAGGGTCGCACACAAGAATGGCCTAACACAAGATAATGTTTAATCTAGGGTGGATGAATTTTATATTTATATATATAATATAAAATTTGTTAATAATATTATATATATATGTATGTATGTATGTATGTATGTATTTTCAAACTACATATTTTATATATGTATATATATTATATGATATTATTATATTGTATTAGTTTTAAATTTAATTATATTAAGATAGATTAGATTTAATGACTATCATGATAGAGATATAGTATCTTAGATTTAATTTATGAAGATAATTTAAATCTAATGACTCTTTATTTGGATTAAATTAATAGGTTAAATTAAAAATGTTGGATAGATTTAATTTAAACTGAATTTTTTTAAATAGCTAATCAAGATAGTTAATTGTTAATTAATTTTAAAATTAAAAAAATATTAATTTTGAAATTTGAATATAGCCCTCATAGGTTATAAACTTGATAGAGCAGATATACTTATACATGGATGAGAATTTAGAGTTGTAAGGGAAACCATAGGAGACATTGGAGGTGCTAGTACATAGTCTGTGTTGGAGAGCATTCATGTGGATATAGGTAAAGGGAGTGGACCTGATGTGTTGGCTCCTATAGATCGAAAACCCTAAATTGAAAAAGGTACGAATCTTTCTAACTCGGTTTAAACATCGTTGATAGATCCTCAATTAGTATCGGCAAAAATGTTAAAATTTTTCCACTGTGCTTGCTGATCCTAACAATGGTATCAGAGCTGGGTCAATTGTGCATTTAAATTGATTTTATGTTCTTATGCATGTGTTGTATATAGGATATATATGTATGCTTTTAAGAAGATGATCGAATATGTATCTAATTTAGTTTATGGTTTTAAGAAATTTGAATTGAATGTTATTTGTTACGTATTGTATGCAATATTGAAATATGTTTCAGTTTTAAGAAAGTTGAACCTATATGATTAGTTGCTATATCATGATTTCTGTTTTCGATTGGATCCGAAATTGAAATTCTCGTCATTCTTGGTTTTGAATTGGTTGAAGATCACGGTGTACGGACATGTTAGGGTCTCTAATCAGATTTAGGGATCTAAAATTTTGGAGAAGAACTGGGTCTAAGTTTGGATCTCTATTCGGGTTGTAGGGATCTAAAACTATGGGGAAGACAATTTGGATCAAAACCGTTCTAGGCCATTTTTGAAACTAGGCCAAAATCTTATGAATTGGATAATTTTAAATATTTTAAAAAAAATGGTCCAAAAATTTTCAAATATTTTAACAATCTAGTAAGACCACTGTTACTACCTATTCATAACGCGATATAGCCTAATCACGACATTTATTGCCTTTCATATTGTATGAACTGTCAGTTGTTGTGGTTTATTTTCAAACTTGTTTGGCTATGGCGAACAACATTGCTTTAGCTTTTTACAAAGGGCTGTAATATTTAAATATGGTCTGCAGGCTGTGCCTTCCTCTAAATACTCTCAATGAACATCCTCTTCTCATCTTCTCCCCTTGAATGTTTTAAAGAGGTTTCTCTCAATGTATTTCTTTTCTTAATTAGAGAAGTCCTCTTATTGGCTTGGGAGGATTTTAGGTTAGGTAAGCCATGTTATGTCATGTTTAAATTATGCTTTTGATTAGATCATTGCATGAATACTTTTGCAATTATATGTATTTATCTGTATGAGATACGACCATGATTGCATTCATATAAACAAAACTAATTAATTGAGCCATCTAAATCAAATCTTAAGTCATAATGCCATCAATTAATGAATACTTGTCAAAACCTAGATCGCTCAATTATAGAAACTATTAGTGCAAGTATTTCACCCAAGAGGGGGTGAATTGGGTGATACCATAAATTTCGTTGCGTATAAGAAAATTGACAGAATATTTAAAGCAGTTGAGAGAAAAAAGAAATATCACCGAAGTGTACATCGGGGGAGTTATACTAGTTCAGCCATAACCACTTTGACCCATGTCCAGTCCTCAAAGCGTCTTTGAGAGTTTCACTATATTCTCCAAGTTTCAGTGGTTAGTACACAGCAAGTTCCTCTGGCATGATCTTTTCATTGTTTCTCTGCAAATGTACTTAGAATACTAGTGCAATGAATAGTTAATCATATAAAAAACAATTCAATAAACATTCGATTAAAAAATGATTTCTGGAGTGCCTTACTTGAGTGGCTACTCAAGTTATATTGCCAATTACTCGAGTAGTCCCTCGAGTAAACATATCAAAAATATCATAGAGTAATATAATTCATAAAGTAGTACTTGGGTAAGACATAGAGTAAGATAACTCAAAACTTTGAAATACCAGATTACTCGAGTGGCCATGTCTTTTCTTCACAAGTTACTTGAGTTAGCCCTCAAGTAAATTTCAAATAAGTTTGCAGATTACTCGATTACTCCCTCGAGTAATGTCATACAAATCTTGGCTGAGAGTTTACCTACCTGATTACTCAAGTGTCCCTTCGAGTAATGCTTCAAGTAATTCTGTAGATTACTCGAGTGCTCCCTCTAGTAAATCCTTTTTCTCACATGGTTACTCTAGTGGCCACTCGAGTAAATTTTTGCATTTCTTGGCCGAGAGCTACTGGAAGATTTTTGACCCAGTTACTCAAGTGGCTACTCAAGTAATGCCATTTCTCATGTGTTACTCGAGTGGCTACTTGAGTAATAGTTTATATAACTTTGTAGATTACTCGAGTGGCCCCTCGAGTAACTTCTTCCAAATTTTGGCAGTGCCTCCGAAAACATTTTCTTTCAACCTCACTCGAGTGCCTACTCAAGTAACAATGTTCCTTACTTGAGTGGTCACTCGAGTAGTTATAGACAAAAACTGCCAGTGATGTTCTTCTTTTGCTCTTTCTCTCAAATCTTCTTCATTACTCTAGTGCTTACTTCAAGTAATGCTTTGTTCGCCATTTATTTACTTTGTTCAAATTTATTTGTTATCATATCCTCTTTTATCATTACTCCAATATTTGTTATAATCAAAACATATGTGATCTAGTAGAAACCACCAAAGTGGATGCACTTAAGTTATCTTGATGAGACAAGCATAAGTAATGGTGCTGCTCATAATATTCATTATTATTTTGACTTAATTGAGATTAAAAAAATGGTTTTGAATCTCAAGATGTTAGATGGGATTAAACATGTCAGATCATATAATGATCGAATCCTATAAAGATCTAAGAGTTACATGTGATGTAATTGGTAAATAGGTTACCTACCCAAAAAACTTGAATTTAAGTGTCTTGCCAAAGCAGACATATGTTTATGCCAAATATGGATCTTAGCCCACTAATTATTATATTAGGGGTTGTCAATTTAGTGGGAGATTACTAACTGACTTTGCATATTTTAATTGTAGAATCATGTAAACTAATAATACTGCTATACTATCATTGCGATAAGTCCTTAAGAAGGATAAACTCAATGGGACAAACTTTTATGACTAGTTTTGGAACTTGAGAATTGTTCTCAAGCAAGAAAGGAAGGCTTATGTTCTAGATCAGCCCATTCTTGAGGAGCCTGCAACCAATGCTCTAAAAGCTTAGAGAGATACTTACACGAAGATAAGGATGACTCTGGATGTAGGTTGTCTGATGCTTGCCACTATGGTGCCAGAGCTCTGAAGAGATCTAGAACTTATGGAGGCTCATAAGATGATTGGCCATCTCAAGGAAATGGTCCAGCAACATACAAGGCAAGAAAGGAATGAGACCGCAAAGGCCTTACATTCCTACGAGATGGCTGAAAGTACATCAATTATTGCTAATGTATTAAAGATGAAAGGCTATATTGATCACCTTAAGAGGCTTGGATTTCCCATGAGCCAGGAGTTAGCTACAGATTTGATCTTGAACTTACTCCTAGGGAGTTATAACTAGTTTGTCATGAACTACAATATGAACAACATAGAGAAATAAATTTCTGAGCTGCATGGGATGCTTAAAACTATAAAGTAAAGCATTAAGAAAAAGCCCAGTTCTATTTTAATGGTTTAGAAAGGAAAGGGTATGAAAATGAAAGAGAAGGGCAAATGGAAGGATAATGGCTCAAGTGGTAAGACTAAAGAGTCAAACAAGCCCAAAACTAAGGCTGCACCTAAGAAGGCAAAGCCTCCAAAGGAAGGAGTTTGCTACTTCTGCAATAAACCTGGCTATTGGAAAAGGAATTACAAACTCTACCTTGAAGATCTAAGAAAGAACAGGAAGGATAGCGGAGCTATCGCTTCAGGTATTTATGTTATAGATAAACATTTTTCTACTTCCTTTACATGAGTATTAGATACTACATGTGGTTCTCACATTTGTACAAATGGCAGGGTCTAAAGGATAGTAGAAAGCTGAAGAAGGGTGAGGTGGACCTACGAGTTAGAAACAAATAAGAGTTGCTACTTTAGCCGTAGGCACTTATGAATTAGTTCTGCTCAGTGGGGTTTTGTTAGTTTTGAACAATTGCTATCATGTTCCTGCTTTAAGTAGTAACATTGTTTCTCTTTCTTAATTAGATAAGGAAGGTTATACTTCCATTACTAGGAATGGTAAATGTTCTATTTATCATAATGTCATGTTTTATACTGATGGTGATTTTCATGTTGGTCATTATATATTAAATTTGAAACATCCTAATAATAGGAATATCTATAACGTAACTACTAAAAGGATAAAGTCAAATGATTTGAATCCGACCTACCTATGGAATTGTCATCTAGACCATATAAATGCGAAATGCTTTTCCAAACTCCATCAAGATGGATTTCTTAACTCATTTCATTTTGATTTATATGATACATGAAAATCTTGCTTATTAGGAAAGATGACAAAGGCACCATTTACTGGGCATAGTGAGAGGGCCACTGAATTGTTGAGCCTCATACATACATATGTATGTGGATCATTAAATACAGCTGCTAGAGGAGGTTAATTATGTCTACTTCATTACATTTATAGATGACTTTAGTAGATATGGCTATATCTATCTAATGAAACATAAATCAGAATCTTTTGAAATGTTCGAAATATTCCAAAATGAAGTATAAAACCAGCTTGGCAAAATAATTAAAGCATTTTGATTTGATCGAGGTGGTGAATATTTGAGCTAAGAGTTTATTGACCATATTAGGAGTTATGGGATAATCTCACAATTGACTCCTCCAGGAACACCATAATGGATGGCGTTTATGAACGGAGGAATCAAACAGTATTAGATATGGCTCACTTTATGATGAGTTAAACAGATCTTCCACCATCCTTTTAGGGACATGCCTTAGAGATAGCTATATTCACACTAAATCGTTTTCCATGTAAGCCAATTGAAAAGACGCCATATGAGATATGGATTGGAAACAAACCAAGTTTATCTTTTCTTAAGATTTGAAGATGTGAGCTATATGTTAAGCAACAAGCCTCTGATAAATTAGCGTCCATATCCTCAAAGTGCCCTTTTGTGGGGTATCATAAAGAAACAAAAGAATACTATGTCTACAATCCCACTGATAATAAAGTGTTTGTTATTCGAAATGGTAAGTTTCTAGAAAGAGAGTTTGTCTCTACAACAACCAGTGGGATCAAGGTACATCTCGAAGAAGTTTGAGAGTCACAAGATAGTATAGAACCATATATGGAAATTAGAGAAGACTCACAACAAGTTGTTGAGCCTCCTCAGGTAACATAAGGTCCATGAAGATCTGATAGGACACAGCATCAGCCTCAGAGATATGGATTTCTGATTACTGAAGGCTGTGATGTGTTGCTTATTGAGCAAAATAAGCCAACCACCTATCGAGAAGCCATAGTGGGATCAAACTCCTAGAAATGGCTAAATGCCATAAAGTTTGAAATGTAATCCTTGTACGACAATTAGGTATAGACCTTAGTTGATTCACCTGAAGGTGTAAAATCCATCAGGTGCAAATAGGTTTTCAAGGAGAAAACTGACATGGATGGCAATATAAATATCTTCAAGGTATGAATGGTTGCAAAAGGATTTACTTAAACTCATGGTATAGACTATGATGAAATATTTTCACCAGTTGTAATGGCCAAATCAATCAAATTCCTTCTTGCCGTTATAGCATATTAAGACTATGAAATATGGCATATGCACGTCAAAATAGCTTTCCGTAATAGAAAGCTTCTTGAGGATGTGTACATGACACAACCTGAAGGTTTTGTGCGTCTAGGGGACTCTGGCAAAGTCTACAAGCTTTAAAGATCTATTTATAGATTGAAGCAAGTATCTCGGAGCTTAAATCATCATTTTGATAAAGTAGTCAAAAAGTTTGGATTCATTCTAAATATCAATGAACCTTATGTTTTCAAGACGGTTAGTGGGAGCATAATTGTATTTCTAGTGCTTTATGTAGATGACATCTTGCTCATTGGGAACAACATTCCAACCTTGCAGAGTGTCAAGTCTTGGTTAGGAAAGTCCTTTTCAATGAAAGACTTAGGTGAAGCCACCTACATCCTAAGGATTAGGATCTATAGAGATAGATCCCAAAGACTAATAGGCCTAAGTTAGAGCATAAACATAGACAAGATACTGCATAGGTTCATTATACAGGATTCAAAAAGGGGTTACATGCCCATGTCTCATGGCATCCATCTTAGCAAGGATTTATCTCCTAGTACACCTGATTAGCGAGATTGCATGAGTAAGGTTCCATATGCCTCGGCCATTGAATCCATCATGTGTGCCATGTTATGTACTCAACTGGATGTCTGATTTACCTTAAGTATGACCAGCATATATCAACAAGATCCTGGTAAGGGTTATTGGACTGCGTAAAGAATATCTTAAAGTACTTAAGAAGAATTAAGGACTTATTTTTGGTTTATGGTGGATTAGATGATAAGCTTTGTGTAACTGATTACAAGATACAAGTTTCAAACTAACCAAGATGATCTTAAATCACAATCTGGATACGTATCCCTCCTAAATGGTGGAGTAGTCAACTAGAAAAGCTCTAAGCAGAACACTGTAGCATATTCTGCAATAGAAGCTGAGTATATAGCAATATCAGATGCATCTAAAGAAGCCGTTTAGATCAAAAAGTTCATTACAGAATAAGGGGTAGTGCCTACTATCTCAAATCTAATAGATTTGTTTTATGACAAAGCAGTGCTATTGCATAGGCCAAGGACCCTAGGTTGTAATGACCTAAAAATGGGATTAAGGGCTAATGACTTCAAAAGTGAAGTAAGTATTGTTAATTAAATACTTTTGAAGAATATGATGTGAATTACGATCTGAGTGTGTTTTGATCAGTGCTTAAACCCTGTATTTAAGTTCAATAGTGGATTAACATCTAAATTGAATTAAATAAGAGGGAGGGCGTATGGTAAGGTGAAATAGAAGGATAAAATGTTCTTGGTGGTGATTTAGTAAGAATTGTCATAATTAGGGGCAAAATGGGTAAAAAGGAAAATTATCGACCGATTGGTCAGTTACCGAAGATGAAGTTCCTTGGTAACTCAAAGATTAATGGTTGAGATCTATTGTTAAGAGAGTAAAATCATGTGTGTGTGAACTTATGTGTGCCATGGAAGGTGAAATGAGATGTTAACAAGTGGCAACATGAGAGACATGCTATTAAGTCAACTTTCCAAACACATTTCCCTATTTCTTCTCTCCTTCAAGGTAGGCTAGGGAGTATGGAATAAGGGAAAAATCTATTTCTTCATCATCTCTCATTCTCTCTCATAAACCTCCATTTTTTATGAGCTCAAGAGGAAAGAGAAAGAAGAAAAGCTTAAGGTTGGTGCTCGATGTGACCTCTAATGCTCAAATGCTTTTCATTAATATTTCTCATGGTGATGAGTGCTCCATTGCTATAGATTTATATTTTTGAAAGGTGGTATTGAGTGCTTGAAGCAAAGTTGAAAGTTGAGGAATCAAAGAAACCAACCTTGGGAAGAGGAAGAGGTGAGTATTTGAAGTATTTTGACATGTTCATTGAAATTATTGGTTGACTTTTGTAAATTTTGGATTTTTCTCTGATTTTAGTATAATTTTGGAATGGCCAATTTAGATAGTGTATGGTGTTGGATTTGGTGGCATATTATGTCTTTGTATCAATAGAATTTATTTGGAACTTTGGAAAGGAAATTGGTGTCATTGGTTAGTATGTGAGAATATTATGTTCAAAGCAAGGACTTGTTGTTAGATCGAGAATTTGGTTGTTTTGGTATTTTCAATATGTTCCTTATGAAAATTGGGTGGGGATAGAGCTGTTTGTGGATTTTAGGAACCATTGGACACTTTGGTGGGAAGTTTCAAAAATTCTGTCAGTTGCTATGTTTTGGCTTCTGATAAGCCCACTCGAGTGTACAGGGGTGTCACTTGAGTACAGCATCCTGTTTTTCATTTTTTATTCAGTTTTTTGTTGCACTTCCATGCCATAATGCAAAAGTGCATTTTCTCACTTACAAGCAATATGGGTTATCACTCTAGTGAACTTGGTATCACTCGACTGTAAGAGTATTTTGCACTTTGAGGCCGCGTCTCGGGTTGTCACTCATAGGCTATTTTTCATGAGTGTGTCTTAATACCCGCAAGTGTTATGACAACACTCGAGTGCTGGAGGTAGTGCTCGAATGCACTTCTCATTCTAGGATTTTTGTTGCTTTCAGGTAGTCACTTCTTATGCCTTACTTGGTAGGACTCAGGTGAGCTAGAGGCTACCACTCGAGTGTTGAGGTAGGGACCCTAGTGCTGTGATTACTTTTTGTCTCTATGGTTTCTCTAGGGCAAGCACTCGTACAAGTGAGCTTCCATGCTCGAGTGCAAATCTCATTATCACTTGAGTGAGGTCTTCTTCACTCAAGTGCATAAGTCAAAAACCAATGTTACACTTATGAAAAAGGGATCTTTGGTATAGTGCTCCCAACCTTTAGATAGGTGTCTAAGCTTCTAGTAGCCACCAAAAGAGTTCAAATGATTACCAAATTTAAATGTTATGAAGATAAGAATTTGGAATAGAGAATAATCTGTCGTCCTTGATTTTGGTTTATAGGGTTTGATATTTGCCCTGCTCGTGAGCCATCTGTGCCGGAGCACATTCGGAAAGAATAAGATAGTGAATCTTTCCCTTATACTATATATGATACATTGTATGTTTGATTTATCATTATTTGTGGGTTTATCACTTGCGGCCTATTGGTGTTGACGGTTGGAGGACCGTGCCTTTATGACAGTGGAATCCAGGGGATGAGACTATGTAAAGCCATAAGGCTATATGTGAAAGCCGAAAGGTTATTTGTGAAACCTTTATTAGATTCCAGGTTTTGATGATAACAAAAGATCATTGTGTGTTGTGGTAAGAAATTCATACTTTGCAATGGTTAAAAATATTACCAAATGTATTTCATAAAGTTTAGAAGTGTCTGCTATCAATTTTACTGATGCACATGAGTGATGGAGCTAGCACTCGAGCATTGAGCTATTTTGCACTTGAGCATTTGCAAGTGTTGTACAAAAAAGTGTTTTGCAGAGAGCAATGACAGAGCCGAAAATCATTTTCTCACTCGAGCATAGAACCTCTACTCGAGTGATAACCTTAAGTGCACCCGAGTCCTTGCAAGTATGGCACAGGAAGTGCTTACCCGAGAGCAAGATAACTAGAGAAAGTAATATGCACTCAAGTCCATACGAGTGAGTGACAGCAAGTGTTTGCTCGAGAGTCACCTAGTGCATGAAGGAGAAAGTATGCTCGAGTTGAGGAATCTGCACCCAAGTAATACCTCAGCACTCGTTAGTGAGAAATCTAACTTTCTCCAATCTGATGCAAGTGCTGAAGACAAAGAGTATCTTATAGAAGAATATTATGTTCACTGAGTGATAGTAAGTCTGCTTGAGTGAGGACCCATATCACCTACAAGTGCAAAACCACACTCTTGATAAAATGGGATGTGAGTGTTGTCCAGAGACGTGGCTCATAGTGTAAAATGACGGTGCACTGAAGTGAGGATATTTGTACTCGAGTAAGGTCCCACATCACTCGCAAGTGTGAAAATGCATTCTCTCAAAATCATATGGAAGTGCAAATATAAAACTAAAGCAAGAAGAAAAAATATGGTATTGCACACAAGTGAGCCCTCTTAGCACTTGAGTGATGCTCTGCTAAAAGCTAAAACGCACCAGTCTTACAGCGTTCAATCCGAATATGGTTTAATGTTATTTATTCATTTGATTTCTACTTATTATTATTATATTCTTAGAGCAAGCGTTTCACCCAGAGGGGGGTGAATTGGGTGATACTAAAATTTCATTGCAAATATAAAATTTGACAGTGAAATTAAAACAGTAAGGAGTAAGGAGAAATATCACCGAAGTGTACACCGGGAGTTATACTGGTTCGGTCACAACCACTTTGACCTACGTCCAGTCCTTAGAGCTTCTCTGAGAGTTTCACTATAACTTCCAAGTTTCAGTGGGTTCTTGGCACCTTAGTACAAGCAAGTTCCTTCACCTGGATACTCGCTCCCCCTTACAAGTTGTAATCCAATCCCAACTCAAGGTTCCACAACCTTAAGTTATCTCAATAACAAATATTGAGTTTGAATGAAATATCTCTCTCACAGAGTGAATAAGAAACACTGAAGTACAGAGTTACAAATATCACGTAAAACAGAGTAATAAGCTTGACGATACGTTTGTGTGTGTTCTTGTTGTCCATTCTCTGTTTGGATGTTCCCACATTTATAGATACATTGGTAATGATTGTTGGAACGTTTTTCTTCATGTCCGTTCGAGCATGCGTTGCCATTATTGACTTTTCCAGTATTTGAAAAACGTCCGTTTGTGGTAGGTGGCGATGGGTGATATTTGAACGTTGCTTTTGACTTTCCATATTTGGTATAATCTCTTCATTGTTTATCTGTAAATAAGCTAAGAATACTAATACAATGAAAGGTTAATCATATAGGAAACAAACTAATGAACGTTGGAATGATTTCTGAATTTCTGGGTTTTCTTACTCGAGTAGCTACTCGAGTATTCCTTGAAGTTTACCGAGTACTTACTCGAGTATCATCGGGAAAAACTTGATCAACTGCAAGTCAACAGACAAATATAAGATTACTCGGGTAGTGCATGGAATAACCAATTTTCAAACCTTTGGAAATGTATGTTTACTCGAGTACCTACTCGAGTAATACACTCACAACTTTATGCGTTACTCGGGTACCAACTCAAGTCAAATAAACTTTTGGTTACTCGATGCTTTACTCCAGTAATATTGGCAGGATTTCAAGGCCGAGAGCACATCAAGTTAGATTACCTTGATACTCGAGTAAACTTACTTTTTGTGCATCACTTACTCGGGTAATGACTTGAGGTTTTCCTTCAAAATATCTCTGCATACTCGAGTACATACTCGAGTAATCCACTTAAAATGAAACATTAAATACTTGCATACTAGAGTAATGACTCGAGGAAAATGGAATAACATTAGATCAAGTTATTCGAGTACTACCTTCAGGTCTTGTGCTTACCTCAGTGCATTACTCGAGTAGCTACTCGAGTAACATTGGTAGTGGTACAAAGTGCCGAGAGCATCACATTTATTGAAATAGGGTAACTCGAATACATACTCGAGTATCATTGGCAGGCCGAGAGCAACTTCAAAACTTTCACATGGTTACTCGAGTACCTACTCGAGTAACGTTGGCAGGCCGAGAGCAACTCCAAGTATCTACCTGGTTACTCGAGTGGCTACTCGAGTAACATTGGCAGGCCGAGAGCAACTTGAAAACTTTTACACTATTACTCGAGTACTTACTCGAGTAACGTTGGCAGGTTATTGGAAGGTGCCTCTGGTTACTTCAAGTTTTGTCTCTTTACTCGAGTATGTACTCGAGTAATGCCTTAGAAAAACTGCTTCTGATCAAGTTTCACAGCTTTTTCTTTTGGCCTTTCTTCATTACTCCAATGCTTACCTCAAGTGATGCTTAACCCTGTTATTACTTTGTTCAAACTTATTTTCAAATCAATTCTTTTTCATACCATACTTTTGTTATCATCAAAACATGAGATCTAACATATATAACATCATTTAACAATATTATAAGTGTGATACTGGAGTTTGAACGTTTGAATTAGAAAAGCATAGAGGAAGTCAAACAACGACAAACAGCATCATTACGACCAACCTAGCACGTACCTACAGTGTTCAAAGATTTCAAACGTACACATGCCATTCCATAGTAAAATGCTCCACTCCACAATGATTATTATTCAATGAGCAAAATCAACTGGCTATAAATACAGAGCTTCAGAGACTATCGATATGTACCAAGAACAAGAATTCACATAAGCAAATTCATAAGTCTCTGTTATTCATATTTTCTCTGTATTCATATCATTCTTCAGTGTTTATCATATTTGCTTTGTAAGAGATCCTGTATACACTTCAAATTCTATTTTCATTTGATCTCAAGATACTGGGACCTTGAGAGAGTAGATATCCTTATGAGAGAAGCAATGGAGAGAATTCCTAGTAGGACTTTCTGCTCATAAGACTTACAAGATACAAGAAGTAGAGAACGTTGCTGTTCGCAAGACTTACAGTGGTGTAAATAGGAGAAAACGTTGCTGCATATAAGACTTGTATACGTAAGCAAGAGAGAAAGGTCATAGGTTTTTTTTTCTGTGCATAAGACTTATCATAAGGGGAGAGAAATTTCTGAGTGTTAGAATATTTCTGCTCGTAGTTCATTCAAGGACGATTGTTGTTCTGCGGCATTCTAAAAGCCCATTGAATCTTGGAAGCATAGTGAAAATCTCAGTATGTCTTGATCTCTGAGGACTAGACGTAGGCTTGGTTTTTGGGCCGAACTAGTATAACTCTCTGTGTACTAATATTCTCAACTCTACTCTATCTACAACTATTGTCATATCACCACATCAACCGAAACATTTATCACATCACCTAATTCACCCCCTCTTGTGTGAAGCTTGCCTCTTTCAACCTTCACCTACGGCCCATTAGTATTGACGGTGGGAGGACCGTGCCTTGGGGGAGGCAGAATACGGGGGATGAGACTATGTGATTACATGTATATATGACAGTCTGCGTGCTATGTTTTATGTTGTGATACTGCTTGATGATATCATTGCATGCTTTGTAATTATGTATGGTATGAGTGATTTGTTACTCCTGGGATTCTTTTAAATCTCATTCTTTCCTTTAACTAACCTTCAGACAAGGCAGCCAGCTCCAAGGGGAAGGAGACGACCAAGGGCGGATAGGACTCCTTAAGGAGATTTATATTTTGGTTGTTGGTTATCAATTTTGGTATTGGGATTACTGTACTTATTTGGGATGTAAATACTAAAGTGATTTTGTGTAGTTCCTTAAATGAGAATTTATAAACCCTTAGTATATATATGAAACCCAGGGCTTGTCAGGATTTTGTTATACACTCTGATATATAAATGTGATTTAATTGCGCAGGGTAATTATATTCAAATTCTGAAATTTGAGACCAGGTTTAAAATAGATGTTGAAAGAAGTTTGTGGAAAACCCTACCGTGAGGTTGAGATTGAAATAAGTTTTGTTTAACCATTGGTCTCTAATCCATCTTAATCACATATTTTCAAATTATAATTATTGTTATAAGGCAGGGGGTTACATAGGTCACATCAAAGGACTACACATATACTCAAACGATTTCATCTGATTAGAGAAATCAATGATAGAGGTGATATAAAGATATGCAAAGTAGTAGCAGAAGACAATGTTGCTGATCCTCTCACTAAGCCGCTTGTACAGGCACAGCATGAGTGTCAAGTTAGGATAATTGGAATTAGATAAATTAATGATTGTACCTAGGGCAAGTGGGAGGATGTTGGAAATTGTGCCCAAAGGGCCAATCATTATACTTTAAACATTTTTAATTTAATGAAATTTCTCCATTCTGTTATCATATTATTTTCATGTTAATTGGGATAATTGTATCATTGGATAAATCATAAAGATTGTCCTAAAATGTCCCTGGTCAGTCATCAATACGAGAATAGAGATGAAACAAAACCAGTATGACTTTGATAAGATATGGTGCTGGACCGACCCACTATGAGAAAGCTATATGGGTCAAGTCATAAGCTTTTCTCATGCATAACCATGTCAAAATGCCCTTTGGCTTGAGGTCATCATGAATTCCTACATGAGAGTTGCTAAGCTTTTAACTAGTCAAAAGTCACATTTGACCGGGTGATGATAAAGGCTACAATCGGGCTTAGTTGTTTTTCATGTAGAGGAATATGAATGTCAAGATGGAATTTGTCCTTCACATTAGAACAGAGATATTACTAGGCCCCTCGATGAGTAAGTCTGAGAAATATATGGCCATACTACGATGGAAAGGAGTTTCCATTTCTATTGTCAGACTACTCAGGAATCAAGAAAGTAATGGTCAGGAACAAGAGGATGACATTATCCATGCCTCATCCTTGACTGATATATCGTGTGACAAAAGGGACGTGGCATGGTTGTATGACAGGTTGCTTCGTGATAACGATCCTTATATTAAATTGGGTAGTTGTAATGTCTTGCTAGAGGCCGCTTGTGACTTATGGTTTAGTATAGCTATTAGCCCACTGCCAACTTCATATGGCCCTATAGGGTCACACATAAGAATGGCCTAACACGAGATAATATTTAATCTAGGGTGGATGAATTTTATATTTATATATATATAATATAAAATTCATTAATAATATTATATATATATGTGTGTGTATATATATTATATGATATTATTATATTGTGTAGTTTTAAATTTAATTTTATTAAGATAAATTAGATTTAATCACTAACATGATAGACATATAGTATCTAAGATTTAATTTATGAAGTTAAATTAAATCTAATGGCTCTTTATTTGGATAAAATAAATAGGTTAAATTAAAATTGTTGGATAGATTTGATTTAAATTGAATTTATTTAATTAGCTCATCAAGATAATTAATTGTTAATTAATTTTGAAATTAATAAAGATTAATTTTGAAATTCGAATTTAGCCCTCATATGTTATAAACTTGTTAGAGCAGATATACTTATACATGGATGATAGTTTAGAGCCACAAGGGAAACCTTAAGAGATATTGGAGGCACTAGTACATAGTATGTGTTGGAGAGCATTTGTGTGGATACTAGTAGAGGGAGCGGACCTGACATGCTGGCTCCTTGAGATCGAAAACCCTAAATTTAAAAATGTACGAATCTTTCTAACTTGGTTTAAATGGCGTTGATAGATCATCGATTAGGATCGGCGAAAATTTTAATATTCTTCCGCTGTGCCTGCCAGTCCTAGCAAAGAATGTCTCCTCCTATTCCTGACCATTACTTTCTCAATCCTTGAGTAGTCTGACTATAGAAATGGAAACTCCTTTCTATTCTTCTAGTATTGCCATACATTTCTCATACTCACCCATCGAGGGGTCCAGTAATATCTATCTACTAATGTGAGAGATAAATTCCATCTTGGCCATTCACATTCGTCTACATGAAAACACCAAGCCCGAACATAGCCTTTATCATCACCAGATCAAAAGTGAATTTTGACTAGGTCAAAGCTGAATGACTTTCACGTAGGAATCCATGATGATCTCAAGTTAAAGGGGCATAGTGACATGGTTATACATGATACAAGCTTATGACTTGATCCATGCAGTTTTCTTATAGCAGGTTGGTCCAGCACCTTGTATTCTTACAAGTGCCTAGGACTTTGATTTGTATCTCCATACCTCTTCAAAGTCATACTAGTCTTATTTCATCTTTGCTCTTGCACAGATGACCGTCTACAGATATTTAGGATAATCATTATGATTTATCCAAGGATAGTTATCATAATGAACATGCAAATAATATGATAACAAAATGGAGAAGTTTATTGAATAACAATGTTTAAAGTATAATGATTGTCCTCTAGGGCACAATTTCCAACAATAAGTTGATATAATTCTTTGATGGCATTTTTGCAATGCCCTTTCCAACCCAACGATAATGATTGCGGGTATTATGTGATACGGTTCATGAAAGATGTTGTCACTCATGATCAATATTATATTCCTAAATATGTATGCAATTTTAATTTATATTTTTTTAAAATTTAATTTAATTTTTATTATTTCTTATTTTTTTATTGATTTTAATGTGCAATGTTAATTATTTTGCAATATTATGATGGTAAATGTTGTGCAGAGTACAACGACAACCCAATAAATGAAGTGATTGAAGAATTATGTACTTATATGTTCCAAAAATGTAATAATTAGTTTGTTGAATCTTTTGTTGTATTGCTTTCAATAACTTTCTTCTTTATTGACTATATTAAACAAGTTTGGCAAGGTTTCTTTTACTATTGCCAATATTAGGTTGTATATATGAACTTGACTCAACAATTTTAAGTGTGATTGTATTGGATAGTTGTTCTTTATTTTGATATAGTTTAGTTAATTGTGTTCATATTTGACTCTTGATCTTCTAAAAAAAATATTTTTTATATTTGGGGTGTAAGAGTAGAAATTTGTGTAGAACATTGTTGTAAATTTGGGTTTACACAAATTTAAAAAATTTTTTAAGAAAAACCCTTAGGTGGCACTTGTGCGATAAATTTGCTACCTAAGGATTTAAATAAAACAAAAGAATAAAGCCTCAGGTATCACTTTTGTGGCTCAAGCGTTGCTTTTGTGTACAACAAGCAGTAGTGCTTGCAACTGCAAGCATACCACTGTACTTTTTTTATCAAACAAAAAGGATTTTTCTGTACTGCTGTTGAAGCGCTACCTAATCATTAGGTAGTACTGGTATACATAGTTCCTGATAAATGCTACCTATTTGAATTTTGAAGAATTACCGTTAAACTTTTTTGTAGTAATATCCCAGTCATCTCAAAAGAGTCAGGAGTAGATATTTGCAATGCTTGCATTAGTTTGTAATTTATGTGGGACCATTGCACTATGTTCCAGTTGACAACAAACAAGCACTTGTGTCTTTATGCGAGGGAGACAGGGACAAGCTTATGAGGTTCTCATAGTAGCTCTTAGATATTGGTGATGGCAAGTTAGGTATGCCTCATGATGGGGTTGTAGACATTGAAATACCCCTAGAGTTGTTGATCGTTAACTATGCAGATCCTGTGGCTACAATTGTTTCACTACATATCCTAATTTGCTTAATAATTTAACATCTACCTATTTCTTTAATGATAGGATGATCCTAGCACCTCTAATTGAAATTGTCATTCTTTGTTACCCAGTGAGGCCATTGATTGCTTTAGTTGCAACTCGGCTTGCAAGACATTCCAAGACCATGATAGGTTCAAAGATTGGTTTACTACTGAAGTTTTAAATATAATCAGTTGCTCAGGATTACCAATACACAAACCTTTTTCAAAGGTGGGAACCCTTATTATGTTGCTTAGGAATATTGATTATACTATAGGTTTATGCAATAGAACAAGACTACGCATAATACACCTTGGTCAATCGGTAATAGCAGCCATTACATTGAACGAGTCAATGTCGAATCATAAAGTCACAATTCATAGGATGGACATGAATCCCTCTGATAGTAAGTTGCCTGTTCGAATGAAGAAGAGGTAGCTCCTAATATCGATATCATTTGCCATCACTATGAACAAAATTCATGGGCAGTCATTATGGTTTATTGGTCTATATCTACAGAAGCTGATTTTCACACATGGTCAATTGTATGTTACACTATCTAGGGTGAGGAGCATGTCGGGTTTGAAGATTTTGCTACACAATGAGGGTGGGAAAACATCTAACACCACGAGCAATGTTTCATACAGGGAAGTCTGTTAGATCCCAAGTTTTGATGATAACAATAATTCAATTATGTGTAAGATATGCTTTCAGAAGATTTAGAAAAGATTCCAAGTTACCAAATGCATGTTTTGAGTTTGCTGATATCTGCTGTGAAAATGCACTTGAGTGCTCGAGCATGAATCTGCACTCGAGCACAAATCTCTTCTGTACTCGAGCAGGTGTGAGAGAAAGCCAGGAAGTGAGTACCCGAGAGGCTTTCTCCCTTTGTATTCAATGGATCACTCGAAGCACAAGTATGCACTCGAGCAGAGAAGTCATTCTCACTCGAGCACGTATGCGAGTGAGGGCATGCGAGTGCTTGGCCGAGAGCAAGTAATGGGATGCTTCCTCCATTCACTCGAGAAGAGGCATGCGAGTGCTTGCCCGAGAGCAAGTTATAGCATGCTTCCATCTTTCACTCGAGAAAGGCACTGCGAGTACTTGGCCGAGAGCAAAAGTGATGGCATGCTTCCTATATTCACTCGAGCAAGAGACGCGAGCACTTGGCCGAGAGTCTTGAATTTCAGAAATGTGCAAGTGTGCTCGAGCACACCCATCCATGCTTGGAGTGACACGTCCATGCTTGCGAGTAATATTTCCATCCCTCTCAAGATCAGTTGCGAGTGCCTGTTCAAGAGAGCATATTCCCTGAGAATATGCTTCTCACTCGAGCAGAGGTAAGTGTGCTCGAGTGAGGGCCAAAATCACTCGCGAGTGAAAATTCTATCCCTCTGAAATTCTGATGCGAGTGATGGTTTAGAGAGCATATTCCCTAAGAATATGCTTCTCACTCGAGCAGAGGTAAGTGTGCTCGAGTGAGGGTCCATATCACCCGCGAGTGCAAATTCTCACTCTTGTCAAAATGGTATGCGAGTGATAACCCAAGAAGACACTCCCAGTGTAAAATGCCAAGATCACTCGAGCAGAGATATTGTGCTCGAGTGAGACCTCTCTTCACTCGCGAGTGAAGATCTTTTCTCTCTGATATTCCATGCAAGCACAACCCGATAACAGAGGTATATGAAGAAAAATAGGAGATCACTCGAGGTGAGCCTTTCATGCTCGAAGTGATGCCCTGTTGACCACAGAATATGATAAGTCTCATAACGTTCATTACGAATATGGTTTATTGTTATTAATTCATATCATCATTACTTATTATTCTTATCTAACATTGTTTTGATTATTTTAAAAGTATAATACAGGAAGATGAACTTTTCAAATTTGTTGTTATAGAGAAAAGTCAAACATTGGCAGACAGCATAATTACAGACACGTTCGCACCAACCACATTCAGATTATTCAAACATGCGCGTGTTCTTCTACAGTTGCAAATGTCCAGCTCCTCCAATGATGATTTCTCAAACGGGCAAAAACTGAAGCAACTATATATACAGAGATTCAAGGATAATCAAAAAGCAACGAAGCACAAGAATTCACAAGCTTATACCAATTCTCTGCTATTCATCTGTTTTCTCTGTATACACTTTGATCTTCAGTGTTTATTCATTTGCTCTATAAGAGAGTCCTCATACAAACTCAAAATTCTGTGTTTATGTGATCTCAAGGTATTGGGACCTTGAGAGGGTAGTTATTCCTTACGAGAGAAGCAGTTGAGAGAATTCCTTATATTATCTTCCACTCATGAGTCTTGTAAACATAAGCAAGTGAGAAGGTTCATAGGTTGTTTCTCTGCACATAAGACTTGTCGTAAGGGGGAGAGAAGTTTCTTGTTGAGAGAATATTTCTGCTCATAGTCCATTCAAGGACGATTGTTGTTTTGTGGCGTTCTAAGAGCCCATTGAATCTTGGAAGTATAGTGAAAAGCTCAGTAGGTCTTGATCTCTGAGGACTGGACGTAGGCATTGTTGTTAAGCCGAACCAGTATAAATCTCTGTGTTTAAATCTTCTCTACTCTACTCTATTTACATATTATCATCTCAAACGAAAAATTTATAACATCACCCAATTCACCCCCCTCTTGGGTGAAGCTTGCCCCTTTCATTTGGTATCAGAGCCTCGTCTTCTCCGAAGAGCCTAACAGCTTGAGAAGGATCCTATCAATGGCAACAATGGGTGAAAATATCCTTCCAGATGGTGCTTCAATCACTAGACCTCCTGGATTTGCTGGAGAACATTTTTCGTTCTGGAAAGCCAAATTCAGAGTGTTCGTGATGGCCAACGAGTATGGGTTATGGAATGTTATACAAGATGGTGACTATGTTCCAGTGAAGAAAATCGAAGATAGAGCAGTCAAAAAGACTCCAGATGAGTTTGACGAAAA
The DNA here is from genome assembly GCA_963242795.1 of Inga leiocalycina. NCBI lineage: Eukaryota > Viridiplantae > Streptophyta > Magnoliopsida > Fabales > Fabaceae > Inga > Inga leiocalycina. The sequence continues at coordinate 39,060,313 of OY725330.1, read as the reverse complement.
TGACAAGAGGTTAGTAACGTTAAATAGCAAAGCCATTTTAATGATACAGAGTGCTCTTAGTCAAAAAGAATATTTTCGTATATGTACTCTACCTACTGCCAAAGATATGTGGGATGCCCTTGAAATTGCTCACGAAGGTACATCTGGAATCAAAGAGAATAGGATCAATACTTTAATTACAGAGTATGATTTATTTCGTATGAAATCTGGAGAGAGTATATCAGAATTTGAACTAAGGTATACTCATCTTGTTAATCAATTATCTGCTCTTGGAAAGTCGTTTGATCAAAATTCCCAGGTAAGAAAGATTCTTAATATTCTTACGAAAGAATGGGAAGCAAAGGTGACAGCCATCGAAGAAGCCAAAGGAGAGTCTATGAGATCCGTAGCTGCTCTCTTTGGAAGTCTTTCTGAATATGAAGGTAAGTTGAAATTCAAAAAGGAACTTGAAGAATTCGATGATAAAAAGAAAAAGGGAGTTGCATTTAAAGTTATTCAAGAAGAAGAAGGAACTTCCGAAAATGAAAATGTTCCTAGTGATGATGAAATGGGAATGATCGTGAGAAAGTTCAAGAAATTCTACAGAAGAGGACAAAGGAATTTCAAGAATTATCAAGGTGGACCAAGCAAGAAAGAAAACAAGGAACACCAAATAGTATGCTATGAATGTGGAAAACCAGGACATATCAAATCTGAATGCTTCAAAAACAAAGACAAAAAGAAACAGAAAAAGAAAGCATATATATCATCTATTTGGGGTGATAGTTCGTCAGACGAAGAAAATGACAATGACGAAGTAGCCAATCTATGCTTGGTAGCTAAGGAAGAAGAATCAGACTCTGAGGTAAGTGACTCTGAACCCTCTTATAATGAATTATTATCTGAATATAATGCATTGCATACAGAGTTCATTAAAGTTGCTAAAGAAATGGTTAGTTATAAGAAGAAAGTAAAAGAATTAGAAAGTAATGTCATATCATCATATGAAATGTGTAAAGAGAAAGATAAGAAAATAGAGGACTTAACAAAGATTGTTGAAAAATTTACTAAAGGAAGTGAAACTCTCAAGGTTATCTTAAGCTCTCAGAAAGTTTCTTTTGATAAAACTGGAATTGGATATAATGCTGTGCATGATAAGAATAAGAAGAATAGTAGAAACTATCTTAATTATTTCAGGAATTCTGTGCATATATCAAATCCATTTGTATCATGCAATTTTTGTAATAGAAAAGGACATTATACTTCATCGTGTTATTTCAAAAAGGGAAAGGTCGGTGGAACATATAAATGGGTTCCGAAAGGGACACATATTCCAAATACTAACCACAAAGGACCCAAGAAAGTGTGGGTACCTAAAACTTGATCATCTTATTCTAGGTATGTCTCAAAGCATCTCGAGCGAACAAATGGTATATTGATAGTGGATGTTCGAGACACATGACTGGTGACAAAAATAAGTTCACCATGTTTGAACCTAGAGAAGGAGGAAAGGTGACTTTTGGAGGAAATCAATCCGGACGTATTGCTGGAATTGGAGAAGTGGGAAGAACAGATGGCTTTCAAATCAACGGAGTATATTATGTTGAAGGTTTATGCCACAATCTCTTAAGCGTAAGCCAAAGCACTGACAAAGATAACTGGGTGATTTTCGATTCAAAAGAATGCTTGATAGTAAGTAAGAAAGATCTACTTCTAAACAAAGAAACTATCAAGGCAAAAATCCGAGCTCAAAGGGACGGTAATTGTTATACAATTGATTTAAATTCAAACTCTTCTGAAAACTGTTTTCTTAGTCGATCAGAGGAAAGTTGGTTATGGCATAAGCGTTTGGCTCATGTCAATATGAATCAACTTGACAAATTGATCAGAAAAGATTTAGTTGTTGGCCTTCCCAAACTTAAATTCAAAGATAACATGATTTGTGATGCATGTCAAAAAGGCAAACAAACTAAATCTTCTTTTAAAACAAAATATGAAATTTCTACTTCAAAACCTTTACAATTACTTCATATGGATTTGGTAGGACCTGCAAGAGTAAAAAGTTTTGGAGGAAATTTATATACGTTAGTAATTGTAGATGATTTTACAAGATTTGCTTGGACTATATTCATTGCCTCAAAAGGTGAAACTTTTGCTGAATTTATTATGTTTGCCAAAAAGGTTCAAAATGAGAAAGGTATTTCTATTGTCTCTATTAGAACAGATCATGGAGGAGAATTTGATAACCAATTGTTTGAAGAGTACTGCAACAACGAGGGGATAGATCACAACTTCTCAGCTCCTAGAACACCTCAACAAAATGGAGTAGTGGAAAGGAAGAACAGAGTGCTTACAGAAATGGCAAGAGCTTTACTTAATGAAAAAGAAATGTCACAAGTGTTCTGGGCAGATGCAATGAGTACTGCATGCTATATCTCAAACAGAGCATATATTCGCAAATCTCTTGGAAAGACACCATATGAACTCTACAAAGGAAGAAAGCCAAATATTGCTCATCTTCATATCTTCGGGTGTAAGTGTTTCATTCACAACAATGGTAAGGAAAATTTAGGAAAATTTGATTCAAAGTCTGATGAAGGTATTTTTCTAGGATATTCTAATAGAAGTAAAGCTTATAGAGTTTTCAATAAAAGAACATGTACTATTGAAGAATCTATTCATGTTGTGTTTGATGAAATTGAATCTCAGACAAAACTTAATGATGAAGAAGAAATGGATTCAATCAAGAAAAACAAATCTATTTCAAAGCAGGATGATTTTGAAACAAATGATTTTCAAAATTTAGAAGATGTTGATGATCATGATCAACCTAAAGCATGGAGACATATGAAGGATCATCCAATTGATCAAGTTATAGGAGATATTCATGAAGGTGTCAAAACCAGAAATAGAATCCTCAATGAGGTAACATTTTCTGCTTTTATTTCTGAGATTGAACCTTCTAATATAGATGAAGCTTTATCTGACAATGATTGGGTGATTGCTATGCAAGAAGAACTAAATCAATTTCAAAGAAATCAAGTTTGGGATTTGGTTCCTCGACCTAAAGACCATACGGTTATAGGGACCAAATGGGTTTTCAAAAACAAACTTGATGAATCTGCAATCATTGTGAGAAATAAAGCAAGATTGGTTGCCAAAGGCTATAATCAAGAAGAAGGTATTGATTATGAGGAAACATATGCTCCAGTAGCAAGATTGGAAGCAATACGAGTACTCTTAGCCTTTGCTTGCATCAAAAGTTTTAAACTTTATCAAATGGATGTAAAAAGCGCTTTTCTAAATGGTTATATTATGGAGGAAGTTTATGTCGAACAACCTCCTGGTTTTGAAGATGAAACAAAACCTGATTATGTCTTCAAACTTAAGAAAGCATTATATGGTTTGAAACAAGCACCCAGAGCTTGGTATGAAAGACTAAGCAAATTTCTTCTTGATCAAGGTTTTGTCAGAGGGAAAGTTGATACAACTTTATTCATCAAACATAACAAAAATGATATTCTAATAGTTCAAATTTATGTTGATGATATTATTTTCGGTGCCACTAACGAATCTATGTGTCAAGATTTCTCTAAGATTATGCAGGGAGAATTTGAAATGTCTATGATGGGAGAATTGAACTTCTTCCTTGGACTTCAGATCAAACAAAAGAAGAATGGAATATTTATATCTCAGACAAAATATTTGAAAGAGTTGTTAAAGAAATATGGACTAGATAATGCTAATGGAGCTGATACTCCAATGAGTTCTACAACATTGCTGGATGCTGATGTAAAGGGACCTAGCTTCAACATCACAAAGTATAGAGGAATGATTGGTTCATTACTCTATCTTACAGCAAGCAGGCCAGATATTCAGTTCAGCGTAGGAATGTGTGCAAGGTATCAATCCAATCCTAAAGTATCTCATGCAGAGACAGTAAAAAGAATTTTCAAATATCTAGGAGATACTTCAGAGCTTGGACTTTGGTATCCAAAGAGAGGGAACGAGTACTTAATGGCTTATTCAGATTCAGATCACGGTGGATATAAAACTGACAGAAAGAGTACTAGTGGACAATGTCAATTTCTCGGAGGTTCTCTAGTGTCATGGTTCAGCAAGAAGCAGAACACAGTCTCATTATCTTCGACTGAAGCTGAATATATAGCTGTGGCAAGTTGTTGTTCTCAAGTGCTGTGGTTAAAACAACAACTTCAAGATTTGGGAATTTATTTAAAAGAAATCCCAATCTATTGTGATAATACTAGCACGATAAGCTTGGCAAAGAATCCTGTACAACATTCAAGAACCAAGCATATAGACATTCGACATCATTTCATTCGAGATCATGTTCAAAAGAAAGATGTCAAAGTGGAATTCATACCAACTCATCTTCAACTTGCGGATATTTTCACAAAACCAATTGCAAAAGAGCAATTTCTCTATATTCGAAGAGAATTGGGAATGGTTAATCCCAATGAGTTGTAAGATTCCTTGTTGAAAAGCTTAATTAAATGTTTGTTTTGATGATAACCATATTAACTTTGGCATCGGAGTGGCCAAAATTTGTTTTTGCAGGAGTCTCACTCGAAGCACAGGAGGTGCTGCTCGAGTGAGGAGCTGTGTCACTCGAAGCACAAAAAGCTCTGCTCGAGCACAGCACTATTTTTGATACTCTGCTTCCTAACATGGAAAACAGAGGTTAACAGAGGAGTTATTAATACCAAGGGAATATATCATAAACTACAGTGAAAATTGAGCTCACTCGCGAGTGAGGAATTTTCACTCGAAGCATGGTATGAACATGCTTGAAGTGAGGAATGCCTACTCGAGTGAGGAAGAAGAATTTATTTGCAAAAATGATCAAACTCATGGTTACTCAAATGATCTTGGAGGATTTGAGTACAAAGGTGCAAAAATATGTCAGGGAATCAACAATCCAGGTACGTTCTACTTGTTTCTTTATTTTTCCAGAACATCACTCGAGCACAGATAGAACACTCGCAAGCACAGTATGAACATCACTCGAGCACTAGGGATCATGCTCGAGCACTGTCACTTATATCAATTACTGGGGAGCTCAGAACGTCGCACTTCCTCCTCTCACTCGAAGTGCTCTCTCACTCGAAAGTCACAACCTTTCATCTTCAACCGCTCTCTCATCATTTAATCACATCCTTCTGCTTCAAATCGATGTTACAACCTCTCAATCTTCTATAAGAGGTGATTCTTGTTTTCTGCATTCTTCACTTGTGCCCTAATTTCCTCTTCGTGTGTCTATATTTTTTTTCAAAAACAAGATTTCTTGTTTCTCTTCCATTTTTCAAATGGCAAGAACAAAGTTACCTTCTGTTCCTCAAAAATCTCATTCTCCTTCTTCCACTCACTCTGCTGCCAGTGAATCTGCAACCCCTGAACTTACTCCTCCATCTCCCAAAAACTCTCCCTCACCTTCACCGCCTCCAAAGCCTAAGACCAAAAAGAGAACCCCTGCTAAGAAACATCACCCAAAGCCTCAAGTTTCCAAGAAAGACCAACCACCTCCAAAGAAATCAAAAGGTGTGGTCTTCAAGGAACCCATAATCACTCGGTCTCAATCCAAAGAGGTACAAGGAAAGGGAAAGAAGAAGGATTTAGAGCAATCCCAATCATCCTCTTCTTCTGGGGATATTCTCAGTAATCAACTCAGGGAAGCAATAGAAAAATCCAAATTGGACAAGATAGTTGGGAAGATCACATCTCAGGCTGGTGTCTCAAGTTCACATCAAGTTAAGCACCCAAGTGCTTCTGCTTCAGGAGCACCTTCTGCCTCTCAAGCACCAGTGGATGACCAACTCACTAGTCCTCCTGAGGGATTCAATGTGACAGAGCTTAAGGCTTTACCACAGAAGGTATATGATGATGAATTTAAGCATAGACATTTCTGCCCTGTAGTATATGTTGATTTGGATTATCTGAAAGAGAATTGTCATTTGGACTTATACCCTTATCTTCAATACTATGCTCCTTGGTTAGAAATTCATTTGCCATATTCCCCCACTGTTGTAAAGACATTTTATTCCAACATGAAAACTCATAATATCATGTCTAGATCCGGGGATTTGATTGAAGAAGCTGTGTCTACAACCATTAGAGGGAAATTCATTATGATTTCTGCCAAAATCATAAATGATTTACTTGGTTATGTGGCACCTCCTACTGACCCACCTTCATTTTCTGTCAATGAAACCTTTAACATTTTGAGACCAAAAGATCCAATTGGCCCCCTCACTTTCAAGCCTATTGATATGCCTGATAAACACAGAGTCCTTCATTACATTTATTCCCGGAGCATAGTTAATAAATCCAGAAACTTTACTCACTTTGCACAAAGGGATTACTATCTATTGGCTTCATTGGTTGCTGGGCAACAAAGGAATGTAGGGGAGATCATTTTTAGTGAGATGAGAAGGTTTCGTTTTTCTTCAACAAGATCCACAACCATACCTTACCCTCAACTAGTTTCCTTTATTTTGATGAAAAACAAAATCTGGTATTTGGAAGGAAAAGAAAGGGTTCTCATCTCAAGGTTTGGAAAGACTCAATTAACTCACATGGGTATCAATCTTCCAGTGAGTCGGACCAAAGCCACATCAAAGAGGGAAGCCACTCCATCTAGAGGAGATGAGGCACAATCATCTGCACAAGGCCCTATTCCCCCTCCTTCATTTCTCAATGCCTCTCTGTCCAATCATCTGTCTGAGGTAATTAATCAAGCTGTATCAAGTTTGAAGAAGGAGTTAGTGACTGAGTATGAGAAGCTTGTGGAGAAGATGGAAACACAAGTCATTAAATTGGTAGACCAGGCCAATCTTAATTTTGAACTGATGTTCAAAACACAAGATGAGATGTCACAGAGGATCACTAATATGGAGACCTTCTTGCATTCACATTTTCCCTCCTCATCTTCCGGGGTGCCTCCAGAGACCACTCATACCTCACCCCCTCATCCACAGACTCATGTGCTTTTCACTGATCCTGAGTCTAATGTAGATGTTACATTTGTCCCTCAACCACCATCTCCTGACCAGCCCATTGACCCTCTCTCTGCAATGATATCTTTTGTTCCACCTCCAGAACCCCCTCCTGATGTTGACAAAACGGGGGAGAAGGATGTGTGATGTTTTCTGAGCTGTAGGGTGTATATGGGTGTATGGGTAGATTTCTGTAATGGATAGGAATTGAAATGTATGTCATTTTGGGTTTCAAGTTATTATGTTATGAAATGTTGTTCAAGTTTTTCTTTCAATAATGTTTCAAGTTATTAAGTTTACTATACTTACCTTGGCTGTTAAAGTGTCCAGAGGAACCATTGCAGGAAAAATTGAATTTGAAACTTAAACTTGATATGCATTTGGAAACATTGAAGAAATTTCAAAAATTTTCAATCACAATCAATTTCTAATAAATCTTCATCACAAAGAGTTTTGTCATCATCAAAAAGGGGGAGAATGTTAGATCCCAAGTTTTGATGATAACAATAATTCAATTATGTGTAAGATATGCTTTCAGAAGATTTAGAAAAGATTCCAAGTTACCAAATGCATGTTTTGAGTTTGCTGATATCTGCTGTGAAAATGCACTTGAGTGCTCGAGCATGAATCTGCACTCGAGCACAAATCTCTTCTGTACTCGAGCAGGTGTGAGAGAAAGCCAGGAAGTGAGTACCCGAGAGGCTTTCTCCCTTTGTATTCAATGGATCACTCGAAGCACAAGTATGCACTCGAGCAGAGAAGTCATTCTCACTCGAGCACGTATGCGAGTGAGGGCATGCGAGTGCTTGGCCGAGAGCAAGTAATGGGATGCTTCCTCCATTCACTCGAGAAGAGGCATGCGAGTGCTTGCCCGAGAGCAAGTTATAGCATGCTTCCATCTTTCACTCGAGAAAGGCACTGCGAGTACTTGGCCGAGAGCAAAAGTGATGGCATGCTTCCTATATTCACTCGAGCAAGAGACGCGAGCACTTGGCCGAGAGTCTTGAATTTCAGAAATGTGCAAGTGTGCTCGAGCACACCCATCCATGCTTGGAGTGACACGTCCATGCTTGCGAGTAATATTTCCATCCCTCTCAAGATCAGTTGCGAGTGCCTGTTCAAGAGAGCATATTCCCTGAGAATATGCTTCTCACTCGAGCAGAGGTAAGTGTGCTCGAGTGAGGGCCAAAATCACTCGCGAGTGAAAATTCTATCCCTCTGAAATTCTGATGCGAGTGATGGTTTAGAGAGCATATTCCCTAAGAATATGCTTCTCACTCGAGCAGAGGTAAGTGTGCTCGAGTGAGGGTCCATATCACCCGCGAGTGCAAATTCTCACTCTTGTCAAAATGGTATGCGAGTGATAACCCAAGAAGACACTCCCAGTGTAAAATGCCAAGATCACTCGAGCAGAGATATTGTGCTCGAGTGAGACCTCTCTTCACTCGCGAGTGAAGATCTTTTCTCTCTGATATTCCATGCAAGCACAACCCGATAACAGAGGTATATGAAGAAAAATAGGAGATCACTCGAGGTGAGCCTTTCATGCTCGAAGTGATGCCCTGTTGACCACAGAATATGATAAGTCTCATAACGTTCATTACGAATATGGTTTATTGTTATTAATTCATATCATCATTACTTATTATTCTTATCTAACATTGTTTTGATTATTTTAAAAGTATAATACAGGAAGATGAACTTTTCAAATTTGTTGTTATAGAGAAAAGTCAAACATTGGCAGACAGCATAATTACAGACACGTTCGCACCAACCACATTCAGATTATTCAAACATGCGCGTGTTCTTCTACAGTTGCAAATGTCCAGCTCCTCCAATGATGATTTCTCAAACGGGCAAAAACTGAAGCAACTATATATACAGAGATTCAAGGATAATCAAAAAGCAACGAAGCACAAGAATTCACAAGCTTATACCAATTCTCTGCTATTCATCTGTTTTCTCTGTATACACTTTGATCTTCAGTGTTTATTCATTTGCTCTATAAGAGAGTCCTCATACAAACTCAAAATTCTGTGTTTATGTGATCTCAAGGTATTGGGACCTTGAGAGGGTAGTTATTCCTTACGAGAGAAGCAGTTGAGAGAATTCCTTATATTATCTTCCACTCATGAGTCTTGTAAACATAAGCAAGTGAGAAGGTTCATAGGTTGTTTCTCTGCACATAAGACTTGTCGTAAGGGGGAGAGAAGTTTCTTGTTGAGAGAATATTTCTGCTCATAGTCCATTCAAGGACGATTGTTGTTTTGTGGCGTTCTAAGAGCCCATTGAATCTTGGAAGTATAGTGAAAAGCTCAGTAGGTCTTGATCTCTGAGGACTGGACGTAGGCATTGTTGTTAAGCCGAACCAGTATAAATCTCTGTGTTTAAATCTTCTCTACTCTACTCTATTTACATATTATCATCTCAAACGAAAAATTTATAACATCACCCAATTCACCCCCCTCTTGGGTGAAGCTTGCCCCTTTCAAAGTCTTCCAAAATTTGACGACAATGAGTGAAACATGTTCCCAAACAAATTGAAAAATTGTAATTGCTTTATGTTTTCATTTGATATTGGAGTTTTATACAAATTGAAAAAACATGTTCTTGAACAAATTAGATTCATTATATTAATGAATTTTTTGTCATAATGTTTTTGTTGATGGTGTTGTTGAATGTAAATTTTTTCCCCCATCTTTTATGTTTTAGTTGGCTTCCAACTAGGAATGCAACCCAAGCATTGTACGGGGAGTACATACTTATTCTCAAGAATAACTCCACAGTTTACAAACTATACCCTTCCTTCAAAAGACTTTTTTTTTGTCCAACCTCCTTCAAAAGACCTGCAGTTATAATGAAAGCACCAATTTAAAAAACATTATGCACATCCCTCGGAATCACACCTTTGAAACATTGCAACTATTTGTTCTTCTTCCATTTGCTTCAAAGCCAATTATCTCGCCTATTATTTTTATACATATTTATCCTGACCAAATCAGAACCTTTCCCCACCCACAACTCCTCTTCTCATTATTACCCACCAGTACCATGAGAAAACCACTATAAAAGCCCTAAAATAAAATAACAATAAAAGGAGAAACTCAAAGGTCCCCCCAAAAGTATGCAATTCGAGAAGAAATTTCCGGCCGCATAATCATTGTTGTCGGTGGCATTCAAGAAATGATTCACTACTACAAAAAGGGGCTTTAGTGGCGTAGCTCCTGTGGCATTTCTTTAAAGAAGCGCCAAAAATAGTTATTTATTAATTTAAAATCAAAATTATTTGAAAGCTTTGGCGCTTACAATTATAAAAGTCAAAATTGACGTTAACCTTACATGACGTTTCTCTGAACAAGTGCTAAACAAGGCCTTCAGTTTTTTTTTAAAAAAACAATAGGAAGCTTTGGCGTTTTATGTGGAAGTGCCAAAGCTTCCTATATTTTTTTTTAAGAAAAAGAAAATATAATAGGAAGTTTTGGTGCTTCCTTACTAAGCGCCAAAGCATCTTATATTTTTTTAAAAATATATATATAATAGGAAGTTTATGATTCCAGATTTCACGATCATGTGGGTTGTAGAGGTAGATTGATCTTTATAGAAAACCGAAGCTTTGTCTCTGTCCAAACCAATCATGCACATCTTAAGGGTGTAAACAGGGTCACATGTGTTCACTGAGTCAGCACAAGCAGAGTCTAACTTATATATTAAACACCAAAGCTTCCACATATATATTTAAAAAAAATGAAGGATATGAATCACATGATCATTGCAGATTTTTTTTTGGATCAAGATGGGAAGCTTTGTTTTGAACAAAAAAAAAGATGGGAAGCTTTGGCGTTTTATAATAAAACGCCACAGCTTCCACTATCACAAAAAAACAAAGGATAAGGCATCACTGCAGTTGATTTTGGAGGGGAAGCTTTGGCGTTTTGGAATAAAACGCCAAAGCTTCCACAATTACAAAAAAAAACAAAGGGAAGCTTTGGCGTTTTGGAATAAAATGCCAAAGCTTCCACAATTACACAAAAAAAATGAAGGATAAGGTAGGGGAAGCTTTGGCGTTTTGGAATAAAACGCCAAAGCTTCCACAATTAATAAAAAAATGAATTTAGAAGGGAAGCTTTGGCGTTTTGTAATAAAACACCAAAGCTTCCACAATTATTAAAAAAAAACAAAGGGATCATCTTTACCGAAGGGAGAAGAATCACGTGAAAACTTTGGCATTCATTGAAAAGTCAAGTCAAAAAAGAATCAACACATAAAATATAGTTAAACTAACCAATTACATAAACACAATGCCAAAACTTCATATTGAAAAAGTAAAAAATAAAAAATACAATAGAAGCTTTGGCGCTTCCTAAAGAAGCGCCAAAGCTTCCATTTTTTTTTAAATTTTATTTTGAAAATGGGAAGCAATGACATTCTTTTATAAAGCACCAAAGCTTCCCCTGTTTACAAAATTTAAAAACCCCGCCATTGACATCCCGCCATTATCACTCTTCTGCTTGTCACTTCCTATAACTTCGATCCATTACTCTCTCACTTTATTGGTCTATTAGCTTTTCTTATTCGTTATCCCCACTCCTTCCTCTCTTTGATGGCAGCAAGAGTAAAAGTAGGAGATCCCTAGCTTGTAAGCATTGTTTTTTAAACATTTGATCCATGTTTTCTTTTTTTTTTCTTTTTGGTATAAATTTGCAATGACTCTTATATGTTTGCTCATATTTTTTATTTTTTAAGTATTAATTTGAAGTTTCAACTTTGTCAACTTAAACTTCCTATATATTGTTATTTTTTTAATTTTTAAACTTACAAATTAATAATATTGTAGTAATTTTTTTGTAATACAAATCATTGTAGTTAATGTTTTGTATTTTTTACCATTGTATTGTGATTTGTTTGTTTTATCAAGAAAATAAAATAATTAAAACAATTATCATCATCGTTTTATATTATAATTTACCTACTAGATGAAATGTATAGTCATTTACTTACTAAAAAATTATATATGATTATCAGGTATTTATTTTTACATACCACCGTAAAAAAAAAGAAATATTTAAAAAAAAAAGTAAATGTCCAAAGGAGGCATTGCCTCCTTTGGCGTTTATATTATAAACGCCAAAGGAGGTGAACACCTCCTTTGGCATTTATAAAATAAACGCCAAAGGAGGTGTCAACCCTCCTTTGGCGTTTATTTTATAAACGCCAAAGGAGGGTACCTCCTCCTTTGGCACTTGTTAAATAAAACGCCATAAGTAATTAATTAATTTATTTAATTTGATAAAGTAATGTATGGCGTTTTTATAGATTGAAAAACGCCATAGGTATTTTTAATAGCGTCAAAAGCTTTGGCGTTTCTTAAACTCCAAAATATGTTTTAAAATAAGCGCCATTATACCGCTTTTTTGTAGTAGTGATTTAGCATATGTCGGAGAGAGTGTCGTGCTTGTAGAGACCCCAAAAGCATTGTTTGCAAATGGCTCACCATGTCCACCATAGGCAATGTTTGGTATGCTTGCACAAGGCTAGTACTGTCGGTGGAATTACCTCTTATTGTTGACCTTTACCATGAAATGTGAACCTAACCTAAACCAGCAACTTGCACTACTACAGAATATACATTTTACATCCCTAAAAAGCGTCCCTTTTTAAAAAAGGAACGTAAAAAATAAAGACGGTAGTATTTTTGTAATTATGGGTGAAAACTGAATAGCTTTAGATGTCCCCAATTCAAATAGGGACGTCTAAAGTGTGACTTTACAGACTTTAGACGTCCCTATTTGAATTGGGGACGTCTAAAGTTAAAATTTTTTTATTTTTTTATTTTAGACGTCCCCAATTCAATTAAGGACATCTAAAGTATGCAAAGTTACACTTTAGACGTCCCTATATATATTGGGGACGTCTAACGTTTTTTTTAATTTTTTTTTTATGAGGGACACCCTTTGGCGTCCCTCATATGTATGCGGACGCCAAAGGGCGTCCCTGTAACATACATACATATATATATATATATGTTAGGGACGTCAAAATGGCATCCCTAACATATATATGTTAGGGGCAACAGGGACGCCCTTTGGCGTCCCCATATATATGAGGGACGCCAAAGGGTGTCCCTCATTAAAAAAAAATTTTTAAAAACTTTAGACGTCCCCAATATATATAGGGACGTCTAAAGTGTAACTTTACATACTTTAGACGTCCCTAATTGAATTGGGGATGTCTAAAGTAAAAAAAAAAGGATAACTTTAGACGTCCTTAAATTAAATTGGGGACGTAAATAACAATTCAAAGTTTTTCTGACAGTTTTTATTTGTCAGCTTTATATTAGTTTTACATTCATCTTTCTCTTCCCATCGCCGTAAACATAAGAAGAGCCACTACCACTACGCATTTTAACTCTTGCTTCTTCTTCTTTATATGCCCTTTTTACTCTTGTTTCTTCCTTTCACTCTTTTTTTTTCACCACCAGATCTGCTATGCTTTCTTACCATCTTTTGTATTTTATCTTCTTTCTCTTTTTTCTTTGAGTTTCCCTTCTATTTTATCTTCTAACTTGTGTTGTTATGGCTTGTAGATCAGAACTCTGAAACATGCTTCAAGACCACGTTCCCACTGAGAAAACGAGGTTCATCTCTCTTTTTTTTTCACCGCCAGATCTGCTATTGTTTCTTACCATCTTTTGTATTTTATCTTCTTTCTCTTTTTTCTTTGAGTTTCTCTTCTATTTTATCTTCTAACTTGTGTTGTTATGGCTTGTAGATCAGAACTCTGAAACATGCTTCAAGACCACGTTCCTGCTGAGAAAACGAGGTTCATCTCTCCCTGTCGCTCTTCTCTATTCATTATTACGAGAAAATAAATTTCAATAATAGAAGGAGATAAGTTTTTTGTAACTAATTCCTCTTATTATTTTCATCTTCTGCCTATAAGATTTCAGCTTTGGAGTTATTATTGTGTAGATTTTGGATTTCAGATACTAGATCTGTAATTTCATTGACGATGATATATGATTTCTAGTTTTAAATACTGTTTAGTCCAGATTTTTAATATAAACGAATTTTTTTTTAAAAAAAAACCACTTTAGACGTCCCCACTTTAAAGTGGGGACTTCTAAAAGTGGGGACGTCTAAAGTCCCACTTTAGACGTCCCCAATTTAAAGTGGGGACGTCTAAAGTCCAGATTTTAGACGTCCTTTTTTATCTAAGAACGTTATTGTCATTTTTTACTACGTCGCTCACATAGACGTCCCTTTGTTTTCAGACGTTAAAAGGCCTAAAAAAGGGACGTTAAAAATGTTTTTTGTAGTAGTGTTGGCAAAGGAGGAGGAGGCAGAAACATATTTTCCCTGATGTGGTACTGACAATGATGCCAAATAATCAACATTTTGCGCCATATTGGATGAGTTATCAAATACTCAAATTATTTTATAAAAATTGTGAAACTTTAAGGATTGAGTCGGAACAAGTCAAAATATAAGGACTAAGTTGTATGATCAGTAAAACTATAAGGATTAAATAATTAGTTTTTCCTTATATATATTTGTTATCACTCAATAAATTAATTTGTTAATTTACATGTTCATCCCAACAATACCTCATTGAACATAATGAAAAAAATGTAACATGATACTTCCTTTTCAAACTTGCTTGGGAAAGTCATGGAGTACATTAATAGAAATTAAGTACATATACATAATTATTTAAAGGAGGCTGTTAACTATATTGTCACAATGGTTGTATGCCTAGGTTTGTACTATAAAGACAAGAAAGAAGGGGGGGGGGCATGAAATCATGTAATGATGAAATTAGAACTTGGCGAACTGAATATTAGAGCCACATTTGCTTCTGGGAAGAATGGGGCACTCAATGAGATCAGAACCAGAAGTGTCAACACACAAGTACACTTGGTAGAGTTGGCTGCTATGTGCTGAATCCCTATTGCATTCAATTCCTGGTGTAAATCCAATTCCTTCTTTTATGGCTTCTTCAATGCTCTCCATGTTGTAGAATCCATCGTCTGATTCTATCCCTGCAATTAATTTAAGTAAGCTTTGTTAACTAGTAGTGTACCTATGTACAAACATTTAGTTAGCACACATCTTTCCCATTTTCAAATGAGGGTTTATTAATTTAGTAGTATACCAATATAATCAGTTAACATATTAACTAAATTTGTTTGGAGTAGAAATATTCTTTCCCCAAACCAAAAGTAGTAACCTCTCTCTATGTACAAAGAGAAAATGGCAAATGCTCTTGATTATATTTGTCTATCTACACAGAAACGTTCAGAATTAAACTTCCAATTAAACAATTTCAATAATTAAATTGGTGGCATATTTTTTTAGATAATGTCAAAGGCTTGAATCATAATCACTACTTATACCCTTCCCTCAAGTTTTAAACTATGGGTTCTTCGAGGGGCAAAATGGTTCAGGCTTTCATTAAATTATGGGATCAATGTTTTAAGCAGAATAAAACTTGAAGGACCAATACTATGATTAGAAACTTGATGGACCAAAACTAGAATGAGGACAAACTTGACGGATGAAAGATTGTATTAAACCATTGAAAACTTTCCTCTTGGTTGTTAATTTCTCTCCAAAAACTCTTCATTTTATTTTTTTGAAAATGAAAATTTTCCTCTGTCCAGGATGATCAAATTCAAGACTTCACCAAAGGGTGATAAGTCTCTACTCGACTCAACCATTATTACTACTAATAAGCACTTTTCATCTAAGTTTTCTGATTAAACATTGGAAACTTTATTTATATGTATAATTAATTAAGTAGTAGTAGTGAGAATAATATAAGTACCAGCATCTTTGAGGATCTTGAGGAGTTTGACTTTCTGCTTAAGCTGAAGGGCTTTCTCGAAGTAATCACGAATATCAAGCTCTGATTCAGAACAGGTTCCATGTTTCTCCCATTCATGTGACCAAAACCTCAATCCATTGCTGCTTGGGCAGCTCAGTGATGGCCAGTTCTTCTCCATGCTGCTTATCAGATCTGATATCTGTATTTAAAATTCACATATTCTTATATTATTTGATTATATCATCTCTTGACACAATATGATAACGAATTAACATTCTTTAAAGTCTAGTATGCTTTATTAAAAGAAAAAAACAATTCATATATATATATATATGTATATCCTATAATTAATCATATTCACACTACCAGTCAAGTATCTTGAATTTTTTCATACCTATCAAATGAAGTCCACCAACTTTTATTAGCTCATAAAATTCGTTGACAAATGGATCATTGGTTATTCTCTCTTCCTTTTTCATTTAAAATTTTAAGGGAAAATTATCAATAAGTCCCATGTAAGAAAATTAAATATAGAAGGGTGCAAAAAAAAAAAAAATCAAATTTTTCATAAGTTTTACAAGTTTGACTTGTAGATGGCTTTGGGAAAAAAAGAGGAGGCTTTGAAGGGCAATTTGGTAAATAATCCAACATTTACAAATCTCAATTTAGGTCAATGAACCAATTAGGGATTTGTTGAATTCACCAACCTGATTTATGATTTTTCGATTTTAAGTTACTTTAAATGGGCTTTTTCTGTAAAGATAATGTTATGGGCCTGTTTGCCCAAAATAAAACCGAAAAGAAAAGAAAATTCTACGGAGCATATAGTTGTCATTTTTATTTTGTAGCTGAAAAATGATAGAAAGAAGTGGGGAACATGAACAATATATTCTTGAAAATTAAAAAGCAAAGCAGAGCGCCAAGTTTGTATGTGTAAAAAATAACTTTATTTCAAAATCTTCAATAAGACACATACAATATATAAGTAAAGAATATAAAGAGGGAAGGAAAGATTCAAACATACATTTTTTTTTTCCTGGCCCAACAATTCACACATACACTTTTATATGTCAATTTCTCTTCTAAATATATGATGCCTTATTATCGCAGAAGATTATCTCATTATTGTGGATATTTAATAATGAAAATGTTCAGAACATGCACGCACTATTACAAAATATATATTTAACGTCCCTAAAAGACGTCTTTTTTTAAAAAAGGGAGGTAAAAAATAAAGGCGGTGGCATTTTTGTAATTATAGATAAGAACTGAATAGCTTTAGACGTCCCCAATTTAAATAGGGACGTCTAAAATATGACTTTACAAATTTTAGACGTCCCTATTGAAATTAGGGACGTCTAATGTAAAAGAAAAAAAATTTCTTTTACTTTAGACGTCCCCAATTCAGATTAGGGACGTCTAAAGTATGACTTTAGACGTCCCCATATACATTGGGGACGTCTAAAGTATTTTAAATTTTTTTTTTTGATGACTTTAGACGTCCCCATATATATTGGGGATGTCTAAAGCATTTAAAATTTTTTTTTTTTTTAGTGAATGAGGGACGCCCTTTGGCGTCCCTCATATATATTTGGCGTCCCTGATATATCATTAGGGACGCCATTTTGGCGTCCCTAATACTATTATTAGGGATGCCATTTTTGGCGTCCCTGATGATATATCAGGGACGCCCTTTGGCGTCACTATATATATATTTGACGTCCCTCATTCACAAAAAAAAAAAAAAAAATTTAAATGCTTTAGACGTCCCCAATATATATGGGGACGTCTAAAGTCATAAAAAAAAAATTTAAAATGTTTTAGACGTCCCTAATGTATATGAGGACGTCTAAAGTCATACTTTAGACGTCCCTAATATGAATTGGGGACGTCTAAAGTAAAAAAAAATTAAAAAAAAAAAACTGAACAACTTTCCGCGTCCCTAAATTAAATTGGGGACGTAAAAAACAATTCAAATCTTTACTGACAGTCTTTATTTGTCAGTCTTTTACTACTTTTACACTCATCTTTCTTTTCCCATCGCCGTAAACATAAGAAAAGCCATTACCACCACACGTTTTAACTCTTGCTTCTTCTTCTTTATATGCTCATTCTACTCTTGTTTCTTCCTTTCTCTCTCATTTTTTCACCTCCAGATCTGTTATGCTTTCTTACTATTGTTTATTATTTTATCCTCTTTCTCTTTTTTCTTTGGGTTTTCCTTCTAGTTTATTTTCTAACTCGTGTTGTTATGGTTTGTAGATCAGGACTCTGAAACATGCTTCATGGCTACGTTCCACTGAGAAAACGAGGTTCATCTCTCCCTATCGTTCTTGTAGATCAAAACTCTGAAATATGCTTCATGGCTACGTTCCTGCTGAGAAAATGAGGTTCATCTCTCCCTATCGCTCTTCTCTATTCATTATTATGAGAAAATAAATTTGAATAATAGAAGGAGATAGGTTTTTTGTAACTAATTCCTCTTATTATTTTCATCTTCTGCTTATGAGATTTCAGCTTTAGAGTTATTATTGTGTAGATTTTGGATTTCAGATACTAGATCTATAATTTTAATAACGATAATTTGTGATTTCTGGTTTTAAATACTGTTTAGTCCAGATCTGTAATATAAACGATTTTTTTTTTTTAAAAAAAATACTTTAGACGTCCCCAGTTTAAACTGGGGACGTCTAAAGTGCTACAGTAACACTTTAGACGTCCCCACTTTAAAATGGGGACGTCTAAAGTAGGACTTTAGACGTCCCCATTTTAAAGTGGAGACGTCTAAAGTGTTAGCGTGGCACTTTAGACGTCCCTTTTTAAAATGGGGACGTCTAAAGTTCAGATTTTAGACGTCCTTTTATCTACGGACGTTATTGTCATTTTTTACTACGTCGCTCACATAGACGTCTCCTTATTTTCAGACGTTAAAAGGCCTAAAAAAGGGACGTTAAAAACATTTTTTGTAGTAGTGACGTACAAGCACATGGATGGAAGGTAGTGACAAAACGGTCAACTTTCCCAGCATAAAAAAACTTTTCCCGAACAGAAATTATTTAGGTATATACATATGGGATCAGGGTGGGTGCTGTGCACCTCCCTGATGCGCAGCCTGCTGCGCGCCCCATTTGGGGCCCTTCCCAAATGTATTTTTTTTTGTTCCTTATATCATTAGATTCTAGATGAAATGGGCGACATTTTGATATATTATGGTAAAAAAATGGAGTTGTTTTCAATTTTATATGATTTTCTAAAGATTCAGTGCATTTTTTTTGGAAACATGGTACAGTTTTTTTTTTCAATTTGAGCACTGAATCTTTGGAAAATCATATAAAATTGAAAACAACTCCATTTTTTTATCATAATATATCAAAATGTCGCCCATTTCATCTAGAATCTAATGATATAAGGAACAAAAAAAAATACATTTGAGAAGGGCCCCAAATGAGGCGCGCAGCACCTGCGCATCAGGGAGGTGCACAGCACCCACCCTGATCCCCATATACATATAGCCAGACAATTCTTGAAACGGCAACAATAATGATATCTGGTACCATTATATCTACAAATTAATGATTAATATATCATATGGCATACAAAACTTATAAATATAAGCAATTGCAATTATATCAAAATCTCTCTAATACACAAAAGTACACGTCTGTGAAAAAGTTCAAGGACAAAATTATGTCCAAAGAAATTCTACGAGAATTGAAATCTGAGAAAGAAAAAATTTTCCTACTATTTATGAATAAGAAAATTCCGTGAGTGGGCGAAAGCTTAATTTGTTTCCCTGTCATGTTATTAATTATCGTATTGTGTTACCTGTGATTTATCGAAGACGCTGTCAGGATCACAGTTTGAAGGCCAAGAGCCATCTTTGTAGTTAGGCCACAAGCCATGAATCCCAAAATCTGCTGCTGGTTTTCCAGTTTTTGGATAGCAGCAACTTTGCTTTGTGTCGCAGTATGCTCCTGGCCACTGTATCATCATATCATCCATATATATGTAAACCTTAATTATCATCAGATCCATTATATCTAAATCCTTTCAGAGTAACAAGAAGAGCCCTTCATTATATATATATATATAGACGACACACATTTACCTGCTGAACAAAGTAGAAGAAATCGAAATCCTGTGAAACACACAGAACTGACAGGCATTGCACTATCAAGAGCTTCAACAGCATGGAAACCTTTGGCCTCATCATTTTTGATATCGACTCTCTCTCTCTCTCTCTATCTCTCTCTGTATATATATGGTTATTTATGTATATATGAACGTATTACAGGTGGGCACTTTAGGCAAACGAGGAGGTTATGGATGATGACTTAAAGTGATAAGTTGTTTATACTTAATATATAGGCAATGAAAGTTAATCTGAAAGGTACCATCAAATGGAATATGCGAAGATACCGTATGACTTTGGGTCATCATCCTCGTCATCAGCTTAATTGTATTAATTAATGATGGGGTTCTAATAACTTTCTTGGGTACGTTAACGGCCTTTAAAATTTGTTGGCAACTTATATCCATCAAGAAATCACGACGTGCCTCGCTATTCAGATTGGCCACTGGGTATTTTTATTGTTTAATTTGAACGAGGCAGAAAGAGGAATTATGGTTTAAATTAATAGAGAACAACCACACACACACACACACACATAAATACACACAGCAAGGTCAAGTTTGGGAGGTACCTAACTAAATCGTACGATCCAGTCCATATATATGTAATAATTTTGATTTCTTCAAGGTGCGTGGGATCAAAAATCAAAGAACGTGCATGTTTTGACTAAATAATATGTTGATAACAATTATAACTTAGTTCAAAGTATAAATTAAATTAATTAATCCATATCTTAAAAATTTTCTCCTTTATCACCATATTTTGATGCAAAAATCTTAAGACATTGAATCTATATATGTTTTCACACGCGTTTGACCCCCTTTCTATAAGAAAAATTGGATGTACCTAGAGTACGACCGTTAATCTTTTGTACCCACACTAATCGGATTACAGTTGCGGCAGCAATTATGACGCAAATCAAATGCACCACCGACATGAAGAAGAAGAGAGAGAAATATAGTAGAAGGAATAAGGAGTCTGTGTGACAGACTTTCTGTATGTTTTTTAAGTGTCTTACAACTGAATCCCTTAAACCTATTAACTACTAGAAAAAAGCAAAGTTGTGGGGCTTATAATTGCATTAGTTGTGGCGCTAGAAAACTATCACATATCAGGACGCTACTAAAAATAGCTGTGACACTTGGAAGCACCACAACATTTTAATTTTTTTTATAAAAAATACCCTCTTGTGGTGCTTTTTAGAGGAAGTGCCACAAGAGGGGGGTCTCCTGTGGCCCTTACATCAGCAAGCACCACAGGAAACCATACTCTCCTATGCCGCTTACGTCAACAAGCACCGCAGGAGAGCAACCCTTCCAATGGCTCTTCCTTAAGGAAGCGCTACAGCAAGGTCTCGTCCTCATTTTTTTTTTACATTCTTCCTATGGCCCTTGTTTAAGAAAGCGCCATAGGAATTTTTTTTTGCTGTATTTTTTGTTCATGTCTCTCATAATTGCAATAGTGCACTGTATGGTTTTAAACATTTTCTATATATATTCACAGCAAAATGAAGAAAAGCAAACAACAACAATGAGAGATAACTTTAAAATGATACAAACAGATGATTAATTAACTAAAGTAGTACTAAAAATAATTATACAATATATTGTGAATGAAATACAACAAATTCAACTTGAATACATGACATAACAATTGGCAAGAAACAACACAACAAAGACCAGCTAGTGAATTAAATAGTATAGCTATTCAGAGACTTGCCTAAACACATATTCACACCATTTCTCGATCACTTCATTGAGTTGATGGTCAGTCAAAGTATCACAACGTTGATATTCATAAGACTACACATATATACAATCAATCACAATTTAAAACGAATTAAAATTAGTAAAACTTAATTATTGGCACTAATAAAATTTAATTAAAACAAAATATGAAGTGCAACTAAATGACTTACTTTTTTATGAATAAATGACTGATCATGCGTAACTACATCCTTCATAAATTTTATGATGTAATACCCACAATCATTGTCATTGGGTTGGAAAGGGCACTGCAAAAATATAATGAAATATTTAACTCTGTTTTTAAATAAAAATTGTTTACTAACAAAGTTTGAGTAAATTCATATAGCGATACTTGTATCTTCTTCCTAGCATAGATAAGGTGAGGGTCAGCAGCTTTAGAATAGCTTAAGAAGATAGAAGCCCGATACACAATCAATGCGCTAACAAAACAAATAGAAACTGATTACTTTTGGTTATTCAATCACATATGCAAATATTTACACATATGCACGTACGCTTACCTATTACACAATAGCAACATATCAAGACAGTTTTGTGGAAGACCATTAATTAGAGGATCTACATAGTAAATGTGAGGGCCTAAAGGTTCCGCTAGATTGATAACTATAATTATCCAATGCAGCCTAAAATATTTTAAAAAAATTTGTTCCAACAATTATGTTATGATAAAAGTTAAACAATAAAAATAAAAATTGTACCACTAATAACTTACCCCATATTGTATGGCACTAAAATAGCGTAGTTGATGTCGCTTTCTTTCTAAAGTAATCTTTCAGATCATTAGATTATGCATGTATATCTACTTTTCCCCCATGCTGGCCAACAAGATAAGGGTTGACAAACACAAATTGGACTCTGTTTGTATCCATTAGATGTCATGGTACAGATGTTGGAAATTGTGCCCTAAGGGCCAATCATTGTACTTTAAACATTATTATTTTAATGAAATTTCTCCATTCTGTTATCATATTATTTGCATGTTAACTGTGATAATTGTATCCTTGGATAATTCATAAAGATTGTCCTAAAATGTCCCTGGTCGGTCATCTATGCGGGAGCAGAGATGAAACAAGACTAGTATGACTTTGATAAGATATGGAGATACGAATCAAAGTCTTAGGCACTTGTAAGAGTACAAGGTGCTGGACCGACCCACTATGAGAAAGCTACATGGATCAAGTCATAAGCTTTTCTCATGTATAACCACGTCACAATGCCCTTAGACCTGAGGTCATCATGGATTCCTACATGACAGTTGCTAAGCTTTGAACTAGTCAAAAGTCACTTTTGACCGGGTGATGATAAAGGCTACGATCGTGCTTGGTGGTTTTTCATGTAGAGGAATATGAATGATCAAGATGGAATTTGTCCCTCACATTAGTAGAGAGATATTACTGGGTCCCTCGATGAGTGAGTCTGAGAAATGTATGGCCATACTATGATAAAAGGAGTTTCTATCTCTGTTATCAGGCTACTTAGGAATCGAGAAAGTAATGGTCAGGAACAATAGGATGACATTTTCCATACCTTATCCTTGATCGATATATCGTGTGACAAAAGGGATGTGATATGGTTGTATGACAGGTTGCATCGTGATAACGATCCTCATATGAATTGGGTAGTCGTAATGTCTTGCTAGAGGCCGCTTGTGACTTTTGGGTTAGTGTAGTTATTGGCCCATTGCCAACTTCATATGGGCCTACAGGGTCGCACACAAGAATGGCCCAACATGAGATAATGTTTGATTTAGGGTGGATGAATTTTATATTTATATATATATATAATATAAAATTCATTAATAATATTATATAGATATATATATATATATATTCGAAATATATATCTTATGTACATATATATATTATATTATTATATTTAATAATATTATATAGATATATATATTTTTGAAATATATTATATATATACATGTATATATATATTATATGATATTATTATATTGTATTGGTTTTAAATTTAATTTATTAAGATATATTAAATTTAATAACTAACATGATAGAGATATAGTATCTCAGATTTAATTTATGAAGATAAATTAAATATAATGGCTCTTTATTTAGATTAAATAAATAGGTTAAATTAAAAGTGTTGGACATATTTAATTTAAACTGAATTTATTTAATTAGCTCATCAAGATAATTAATTGTTAATTAATTTCGAAATTAATGATGATTAATTTTGAAATTTGAAAATAACCCTCATGGGTTATAAACTTGATAGAGCTGATAGACCCAGTGCACATCATAGTTGAGAGCCGCAAGTTAAACCCTTGGAGACATTAGAGGTGCTAGCACGCAGTCTCGGTTGGAGAGCATTCGTGTGGATACCGGTAGAGGGAGCGGACCTGACATGTTGGCTCTTAGAGATCGTGAAAACTCTGAATCATAAAAAAGGTATGAATCCTTTCAACTTGGTTTAAACGCCGTTGATAGATCCTCAATTAGGATCAGTGAAAAATTTTATTTTTTAAATTCTTCCGCTGTGCTTACCGATCCTACAACAAATGCTTGGTATAAAACAAACAATGTCATGAAAAACAAAAAAACTGGAACGAGAGATATTAATAACAGTGATAAATGATGTTGGTCAAGTACCTAATCCAGATGTTGATAGCTGAAGCACTAACCCATTCACGATTACATATGGATTGCAAGACATCACCATTAACATGATCAACTAGACCACTAACATTGTAGATATGTCTATCAAAATATATTTCTAGTCCTCCTTCACCGATCAATTTTGGTGTATTCGATACTAATTGATCGTGATAAGAGGTAAGCCTTATTTTGCTTTGTTAGCTAGTATATGCTTTTACTACTGTAGAAGGGACTTTTAACGACCGTTTTCAAGGGGACATGTATCTGAGTGTCGTGGAAAATTTCATAATAGACGACCTTTTGAAAACAATCATAGTAAGGGACTTACAACGACTGTGTTCAAAAAACAGTCGTTGTATGTCCAGGATACAACGAATGTTTTTTGAAAAACAGTCATTGTATCGTGGACTTACAATGACTATTTTTCAAAAACAGTCCTTGTAACTCCTTTTTTTTAATGTTTTTTGTAAAAATTGTTTTTTCTGAAATTGTCAAGGTTCAGAGCCCCTATTGTTGGAAATTGTGCCCAAAGGGCCAATCATTATACTTTGAACATTATTAATTTAATGAAATTTATCTATTCTGTTATTATATTATTTGCATGTTAACTGTGATAATTGTATCATTGGATAATTCATAAAGATTATCCTAAAATGTCCCTAGTCGGTCATCTATACGGGAGCAGAGATGAAATAAGATCAGTATGACATTGATAAGATATGGAGATATGAATCAAAGTCTTAGGCACTTGTAAGAGTACAAGGTACTGGACCGACCCACTATAACAAAGATACATGGATCAAGTCATAAGCTTTTCTCATGTATAACCACATCACAATGCCCTTTGACCTGAGGTCATCATGGATTCCTACATGAGAGTTGCTAAGCTTTGAACTAGTCAAAAGTCACCTTTGACCAGGTGATGATAAAGGCTACAATCGGGCTTGGTGGTTTTTAATGCAGAGGAATATGAATGATCAAGATGGAATTTGTCCCTCACATTAGTAGAGAGATATTACTGGGCCCCTCGATGAGTAAGTCTGAGAAATGTACGGCCATACTACAATGAAAAGGAGTTTCTATTTCTATTGCCAGACTACTCAGGAATCGAGAAAGTAACAGTCAGGAATAAGAGGATGACATTATCCATGCCTCATCCTTGACCGATATATCGTGTGACAAAAGGGACATGACATAGTTGTATGATAGGTTGCATCGTGTTAACTATCCTTATATGAATTGGGTAGTCGTGATGTCTTGCTAGAGGCCGCTTGCGACTTGTGGGTTAGTACAGTTATTGGCCCACTGCCAACTTTATATGGGCCTATAAGGTCGCACATAAGAATGGCCTAACACAAGATAATGTTTAATTAGGGTGGACGAATTTTATATTTATATATGTGTATATATGTAATATAAAAATTCATTAATAATATTATATAGATATGTATTTTCAAAATACATATTATATATATATGTGTGTGTATTAATATTATATGATATTATTATATTGTGTTAGTTTTAAATTTAATTTATTAAGATAAATTAAATCTAATAACCAACATCATAGAGATATGGTATCTCAGATTTAATTTATGAACATAACTTAAATTTAATGGCTCTTTATTTGGATTAAATAAATAGGTTAAATTAAAAATGTTAGACAGATTTAATTTAAACTGAATTTATTTAATTAGCTCATTAAGATAATTAATAGTTAATTAATTTCAAAATGAATGATGATTAATTTTGAAATTTGAAAATAGCCCTCATAGGTTATAAACTTGATAGAGCAAAGATACTGACATACACATGAGAATTGAGAGCCGTAAGGGAAACCCTAGGAGACATTAGAGGTGCTAGCACGCAATCTCGGTTGGAGAGCATTCGTGTGGATACCGGTAAAGGGAGCAGACCTGACGTGTTGGCTCCTAGAGATCGTGAAAACCCTGAATCATAAAAGGTATGAATCCTTCCAACTTAGTTTAAACGCGTTGATAAATCCTCGATTAGGATCGGTGAAAATTTTTAAAATTCTTTTGTTGTGCCCGCCGATTCTAACACCCATATTGTCTGCGCTGTCCATAATAGCATCAAGAACCTAAAATGTAAAATAAGCCAAAAGGCTGGGAGGTAAAAATTTACCAGAAAGAATGAAAATGTAGATATGGATCAAGAGTGAATCATCATCATCTTGTAGTTACCTCTTTCGAGAAAAGTGATTTGAGGTCCTGCAATGCTTGTCATTCTTTCCATTTGACAACCTGCAGGAATCAACAACTAGCTTTATGGTGAACAATATAAACCATATCCTCTATTTAGTTACATATCCAATAAGATTATAATTGTAATGACATGTTTACTTGGAACAGCTGAAATACCTTCTTGACCTGCATAAAGCATTTCATGTAATTAAATTGACTAAAACTTTTCAACACTCACATATAATGACATATCCATGTCAGTGTCAGCATAGGAAACAAGAAGATATTCAAACAAAAATACAATTCCCACTAGATATATGCACCATTTTGGTTTTCAAGATTTTACAGTCTCTGATAACAGAGATGTAATATTCACTAACCTAGTCAAGTGTTTGCTCTATTACTTTCTAGAGGCATGAAACTTTTGTCTTATTTCACTATACTAATTCACAACTATAAATGTCCCAGTAATAGAATTCATGCTTTGATTTTTAATATAACACATAAATGCAACAATATTTGAATAATCTACAAATATGGGGGAATGGTTTAATAATATTGGCAAGTTCCAACTTTAATAATTTAATCATCTAGAAAATTACATTCTAGTAATTTTAAAAGAAAGGCAGTGCATTTACATTTATGGCCAGATCCACTTACAACCATAAAAGTGAGGACACCATGTCTATTTCTCTACTCAAGAAAGAGGGAGAAAGTGATAGAAAGAATGAGAAATTAAAGGAAAGCAAGATTATAGTTCAATGTTTTAGAGAGAAGAAGCAAGACCTAATGAGTGCATTGCGGAGTGTCACAAGTTATGTAAACTAAACCTCGTAATGGATATTATTAACTAAATTTAGGATATCAAGTCATAAAAATGGCTATCATCACAAGTACCTTCA
This sequence comes from Inga leiocalycina, assembly GCA_963242795.1. NCBI lineage: Eukaryota > Viridiplantae > Streptophyta > Magnoliopsida > Fabales > Fabaceae > Inga > Inga leiocalycina. The sequence continues at coordinate 39,032,873 of OY725330.1, read as the reverse complement.
GCAATAATCGAAAGTTGTCAATTAGGTTCCTTTATAGATAAGCATGAAAGGAACAATAAAAGATTATAGAAATAAATACAAAATTCAAAAACAATAATAAGAGAATCAGCTCATCATCAACATGAGAATTATCTAGTTTTCTCCCTTTTCCCTTTCACCTTTCTGATTTACCATTCTAAAATAATTGTCACGACATCATCCTATGAAAATAGTCAAGGAAAATATATGCTTGGTTGACTACAATAAAAAGCGGAAGCGAGCTCCCAGAAGAAGAGATCTTGCACTATAAACCACCAAGCACTTTCTATTTTCATTGTCTTATCACCCCTTGTGTCTATGGTTTGAAAATAAGTAATACTAAGGAAGGTAACTGAATCTCATCACCTTTAGAAAAACACTTTCACATCAAACCAAGTACAAAAGAAATGCTAACCAAAAAATAAATCACAAACACTTCTTAATCAATACATCCCGACACCATTGTTATGCGGAGATATGTGAGTTAATACTTGGGACGAATAACCTTAAAAGAAAATATAAAGTTTAAAGAAAACTAATGAAGTAGGAGAATGAACCCGGAGTTTGAAGGCCTCGACTTAGGAAGAAAATCAAGGGCGCCAGAAAGTATATTAGAATGAAAGCTATAATAGAAAAATGAGATCCACTGGCCCTACTCCTGGTGCCGAAGTGCCCAGGCTTGAGTGCCATTGTAGATCAGGATTCAAAACCTTGAAGAAGGAACAAAGTAAAAAAGAAACATAGAGTGAGAAGAAACATTTGAGAGGGAGAAAGCAAGAGTAACCATGGGAGCAGAAGTGAGATGGAATTACAGGTAAAAGTGGAGAGGTGTGATGAAGGAGTGAGGCATGGCTTGTGGTTGAATCTTTAAGATTCAATGACTGTTTTTGAAAAAAAGTCGTTGAATCCTACTTACAACGATTAGTTTTGAAAACCAGTCATTGAATCCTACTTACAGTGACTGGTTTTTAATACTTGTCGTTGAATCCTAATGTCATAATTACAGCCGTGCCACCACGTTGTTCTTTTCAAAATGGTCATTAATTGGTGTCGTTGAATCATCTTTTTGTAGTAGTGTTTCGACTTAGGTTGTGTTGTCAAACACTTTGCAATCTTACCATAAGGTATCTCTAGACTGTCTACCCTACGTAAACCAGAAAATTAAATCACAGTTTTAGATGAACGTATGAAGGAAAAGTGCAGGAAATTGTAAATGAACAACCTTTTCATATGGCTCGATAAAACCTATTGGCCAAGTTACATAGCCACCTACAACATCTTTCACAATTATTTGCTCATCCCACGACAGGATCTTAAGAGCGCGTCTTCATTCATGCAGATGGCAACCCTTACTTGAAGTGTGTTGTCGGGCAATAGTGAATTGTGCAGTGTGTCCTTATCAGTATTGCAGGCAGCACCCACTACAACCGCATGCTTGGAAGCTTGATTGACATATAACTTGCATTGAAATTCGCCCTATGAAATATAGAGTTAATATGTTAAAGTTTGCTAAATTATAATGTAACATAAAGTTAAGTAGAGAAGAAATTAATTACTAAAGGAAAAGGGAATTTAGGCATGGAAGTGCAACTATCTCTGACACTTGGGCTATCATAGAAGGGAGCATTTTGTGTTGGCCTACACTGCACCAACTATTCTATTTGTGTTCTTAACAGCGTATTTTGTCTTGCATTAAACACATATTTGGTCTAAGAATTTTTCTTCTCGTTGTTCCTTGTAGTGCATTTGTTCATGAAGTTCTTGTATTTGATGCTTGAAACTAGTCATCTCCTCACACAGCGCTGAGAAATGTCACTTTTATTGGGCGCTTCTGACGTCTGAAGTATGCTGATTGGGTGGCTGCAAAATCTGTACCCTGAACACGACCATCATACAGGGGTACTCCTAGCACTCTGATCAACAAATCATCTCGACCAATATAGATTGCCAACGTAGGATCCTCCTGTGTCATTGTCCCTATCACAAAAAGAATTACAACAATGATAGTTATTAGAAAAAAATTCATTTAAGTAAAGCTAATTATTTATTATACACATAATCCAATACTTACACAATATCCATATACTCTTCTTGCTTCTTCACTACGAATGTCACCTTTCTTATTTGTGCAACTGGCTACCCATAGATTATGTCGTGGCACCTGTGTGATATCTAAACTTGATTCTTCAATCTGCACATCAAAGTTAGTTGAAGTTAAATGATATTCATACAATTTATCTACATATGAAATAATCATTAGTTCTTATCATTTTCTTCTAACTGTACGTATGAAATAGGTCCTTGTGTGTATTAGTATGGCATGTTGGTCACATTAGTGCAATTTTTCTTGCTCAACTCCTATTTAGATCAAAATGATTCATATCAATATATAAATGTTAATTACAAATACGTACATTACAAGTAATAGGGAAAGTCAAACATATTATATTATCAGGAATTCCTGAGTTATATGTGTTCTCACAAACTCATCCTACATTTCTTGTGTGATGATTCCTTCATACAATGTCGGTAGTGTAGTAATGATAATCTCATTATCATCTCTCAAGAAGTATTTGACAAGATCAAAATGAAACTTTCTCATAAGTTTTCTGGCTTTTCTTAGCATGAATTTCTTCTGATGATTATCAATAATAAGAATGCTCTATAACAATAAAGAAACATATATAATTTGTTACGTTGAAATTAAGTGAAATAAAGCAAACTAAACAATAAAGTAATTAATGTGTTACTTGTACTTCATCCCAAATTTCATCCTCATAATGCTACTTCACCTATCTTTAATCTTGAATTGTAATAGGGACTCTCTCTTGAACTACAGTCCCAATCAAGTTGTTCAATGAGGTACTGTTCACGTCGAATGGGTTTTCCTTTTCATTCTACTCTAACTGTAACTTAATTCTATTACTTCTTAAATTGATCAACCTCGCTATAATGTCTTGCCATGGGTTACCCTCTCCATGAATCTTTATCTACCAATGTCCCTAGGAACATCATCAATTTCATCTTGTAGTGAGTCTATACTCCTGGAAATAAAATAAACCAAAAAAAAAAACATGAGTGCACAATGACAACCATATCAACGAAAGTAAATTATTTTGAAATATATAAAAACATACGTACAAGTAAACAGTCAAGGCATTCATTATCTTTTGCTTTTTCTCTCTTAATTTAAAACTTTACTCTTTATAATTTGTGTTGGATTGAGAATTGTGTTTCTCTTGACCCAAGTCCCCTCTTCATGATCATGTCTCACGTATACAGGTCCATCACCATCTCCATCTTTGTCTTCATCTGCATCTATACCAATGTCTACTGACCACAAATTCTCAAATGAAGGATCATCTTCATTGATATTCAAATATTCATTACTTTCAAAATAAACTTGTTCTTGATGATTCTTGTTGGATGGAAGTACAATAGACCAATTCTTCTTACCAATATTCAAAATGGAAAATGCTTGTTCTGGTTGTGCTACTAAAATAAAAAGATCATCTTCATACCGAACCTTAGAAACGTCCACTTGAACAAAGCCTAAGTCATCTATCTGCAATCTACTACTGTTGTTAACCCACTTACATCTAAAGACAGGGATCCTGAACATAGAGTAATCTAACTCCCATATGCTTTCAATGACACCAAAGTATGACATTGATGCATAAATAGTGTGTATGTCTTTAGCATTGGATATATGGAAAAGAATTAGCAACAACTGTTACCCTACTATTCTACATCGTGCTCTGTGTATCATGGTCTTGTGTATAGAATGTGTAACCATTGATTGCATAACCATTGTAAGATAATACATTAAAGCTCAGTCCCTTTGACAGCCACTTCAATTTTTCAGAAACTAAATCTAGATTCTACTCCATCTCATCATTAATATGCTTTTTTAGCCAGCCTAAAAATTGTTTCTTGTGTTCGTTTGTTAACAAATTTTCATTTCCATCACCATGTACCAATCGAAGAGCATCCTTTTGTTCTTCGATATACAGTTTGACCTCATCAGTGTTTTGTAGCACATACAAGTAGGCTTGCTCCCATTAAGTCATTGATATCGTTATTACATCCCTCCTACTTGTTCCGTTCCCTTATCTTTGCCCATCATGACGGGACTTGGGGATCCATACAGGGTCAACATTTTATAGAAAATCAGCACAGAAGTCACTTGCTTCTTTAACCATCTACCTTTCAGTAATACAACACTCTGGGTGATATCTATTTTTCACTTACCCTTTTAATATTTTCATGAATAGCTCATTTGGGTACATCCATCTCAAGTACACTGGACTGCACAATTGAATCTCTTTGACCAAGTATACGGTTAGATGTACCATAATGTCAAAAAAAGGTGGAAAATACTTTTCAAGTTCACAAAGAGTACACACAATTAGCCTTTGCAAATCTTGTAACTTCGGTGAATCTATCACTTTAGTTGTATGACTATTGCATTTACTAATTACTTTTGTATTCTCTTACCAATTTTAAAATAAAATTCACAATATGAAATCTTAAAAATTGAAGCTTTCTAAGTCTTAAACCCTATGTTTTAATTGACAAATAATCCATTAATTATTCCCACGGCATTATAATAATTTTTCACAACTCATAATAAAAAAGAAACCATATGGTCTAAAAAAATATCATAGGTAAATTAGAAAACATTACAAGTCAACAAATAAAATACAGGTGTTAAGAATATATAAATAATTATTTTACTCATGCAACTAATCCATAACAATCATCATAACACCTACAAATTATAACTAACTACATATCTTTACATACAACCAATACAAAATAATATTTAATTTTTTTCTCATTCATTTTTTTACCATATAAAAATGAGATTAATTGTTCAGATTTGATAATAAATTAAATATGAAATAAATTTATCAAATTAAACTATTATTAAATTCTAATAAAATCACATTTGTAAGCTCAAAATTTTTAAAAACTTAATGTAAATAGAACCTCAATAGACTGATGAGCTGAAACTGCAAACACAAATTAAACATGAAAAAAATCAATAAAAATTTAGTGTTTGTAACTTTTTTTTAATAATAATAATGTGTACAAAACATCAATATATAATAAAATAAAATATGATTAGCTTAAATCAAAAAATATGAGTCAGGAAGAAAAAAGAAAAGAAAATAAAACAAAAAGAAAAGTATAATCCCAACATCAATTAAATTATTTTCAGCTCAATGTTGAGAATAAAAAAATTTATTTTTGACTACATTGCCAATTATTCTTGGTTGTAGTAAAAATACATACATACATACATATATAAAGAGGGAACTAGACACACACACGTAATTAAATATTTACTTTAATTTCTCTTGAATATTATAATTTAATAAGATAATACAAAAAATTATTTTGTTACCTCTATAAAATGGAACACAAAAATTAGTTTGTTGTATGTGTGAATTATCATATTTAGGGAATTCAACACGTGAGTGATCGAAAAAAGCACATTATAGTCATATTTAGGGAATTCAACATGTGAGTGATCCAATATGATGTTATTTGGAATTCAACATGTGAGTGATCCAAAAACAGAATTCAACTTCTAAAAAACAAAATAGCACATCATAGAATCAACACGTGAGTGATAAAAAAAAGCAGAATCAACACGTGTGGTAACAACCAATTATTGTGTGTAAGCATATATATCATAGAACCATATCTCTCTCTAACAAAAGCACATTACATGCAGTACAAAAGCTTTAGACAATGAAAGCTAGCAAAAGGAATTGAATAACCTAGAAAAAAAAGAAGCACGACACTTACAGATTAATTGACTAGTGCAGTGGAGTGGGGGACCACGTTGCCTGTTGGTGACGCTATCTTGAGTGAGGAGGAGAAGGAAATTTGAGCAGTAGGGACCAAAAGAAAACGATGGTAGGAAGAAAAGGGAACAATTGGGATAGGAGTAGAGACGACAGTAAGAGCAAATGGGAGCAAAAAAGAGAGAGAGGGAAAAAGTTTAATGGAAAGAGGAGGGAAAGTGAAAAAGATAAGGTGGGGGTCGGGAGACCAATGGCGGCAAAGTTAAAAAGATAAGGGCTGGGGGACGGGGGACCACTCTATTAGCTAGATTAGATTGTGTAATCAACTCCAATCTAACGTGGCACTTGCCAAAGCGAGCACCACACTGCCACTACATGGTGGCTAGTGTGGTGGTTGCCTTGGCAAGAGCCACACATGGAGTTCCACCAACTGTGGCGTTTGGCCAGCCAAGTGCCATAGCTGGGCTGATGTGGCTTACGAGGGATCATGAAATGTAAGACAAAATGTTACGAAAGATATAGAATAACATATGAGTATACAATTCTTACTGAAGGAAGGGTTCAACTTGAGTACAATTAATCAAGACATGTCTATGTGCTTGTAACTTCTCAATTGCCATTAGTTTGAAATTCTCAATTCCTTCAATTAGTTTACCAACACGAGGGATTAACAACTCTCCTGATGTTGGCGTAGGTTCATGCCAATTACTTACACGATGAGGTGGTCAGTTGAAAACCATCTTAATGTTACCAAAGTATCTTGAACAGAAATACATGACCTTATCCCCTATAGAACCTTCAGCTGTAGAACCTTTTGGCCACGCCTTATTCCTTACATAAGATTTCAATTTCTTAAGCAACAAGGAAAAATGATACTAAATGTTGAAAAGGGTGACTAGCAAATGTAGGAACTAATAATGAGTACCTTGAAAGAGGCAAGCTTCACCCAAGATGGGGTGAATTGGGTGATGTGATAAGTTTTTCGGTTGATGCGGTGATGTAGTAGAGCTGTAGATAGAGTATAGTTGAGAGGATAAGCACACAGAGAGTTATAATAATTCGGCTCAAAACCCAGGCCTACGTCCAGTCCTTAGAGATCAAGACCTACTGAGATTTTCACTATTCTTCCAAGATTCAGTCAACTCTTGGAACACCGTAAAACAACGATCGTCCTTGAATAAACTACGAGCAGAAATATTTTAACACTAGAAATTTCTCTCCCTCTTACGACAAGTCTTAAGTATATAAAAACAAACCTATGATCTTTCTCTCTTGCTTACGTATACAAGTCTTATGAGCAGCAACGTTCTCTCCTGCTTACACCATTGTAAGTCTTATGAGCAGCAACATTCTCTACTGCTTTCACCTTGTAAGTCTTATGAGCAGAAAGTCCTACTAGGAATTCTTTCAACTGCTTCTCTCATAAGGAAATCTACCCTCTCAAGGTCCCAGTACCTTGAGATCAAATAGAAAATAGAATGTGAAGTGTATACAGACTCTCTTACAGAGCAAATATGATAAATACTGAAGTATAATAAGAATACAGAGAAAATGTGAATAACAGAGATTTGAGAATTTGCTTGCCTGAATTCTTGCGCTTCGTTGTTTTTTATGGTCTCTGAAGCTCTGTATTTATAGCCAGATGATTTAGTCCGTTGAATAATAATTATTGTGGAGCGGAGCATTTTACTGTGGAACAGCATGCATACATTTGAAATCTTTGAACGTGATAGGTACGTGCTTGGTTGGTTGTAATAATGTTGTCTGCCGTTGTTTGACTTCCTCTGTGCTTTTCTAATGCAAACGATGAAACTCCTATATCACACTTGTAATATATGTTAAATGATGTCAAATGATAATAACAAGTGGAAATAGAATGAATAAGAAACATTAAACCATATTCGGATTGATCACTGTAAGACTGGTGCATTTTGACTTCTGACAGACCATTACTCAAGTGCTAAGAGGGCTCACTCAAGTTCAATACCATATTTTATCTTCTTACTTTAGTTTTATACTTGCACTTCCATGTAATTTTTAGAGAGTGCATTTTCATACTTGCGAGTGATGTGGGTCCTCACTCGAGTGTAATTCCTCTCAGTCGAGTGCCCTTGTATTTTACACTATAAGCCACGTCTTTGGATAACACTCGCATCCCATTTTATCAAGAGTGTGATTTTGTACTCGTAGGTGATGTAGGCCCTCACTCGAGCATACTTACGCCCACTCGAGTGAACATCATATTCTTGTAAAAGATACTCTTTTGCTGCAATACTTGTATCAGAATGGAGAGAGTTGGATTCCTTACTCAGGTACTGAGGTATCACTCGGGTGCAGTATCTTTCACTTTTACATACTTTCTTTTCCATGCACTTGGTAAATCTCAGGCAAACACTTCCTGTCTCTTACTCGCTTGCACTCGAGTACAGTTTATATTTTGAGTTTACCTTGCTCTCAGGTAAACACTCTCTGTGCCACACTTGTAAGGACTCAGGTGCACATGAGGCCATCACTCGAGTACACAATTTGTGCTCAAGTGGAGTGTTGATATCCTATCTCTGACTTTGCTCTCTGTCAAACACTTTTTGTTTAATACTTGCATATGCTCGAGTGCTAGCTCCATCAGTTAAGTGCATCAGTTAAACTGATAGGAAACACTTCTAAACTTTATGAAATACATTTGGTAATAATTTCACCATTAAAAAGTATGAATTTCTTACTACAACACACAATGATCTTTTGTTATCATCAAAACTTGAAATCTAACATACCTCTCCATAGGATGCAAAGTAATCTTCCCTTTGCCCATATATCACTTAAAATACATCAGTCACTTTCTTAAAATTGTACCATAGATCACATCTACCATAGCCGTAGGACATATGCTAAAGTAGCAGTCCCTGAAGCACACCTCTATGATATTGTCAAATTCAAAGGATTTCAATAGAAGAATTAGAAACTTCCTGGGACTCACAACAATTAAGTAAGGATCTTCTTACTTGCTTCTTGTTTGTAGTTCTTTAGCACATGTGGTATGAATCACATGCTACAGTGTTATTCTTACACCATAAAAGCGTATGTCATTTTGCATTTTGTTGTTAACATTATAAAGCTTTAAGTCTAACACTCCCAGCATCTAAACCCAAATTCTTCCACTCTACTTAGACATGTTGAATAATTTGTTGTCTGGCTATAGGCATCATGGAAGTAAATGTCCATGGTTCAATCCATACTTTTGTTCATGTTTATGGATCTCATCTTGACACACTACACTATGTCAAGGTAACGTAGTTTATGTTTCTTCTCTATCATATCAGCATTCTAGCCACTTTATTGGTCTACATAATTGTGTCATCTTTGTACTCCCCTTCTGAGGTCAAAGGTGGTTGCTCGTGTGAGAGAGCCAACCTCACAAGCCTGTATGAAATACTAGTCATTGAATAGTTTCACGCAGACATATAAACCAATAATGATAAATACTTCAATTAATCACAAATGTAATACATAACGTGCAATTTTACATTTTGTGTACACCAAATGCCCTTCCATGTTTTCCAAATGCTTCCTTAGCAATTGGTTTGGTCAGGGGATCAACAACCATACTCTTGGTCGAAATAAGTTGTACAACAATAATTTTCTGTGCTATATAATATCCTATAAAATTGAACTTAAAGTCTATATGCATAGTTTTACTGTGCTACTTGGGATCTTTAGTATAGGCTATGGCTGCAGTGTTATCACAGTGTACTAATACTGGATTGGTGCTTTCATTGCCAAATTCAAGATGTTCAATAAACCTCTTCAATAATCAAGCCTCTTGTGCTACTGCAGTACAAGCTATGAACTTCGCTTCTATAGAATGTAAAGAAATACATGTCTACTTCTTACTACTCCAACATATAGCGCTATTGTTCAACACAAAAGTATAACCTGAAGTCGACCTTCACACTTCCTCATCTCCGTCTAAATCAACATTGGAGTATCCAACTAGGCGTAGATTGCTTCCTTCATAGCATAGTGTATAGTCACATGTGCCTTTTAAGTATCTCATGATCCTTTTTACTGCTTGCTAGTAATGCTCACCTGGGTTGGACTATAACCAACTTACCAATCCTACCGTAAAGCATATATATGTCCTTATACACATCATTTGATACATTAAACAACCATCAATGTAACAACCCAAATTTTATATTCACCAAATATATTTAGTTATTTGAGAAATTCAATAAAATTGTGAATATTCCTGAATTTGGAATTTATGAATTCTATAAATGTTCATGTTCATGAGAAAATGGGCAAAATAATTATGAAATTAATTTGGGTAATTTAAAAAGCCAAATATTAAGGTCCAAAAGATGAATAAATATTAGAGAAAATGTTTGGTCCAAAAATTGATGGAAATTTGCCAAAGAAAAATAAGGAAAGAAAATTGGATTAAAAAAATAATGGCGAAAACCATAATTTTGTCAGTTTATCACAAAATTAATTATTTTCTGCTTAATTGAAGTTAATTTCAATTAATTAAGGAAAATAAATGGAAAAATATGCTTAGAATATATTGGGCAATTTAATATGAATTTATGGAAAAATTGAGCAAAAAGTGCAATTTTGACCAAAATTGAGACTTTACATGTATATGTGACTTGGACAAGTTGTGAAGCCAATTGAGACCATAGGAAGGGACCCCTAGGTGCCTCGTACATGTTGCTAGAGGATAAAAATATTGGTTTGGCTTAATGAGCTTGGTTACAAGTTCATATGGTTTATATGCATAAAATTGATTTTGGAATTCTTAGAAATTCCATAAATCATTAAAAAAATCATATAATATAATAAAAACACATTTCCATGATCCTCCTCCAGCTCATTTCATACCCTAATAGATCTAAACTAGAGAGTAAGTGTGCGAAATTCTAGAGAGAGAAAGAGAAGAAAAACTTGTGAAGGTAAGTGATTTATTTAGTAAATCAATTCCTAACACGTATAACTCCGTTCCTGAGGTACTCTTCTATGTGTTTAAGGTTTGGGAAGATCATCTTTGGGTGTGAAAGCTAGGGTTTCATCCTTGTCACGAAAAGCCAGAGGGAAGCGAAAGGTAACTTCCAAACTTTCGTATATTGTCTATTTTGGCTGCCGCAGGCAATTTAATTGGTGAAATTTTATCAGAATGTCATTGGTTTTAAATTTTGAAAATGGGTGTGCTTAAGGGTTATGCTGCCCAATTTCAGTTCAAATGGTTGTTACAACTCAATTAGATGGTTAATAAAGTAGTTAGGAGCCGAACCGCAAAACCCCACTTTTTCCTAGAGGATCCCATAAATTTGATTCGGGCTTGATTTAGGGGTAGGAGTTACATTTTCAATGATTTGATGGTTCCATTACATTCAAGATGGAAAATTAGATGGGGTTATACTTAGGCACTTTTTTCGGAAAAGGCTGAAAAACCATACTTACAAAAATGCCCCTTACACCCTAAAATAGGGGTTGTCAAGGGTATTTTCATAATTTGACAATGAATTTATTAATTCCAAGTCCGGAAATGGATTCCTTGGATGAAAATATGTCAAAATAGCCCATATTAAAATTTTGAAAAAAGTACAGTTGGACCGGGTACGACGGGGCCGGGCAGGATCCCTTGGGCATTTTTGTAAATTTTCACCATAGGCTAATATAACCACAATAAATACTATCAAAGTATCTAAAAATGATACATGAAGAGGTTATAACTTAATTCCTATACATTTTATGTTTTAGGACCGAGTTAAGACCCTAAAGTTGGCATGCTTTTCAAGGCACACTAAATGGGGTAAAAGTGACTTGACGTAAGGACATTATCCTTCATACCTCATGCCTTAGTCTATATGTATGTGTGGTTGCCATGGTTTGTGCTTTTATTAATTAACATGGCATGCCTAGAATAGGCAGCCAGTGCCAGAAATACACTTACACCTGAGGAATTGGATGAGAATCCAACTTGTGTACGAGTAGTGGGCTGGAGCCTTACTTATATATACATGATGATGTGTTATATTGTTTATTAAATGGTGCATTCATGATGTATATCATATTTACTTATCGCATGTTATGTGAACGATAATATGTTTATACTAAGCGGGTGTTAGTGGCTCGAAAGCTAAGGACGTAGAGAAGGGAAACTAACGTGCACATTTCCCAAGATGAATACAGTGGTTCTATATAGTTCGTATATGGAATAGTTTTGGGATATTCTGTACATATTTGTCATTATTATCGATTTCTACTCTGTTAATGACTGTCTATAAAAAAATATTTATTAACAGTATAATTGTACTCTTCTGTTTGCCTATGGAACTTGTTTATTATTGCCCTACGCATATAAAATGGAAGCGGATGTTGACATTTTTGGTATCAAAGCTAATAAGTGGTTTTGGAATTATCAAAATGGTATACTGATATGGTTTTGTTTGCATGGGGATAGGATATCATGAGTAGTTCGAGTGAGCCTATGACTAGTTCGAGTGTACCATTTGAGGGGTTGGAGGTATTCGTTAATCAGAGTTCGCCAGAGTAGAGGATACCAGATGGATAGTGGTATGGAGAGTACTACCTACATGGAGGTCTGCTCATGCAACTGATGACATGGAAAAGTGTGCTAGCACTAGTCGTATATGGACCAAAACCTAGGCCAGCATCTCTAGGACAGTCTTGGGTAGGAGAGACCAGGAGTATTCCAAGGAGGACTCTGAAGAGGATCCAGAGGAGGACCCAGAGTAGGATTCTGATAATGATCCAGAGGAGATCCCTAAGGATGAGTCAAGCGACCATGAGTCTCAAGTAAAGCTGGTGATGGTGCCGTATAACCTACAGCTGAACCTCGAGTTGTGGCATTATCTATAGGGACGATATATCCGAGTCGTACGGGAACATGGTACTCCCCACAGTCAGTATCTTCCATTCTTGATAGGTATGGGAATGAAGTATAGCCTTCAAGAGGATATGGGAGTGGGGTTCACAAATGAGGTCTGGGCATATACTACCATGGGCTTCTTTCCAGATACAACGTACTAGAACAGACAGAAGAATAATATTGTAGAGAGGGGTTTGAGTATAGGAACTTTTGGGAGTTCCTGGGTCACGTTAACACCCTCATATCGAAATTTATGTATATAGGTTGACATAGGACCCACATAGTATATTTTGGGTGACTGAAGATGACTGACACTTATTACAAGACAAGGGCGGACAGGTGAAACCGAAAAACAGAAAAAATATTCAGCCAGAGTCGGTATTTTAGGGAGGGTACAGACAAGGAAATGTAATGTAACAAGGAACAATATGTCATGTAGAATAGTTTATAGGTTATCTGATATTTTTGTTTCTCTGTAGCTACTGTAAATAGTCATGTATGCTATGTATGACATATCTATGTACCCTGACTTTTATGAAATGAAGAAAATGCCCTTTACTCTTATATCAAAATTTACTCTTATCTAATTTCATGTAGAGTGAATTATGGAGATGGTACAAACAGGAGAAGGTGGCAGAGGCTGAGGGCATGGCAGACATGGTAACAATGAGGAAGATCTTAGGCCTGAACCTGTCTAGCAGTGAATACTGGATATGTTAGAATAGCAACAAACTACAATGAATGAAATGAGAGGTGACATAGCAAAAGCAGGATCATCTAGAGAATCGTCTGGATGAATTTATATGGGGAAATTATGAAGACATACTGGAGGAACCTTAACCAGAGGATTTACTACTAGATCCTGAGGTGGATATTTAAACATGACTGAGCAGGTTTAGTAAACAATAGCCACCTATGTTCAGGGGGATGTTTGATCCTCAATTAGTAGAAGATTGGTTAGCTCGTTTGGACAATATTTTTGATATGTTGTAATGCCCAGACGAGGTGAAATCTCGGTTAGCTATCTACAAGTTAGAATATGTTGCTGATCGTTAGTAGAAGCGCACATATCTTACCTTAAAGGGAAGGAATATTCCTATTACATAGGAATTATTCCAAGAAAATTTCAACGAGAAGTACTTTCCCCTAACTATTAGAAGAGAAAAGGAAAAAGAGTTTCTATGCATTAAACAACAAGACCGGGAGAACTTTGATGATTACTTGGCCTGGTATATTCGACTGTCACGATACTTGTCATACTATAAGTTGAATGTTAATGAAGAGTGGAACACAGATATGATAATTGAAGGGTTGAGACCCAGATTTAAGGAGAAACTAATTTCTAAATATTTTACTGAGTTCAGCAAAGTGATAGAGAAATGTTGATACATTGAGAAGCGTATGTCGAGCCTGGCAACTCAGACTGGTAATAAAGGTACTTCTAGGAGTGGAAATTTATCACAGAAAAGAAATAAACAGGGTGGACCTTCTAGTGGCAATAATAAGAGGCCGAATCAAGCTGGAGGCCATAAAGGCTAGGGTTTCCTGAGAGGCGAAACATGTTGGCATTGCCATAAGCCATTTCATCCTGGTAAGACGTGTAGTGGAGCCCTATTGTGGATAGATCCTAACAAATCACTCACTTGCTATAACTATGGTAAGCTAGGGTACTTTTCGAAAGATGGTCCACAAAAGTAGCAGCCAGAGGAGACTAGACCCAGGGTTCCAGGCAGGGTCTACACACTGACACAAGAAGTGGCCAGGAAGTCGTCAAAGCTGATTCAAGGTATGATTTCTCTCAACAGCAGTCTATAGTATATTATGTATGATTCAGGTGCCAGCCATTCATTCATTGCATATGACCATATGAGACGATTAAATTTACATGTGTATAAATCCCCATATGATTTGGTTGTCTACGCCCACGGGCAGTCAAATTGTTATAATTGACATTTGTTTGAATTATGTAGTAAACACTAAGGGGCATGAATCGATTGTAGATTTGATCTATTTGCCACTGTAAAGGTTAAAGGTTATTTTAGGAATTGACTAGTTGACAGTGAATGGTGTATTACTGGATTGCAAATGGAAGAGAGTTATATATCCGAATTCACAACCACGAGCTAACACACAAATCACTCTTAACCTTCTCTCTACTTTCAAGGTTGAGAGATGCTTACAGAAAAGGTGTTAGGGGTATGTAGTATTCTGATCAATGCAGTCAGAGGATGATGTAGCCTTGGAAAGTATCCCTATATTGAATGAGTTCCTTGAAGTGTTTCCAAAGGATGTCAGTGGATTACCTCCAGATAGGTAAGTAAAGTTCTCAATTGATCTGAGGCCTGGAGTAGGTCCAATTTCTAAAACCCATACCGTATGACTCTAAGTGAAATGGCGGAGTTAAAGAAAAAAATTGAAGAGTTACTCGAAAAGGGGTTTATACGACCCAGCATTTCACCTTAGGGTGCTCCAGTTCTTTTTGTTAGAAAGAAAGATGGAAGCCTGCGTCTTTGTATTGATTATTAAGAGCTGAACAAGGTGACCATTAAGAACAAGTATCCACTCCCTAGAATTGATAATCTACTCGATCAATTATCTGGTTCCTGTGTATTCTCGAAGATTGACTTATGATTGGGATACCACCAGTTCAAGGTAAAAGTAGATGATGTATCGAAGACTACTTTCAGGACTAAATATGGCCATTACGAGCTCCTTGTAATGCCATTCGAGTTGACCAATGCACCTGCTATGTTCATGGACTACATAAATCAAATCTTCTGTTCGTACTTGGACCAGTTCACTGTAGTCTTCATTGATGATATTCTAGTATATTAACAAAGTAAAGCTGAACTCGAGCAGCATCTAGAACTGTGTTGAATATATTGCGAGATTGGCAACTCTATGCCAAGCTGAGCAAGTGTGAATTCTAGATTTTAGAGATAAAGTTTCTAGGCCATGTTGTCTCTCAGCATGGGGTCTTTGTCGATCGTAGAAAAGTGGAAGTAGTACTGAGCTAGAATAGGCCATAGACTATATTTAAAATGTTTAGGTTTCTCTAGGATTGCATTACAATTGACGGAATTGATGTGGAAAGCTCAACATTTTGTGCGGGATGAGAATTGTGAGAAGAGCTTCCTATAGTTGAAGCAGAGGTTAACTACAGCATCAGTGCTGATGATCCCACACCTACAGTTTACGTATGTTGTGTATCAGATGCCAGTAGGTATGGATTGGGATGTGTGTTTATGCAACATGGCTGAGTAGTGGCATATACATCTCATCAGCTGAAACCTCATGAACTGAACTATCCCACTCATGATCTTGAGTTGGCGGCAATTGTGTTTGCTCTGAAAATCTAAAGACAATATCTTTATGGTGAGACTATAAAGTTGTACCGTGACCATAAGAGCTTGAAGTACCTGTGTGATCAAAAAGAGCTCAATATGAGATAATGTAGATGGCTAGAGTTGCTGAAAGACTACAATCTATAAATTAAATACCATCCCAGTAAGGTTAATGTTGTTGATGATGCATTAAGTTGTAAATTAATGCAGGTCGCAGCCATGATGATCTATGAGCAGAAACTGATCAAGGATTTTAGAGATTTAACTCAGTATAGTCAGATTCTGTTGAACAGTGGTGTTAGCCAAATATACAATGATATGAGGGCAACAATTGAAGAAGCCCAATTGCATGATAATCAAGCATTATTTATCCAAGGTATGGTTGATAGGGGCAAAACTTAGGAATACGACTTGTCACCTGTCGGACTAGTCAGGTATAAAAAGCATATTTATGTTCCACCGCAATTGGAACTAAAACAGTAAATCTTGGAAGAGGCATATAAGAGAGTAAGTATACTCTACATCTAGGGGCTATAAAGATGTACCATGATATAAAGGCTCAATACTATTGGCCAGGAATGGAAAAGGAGGTGATTGAGTTTATTACTTATTGCTTAACATGTCAGAAAGTAAAAGTTGAACATCAGCGACCACCAGGCTTTTGAAAAACCCTAAGATTCCTGTGTGGAAGTGGGAAAGTGTTACTATGGATTTCATGATAGGTTTACCTAAGGTTAGAAACCATGATGCTATATGGGTGATAGTCGATAGATTCACAAAGACAGCTCACTTCCTACCTATTAGTATTCACTATTCTCCTGATGAACTAGCAGAAATCTACGTCATAAAGATTGTGAGGTTACATGGTATTCAATACGGCATATCATCCTCAAACTGATGGGTAGACAGAGTGAACGATTCAAACCCTTGAGGACATGCTAAGAGCATGTGTACTTGATTACAAAGGTAGTTGGGATAAAATCCTTCTGTTGGCAGAGTTTTTCTACAACAACAGTTATCATTCAAGCATCCAGATAGCTTTATAAGAGGCACTTTATAGGAGGAAGTGTCAATCGCCCTTATGCTAGACTGAGCTGTCTAAGAGGGAATTGCTGGGGCTAGATCTTATTTACCAGGCAATGAAGTAGATAAAATTGATTAAGTGGAGGTTGCTAATACTCAGAGTCGACAAAAAAGTTATGCGGACAAGAGGAAAAAAACTCTAGAATTTAAAGTTAGTAACCACTTGTTTATAAAAGTATCACCTGTTACGGGTATTGGCAGAGCATTGAAAGTAAAGAACCTGCAACCAAGGTATATTAGTCCATTCAAGATCTTAGAGAAGATTTGGCCAGTAGCATACCGTATCATTTTACCACCGAATCTGAGTAGGCTATATGATGTTTTCCATGTTTCCCAGTTGCAAAAGTATCAACCTGATCCAGAACATGTAATAGAATATGAAGATATGGAAATGTGCGACGATTTGACCTATGAAGTCACACCTGACCAAATCATCGATCGGCAGAGAAACAACTCAGGAAAAAGGGCATTCCATTTGTCAAGATTGTCTAGAAAGGGTTATCACTTAGAGATGCTACGTGGAAAATAGAGGAAAGTGTAAGGAAATGTTACCCATAATTTTTGGCGAAATAGGTGTAGCAAATTTTGGGGATGAAATTTTTTTAAGTGGGGGAGAATTGTAACACCTCAAATTTTATATTCACCAAATATATTTTAATTATTTGATAAATTCAATAAAATTGTGAATATTCATTAATTTGGAATTTATGAATTTTATAAATGTTCATATTCATGAGAAAATGAGCAAAATAATTATAGAATTAATTAGGGTAATTTAAAAAGCCCAATATTAAGGTCCAAAAAATGAATAAATATTAAAGAAAATGTGTTGGTCCAAAAATTGATGGAAATTGGCCAAAGAAAAATAAGGAAACAAAATTGGATTAAAAAGATAATGGCAAAAATCATAATTTTGCCAATTTATCACAACATTAATTATTTTTTGATTAATTGAAGTTAATTTCAATTAATTAAGGAAAATAAAGGGGAAAAATATATTTAGGATATTTTGGTCAATGTAATATGAATTTTCTGGAAAATTTCAGCAAAAAGTGCAATTTTGATAAAAATTGAGACTTTATGTGTATACGTAACTTAGACAAGTTGTGAAGCCAATTGAGACCATAGGGAGGGACCCCTAGGTGCCTCCTACATGTTGCAAGAGGATGAAAATATTGGTTTGGCTTAATCAGCTTGGTTACAAGTACATATGATTTATATGCATAAAATTGCTTTTGGAATTCTTAGAAATTCCATAAATCATTAAAAAAATCATATAATATAATAAAAACACATTTCATGATCCTCCTCCAGCCCATTTCATGCCCTAACAGTTCTAAACTAGAGAGTGAGTGTGTGAAATTCTAGAGAGAGAAAGAGAAGAAAATCTTGCGAAGGTAAGTGATTTATTTAGTAAATCAATTCTTAACATGTATAACTCCGTTCCTAAGCTACTCTTTTATGTGTTTAAGGTTTGGGAAGCTTATCCTTGGTGTGAAAACTAGGGTTTAAGCCTTGTTAAGAAAAACTAGAGGGAAGCAAAAGGTAACTTCCAAATTTAATTTGTGAAATTTCGCCGAATTGCCATTGGTTTTAAATTTGGGAAATGGGTGTGCCTAAGGGTTATGTGGCCCAATTTTAGTTCAAATGGTTGTTATAACTCAATTAGATGGCTAATAAATTGGTTAGGAGTAGAAAGGAACGCATTTACGGAGCCGAACCGCAAAACCCCAATTTTTCCCAGAGGATCCCATAATTTTGGTTAGGGCTAGATTTAGGGGTAGGAGTTAGATTTTCAATGATTTGATGGTTTCATTTCACTTAAGAGGGAAAATTAGGTGGGGTAATAGTGGGCACTTTTTTTGGAAAAGGCCAAAAAAGCATACTTACAAAAAGGCCCCTGAAACCCTAAAATAGGGGCTGTCAAGGATATTTTCATAATTTGACAATAAATTTATGTATTCCAAGTCTGGAAATGGATTCATTAGATGAAAATATGTTAGAATAGCTCATTTCAAAATTTTGAAAAAAGTACAACCGGACTAGGTACGGCGGGCTAGGGGCATTTTTGTAAATTTTCACCATAGGCTAATATAACCATAATAAACACTATCAAAGTGTCTAAAATGATACATGAATCTTTTAAAATGTTCAAAATATTCCAAAATGAAGTACAAAACAAACTTGGCTAAACAATTAAAGCACTTCGATCTGATCGAGGTGGTGAATATTTGAGCCAAGAATTCATTGACCATCTTAGGAGTTGTGGGATAATCTCACAATTGACTCCTCCAGGAACACCACAATGGAATGGCATTTCTGAACGGAGGAATCGAACACTATTAGATATGGTTCGATCTATGATGAGTCAAACAAATCTTCCACCGTCCTTTTGGGGACATGCCCTAAAGACAGCTGCGTTCTCACTAAATCGTTTTCCATCTAAGGCAATTGAAAAGACACCATATAAGATATGGACTGGAAAGAAACCAAGTTTATCTTTTATCAAAATCTGGGCATGTGAGGTATATGTTAAGCAACAAGCCTCTGATAAATTAGCACCCAGATCCATAAAGTGCCTTTTTATGGGGTATCCTAAAGAAATGAAAGGATACTATGTCTACAATCCCACCGATAATAAAGTGTTTGTTATTCGAAATGGCAAGTTTCTAGAAAGAGAGTTTGTCTCTAAAACAACCAGTGGGAGCGACGTACATCTCAAAGAAATTCGAGAGCTACAAGATGGTACAGAACCACAAATGGAAATTAGAGAAGACTCACAACAAGTTGCTGAGCCTCCTCAAGTAACACAAGGTCCACGAAGATCTGATAGGACACGACATTAGCCTCAGAGATATGGATTTCTGATTACTGAAGGCCGTGATGTCTTGCTTATTGAGCAAAATGAGCACACCACCTATCGATAAACCACAGTGGGACCAAACTCTGAGAAATGACTAAATGCCATGAAGTCTGAAATGCAATCTATGTACGAAAATCAGGTATAGACCTTAGTCGATCCACTTGAAGGTGTAAAAACCATTTGGTGCAAATGGGTTTTCAAGGAGAAAACTGATATGGATGGCAATGTAAATGTCTTCAAGGCACGACTGGTTGTAAAAGGATTCACTCATACTCATGGTGTAGACTATGATGAAACCTTTTCCCCAGTTGCAATGGCCAAATGAATCAGAATCCTTCTTGCCATTACATCATATTATGACAATGAAATATGTTAGATGGATGTCAAAATAGCCTTCCTTAATGGAAAGCTGCTTGAGGATGTGTACATGACACAACCTGAAGGTTTTGTGCGTCCAGAGGACTCTGGTAAAATTTACAAGCTTCAAAGATCCATTTATGGATTGAAGCAAGCATCTCGAAGCTGGAATCATTGTTTTGATGAAGTAGTCAAAGAGTTTGGATTCATTCAAAACATCGATGAACCTTGTGTTTACAAGAAGATTAGTGGGAGCATAGTTGTATTTCTAGTGCTTTATGTAGATGACATCCTACTCATTGGGAATGATATTCCTACCTTGCAGAGTGTCAAGTCTTGGTTAGGAAAGTCCTTTTCAATGAAAGACTTAGGTGAAGCCACCTATATCCTAGGAATTAGGATCTACAGGGATAGATCCAAAAGACTTATAGGCCTAAGTCAGAGCACATACATAGACAAGATACTGCATAGGTTCAGTATGCAGGATTCAAAAAGGGGTTACATGCCTATGTCTCATGGCATCTATCTTAGCAAGGGTCTGTGTCCTAGTACACTTGATCAGCGAGATCGCATGAGTAAGGTTCCATATGCCTCAGCCATTGGATCTATCATGTATGCCATGTTATGTACTCGATTGGATGTCTTGTTTGCCTTAAGTATGACCAGCAGATACCAATAAGATCCTGGTGAGAGTCATTGGACTGCCGTCAAGAATATCCTAAAGTACTTAAGAAGGACTAATGACTTATTTTTGGTCTACGGTGGATTGGATGATGAGCTCTACGTAACCGGTTACACAGATGCAAGTTTCTAAACTGACCAAGATGACCTTAAATCACAATCTAGATATGTATTCCTCCTGAATGGTGGAGCAGTAAGCTGGAGGAGCTCCAAGCAAAGCACTATAGCAGATTCTGCAACAGAAGCTGAGTATATAGTAGTATCAGATGCAGCTAAAGAAGCCGTTTGGATCAGAAAGTTCATTATTGAACTAGGGGTGGTGCCTACTATCTCAGATCCAATAGGTTTGTTCTGTGACAATAGCGGTGCTATTACACAGGCCAAGGAGCCTAGGTCACATCAAAGGACCAAGCATATACTCAAGCGATTTCATCTTATTAGAGAAATCAATGATAGAGGTGATATAAAGATATGCAAAGTAGCAGGAGAAGATAATGTTGTTAATCCTCTTACTAAGCCACTTGCACAGGCAAAGCATGAGCGTCATGTTAGGGTAATGGGAATTAGGCAAATTAATGATTGCACCTAGGGCAAGTGGGAGGATGTTGGAAATTGTGCCCTAAGGGCCAATCATTATACTTTGAACATTATTATTTTAATGAAATTTCTCCATTCTGTTATCATATTATTTGCATGTTAACTGTGATAATTGTATCCTTGGATAATTCATAAAGATTGTCCTAAAATGTCCCTGGTCAGTCATCTATGCGGGAGTAGAGATGAAACAAGACCAGCATGACTTTGATAAGATATGGAGATACGAATCAAAGTCTTAGACACTTATAAGAGTACAAGGTACTGGACTGACCCACTGTGAAAAAGCTACATGGATCAAGTCATAAGCTTTTCTCATTTATAACCACGTCACAATGCCCTTAGACCTGAGGTCATCATGGATTCCTAGATGAGAGTTGCTAAGCTTTAAACTAGTCAAAAGTCACTTTTAACTGGGTGATGATAAAGGCCACAATCGGGCTTAGTGGTTTTTCATACAGTGGAATATGAATGATCAAGATGGAATTTGTCCCTCACAATAGTAGCGAGATATTACTAGGCGCCTCGATGAGTGAGTCAGAGAAATATATGGTGATACGTTAATGAATGGAGTTTCTGTCTCTGTTATCAGGCTACTCAGGAATCAAGAAAGTAATGGTCAGGAACAAGAGGATGACATTATCCATGCCTTATCCTTGATCGATATATCATGTGACAAAAGGGACGTGACATGGTTGTATGACAGGTTGCATCGTGATAACGATCCTCATATGAATTCTGGGTAGTCGTAATGTCTTACTAGAGGCCACTTGCGACTTTTGAGTTAGTATAGTTATTGGCCCACTGCCAACTTCATATGGGCCTACAGGGTCGCACACAAGAATGGCCCAACACAAGACAATGTTTAATTTAGGGTGGATGAATTTTATATTTATATTATATATATAATATAAAGTTCATTAATAATATTATATAGATATATATATATTTGAAATATATATCTTATATATATATGTATATATATTATATGATATTACTATATTGTGTTAGTTTTAAATTTAATTTATTAAGATATATTAAATTTAATAACTAACATGATAGAGATATAGTATCTCAGATTTAATTTATGAAGATAAATTAAATCTAATGGCTTTTTATTTGGATTAAATAAATAGGTTAAATTAAAACTGTTGGACAGATTTAATTTAAACTGAATTTATTTAATTAGCTCAACAAGATAATTAATGGTTAATTAATTTTGAAATTAATGATGGTTAATTTTGAAATTTGAAAATAACCCTCATGAGCTATAAATTTGATAGAGAAGATATATTCATAAGCACATGAGAATTGAGAGCCGCAAGTAAAACCCTAGGAGACATTAGAGGCACTAGCACGTAGTCTCGGTTGGAGAGCATTCGTGTGGATACCGGTAGAGAGATCGGACCTGACGTGTTGGCTCTTAGAGATCGTGAAAACTTTGAATCATCAAAAGGTATGAATCCTTCTAACTTGGTTTAAACACCGTTGATAGATCATCGATTAGGATCAGTGAAAATTTTTAAAATTCTTCCGCTGTGCCTACCGATCCTAACATAAAGACACCAAAAAAGATCACTTCCCTCTGCCATTTATAGACCATATGCTTGACAGACTAGCAGGGAAAACCTATTATTGATTCCTGGACGGGTACACAGGATATACTCAAATTACAAGTGCACCGGAGGATCAAGAGAAAACAACTTTTACATGTCCATATGGTACCTTTGCCTTCAAAAAGATGCCATTTGGTCTATGTAATGCACCAGCAACATTTCAAAGGAGTATGATGGCGATCTTTTCAGATATGGTGGAAAGGTTCATTGAGGTATTCATGGATGATTTTTCAATTTTTGGAGAATCATTTGATCATTGTCTTTTGCATTTGGCAAAAGTCTTGCAACGTTGTGTAGAGATAAACTTGGTTCTAAATTGGGAGAAATGTCATTTTATGGTGAAAGAAGGAATCGTGCTGGGTCACAAGGTATCTGATCGAGGCATTGAAGTGGATCGAGCTAAGATTGAAACAATTCAAAAGCTACCACCTCCTTCCTCAATCAAGGACATTCAGAGTTTTTTGGGACATGCTGGCTTCTATAGAAGATTCATCAAGGACTTCTCAAAAATCACAAAGCCACTTTGCATGCTGTTGGAGAAAAACACACCCTTTGTGTTTAATAAGGAGTGCTTATCAGCCTTCTAAACTCTAAAAAGTGCCTTGACTTCTGCACCAGTTATCATAGCTCCAGATTGGAATCTTCCATTCGAGATGATGTGTGATGCAAGTGATTATGCAGTTGGAGCTGCTTTGGGCCAAAGAAAAGACAAGGTCCTTCATTGCCATCTATTATGTCAACAGGACACTCTCAGATGCACAACTGAATTATGCAACAACAGAAAAGGAGCTATTAGCAGTATTGTTTGCATTCGACAAATTCAGAGCATACTTGATCGGGTCAAAGGTCATTGTCTGGACAGACTACTCAGCAATCAAATACTTGATTGAGAAGAAAGATGATAAGCCCTGACTGATCAGATGGGTACTTCTACTACAAGAATTTGACTTGGAGATCATAGACAAAAAAGGGACTGAGAATCTCATTGTAGATCATCTTTCTCGATTAGAACCACCTGAACGAAAGAGAGAATAACTAATCCAGGAGAATTTCCCAGATAAGCAACTTTTTATCATGCAGTTACAACCTACTCCTTGGTATGCTGATATTGTGAATTATTTGGCAAGCGGGGTAATGCCTTATGAACTTTCTAAAATGCAAAAGAAGTTTCTGGCTGATGTAAGGCATTACTTTTGGGAGGATCCATTCTTATACAAACAATGCCCAAATCGAATTATCAGGCGATGTGTTCCTGAAGAAGAAATGGATAGCATCTTAAATCACTGCCAGCCATCCCCATATGGTGGTCATTTTGGAGCAAATAGAACAGCTATTAAAGTCCTTCAATCAGGATTTTACTGGCCTATACTCTTCAAGGACGCTCACAAACTTGTGGCAACCTGTGACAGATGTCAAAGAACAGGAAATATCTCAAGGAGACATGAAGCCCCTTTAACCAACATCTTAGAAGTTGAAATTTTTGATGTATGCGGGATCGATTTTACTGGGCCTTTTCCATCTTCATTTCGTAACCAGTTTATTTTAGTAGCTGTTGACTATGTCTCCAAGTGGGTTGAAGCAACTGCCTTTCCTACAAATGATTCTCGTGTCGTTGTGAAGTTCTTGAGGAAGAATATTTTTACAAGATTTGGAGTACCGA
Source organism: Inga leiocalycina (assembly GCA_963242795.1). NCBI lineage: Eukaryota > Viridiplantae > Streptophyta > Magnoliopsida > Fabales > Fabaceae > Inga > Inga leiocalycina. The sequence goes on along the minus strand of OY725330.1, from coordinate 39,007,952 downwards.
GAGCTATTATCAGTGATGGAGGAAGGAATTTTTGCAATTAGCATCTTCAGTTGGTATTGGCTAAATATGGAGTAACTCATAAGGTTGCAACTCCATATCATCCACAAACTAGCGGGCAGGTGGAAATCTCAAACAGAGAACTAAAGTGGATCTTAAAGAAGACAGTGAATTCCAACCGAAAGGACTGGGCTCAATAGTTAGATTATGCACTCTGGGCTTATAGAAATGCCTTCAAGACACCAATTGGTACATCCCCATATCAATTGGTCTACGGAAAAGCATGCCATCTTCCAGTAGAAATAGAGCACAAAGCATATTGGGCAGTAAAAGCATTAAATTTTGACTTAAAGGCAGCTGGTGAGAAAGGCTTCTCCAACTCAATAAGCTTGAAGAATTCAGACAGCAAGCTTATGAAAATGCCAAGTTATACAAGGAGAAGACAAAAATGTGGCATGATAGAAGAATTTTGAGAAGAGAGTTTACACCAGGACAAAAAGTGCTTTTATACAACCCAAGGTTAAAGCTCTTTCCAGGAAAGCTGAGATCGAGGTGTTCAGGTCCTTTTACTGTAATTCAAGTATGGCCATATGGAACTGTGGAGATTCAAGATGGTGATCGAAAATTCAAAGTGAATGGGCAAAGACTCAAAGAATACAATGACGGTGCACTCAATACTTTGAAATCTGTCATCACATTTGAGGAACTAATAGGTAAGTCCTTAATCTAGTAATTTTTTTTAAATATATACATATACATATATAAATTATATAAAGAAAAAAAAATTGGTTTGGTTTTTATCTAGCTAAAGACGTTAAAGAAGGACGGCTATTTGGGAGGCAACCCCAAAATTTCTTTCCTACTCACTCATTTCTTCCTTCCTCTCTCAAACTTCTTTCCTACACTCTCAAATTTCTTTCCTACTCACCGAAACACACTGCACTGCATTAATATTTTAGTTTTCATTAGCTTCTTTTTAAGTTACCATGGAGGAATCTCTTGCAAAGCTTAAGAACAGGTTTCCTACTTTTCCCAAAGATGTGCTCAGGAAGCTCTATTACTGTCAACTTAAAAGGATGAAAGTATACAAGTGTTTGGGACATCCTGAGGACATACGCTGGATCATTGAGGCTAAGGTATGTTTAGCAAATGAGTTTAATAAATCAATTGTTAAACCTTTGCCAGGAATAGGAAGAAGTTCTTACTCCAAAAAGAGAAGAGCTAAAAGAATGAATGTCTGCTATAAATGTGCAAGGTGGACATGTGATCAGTGTTGTAGAAGCAAAGGTATGGTTTCTATAAATTGAGAAGATAAAATTAAATTTATAAAGGATGGACTGAGTAAGGAGTCCCTGGATGATATCATTCAAACTCTTGAGATGCATCTGAGTGGTGATGTTCATCGTATTCTTCTTGATTTAGTGAATGTATTCAACCAAGAAAAATGGCGCTACTGTCTTGGGAATCTGACGTTAAAAGACCCTGTTTTCCAGTTTATAAGAAAACTGGATGGGAAGCCAATCCTTGATTCATAGAAAGCGTTTAAGCCGTTAATGGACGTAAAACCACAGGAAGATGTAAGCCAAAATCATAACTATTGTACATAATCATGCTTTTATCTAATCGTCTTATCTTTTTTGCAGATTTTGTCAAATCTTTCTTATCTTTTCGATAGCTTTTGTCTACTCTACTTTATCTTTTGACTTTCTTTCCTCTTTTTGTTTAATTTCTTGACGCAATGGCCCACCGGTCATTTGTGTCGAAAATTTTTTCAAACTTCTTTGAAAAATGTGTGATTTGTGTGATTATTTTGTTACTGTTTTAGTGTTATATATGCATGTACTCTTTTACTTGTAAGCATATACACTTCCACTTGTAAATATGCAATCTTCCACTAGTAAGCATACATGGTCCGAGAGAAAGAAAGAGAAAAAGGGTATTTCACAAAAATATAGATTTACATCTATTTGCATTTTTTGTGGAAATGATTTGGGCATGAAAGGAATGTTTATAACAGTAGCAAATGAACGGGGAATTGCATTAGCTGAATCAACTTTGTGTACGGGGGAGGCATCCAGGGCCTAAAGGGAAGTGTTGCCATTTCTACATCCATGAATGGAAGCAAGGGTTTAAGTGTAAGGGTAAAGGAGTTGGAAGATCACGCTTTTTCCTTAGGACAAGAGTTATAGGTTTCGAGCTTGCCTGACCAAATTGGACTAATGTTCTACCATGCTCAAGCTTTCATTGCTCTACCCGATGGTTTGGAGACGTTGGATGGCATTTCTAGCGTTGCATATTGGGCGAAGTTAAATATCAAAAAAAGCCATTAGGATTGTTAAATGTTAATGGTTTTTATGATAATCTGTTGTCTTTTCTTGATCATGCTGTGGAAACAGGATTCATACCCCAAGCGACTCGTCATTCCATAATTTCTGCACCAACTGCTAATCAGCTGCTCGATCAACTGCAAACCTATGAACCTAAACCAGATCTACTCGTCAAGCAAATAGGTGGGCAATCTTTAGATAGCAGTCAGAAGTAGAACCCAGATATCACTCTTCGATTGTAACTTTCCTTAATATCTTGGTTTTACTTTATTGTGTGTTTATGTTTAAAAAAAACACTTCTTCTGAGCTCTAGAAGACATTGGGGACAATGTCTAATTTAGGTTGGGGGAGGAGAAATTTTTTTTTGTTTTTCTTTTGTTAGTTAGTAAAACCATTAGATGCATAGGGTATGGAAGAAATGGCAGAGTAAGGAGTTATTCTTAACTCCTGAGATGCATTTCATTAATTGGATTTTATTGGTTGCAATTTTTTATCTTTTTCAAAAAAAAATATAGTAAAAGTGAAAAAAAATGTTGTTCAAGTGCTTTGTAATGATCTTAAGAAGTATATAAGTTTTAAGTATGGATCAATTGAATTTAGAGATTTTATAGTATGAATGAACAACTGATTGTTGCAATTAGTGATGAATTTTGAGATTGAATGAACTGAGTTTAAAAATCCCTAGCCGTGAGCTTCTAGGCCTATAATGATTATTTCTCTTGTGTGATATTCACCTATTAAGTTGTCACTCTAGAACTTGCTTTAAATCTGGTTGAAATTACATCTCACATACACCTTCAAAAATGATAAAGGCATTCATTTTCTATAGCCAAAGCTAAATGGCCAACCTTGCAATTATATCGTTGATAAGCCCCTTTGAGCCTAATTGACTATTTTTTTATTCTCAACCCATTAACATGTGCTTTAATGATATATCAAGTGCTTTTACCTTATTCGGAAGATTAGTGAAGCATTTGAAATTCTTGTGAAATGGGCTATTGACAAAGTGTGGGGGTGTATATATCATCAACTTTACAATTGCAATTCAAAAAAAAAGAAAATAAAATAAAAAAGAAAAATAGAAGAAAAATGTGTCAAGTATTTGAATTGTAGGTTATTATGATGAGATAAATTTATAAGTAGCCCATTTTTCAATTCTTCTATTAAATTTCTTAAATATAGCCTTTCATATCATGTTGTACATTCCTTTTACCTTAACCCCATTACAACCCTCAATAAGTCCTTTTGATTTGAATTATGCATGTGAATTAGGTAGTGGAGATTGAGATTTTTAGCAAGCATATGGTAGTGCAAATTTTTTGGTTGAATTTGAGTGAAACACTTACCCTTAAACACTTGAGAGATTGAGAGAATGAGCGACACTTGCAAACTCAGTTTATTCATTTTCAAACAAAGTTGCCAATTTATATTTTCATTGATTCATGAATACTATGATCTCTTTACTTTACAATTGTGTTCTTGCTTATGACTTGACACTTCTGATTTTGTTAGAAGCACTTATTAGTCATTCCTTGTCCGAGGACGTCCAAGAGCTAAGTGTGGGGGAATTTGATAAGTAAAATATTTGCATATTTATTTTCCCTTATATGATGATTTTATGGACGATATTTGAGCTTAATATAATATATTTGGGTGTAAAATAAATAGTATTTAAAAAATAAAGAAAAATATAAAAAAAGTCAGTACTGTAGCGTCGGTAACTATTCATAATGGAATCACTGTAGCAGGACGTTACTGTAGCGGATGGAAATACTGTAGCGCTGTAGTAACACAAAAAAAACGTGTAAACCAATCGACAGGATACTGTTCACTACTGTAGCATTGTGGAAAAAATTGGCAAAAACACTGTAGCACCGTGGAAAAAAGTGACACGACGCTGCCTATAAATACCAAGCATCAGGCGCAGATTCAGAGGAGGCGTGGAGATATTTTCTTTGATAAGGAGATACTTCTCTGATAGGGAGAGATATTTTCTCTGATAGTTCTAAATAAATTGTGTTATTTTTTTTTTATTTTATGTATTGTATTACTTTTTGCATACCTCCTACATGGAAGGCTTAGTATTATATTATTTTTTGTATGCCTCCTACATGGAAGGCCTAGTATTATATTACATTTTGTATGCCGCCTACATGGAAGGTTTTACCTCTTACAGGGACGGCTAGATTTGTCCATTTTTCATGTATCTTTTTAGTTGTATATTTATGTTTGATAATTTAATATTCAAGTTTATGCAGTATTTATGAGGATTTCATTCTAGCTTTATATAATGTCAATTTATTTTGGTTTTTTTTTAAATTTTATCATGAGCTAAATTTTCATTTTCCTAGGGTGATGATGTAGCTTACTAATTACAGATTGAATCTTAACTTATTAAATCTAGTTTTCATTTCTCCCTCATGATTGAGTTTTAATTATTGTTCTTAATGCTTTCATTTGATTGGCCACCTTTTGAATGATTACAATATGCATGTTGAGACCGGAAGGAGATGCATATGGGTAGATTCTGTAATTAAAACCATGACTTGCATATGAAATAGGAATATATTAATATGAGTTGTATAGTGTTATTGAGTTTCATAAATCTTAATGCATAATTAATTGCTTAAATTCATATAGGAATATATTGGATTAGCAATTAATTATAGAATTGCTTGACCTTGGAAAAGGCTAGTAATTAAATTAGGGAAACTCGACTATCAATTATGTGGAATAAATTGGGTTAGAATAGATAAGTGATTCAATCTGGAATTTGTTAAGTGAAATCTAATCCCTAGGACTTTTTCTTATATTTTTTTTCATATCATTTGCACTCATATTTAATTATTTTTCTTTTATTTGTACTCTCAATCACCAATTTATCGATCGAATAAATAGAATTAAAGTTACCCATTTTGGTACTTAGTGATCAATCCTCGTAGGAACGATACTCTACTCACTTCTATATTACTTGATTACGACAGTGTACACTTGCACTATTTAATTGATTATTCACACTCATAATAATCGCTCGAGTAGCCACTCGAGTAACCAGGTCCAAAATCTTCCAGTGACTCTCGGCCAAGAAATATAGCACATCACTCAAGTAGCCACTCGAGTAACCAGTGAGAAAATAGCATTACTCGAGGGACCACCCAAGTAATCTACAGAGTTATTTGAAGTGCCACTCAAGTAACTAGATAGTACACTCTCGGCCAAGAATTTGATGCCATTACTCAAGGGAGTAATCGAGTAATCTGCCGGATTATTTGAAAGCCACTTGAGGGACCACTCGAGTAAGGAATGAAGAAAAATGATGCCCACTCGAGTAGCCACTCGAGTAAGCAATTTACAACAGTGATCACCCGAGTAGTCTGTGAAGGTAAAGACATGGCCACTCGAGTAATCAGGTATTCTCAAGGTTTGTAATATATCACTCCATGTCTTACCCAAGTAATTTCTGATGCAAAATGTTGATTTGCTCACTGCCATATTTTTGACATGTTTACTAGAGGGACCACTCAAGTAACAAACCTGATCACTCGAGTAGCCACTCGAGTAAGGCAGTGCAGAAATTATATTTTCATCGAATATCTCTTGATTTATTATCTATATGATTAACTCTTCATTGTATTAGTATTTTAAGTACATTTGCAGAGAAATAATGAAAGAGTATGATAGATTTGAGAAGTCAAATAAAAGTCCGAATGTTCACCTAACGCTACCTACCGCCAACGGATAGTTTTCAAATATGAAGAATAGTCAACTGTTGCTGTGCGACTCTATTGGACAAGTTTGAAATTGCTTCCAACGGATACTACAAATCATCTATATATATGGAGCATTCAAAGAGAAGAATATAAGGAGACACGAATTGAGAACACACATCGATCAATACACTTAGTGCTTTGTTTTCATATACTCATTTGTACTTCAGAAATTATATATTTGCTCTGTGAGAGAGTTTTTCATTACAAACTCAATATTTGTTATTGAGACAACTTAAGGTAGTGAAACCTTGAGTTGGGGATTTGATTTCAACGTGTAAGGGGGAGCGAGTGTCCAGGTGTAGGAACTTGCTGTGTACAAAGGTGCCAAGAACCCACTGAATCTTCGAGAATATAGTGAAACTTTCAGAGACGCTCTGAGGACTGGATGTAGGTCAAAGTGGTTGTGGCCGAACCAGTATAACTCCTGGTGTACACTATGGTGATATTTCTCCTTGCTCTTAACTATTTTTAATATTCCATAAATTTCCTTATACGCAACAAAATGTTTGGAATCACCCAATTCACCCCCATCTTGGGTGAAACGCTTGAACTAACAATTTCCATATTAGATATGGGTCCTAGCAAACATTATTTTTTAGTTTAATCATTTTATTTTGATTAATATGCCCTAGACTAGCATGCCAAATAGCCATATCAAAAGTTGAAGTAGAGGAAGTAGCAAAGCAATCATGTATATTATAATTATCAATTATATCCATTACAAATAACGTTTTTGAAAGGGAAACTAAGCCATAAAATATGTATGCAACTTTATCATGAAAGTTTACATTGAACCCATAATTTACAAGACATTTTACAGAAACTAAATTCCGTCGGATGTCAGGAGCTTAAAGCATTTCATGAAGAATCAAGGCCTTTCCTCTACGCAAAGTTAATTTGCAAGTTCCAATACCTTTAACTTCAATCTTTGCTTTGTTTCCTACATAAAACCACTTACATCTAATAGGCAACTAACTGTATTCTACATAGGATCCTCAATCCCTCGTCACGTGGTCTGTTGAACCTAAGTCCAAAATTCAAGAAGAACATTTAGAAAAATAGTGCTAGAAACATAGGAAAAATGTGAATTTACATAGTTCACTAATGCCTGTTCACTCTCATTTTGCTTGGTGCAATCCTGTGCAAAATGACCCATCTTTTGGCAAGTAAAACATTTGACCTTCTTTAAGTCATTTTTTTCCTTCCCTCCCTTTTTGCCTTTCTTCTTGAATTCCTTTTTTGCCCTTTATAAATTTGGTCTTGTCCTTCTTTCTATTCTTTTGGAATTTATTCCCCTTCTTGAAATTGAGCTTTGAATTAGAAGGAGCTGCACCCTCTATGTAGTAGGCATGGCTAGAAGACTTATATGGCTCTAAGTTCTTGTCCTTAAGTTCCAAGTGTCTAGCCATATCATTAAAATTGTTAATGCTTTCATTATGGGTTAGATTAACCTTCATGTTCTCTTAACTAGATAGGAATGATCTTATCACTGCCTAAACTTGTTGTTCATCAAACACAATATGCCTAGCTTCCTTCAATTCTCTAATCATATTTGCCATCTCTCTTAGATCTTGTTTCATGGAAGTATTTGGCCTAAGTTTATACATATCAAACTTAATAGTTAATCGTCTAAGCTTAGAGGTGGACATGCCACCAAACCTGTCTTTCAACACCACCTATATGGCCTACATTGTTTGATTTTTCTCATGTTCGCACATGAGGTCATTTGCCATTATGCTTATTAATGTAATTCTTGCAATACTACTTTTCTTTTTCCAAGTCTCATAGACCTCTTGGTCCCTCCTATGCTGGGTTGTACTCCCAGCAGCAGGTTACATTACAACTGTTGTTAGAGGCTTAATTGCTTCTTGTTCCTCCAAAATATATTGCACCTTTCTATGTAAGCTATCCCAATTGTCACCATTTAATTTGTCCTCTTTATTTAACTCAGCGATGATATTCTTAGTTGCCATTTTCAATTCTATGATAAATCTATTCAACATTCAATATGTCTCTTCAAGGGAATCAAACTATTAAACATATTATCAACAATATATATAGCATAAAACACAGTATACAATGTCATGTACTTATATTATTCTTAACCAAAAAAATAATACTACTACTAAATTCATGATTAGGAGCATATGTTTGTATCTTCCATCACATAAATATTAGCAACATCACTACATTCTGCCAAGAATTATAGTAAGTACTTTTACAACTTTAACTTTTAGGAGTAACAACTGCTAAAAGCTCCCACTTGTCAAAAACATATAATAATATAACGAATAATCAACTAAAACATGTTTCATTATAACATAAATACGATAATATGCTATATATAATATACGAAATCATGTTTATTACACATTGAAATATAAAAGAAAAAATCAAAACCAACAAATGAATTTTAGAAGTTTCAAAAATGGTTTAAAACTATAATAAACACAATTAGAACATCATAAATAAATATCAATTGGTGTCTAAAATACTTATATAGCATATCATATTAATGGTCTTGAAGTTAGGGATTTTTAGGAACAAACAAAGTTTCATTTCAAGTTGGCACGCACCTCTACCCTCCAAAAGAAGACATATAATTGGAAAAAAATATAGGAAAAAAACCCACTCTCACACCATGCACTGCTTTTATTGGCAATCTGACGACATGTGCCGGTTCATCAGCTGCTACGCTTCACCTTTGTCGGAAGGTGGCCGCCATGTGTCAAATGGAGATGCCATGTGGCCTCACGAGCCATGTGGCCTTTTTGCCAAAGCCATTCTTTTTGAAACTTTTGTGGGTTTGGGCCACAGATATTTGGCTTGCAACGAAAACAAAAAAGTCCTTTTTTTGGGCCCAGACCGCTTTCAAGTAAGAAAACCCACTTTTTTAATAACACCTAAACGATGTTACTTTGAATTGGGGAGTCATCTTCAAGCTCTCGTCGAGTGAAATCTGACCTGAATAGAGGGAAGGGTTGGGTCCATCAAACCTGAAACTTCTCTTCTCCACATCTCCTTTGTTCGACATCTGTTTTTGCCCTTCTTGATGTCGTTTTCTTCATTTGTTTGAGCTCTACTCAATGAGGCTAATTTTATATTCTAAATATCTCTTTTTTAAACAACCCAGTTAAAAAAAACAAAGAAAAAAAGCTCTTCTTTTCAATTTGCCTGTACAATGTTCTCTTTCGGTTATGGGGATCTAGTTTACTCTTTCTTTGTCTACAAAACATATTCCAATGATAATAAGACCCAGAAAACAATGACAGAATGAAAAGCATGCAACCATAACCATATACTCATATATGGTATATACTTTCATAACCATGTATAAGGATTGTATATTATATCTAGAGAAAAAAAATTTGACTCCCCATAAATCACAGAGGAAAAAAAATGAAATATATATACTTACACAAACACCAATAAACACTAATATATATATATATATATATATATTTGAATAACATGAGAGATAGAGGCATACAAGTATATGAGAACATCAAAGGTATGGTTGAGATATGTACACACACATGCCTCGTAGAAAGACTAAAAAACGCATATAATATATATATATGCCTTCAAGATTATTATAAGGGAATCAAACTAACTCAAGGATTGATGGCCTTTATTCATGGACATATACTTTCAAACTCAAGAGAAACACAGTGGAAGCATTATATAGATATTATCATGTTAATCTCAAGAACAAATAACAATAAGTCCCCCCCACATGTGCATATATATGTGACCATAAGTAATATCATATAGATCTTTGAAAATAATAATATGGAGATCAAAATCTCATACAAGCTAGCTTGGCTCTGATACCATATAAGAAAATTTGGATGTACTTGGAGTGCGACTGTTAATCTTTTATACCCATGTTAATTAGATCATAGTTGCAGAAGCAATTATGACTCACAGCAAATATACCATCGACAGGAAGAAGAAGAGAGAGAAATATAGTAGAGGGAATAAGGAGTCAGTGTGACAAAGTTTCTATATGTTTTTTAAGTGTCTTACAACTGAATCCCTTATGTCTATTTATAGTGCTTGACGCACCCCTCCTCTCTACTAACATGTCCTTCCATCAGAGAGACAAAATAACCTTTTGATTGAGAGACATATTATATTGATGAAACAATACCAATTATAGAGTCATGTTCTATCAGTTAAATAATATGACTCATGATAACTTGGAAAACATTACATATATCCACCCAAGCTTTTGTTTTATTTATACTTTAACCCAATCCCATTGGGCTTGGGCCTAATCCACCAAGGGTGGACTAGGCTATTTTCCAACATTTTCAATGTAGATTAATGTTAAACATTTCTTTCCATTACTGATACACTTTAACAAATACTATCTTATTCTCCGCATTATAGAGATAGTTATTGATATAAAACCAAGCATGGCCAACAAAATGGCACTATTCAATGTTCTTAAAGCCTATAATTTTTATACCTCCCCCTTTTCTTTTTATAAGACAGCCCTCATAAAAATCATGTAAATAAAAAAAATGTTATCATTGTTTAAGTTAATAAATATGTAAAACAAGTGCAAATTATGTTTAAAAATATGATTTTTTTCAAAGAGTCGAAGTACTGAGAGATTATAAATATAATTAATGTAGTGAGACTAACCAATCATTTATGAGGCCTACAAAATAATACTTCCTCCAATTGTTAATATAATAATTATTTACCTAATTTGATTAAATTAAGAGAGTTAGTTAATATGACATGTATTTTCTAAAATGCCCTAGTCATTTTCCTTAATTCTCTCATTCCCTCTCCTCTTTGATTATTCACTACTACATAAATCGTGATATATGATGGTTATTATCTATCAAATATGTGGGCATTATGAAAGGTTGGCACAAATACATTATGGTTTCATACCATTATTTATTCTAGACCTATTATAATGGTAATAATATAACACCTATTATGTATAGAAGCTTGGTGAGGCCATGATGTAATATCCCAAAATTCTTATAAGGGCTAAGAATCACAACAGCAAGTGTAAATAATATTAGTGCAATTGCTTTAGGAATTTTGTATGGAATTAATTCTGATTAATTATGGAAAAGATTTAATTCCTCTGAAATATGCCTCATGAGAAACAAAACATAATTTGAACCTAGAAAGAAAATAGATAATGGTGTATGGAAGAGAAAAGGGAATTTAATAAAATAACTAATGGCAATTTAATTAACATTGTCATAACCAAGGGCAAAAGAAACAATTGCTAATTGATCTTGAGGTTAAACTTGGAACCTAAGATTAAGGGCTAGGATTTTCTCTTGAAAAGAGGAGTAATTATGAAACCTAAAAATAAAATTAATTCCCTCTCAATTAATGAAAATTTCAGTCAACAATAAGAAGAAGAGAGACAAGTCAAAACATTTCCCTCTTTTCCCTCCATCTAATTTTGGTTGGCATGCCAAATGGAAGAGGAAAGTAATTTCTTTTAGCCAACCAAACCACATCTAGTTAAGCCAACCAAATCAAGTTACAAGAAGATAGTACATGTGGACACATCATCATATTTCCTTCTTTCCTCCTTATTATTTTCGTCTAGCCCATAAAGGAGAGAAAAAACATGAATAAAACATCTTATCACCTTCATTTAACTCATATTGGACAGCCAAACTCAAGAAGCAAGAGAGAGAAAGTGAATCTTGAGTTCAAGAAGCAATGGTAAGCTTTTCTCTAGATTTTCACTAGCTTCCTCACATTTCTAGCCCAAATGTTCTTCATGAACATTGTTCCCCTCATCCTAAGCTTTAACTCTATCATTTTTTTTTGAAAAGGAGGTGTCTTGAGGCATTTTCCAAGACTTAAAGTTGTGGAATCAAGAACTAAAGCCTAAAAGAAGAAAGAGGTGAGTTAGGGCTTTGTTTTGAGCTAAGTATTGCAATAATTTATGTAGTCTTTTGATTTCGCATTTCTGCCCTAGATTTTGGTTTAATGGGTATTGTTAGGGTTTTGATTGTTTGGTCTTGCAAATGGTTAAATATAGGGTTAAATGATGCATATGGACTAGTTTTATAGACAAATTTAGAAGTTTGTGGATTGTTGTTTTTCCTTGTTATATTTTGCCAGATTAGAACGAAGGGAAGGAGTTTGATTTTGGTAATTTTAATGTCACCAATGGATTCCTCATGAAAAATTATGTGGGAATATGGCGTGGCTTTGAATTTAGATCAATTGGAACAAATTTTGAAAATTAGCAGTTTGGTGTTGATGCTACCAGAATTTTTGTTTTCGAAGGTAGTCTGCTTGTAGTATGTTTTTTAATGACTAAACTTTATCCAATGACCTTGATATTTTTTAGAACAAAAGTAGACATATCAAGCTTTAATTTGACATATGAGTTGCACAATTTGGGTCAGTATTAGGAGTTATAAATTGTTAAAGTTAAGCAATGATTTGGGAAAGATAATGGTGGCAGATTGGTTATGACTTGTTTTTGTCTACCCAAATGAAATTCAATGGCCATGAAATTTTCCAGAAATAAAGTAGACACAATATCTCTAATTGATGGGTAATTTGTAGCAATTGGATAAGTACATAAAAAGTTATGATTGATTGAAGTCGAGTATTAATTTTGGATAGAGATTGGTGGTAGGGGGAATAATTATGGAATCTAGAATTATGTGTGTCTGAATTGCAGGGATGATTATTTTTCCCTTAAAGTAAACGTAATGGGAGTCACATAGGGCTTTGAACCACTACATTTGGATTTTTCTAGAATTAGTTATGAGTTTTCAAAGTTGGTTAGCAAAAATGGTAGATTTGGTCAAACCTATGAAATTATGACCATTAAAGTAATTTGGGCCAATATGGGCCCAAATATAAGAGACTTGTCCTAAAGGCCTATGTAGCTACATTGGATATTCATTTATCATGCCTCTAATGTATGTTTATGTACCTAGGGCCATAAGATGACAAGGAAAAAGAATGGGAGAATTTCCAAACAACTTTAATGGTTGGAAGAAAATGTACAAAAGGGAACTTGAAGATAGAAGGTAGTATAACTTTCCCGACTTGCATTTAGTTGATAAGTATGCTTATGCATTGATATGTTTAATTGCTTTGATAAATGGTATGAAGCATGTATTAATGATTGATGTAACGCCCCAAATTTTATTCACTAATATGCCTTGTAACAATTTGTGACATTTAATGAAATGGAACGGTGCATTTTGGAGAATTTGGTTATGCTGCCAGTGAAAATTTCCTGTGAGGCAGTGAGCTTGTTATATGGTTTTGGATGATCTATTGATGTCCAAAAAATGTGAAATTTTACATGATGAAAGTAGATATCCTAAACTTTAATTTGATGGATCATATAGGTCATTTGGAGATATACACAAAAAGTTATGAATTTTTTAAGTTTATCCAGTGAAGTTGGTCAAATTTTATAATAGCGTCCAAAGATTAAAATTATGGGAATGTTGAGCTTCCAGTTGGCTAAGGGTATATTTTCCATTGAAACTAGACTCAGTAAGGGTTAAGTAGCCTTTGGAAGCACCTCAATTGAATGTCTACAAATAAAGATATAAATTTCAAAGTTGAGTGAAACTGCTACCAGTTTTGGTTGAAAATCACAAAATGTTTGGGCAAAATGGTCATTTGACCAATAAAAGCAAGAAGCCATCATTTTTCCTTTTTTTGGGGAGCAATTTAGTCAAAATGAGTAAGAGAGAAGGAAAAAATAGCCATGGCCAACAACAACAGAAAAGAGAGAAAAGATAAAGCAAGAAAGTCAACAATTAACATGTGGAAATTTACAATAAAATAATAATTCCTAAAGGAGGTCGATTGGGATATTCTTAAAGGATAATTATACTTTCCCAAGCCTTCATATTTTTGACCCATGCCAATAATGAGAGAGAGACAGAGAGACAGAGAGAGAGTTGTTTGAAGAACATAAGAAGCAAGAGAGAGCTCAAGTAATTCAAGAAGTAATCAAGGTAAGATGGGTAGTATAACTTGTGTGTACTTATCTCTAAATGCTTGGAAACTCTTTCTCTTCTTCATATCCTCCATGAATATCATGGTTAGCAAGCAAGATTTCAAGGGAATAAGGTAAGAGTGGACATTTTAGAGATAGAAAGAGGAGGAATCAAAGGTAAATCATGAAACCTTGCCTAATATGTTGATTTATGTTTGTTGTTGATGGTTTGATTGGTTATTGGCTTGGTTTTCATGACTCTGTGATTTTGGGAAGCTCAAGCCCTAAATGTAGGTGCTACCCAAATATTTATTAATTATGTGTAAATGGTGTTTAAATAGTTAATCATGTGATTAAAAGTGGAAAGGAAGTGGTTAACAAGAGAAATCAAGAAAACATATATTCCCTCCTAAGAACCCTAACTTCCGTCCAAGTGCATAACAGGGGGAAGGAGTTGGAGTTTTGTAACTTTAATGGCTCCATTCGATTTAGAAGGGAAAATTGTGTGGGGATATAGGTGTTCATGAATTTTGGAAACATGTATACAAAACTGGAATTTTTTGAATTTGCACGTTTATGTTGTTTGATTTGGATCCAGTGAAGTAGTGTTGTTATGCAATGGATTTCATAAGCCAAACCTAGTTCAAAAATTATGAAAATTTACTAGATTAAAGTAGAGATATCGTGGTTTAGTTTGATAGGTGGTGCAGAATTTGGGGACTTGTATAGTAAGATATATGTATTTTCAAATTTGTAACCTTATTTCAGGAAGGTAATCTGGAACAGCTTATGTTTGGTGAATTTCTAAGCATAATATGAGTGAAGTAATTAGATTTAGGTATTTTTTCATGAGAGTACATTCAAAGAGCTTCATGTAGGCATTGGAATCAATCAAATTATATTTTTCTACAATTAATTATGAATTTCCAAAATTGACTGAAAAATTTGCCAAATTCTTGAAAATAGTGAAACTACACTGTGTAGAGTTGTATTATGCAGAAATTATTGAAACTCTGATAGATAACCAACAAATTGGGATTACAAGTAGAAATAGTTCAAGTAAGAACCAGTTACTTGTAAACTTGGAATTTTAGGACCAGATAGTTGTGGCTAAGCCGGATCAAGATAGTTAGACGATTAGGTAGGAAAATGCTATTTCGGGTAGTAACTCTTTCTTTCAATATTATGTCAATGTTTATATGCTTTGTGTATGTCATTTACTATAATATGAATGATGCATAGTGCCTACAGGCACACTGAACATAGTACCTACGGGTATATCAAACATAGCCAAACATAATACCGACAGGTACACTGAACGTGACTGAATATGACCAAACATAGTGCCTACATGTACACCAAATTATGCACAGTATGTGGTCCAGCTTAGGTAAGTAGGGGTTGCAATAGTGATGGCTCTAAACACTTCCGACCAAACCAGATTATGTGTTATTATAATATTGTTGTATGTGGTACATGTCATATTTACTATTTTATTTTCTATGATAGATTGTCTGTTACTACTGAGATTCTCTTGAATCTCACCCTTTTCCATAAATGTATAAAATTTGTAGCAGTAGACAACGGCTTTAAGGGCAAAATGGTATTTACCGATAATTGAAGGTTACGGTCAAGATCAAGAAAAGATGTTAGTTATCTATAGACCTTTATTATTTTAAAGTCTGTAAGTATTATGTACAAACCCCTGTAGGGAAAACCAGAAATGTGGAAAACCTGTAATGTAATCAAGCAATATTGTTCAATAATATCAGTATATTTTTGCTATTCCTATATTGCTCACTAAACTAGTAAGTATTATGTACAAACCCCTGTAGGGAAAACCAGTAATGTAGAAAACCTGTAATGTAATCAAGCAATATTGTTCAATAATATCAGTATATTTTTGCTATTCCTATATTGCTCACTAAACTATGCTCAAGTACTCTAAAACTACAGAAATAAGATTGAGGCGTTACATTTTTGATATCAGAGCAAGTGGTTCTGGCAACAAGATAGTATACTGATAAGGTCTTGATTATATAGTGAAAGGAAATATGTGCAGAATGGGGCACTAAGGAAGTGAATTACATTGTGCATCATTTGAATCATCTAACTAAAATGATTACTAGTCATTGAGAGACCTTAAGATAATCATTATTCCTTAAGTCCCTATGACTTTGCCAACTTAACTTCCCGGGGGGTCACCCATCCTAAGATTTTCCTGGGTTGAGTACGCTTAACTTTTGTGTGCTTGTGCCAAAACGCATATACCAACTCTATTTGCTCATGATTATCAGTAATCTAAGACTACTCTTGTCTCAAACATTGTGCCATCTATCTTCGTATGACTAAATACTGGGTCTATACCCTAGCCTTGGATGTACCTACTTCCTCGGGTTTCACAATACCTTTAGACCAACCTCAGTCTAAATTCAAACCATTTTTGTTGCAATAATTACTGCACAAAAAATTTCATTTGATAAGGTGATAGGAAACTTGAGGTATAGTAAATGTTTGAGGTTTCTCGATGCTAAGTGATGATCCTTAATAACACTGTGACGTTACAAGAATGTAGACATGATATATAGTGATATATGATGAATGTAACACCCATGTTTTAAAAAAATATAGATGGCATATTAAAAAGGAGACCGATAATCTTTTGTAAGAAGTAGAAGTTCCAACTACAAGCAAAGTGTGCAGCTGTACTTAAGTGAGTTTTCAAAAATATTTTCAAAGATCATTTTCAGATTTGGTCTCATATTATTTTAGGATTCATTTTAAGCCATCCGTTTTCAGTTCATTTCTTCATATCAGAGTGTTTACTAATAAGTTTTCTACTGAAACCCAAACTACTATGACTAATTAACGGCCTTAGTGGACTTTTGTCTACTACTGGTTTGAATGTCGTTGTGTGTTTGCTTATATATAGGCGCTTACATACATGTCAGTATGAGATTGGCCATGTAACCCCCTGACTTTAAACACGTAATTATAATTCGGTAACACATAATTAAATCGGATTAGAGACCATTGGATGCTTTAACCTCGTTTTAAACCTTCTGTCTTACAGTAAAATTTTCACAAAAATCTTTCAAAAATCTTCTTCCCATCTTGGTCTCAATTTCAATATTCGAATATAATTACCTGTGTAGTTAATATACATTCATCATATCAGAGTGTATAACCGTCTCCCTGGCAACTCCCGGGTTCAATACATATATAACCTCAGGGTTTATAAGTATCCACTAGGGGATTACACAACCAAAATCGAATATAATATTCCTATTTCAGAATATACAGTAATCCCGAGTTTAAAATAAATAACCAACGTTTCCAATTCAACTATATACCCCCAAGGGTCCTAATTGCTCCGGGTTGGCCGCCTCTCCTTTGAGCCACATGCCCTGTCTGAAATGTTAGTCATAGGAAAGAATGAGATTCAAGAGAATCTCAGTAGTAACAAACCACTCACACAATGCATAAACACAAAGCATGTATATAACTCACAAACAGCAATAGCAGTAGCAACAATCTCAAAGATACATGGTTTTCACCACAAACGACAGCACTCACGGCTGTATACACAATACGACAGCTCTTGCTGTAATCAACATCACGACAGCTTACGTTGTAATCACAATAACGACAGCTTACGCTGTAAACGACAGCTTGCGCTGTAAACGACAGCTATCACCAGCTGTATCTGCAGCATCATCAAAAATCATCATAATACAGTGATACAACACACATATGGTGCATTACACAAAGTATAAGAGAGAGAGTCACTACTTGATCCTTTCCCGACATTTCTTGGCACAGCGGGCTCACGAGGACAGCAAATATCAAATCCTGTAAACCAAGTTAGGGACAACCCGTCAATCTCTTTCCCAAGTTCTTATCTCTATAATACTTTAAGTTGGTTATCATTTGAACTCTTTAGGTAACTATTTTAGGTCTAAACATGTGCCTAAAGGGTTGGGAAAGGCTATACCAACAACCACCGTTAAAAAGTGTAAAATACTGATTTTTGGGGGTTGGCCATGGCCCAAAAATCCACTGGCCGTGGGCAAAAACTACTCAGAAACGCTCAGAAACATTTGGGCCGCGGCCTAGAATCCGCTGGCCGCGGCCAAGAAAATCCAGTTTCTTGGCTGAACTTCCAAAAATCATAACTAATTAAAGAAAAATCAAAATAAGGTAATTCCAAAGCCAAATGAAAGATATTTAAGTCCTATTTCTAGGAAAAATATTGGCCATTACTGGAAATCACCACAAAAGTACAGAATTACACAAAACTAACCACTGTCCCACAACAGAGTTCAATTTCCATCCCTAACTTTGGGCAACCATAACTCATAGTGGAAAAAACGAAATGATACCTATTATATGTCCATTTTGAATCTTGGGAAGTGAACTTCAAAACTGGAAATTTTTATAATTTTCTAACATCATTAGCCTATTCAAAACGCCCGCACAAAAAGACTGCCCAGCATAGACCTTCAATGGACAAATTTTCAGTTTTTCACAATTTCTTCCAATGGTTCCCATTTTCACATTTAACACCATTCCCACACCAATTTTGCCTAAAGAAACCATTGGAGCCATCAAAACAATCAAATTCCATCCATATTGACATGTTCCACCAAAATCTTTACATGTTAACACAATATACACACAATCCACCACAATGCAATTCCTTTCATTCCAAAAATTCCAAACCAACTCCCATGGCATAAAGACACAATTTAACACCACATTCTACACAACACCCTAACCAATTCAAGCATTCAAATTAGACCACAAATCAGGGCAAAAATTGGAAATTCTCAAAACCAAACCAATGACCACAACAATTATACCAAAAGGTATCAAATACTCACTACAACTTATTTCCAAAGCTATTTCTTTGATTCTCCTACTTTCAAATCCCCACAAGTTCTCAAACTCCACTAATCAAAAATATGAAACCATAGGAATAAAGCTCTCAACCCCTTGAACAATATTAATAAAGGTGAGCTGAGCATTTAGGGACAAAACCTTACCTAAAACTCAAGCTTCTTCTTTATCTTTCCTTTCTTGGTTGAGCGAAAATGGAGGAGGATGAGAGAGAAGTGAAATATTGATGAAGATGATCACATTTCCATTCTTCCTATGCACTTAGCAGACTTGGGAGGAAGAGAGGATGAGTTTGAAAACTTTGACCTCATCCATGGTCCATATCTTGACACTTGGCACCATCTTGTTCTCCCTACTATGATTTCACATAGATTTGCATGCACAAGATTCCACCTCTTGCTCTTTCAATCCTAGCCATTGATCTCAATTACCAATGAGTTTCCTCTTCGGTAACTGTCCAATCGGTTGGTAAATTTACCATTTTGCCCCTGATTATCACAATGCACAATATATACTCCAAATGTGCTTAATTAACATTAATTACACCACTTTGAAGTTATTAATCCCTGATTTACAATCCAGGATATTACAGGCCACACTTAAATACAAATTAAGTACAATCCCAAAATAGATAACCGATAAAAAAATTAAATTCTAAGTCCTTTGATTTATTTTCCTATGTTTACCTTTTTTCCTAAGGAACTACTTGTCCGAGCTGAAAACTTGTTTTGAAAAAATAGGGTGAAATTCAATAAACCTAGTAGTAACAAATATCACTCATATAAAATGCACATATATCATGCCATGTCAACCAAAGTTATAGTACAATCAAACATATTCAACATTCAGAGATAAATTCACAATATGCAGAAAGCATAAAGTTACCAATTCAAGGACAACCGTCCCTTGCCACAATAGTGAGAAATTCTACTGGACCTTAGCCCATCTCATCTAAATGTTTTAAATTAACAGTGGTACAAACATGCATATAGCATATTGCTTAGTATGTGAGGGATAGGTTACTATTTAACAATTTTTCCAAATCTTGATCTTGATTGATGTACTTTGGACATCTTGGGCAAGTGTCAAATCCTATAAATTATAATTTACGGCTAATGAGTTATTACTTAATCCAATTCCTTATAAATCATTCTCTTATATTGGTGATCTTAGGGTCACTACATTAGGCCCAATATAAAGCTAATGAGCTCAAGCTACTCCAAATGCTTAACTTAACTCTTAAATGTTCAATTCCATTACAAAAATACTTTACTTTGAATTTTCGCACAATTACCAAAAGCTGGAAGATTTTTCATTGAATTTTGAAAAACCATAGCTAATTCTAGAAAAATCGAATTAGGGTGATCAAATATTCTATATGACCCTTATTAAGTCTAATTTAAGGGAAAAATACTTTCAATAGCCACCTATCCACACACGCTTCCCAGGTTTTCTTTTTCTCCCTGCTGCCAAAAAATCTGACTAGTTTTAATGGTCTACTTCAAGCACTCATAACTCCTAGTATACTTATCGAAATCCTTCATGATACCTATCAAATTAAATGTCTTTAAGTATACTTTAATTCTGGAAAATATCATCATCATCAGAGGAATTTTGTGTAGAGACATTTTCGCCACAACAAAACTACCAGACAAAAACGCACACTGGTAGCTTTGTGACACAAGCATACTTAATTTCCAATTTTTGAGTCTTTAAACCAATCTATAAAAAATTATAACCAAGTCTATTCCTACACAATTTTTTTTGTAGAATGCAATAGAAAGCTAAAAAATACCAAAATCAAACTCCCTCACCCAGTTTTACTTCTGACCAAAATATATCCTCAAAAAAAAATCTAACTTTGTGATTTTAACTACCGATAAGTCTAATACCTCAACAATCATCATATATCATTTTATATATGATTGAAACATCTTCCTTCTTCAAAATCACCCCTTGGATGAAATATATGGGTGGTTCAAGAGCTAAGAAAAACTCAATGAAATCACAAAGTATTCAATTCAAAAGAAAGCCTATGCTTACTTCTTCACGTTTCTACTAGTAGTTCGATATTCCGGTGGCACTCTGGTAGACTAACTAACACAAAACACCTTAGATGAGAAATCTAATACCATATAAGTGAAGCTTATAGTGACTAGAGGAAGTTTCCTGAAGGACTTACAGGATGATAACGGCAATTCAGGGTCAAAATTAGCTCCGTTAGTCGGGAGAACTCACTATTCACTCCTCCTTCTCTCTTCTTGTGTTCCTAAGCTTAAGAAATCTGATTTCTCTTTCTCTTTCCATGCTTGCATGAAATTTAGCTCTTAAAATGGAAGGGAATGGTTGAGATTTAATCTTGCAAAGTGATCTCATCTTAGCTTGCCACGTGTTACAAGTTTAAGGCTTAAGAGTGCCACATGTCATGCAACTATTGGTGTTCTATTTTCTCTTTCTTAGGTGGGGCATAAATGGTCAGGGGAAGGGGAGGCCTAACAACTTCCCTGGACTCCTGGCTTCAGTGCTCAACTTATAAGTCAAACGACTTGGCCGGAGACCGGCGAATTCCATAGACTTAGACAATAGGTGGCGTACTCTAGAGATGACAACACAAAAGGTTTAAAGTAGGTGTAATAATGTGTAATGATGAGGGACACATATCACCTCCTCATTTGGCCAACACAAAAACATGTTTTTACTTTGTAATGATTTCGGGACACTTCTCATTTTCTTATTTGGCCAACACGAAAGATGTGTCATTATGAGTCAAAATGAGTTGTCATTACATACTTTACTAAAGTCCTTTTACTAAAGTTGCTCCATCGGTGCATTACCCAGAATTCTATGTGGGACCCATGTGGGACCGTGGCAAGTATATCAAGCACGTCACACAACATCTGAATTCCTCCGATCTTGCAACTAACACCTCTGTGCCTTGTAACCACCAACAAATTTTCCTCCAACTTCTTACACTTGTATTTTTACAATCCTGACTTCTTGATTTTTGTGAATGACATAATGTACATATAGGAATTTCGAAAATAACTCTACCTTTAATTTGTAAATACTAGTATTTATTTTATTGCACTATTTTCATATTTATATGTTTTTAGTATTACAAAATTTGGTATATTACAATTCTTCCCCGGTACAAGAAATTTCGTCCCTAAAATTTGTTACACATCCTAAGACATAAATTCCGGGTAACATTTCTGCATATCCTCTTCTTCTTGCCATGTTGCCTCTCTAGGAGATAAACTTCCAGACCACCTTCACAAATGGTATACTTTGATTTCTGAGCCGTTTCTCTTATCGGTTAATGATTTGCTCCGGCTCTACTTCATAGGTATTATTCTCTCATACCTTGTTTTCCTCACATGCTTGGCATCCGGTTGGTACTTCTTTAACTGAAAGATGTGAAATACATCATGTAGTCTGCTCAAGTTTAGGGGTAAGGCTATTTTGTATGCCACTGGTCCAATTCTCATAAGAATCTTAAAAGGACCAATATACTGTGGGCTTAACTTCTTTCTCTTTATTTCTCTACCAATTCTAGTAACTGGAGATACTTTTAGGAATACATGATCGCCAACTTCAAATTCTAGAAGTCCTTTTCTTTTGTCAGCATAGCTTTTCTATCTACTCTGTGCTGCAAGAGGCCTCTTTCTGATAGTTTTTTTTTTGTTTTGAAGTCTGATCGACCAAATATGACCCATATCATTTTCTCTCTGATAATTCTGTCCAGCAGAAAGGTGACTGGCATTTCCTTCCATAGAGCGCTTCATACGAAGCCATTTGAATGCTTCCATAATAGCTGTTCTTGTAAGTGAATTCGGTGAGTGGAAGGAAATGATCCTAATTCTCCTTTAAATCCATAACACATGCTTACAACATGTCTTCTAGTGTCTGTATAGTCCTCTTTCACTGCCCATCTATTTGTGGATGATAGTGTTAGAATCGGTAGGCACAGCAGAAGAATTTTCAAAATTTTCACCGATCCTAATCGAGGATCTATCAACGGTGTTTAAACCAAGTTGGAAGGATTTATACCTTGTTGATGATTCAAAGTTTTCACAATCTCTAGGAGCCAACACGTCAGGTCCACTCCCTCTACCGGTATCTACACGAATGCACTCCAACCGAGACTACGTGCTAGCACCTCTAATGTCTCCTAAGGTTTCACTTGTGGCTCTCAATTCTCATATGCATATGAATATATCTGCTCTATCAAGTTTATAACCCATGAGGGTTATTTTCAAATTTCAAAATTAATCATCATTAGTTTCGAAATTAATTAACAATTAATTATCTTAATGAGCTAATTAAATAAATTTAGTTTAAATTAAATTTGTCCAACATTTTTAATTTAACCTATTTATTTAATCTAAATAAAGAGCCATTAGAATTAATTTATCTTCATAAATTAAATTTGAGATATTATATCTCTATCATGTTATTTATTAAATTTAATATATCTTAATAAATTAAATTTAAAACTAACACAATATAATAATATCATATAATATATATAAGATATATATATTTCGAAAATATATATATCTATATAATATTATTAATGAATTATATATTATATATGTATAAATATAAAATTCGTCCACCTTAAATTAAACATTATCTCGTGTTGGGCCATTCTTGTGTGCGACCATGTAGGCCCATATGAAGTTGGCAGTGGGCCAATCACTATACTAACCCAAAAGTCGCAAGCGGCCTCTAGCAAGACATTACGACTACCCAATTCATATGAGGATCGTTATCACGATGCAACCTGTCATACAACCATGTCACGTCCCTTTTGTCACACGATATATCGATCAAGGATAAGGCATGGATAATGTCATCCTCTTGTTCCTGACCATTACTTTCCTGATTCCTGAGTAGCCTGATAATAGAGACAGAAACTCCTTTCATCATAGTATGGCCAAATATTTCTTAGACTCACTCATCGAGGGGCCTAGTAATATCTCTCTACTAATGTAAGGGAAATATTCCATCTTGATCATTCATATTCCTCTGCATGAAAAACCACCAAGCCCGATCGTAGCCTTTATCATCACCCGGTCAAAAGTGACTTTTGACTAGTGCAGAGCTTAGCAACTCTCATATAGGAATCCATGATGGCCTCAGGTCTAAGGGCATTGTGACGTGGTTATACATGAGAAAAGCTTATGACTTGATCCATGTAGCTTTCTCATAGTGGGTTGGTCCAACAGCTTGTACTCTTACAAGTGCCTAAGACTTTGATTCATATGTCCATATCTTATCAAAGTCATATTGATCTTGTTTCATCTTTGCTCCTGCATAGATGACCGACCAGGGACATTTTAGGACAATCTTTATGAATTATCCAAGGATACAATTATCACAGTTAACATGCAAATAATATGATAACAGAATGGAGAAATTTCATTAAAATAATAATGTTTAAAGTACAATGATTGGCCCTTAGGGCACAATTTCCAATAGATAGGCCATACTGAATTTCAACTTTATACCCAATGCTTCGTGTAGAGCTTTCCAGAATCGAGATATAAAGTGAGGATCTCTATCAGAGATAATACTTTTTGGTGTACCATACAATCAAATTATCACCTTTTTATAAATTTCTGCTATCTTTTCAAGAGAATAAACAGCATTGATAGGTAGGAAATGAGCTGACTTTGTAAACCGATCAATAATTACCCATATTGCATTGTAGTTTCTTATAATGGGTAATCCTACTATCAAATCCATAGTAATGCCCTCCCAGTTCCACTCTGGAATTTTTGGGCTTTATAAAGTCCTGATAGTCATTGATGTTCAATTTTTTCCTTTTAACAAGTAAGCCATCATGGAACTTACTTGATTACATCACTTTTTAGTCCTGGCTATCAGTATTCTGATTTCAAGTTGTGGTACATCTTGATTGCTTATTGATGAAAAGTATATTTACTCTTATATGTCTCATCCAGAATTTTTTGCCTCAGGTCAGCCTTTAGTGGAACATATACTCGCTTTTGGTATCTGACTAACCCACTGGGTGAAAGATTATAGTCTGGATTTTCACATGTTCTGATCATTTCTCGAATAGATGTGGCCTGCTCATCTTGTTTCTGAGCTTCTTTTATTTTTGCCCTCAGACCACTTTCCTCTTGACTAACATTAAAGTTAGCAATAAGTACTTCATTTGGTATATTCATGTTCAGGAATACTCCATTTGTTAGATTCAGATCCTTGAATTCCTTTAGTAATTTCTATTCTCATACCATCATGACTGCCACTGAACCGCCTTCCTACTAAGAGCATCGGCGACAACATTTACTTTCCCTAGATAATATTTAATCTCCAAGTTATAGGCTTTCAGCAACTCCATCCATCTCTATTATCGCATGTTAAGTTTATTTTGGTCATGTAAGTACTTGAAACTTTTGTGATCATAGTATAACTCCATAATGGTACTATACAGATATTGCCGCCATATCTTCAAGCAAACATGATCGCTGCAAGTTCCAGATCACGAGTGGGGAAATTCAATTCATGAGTCTTTAGCTATCAAGAGGCATACGCCACTACCTTCCCAATCCCTATTTACTAGTATTGCTATACAACACGAAGGTTTCACGGGGATCTAGGATAATCAATACTAGAGTGGTCGTCAGTCTCTCCTTTAGCTGTGTGAAGCTCTTTTCACATTGTTTATCCCACACAAATGATTGGTTCTTTCTTGTGAGCTTTGTTAATGGTAAGGCAATTCTTAGGAACCTATGATAGTAACTGGCAAGACCTATAAAATTGCTTATTTTTGTAATAGTTTCTGGCCTCTTCTAGTTTAATATTGCTTCTACTTTACTAGGATCAACAGAGACCCCTTCTTCTGAAAATCACATAATCCAACAATTTGACTTCTGATAGCCAGAAGTCATATTTACTGAGTTTGGCAAAGAGTTGTTTTTCCTTCAAGATGCCTAGCATGATCCTAAGATGTTCCTCGTACTCTTCTTTATTTTTGGAATAAATCAGAATGGAATGTGAATTTATTGTATAATGGTTTTGTTCCATGATGGAAGTTTGATCCTTGTGAATAATGTTAAACCTTCAGCAATGCTTTGAGGATAATACCCATATACCACAGAGGTTAGAATAGGAGCTAGCGATCCTGATTCTTAGTGAACCTATTGGTATAATTGAGGAAAATGATTTCCAATTTGTTTGATGTTGAGGTTTTAGATTTCATGATGAACTTAAAAGTTGGGTTACCTTAAGCTGTAAAATCCTACATGCCACGTATGTGGTAGTGGACCTGTGTGTCCCGAGGCCCTAAGACCTAGTAGACTAGGGTGTCCTTAAGCTGGTAGATGTATTCAAAATTGTATTGGGCTAGTGATGATCCGTGGAATTGAGGAACAAGAATCTTACGGATACGAATCCTTGCAACGAGGGATTTTGAAAGGTTGCTAGCAGCTAAGTCTAGCATAGGGAAAGATTATGATGATAAAATATTCCCTTAAAGGATTGATTGAGGTGATAGCTCTCTAATGAAATGATCAAGAGAATTGATCTACTAACTAGAGGCTATATTATGAGTCAATTGGCGGATGACAAATAATTTGATAAAGGATATGAGCAGAAGGGTTATGAAGTAAATCATAACCCAGGAATTAACCATTAAGTTTTGATTCCACAAAAATTTGAAATGGCCCATAAATCAATAATGGATTTAATTTGATTACCATTGCAAGGTTTGGAAATTATTCTAGGTAGTAACTGATTGATAGCAAATAATATGTTGCTATATTGTGGAAATAAAAGGCACAAGTCAATACAGAAATCAGCCTTCATTTTCTTTCAGCAGCTAAGGCTGAGATATGGTTGTATAAAGGTTCGCAAGGGTACATGGTAGTCTTAATGGATGATATACTGGTCTATTCGTCGAGTAGATCAAAACATGAATAGCATTTGAGAAATATTTTTAGTATACTAAAATCTAAGCAACTCCATGCCAAGTTGAGCAAATGTGAGTTTTTGCTTTCAGAAGTTTAACTTTGGGCTATATAGTCTCATAACAAGGAGCCTTAGGGGGGATCTTTGTAAGGGGGAAGCAGTATTAAACTGAAAAATGCTATGAAATTCGCAGCCGAATTCCTTCAGAATAGCTTTGTCTTTGACATAGTTAAACTGAAAAAGAAAAATCAACATTATCTGTTGGACCATTATTATGAGAGAAGCTACAGTGATCTGAAACTAAAATTGAGACTAAAATTAATGAAAGAACTAATACTAATAATCCCAGATCTACTGAGGACCTTTGTTATCCTTACTGATGTTGGTAGGCATAGATTGAGAAGTGTTTTAATGCAGCATGACCATGTATTGACTTTTGCAACTATAAAATGAAAGCCTCACTAAAATCTAATTATTATCCTATACATGATCTTGAGTTGCAGCAATTATACTAGTACTAAAAATTGGAGACACTATCTGTAATGACCCAATTTGAGATTAAGGGCTCATGACTTCAAAATTTCTTGTAATTAGTGTAATTAAACACTTTTGGAGAAGTGTGATGTGAATTTGATATAAATGTACTTGGATATAATTGAATAATCATAGTGGAAACAAGGGGGAAAATAGTAAAATTGGAAATTTACCGACCAATTGGTCAGTTACCAAAGAGGAAACTTATTGGTGATTGAGAATCAATTGTTGAGATTTATTGTCTATGGGTCCAAATCATGTGCTATTCACCTATGTGAACTCATGAAAGAGTGAACAAGATGTTGACAAGTGGCTTAATGTGGACCATGGGATTTGATAAATGTTTCAAACTTATCTTTCTCTCTCCTCTCTCCCTCAAATCGGATGGGGAGCTTTGAGAAGGGGAAAATATGCTTGCCTCTATCATCATCATCATCTCTCATTGTCTCTCTCCTCATCCTCTATTTCTGGTGAGCTTGAAGAAGAGAGAGGAAAAGAAATGTAAGATTTTAGCACCTTTGTTAACCTCTAATTCTTTAGACCTCTTCTCTAATATTGTTCACAGCATTAAGAGGTTTATTTTGGTGGTTTTAGATATTTGAATATAGGTGTTTAAGTGTTTGAGGAATTTGGGAATTTGAATAAACCAAGGATTTGGCTTTAGCAAATTAAAGAGGTGAGCATTTATATCATTTTGGTATATTTATTGTGATTTTTGGTTAAATATTGTAAATTTTGGAAGTTTCCCTGGTTTTATGCCAATTTTTGAATGCATGAATTACATGGTGAATGATGTTGGAATTGGTTTATTGTGAAGTTATTTGAGTGTTAGATATGGTTTTGAATTTTAGAAGTGAGTGAATGAAATTGGGTATTGTGTGTGTTATAAAGACCCAAGAGTAAGATTATGGTTAGGATGATTTTTCAAGTGTTTTGAGGCTACCAATGTGTTCCTTATGAAATTTTAAATGGGAATTAGCTTTGTGTTGAGTTTGGGAACCCTTGGGGTCAGTTTTGGCAAATCTGGAAATTTCTGTCAGCTGTTGTGATCTAGCAATCTAATAGCATCACTTGAGTGAGGGGGTCTCACTCGAGTGCTGTAGTATAATTTCCATTTTCCTTTTGCATTTCACTAGATTTTCTTATAAAAAGCAAGAGTGCACTTCTTAACCTGCGAGTGATATTGGTGATCAATAGAGTGAGAATGGGTTCACTCGAGTGAAGGTGTGAGTTCATGTTATAGGGCTGCATCTCGGGTTTTCACTTGTAGGCCAATTTTCAAGAGTGTGCTTTGACAATCGCAACTGTAGTCTTCTCACCCAAGTTCTAAGGGTTGTGCTCGAGTGAGCTTCCTCCTCTAAAGTGTCTATGCTCTTAGGCAAACACTCTTTGTGTCTCACTCTTGGGGACTCGAGTGTACTTCCAGTTCTAAAGTTTCTCATTGCTCTTAGGTTGTCACTTCCTGTGTTACACTTTTAGGGACTCGAGTAAATTTGGGGTCATTACTCGAGTGCAAAACCTTATGCTTGAGTGTTATGACCACTTTTTGGGCATGGTTATTGCTCACTATCAAACACTCATGAGTGAGAACCATTCTCACTCAAGTGCAAGTCTCTTATCACTTAAGTGGGGTCATCTTCACTCGAGTGAGTCAGCCAAAAATCAGTGTTTTGCTTCCGAAAAGGGGTCTTCAGGGTAGTTTCTCCCAACCCTTTTCGTATATGTGTAGGCCTCTAATAACCACCTAAAGAGTTTGAATGATAACCAACTTAGAGAATTATGGAAATAAGTATTTGAAAAAAAGAATAATTGGTTGTCCCTAATTTGGTTATAGGATTTGACATTTGCCAGACTCGTGAGCCCACTGTGCCAAAGAACGTCAGGAAAGAACAAGGCAGTGACTCTTTCTCTTATACTATGTGTAAATCATTATATGTATGTCTATCATGCATTGTGTTGTTGCTGCTGGTTTGTGCCTTATAATGCTGCTGCATAGTATTTACCAAGAAGCAGGCATAGTGATTACAGTGAAAGCTGGCATAG
This sequence comes from Inga leiocalycina, assembly GCA_963242795.1. Classification (NCBI taxonomy): domain Eukaryota; kingdom Viridiplantae; phylum Streptophyta; class Magnoliopsida; order Fabales; family Fabaceae; genus Inga; species Inga leiocalycina. The sequence continues at coordinate 38,978,472 of OY725330.1, read as the reverse complement.
TGTTTACCATAAAAGCGGGCATAGTGATTACAGCAAAAGTTGTTGCATTGTGATTATAGCTGTGAGTGCTATCATTTGTGGTGTGAGCCATGAATAATTGTGTTGTTGCTGAACATGATCTTACATGCTATGTATTTACATACTATATGAGTGATTTGTTATTACTGAGATTCTTTTGAATGTCATTCTTTCCTTTGACTAACCATCAGACAGGGCAAGTGGCTCCAAGGAGAAGCGGGCAACCAGGAGCGGCTAAGATTAGTGGGAATGTTTTAATTTTTGGACTGCTGGTTATCCGTTTTGGTTTGGGATTATTGTATATATATGGTATGTGAATATTATATATATATAACCTGGGGTTACCGGGATTTTAGTTGGACATTTTGATATTTAAGAATGTGATTTAATTGCACAGGTAATTGTATTCAGATGTGAATGTGAGACCAGATTAATTATATTTTTGAACTGCTTTTCTGGACACCCCATCTTGAAGATGAGGGATTATAAATGTTGTTTTTGTCTTATTGGTCTCTATTTCACTTAAATTTTATAACCCAGATACATTACGGTGAGGGGGTTACATTTTTGGTATCAGAGTAGTAGTTCCTGAAAGGGGTAGAGGGGTAGAGTTTGCTAGGATAGGTCCCATAGTTTGGCATTAGTGATAGAAGATCATTTGTGAATAAATGTTGTATACACATGTGTTCTTGTTATGTGGATATATGTGCTTTGTGGAATTATGTGTATACCATAATTGTTGGATTAATGGGGTGAGTTATTTGTAGAATGAAAAGAATAACAAAAGGTCACCCCAAAGTACAACAAGCAAATTCAAGGTGGAGATTGCCAATGATAATCCACCAGACCCGCTGCAAGAACCCAATGAAATTGGCCAATTTCTGGGATAGTGTCCAAAGATTTCAATTATGGAATGTTGAGCTCCTAGTTGTCTAAAGGCTATATTTTTCCTTGAAACTAGACTCAATAAGGGTTGAGTAGCCTGTAGAAGCACCTCAATTGAATGTCTACAAATAAAGATAAATTTTAAAAGTTGAGTCAAATTACTGCCAGTTTTCGACGAAAATCATAAAAAGTATGGGCAAAATGGTCATTTAACCAATAAAAGCAAGTAGCCATCATTTTCCATTTTCTTGGGGAGCAATTCAATCAAAATGAGTAAGAAAGAAGGAAAAAGTAGTCATGGCCAAAAACCAAAAAACAAAGAGAAGAGATGAAGCAAGAAAGTCAATAATTAACATGTGGAAATTTACAATAAAATAGTCATTCCTAAAGGAGATGGATTAGGATATTTTTAAAGTATAAGTATCCCTTCCTAAGCCTTCATATTTTTGACCCACACCAATAACAAGAGAGAGAGAGAGTTGTTTGAAGAACATAGGAAGCACGAGAGAGCTCAAATGGATCAAGAAGCAATGAAGGCAAGATAGGTAGTATAACTTCTGTGTTCTTGTCTCTAAATGCTTTGAAACCCTTTTTTATCTCCATATCCTCCATGAATATCATGGATAGCAAGCAAGATTCCAAGGGAAGAAGGAGAAAGAGGACACTTTTGAGAGAGAAAGAGGAGGAATCAAAGGTAAATCATGAAACCTTGCCTAATATGTTGATTTATGTTTGTTGTTAATGGTTTGGTTGGTTATTGGCTTGGTTTTCATGACTTTGTAATTTTGGGAAGTACAAACCCTAAGGGGAGGTGCTGCCCAAATAATGATTAATTATGTGTAAATGGTGTTTAAATAGTTAATCATGTGATTAAATGTGGAAAGAAAGTGGTTAAACAAGAGAAATCAAGGAAGCACATATTTCCTCTTAAGAACCCTAACTTTAGTCCAAGTTGCAAGTGTATATTGTTTGATTTGCTTCCAATGAGGCAGTGTTGTTATACAATGGATTACATAGGACAAACCTAGCTAAAAAATTTTGAAAATTTACAAGATTAAAGTAAAGATGTAGAGCATTAGTTTGATAGGTGGTACAGAATTTGTGGACTTGTATACAAAGAGATATGGATTTTCAAATTTTTGCACTGTTTCTGGAGGTAATCTAGAACAGTTTATGTTTGGCGAATTTTTGGGAATAATATGAGTCCAGTAATCAGATTTGGGTATTTTTTTCATGCAAGTTCATTTAAAGAGCATTATGTAGGCTTCGGAATTAATCAAATTAGATTTTTATAGAATTAATTATGAATTTCCAAAGTTGACTGAAAAATCTGCCAAATTATGGAAAATAGTGAAACCGCACTGTACAAAGTTGTACTATGCAAAAATTGTTGAAACCGTGATTGATAACCAACAAACTATGATTAAAGGCAATAATAGTTCAAGTCATAACCGGTTACTTGTAAACTTGGAATTTTAGGACCAGACAGTTGTGGCCAAGCCAGATTAAGATAGTTAAACAATGAGGCGGGAAACGGCTATTTCAGGTAGTAACTCTTTCTTTCATACATCATGTCAATGTTTATTTGCTTGTGTATGTCATTTACTATAACATGTATGATGCACATTACCTATAGGTACACTGAACATGACTGAACATGAATGAATATAGTACCTATGGGTACACCGAACATGATGGAACATGACTGAATATAGTATTGATAGGTTTACTGAACATGACTGAACATGACCAAACATAGTGCCTATGGGTACATCAAACATAGTGCCTACAGGTATGCTAAATTATGATCGATTGTTAGTTACTACTGAGATTCTCTCGAATCTCACCCTTTTCCATAAATGTATAAATTTTGTAGCAATAGAAAACGGCTCCGAGGGAAAATGATATTTACCAATAAGTGAAGGTTACAGTCATGATCAAGAGAAGACGTTGGTTATTGGAAAAAATTTTGTTATTTCAAAGTCTGTAAGTATTATGTACGAACCCTAGTAGGGAAAACCTGTAATGTAATCAAGTAATATTGTTCAATAATATCAGTATATTTTCGCTATTCCTATATTACTCACCGAACTGCTCTCAAGTACTCTGAAAATACGGAAATAAGATTAGGGCGTTACAATTGAAGCTTTGCTTTTACTTATGCTATGGCCATAGGTGTAATGTGTAATCCATTGAGCTTGCAAGTATATTAATATGCTAGTAAGAATTTATGTAAGCAAGCATGTCGTGCATTAAGCTTGAATCTTGTATGGTTAGTTAGCAAAGTTTGTTACTTAGATTCTCTTTAATCTCACTCTCCCTCACCCAACCATATAGATATAATGTGTATAGGAGAAGAATGCATGAAGATATGTAAGGGGGAAGTACAAACAGAATCGAAGATTGATGTGTAATGCGCTATTTATATATTTTGACCAAAATTTGTTTTTTTAAAAAATATGAATGTATTAAGAATGAGCGGAGAAATGAGTAGTAAATCACTCTAATTGAATTAAATGAAGATAAGAATCGATGAGTAACAATGAAGTTGTGAACCGCTATAAGACAATTCCACAAAATTTTGAAATATTAAAAACTCCCACTCAATTATAGGTTCGAATTCTATCTTGAGGTTGGGAATTAAAAGAACTTTACAAAATAATATTGATTAGTGGTTTGAATTCATTGCGTAAAACTTATCAGATCAATTACAAAAATACGGTGTTACACAAGATATGCCTATTACTATTATAATAATTGATAGCCATAGGTGGACAACTGTCATTATATATGGTAATACTTGCATCTTACATAACGGTTTTGCTTTAACAACCGTTATATATAGTTGACATAAATACTGGTTGTTGATAACAACTGTGGTTTATCAAAGCTAAATCTTTTTAAAATAATTTGGGGGGGGAGGGAGAGGGGGGTCCTGCTTCTGATAACCCCTTGCATATACATTTGTACAGAACGAATCACAATATATATATCTACATTCATTCATATATAAAATAATGCAACAAATTAGAATATATTTATAGTCATTCTATATGTATTTACTCTACTACTGATATTTCATAGATGTCTCCAACTCTTCAACAACTTCTGCCATTTGTGAGTTACTAAACATCATGCAAGAGGCAATCAAGATATTGTGCGCAAAAGGAAACAAAATGGAAGTTAGATATTGTAATATATAGCTGACCGAATATATATATGAATGAATTGAGTTATAATATACCTTAGTTATATCAATATTTTCAGGACCGTGGGTGATGATATCCTTTATGTATTGCATCACATAATACCCATAATCGTTCCTATTGTCAAGTTGCTTTAGGCACTATAAAGAAATGAGAAGAAAATTTTTTCAGTAAGTCATATATATAGACAATATTGAGTGCTTCATCAATTTATTAATATTATAATCATTGGTGAATAATATATATACCTTTAGACGCAGCCATTGGAAGAAGCATCTATAGTTGCCATCGATGAGCTTGTTTTTATTGCACTCGAGACCATTTTAAATGCAATAACTATAGACATCTCTGAGAAGATACAATATAAAATTATATATAGAAACATACGAGATGAATTGAATTATAACAGATGATGAATGAATAACTTACTGGTTAAAAGTCTCTTATATGTATGGTCTCATGTCTAGAACCTCGCTTGTAGAGTCAGAGTACCAAATCCTTTTTGTGCATTAGATTTACGACAATGAGCATCTAGTAGTTCCTAAATACAATAATAGATCACACCATTAGGATAACTACAAAATTAATAGAAACTAATTCAAGCAAAGTTAATGATGTTCCCACCCTTGAATGAAAGGCACCAAGAAGCAAGTGTCACTTTTGTCAAACGCCCTCCTAATGAATTTATTCCCTCATAAACCTTCCATGCCATTACTTGACATCTTCCTTCCTGCCGTTACCACAGATATTGATTTAGTCACGGTGGATGAACTTGATCTTATCCTGTATGCCATGGGGGACAAGTTAATTATGGTATGAGTTCCTAAAATGTCGAAACCAACATATCAAAATGTAATCAAAGTTTTAAGCATCTAACTATTCAATCATAGTTAAAGTAATACCTTATAAAGAAGTTGACAGATATGGAACTTGCCATGTCCTTGTTCAAGATCTTAGAAACAAGTTCTTTGCTTATAGCTTCCACTTGGTTTGGTTGGTCGATCAAAGACCTTTATCTCAAATGTGATCATTGGAAGATGGTCTGAAGCAAAGCACTTGTTAGTGAACTCCTAAAGGGACTTTTGGGTAGATTGACCAACAGTCTTATTCTTTAAGGAATACTTCTTCCTGGATTGATCATTAAGGGTGGGATGCTTCCTCTTCTTGGATTGAGTGGGGGTCTTAGAAGTGGAGAGGCTTGGACTGATTGTGGCTCTTGGAAGTATAAGGCTTGCACTTATTAGTAAGGGGCTTAACCAGATTGTGGAGCTTGGACTTGATAGGAAACTTCTTTTAAATAGCCAATTTCTATTGAGTGGGGGGTTCCATACTCTAAGTTGACGGCAAAGTCATGCAACGAAGCAACCCAGATCTCCTCCCATTGTATCTATGTCTTTGGTGGCCATAAGGAGCGGATAATTGGTTCGTTGTTAGAGTTGATTTATACCTTCATATACTCATGGATATGCATATTTTGAAGCATGTTATCTAACAAGAGGCTGAACATATGGCCCGTTGCAACTGTATGGTGTCTAGGGATATTGGCAAAGCACTCAACTTGTGAGAAACAGTATTTATTCATGTACTTCATCACACTATTTCTATAACTTTTCATACTTTTTGTTCTTGTTATTTCTTTAAGGTTGCCACCGACCATAATATTTTGTCTTGGTGAGTCCAAAGTCGACACCCCTATGAAAATTGAGATGGTCAGTCCCCAATATCGTGGCCAATACATCCTTATCAATAGAAAGGCAACCACACTATGATGTAACTTCTTGAGACATGGCTTGCTGTGCATTTAACAATAATGTTAATATTAATAGCTAATTGAAGGCATTACCTCCATGAATTGGGGCTAATACTAATACTTACCATTTGACCCCCTTCACCTAAGGATCATCATCAGAGCCATGTTTATTTTTCCTTGCCAGTAACCAAAGTTCATGATGGGGAGGTCTACTACCATCCCCTTTCCCAGCAACCAACTTTTTAACAATCCGAGCATACCTCATTCACCCTCCCTAATAGGATGATTATTGTTCTTTAACCTATTCCTATTCCACTCGGCTTAATTCCTACAACGCAATACTCAAGTTAATATTAAATAGATACTTGCAAGTCTTCTGAATTGAAAATAAGAATTACTTGGAATGCCAGGTAACGATGTGAAATAACATAATTTCTCTAATCATCTGGTTTGATGGAGCACCGAAAATCTAAAGGAACTTCATCTCATCAGCCTTTTCAATTTTCTGCAAATACGCCTTCATCAATACATGATAGATATGCATAGTGATTGGCCTGCCTTCTTGATGACAAATTCCTTGATGTAGTTTTTGTCAGAAATTATGCCCTAAGGAACAATCATTGTACGTTAAACATTGTTATTTAATGAACTTCTCCATTTTGTTATCATATTATTTGCATGTTCACTATGATAACTATCCTTGGTTAAAACATAATGATTGTCCTAAATGTTTGTGGTAAGTCATCTATGTGGGAGCAAAGATGAAATAAGACCAATATGACTTTGAAGATGTATGGAGATAAAAATTAAAGATACAAATCAAAGTCCTTGGCACACTACTATAGAAATAGATTCTACTACCACAAAGGATATATGTTTTTAAAAAAGGGAAGTAAAAAAAAAGGTAGTGGCATTTTTGTAATTATAGGTAGGAACTGGATAGCTCTAGGCATCCCAAATTAAATTTGGGATGTCTAAAGGCACCCTTTAGACGTCCCTTTTTGAATTTAGGACACCTAAATTATTTTTTACTTTAGATGTCCTAAATTTAAATAAGGACTTCTAAAGTCACACTTTGGGCGTTCATATTTGAATTTGGGATGCCTAAAGAAAAAAAAATTTAACTTTAGACTTCCCTATTTAGACATCTAAAGTCACACTTTAGACTTCTAAAGTCACACTTTAGAAGTCCCTTTTTGAATTTATGACACCTAAGAAAAGAGGTAATGCATGTCTGTCAAATTGACATCACTTCTTCCAAAGTCATGCTTACCCCCACAAGCTAGCTTCTTTTATTCAAAACTCTCATTCTCTCTTAAAGCTCCTCCTTCCGCCGTCACTCTCTTCAAGTTTCTTTTTCCACCTTCATTCCCTCTCACTACCGTCACTCTCTCTTGAAGTTCGTCCACCTCTCTCTCCACCACCATCCTCCACCGTCCTCCCTCTGCCTCTCCACTATTGAAGCTTATCGCCAACATCCCTGCTCGATCTTTGAAGCCGCTAGTTCCTCCTCCCTTCCTCTCCCATTGTTGGCCTCCCACCTCCCTTTCCCACAGTTGCCAAAAGGTATGGTTAATGATTTTTAGTTTTTATGAACTAAGTTCTAAACTAGGATTATTGTTGATATATTTTGTTGGTACTAGCATTTAGATTTATCAACCTTCACCAATATTAATCTTTTTTGGATTTTGAGTTTCCCTTCTAGCATTTTGTGATAAATTGATGATAATTGATAAGTTTGTTTTTATTAGTTAGCAGTTGTATAGACAACTTTTTGACATTTAGTGGTAATTATTGTACATTGTATTAGTCAGAGTCAACACTTTAATTAGCTAGTGCTGGATGTTCCCTTACTATTTGTAAGGGCATTTTTGTTTATGAAGAATTGTTCAATCCTATTTCTGTAGGTTTTAATTGCTAGCCAGTGAAAAATATAAACGTTTTTAAAAAAAACACTTTCAATATCCGTTTTTTAAAAAAGGGATGTCAAAAGTGTCATTTAGACGTCCCTTTCCAAAATAGGGACATCTAAAGTGCGACCTTTAGGCATTCTTTTATTTATGAGTATTATTGCCATTATTTACTACATCGCTCACATAGACGTTCCCTATTTTCAGACATTAAAAGGGCTAAAAAAGGGATGTTAACAGCGTTTTCTATAGTAGTGGCACTTGTAAGAGTACAAGGTGCTAGACCAACCCACTATGAGGAAGCTGGATGGATCAAGTCATAAGCTTGTCTCATATATAACCACGTCACTATGCCCTTTAACCTAAGATCATCATGAATAAGAGTCGCTCAGCTTTAACCTAGTCAAAAGTCACCTTTGACCTGCTAATAATAAAGGCTATGTTCAAGCTTAGTGGTTTTCATATAAAGGATTGTGAATGGTCAAGATGGAATTCGTCCCTCACATTAGTAGAGAGATATTACTGGGCCCCTTGATGAGTGAGTCTGAGAAATGTATGGCCATAATATGATGGAAGTGAGTTTTCATTTTTATAATCAAACTACTTTGGGATTGAGAAAGTGATGATCAGGAATGGGAGGATGACATTCTCCATGCCTCATCCTTGAGTGAAATGTTGTGTGTCAAAAGGGATGTGATATGGTTATATGACAGGTTGCATTAGTTTATTGATCCTCATATGAATTGGTTATGCGTAATGTCTTGCTAGAGCTCTCTTACGACTTGTGGGTTAGTATAGTCATTGGCCCATTGTCAACTTCATATGGGCCTACAAGGTCGCACACAAAAAAAAGACCAACACGAGCTATAATGTCCTTCTTTATTGAATCTTAGATATGTCTAGATTTAATGAATGTAATGGTTAATCTAGGGTGGATGAATATAGATATATATAAATATATTTATATTTAAAAAGAAAATTAATAATATTATACATACATACATATATATATATATGTATGTATGTATATATATGTATATATATTATATATGATAATATTATTCTATTGTGTTAGTTTTAAATTTAGTTTTATCTAATAAATTAAATTTAATAACTAACATGATAAGGATATAATATCTCATATTTAATTTATAAAGATAAATTAAATCTATTTCCATTGACTCTTTGTTTAGATTAAATAAACAAGTTAAATTAAAACTATTGGATAGATTTTAATTAAACCAGAATTATTTAATTTTCTTATCAAAAGACAAATAAGTGTTAATTGAGATGATATGGATTTTGAAATTAACTAAGATTAATTTTAAAAATCCAATATCCATCATTAAATAGAAAGCCCTTACTAGTTATTTAAAAAGGGTGAGCTAGGGTTTTCTATGGCTAATGAAAAAGCAAGATAGAGAGCCGTAAGAAAAGAAAACCTCTAAAAAGGGTCATTGGTAGCTCTAGCATGCTATTTGTGCTGGATTCTTATTAATGTGGATACCGGTAGAGGGAGATGATTCGAGTTGTTAGCTCCTTAAGATCGAAAAGAAAGACTGAACCATAAGAAATTTTGAATTGAAACACCATTGCCAAATCCGCTATCTGGATTGGAAAAATTTTGAATTTTAGTTTTTCCACTATGCCTACCAATCCCAACAGTGGCATCAGAGATAGGTTAATTGTGTGTTTATGTTGAGTTTGAGGTTTCATCTCGATTATAAATTGTATATGTGGTATAAAAGTTGTATGTGATATATTGCTTTAGATTTGATTGATGGTGATTAATCAAGAAGGATATGAGACCAAGGAAAACTTGGCCTGGCTTTAGTACTTTTGTGTTATGGGATTGTTAGATTCAAAATCTCATGGGTAGCATGTTGAGTAGAAACATGTGGGGATCTCTTACATGAAATGTTAAGGATGAATAAATTAAAAAGATTCATAACTATTGTTGGAGACATATGATACCTCTACTGGTAGTGTCAAAAAGCTTGAAAATCAAGCAAAATATGAGGAAGATAGTATTATAGAAACCAAACATACTAAATTAGCATACCTTTGCCTTTCTAGTAGGGGAGGATCATTCTCATTAAAAGTGGGGATCACTCTTAATTTCACTAAGGAATTAGCAGGACCGCCATGGCTAACTATTCGTAGTGTGACATAATCATAACATTTATTGCTTTTCATATTATATGAATTGTTTTTGGGCAGAAAAAAAAATATTATATGAATTGTTATTTTCTGTGGTTTTAATTTCTAAAATTGTTTGGGTATGGTGAACAATATGGCTTTAGTTCTACAAGAGTTGCAAAATTTTTCAACAAATCCTACATGTTGTGCCTTCCACTATATAGTCTGAATCAATATTTTAAAAGCCGAATCGGCTGACAAACCGAAGTGACTATTGGGTCATTGGTCGCATGGTTGGACCAATCAAATCGGCGATCAGACCGATGACATAATAATTAAATAAAAATAAGATTATATGTATATACAATTATATAAATAAAAAATATAAATATGAAATTTTAATATTACTTAAAAATATATACATACAAAAGCTTATATGTATCATATTTCCCAAATTCCAAGTTCTAATACATTGAAATCATTAAAAATAGTGCAATAACATATCAATAATACCAATTGCTAGTTCCTGGTTCAACCACCCCAGTTCTCGGCCTAACAGTCGATCTAAATGATGAAATAGTTGAACCATGATGAACGAGCCGAAAGCTCTGCTGGACACTGGTCCGACCATATAGTCAAGTCTGGTTCTTGTTAGAACCGGATGACACCCAAAAGGGGGGGTGAATTAGGTGTGAATTGAAAAACTTAAGAACTTGAAAAATCTTTTTGGATCTTAGTGGAAGCAATAAATATGAAAGTAATGAATCATAAATCAACAGTAAGATTAAATAATGTAAGCTGGAAATATAAGAGCTTAGGGAAGAGAATATGCAAACTATGATTTATCCTGGTTCAGTCCAATCTGTGATGGCCTACGTCTAGTCCCCAGGCTCCTCCTGAGATTTTCAAATCCAGTATTTTCTTGTTTAATTCAGGCACAAGAAAAGCCTTTACAAAGTTCTCACTAAGATACTGCCCCTTACAGCAAGTCTTACGAGCAAAGCAATCCCGAAGATCTTTCCTTTCTGCTTACCCGTGCAAGTCTTACGAGCAACAACGTTTTCTCCTGCTTACACCCTTGTAAGTCTTACGAGTAGCAACGTTCTCTATTGCTTGCACCTTGTAAGTCTTACGAGCAGAAAGTCTTACCAAATAATAGAGGTTGCTTTTCATTCTGACTGTGGATGATTATGACTGTAATATAATAGAGGTTGCTTTTCATTCTCCATTCACAGACCAGATCTCATTGTTCATCACTCAAATAAGAAGATGACCTAGACTTGACTATTCGTCACTTAGTCGCATCTTGAAATTGCCTCTGTATACTTTTACCTATCTTCTCTTTCCATCGTGGGTGCTCATGCCGTCAATCGAAGAGGAAAGAGATGATTATCGGTGATAGAATAAGCAAGTGGAGATGAAGGAGATGGGGAGAAGACATAGAGAAGTGAGAAAGATTTGAGCCACAATGCTAGGAATAGGAATGGGATGAGGGTATTTCAATCTGAAAATTATTATAAATGTGGATATTTTGGTCATAAAATTTTCCAATCCCAGCATCGCTTCACCAATACCAGGGGATGGGTGGCTTTCCAACAATCCCACTTTTCTAGTACTGCCAACCCCATGTTATCCCCTATCCCTTGTACCAAACGTGACAAAATAGGCAATACCAGTGCCAATCCCAATACCAACCCCTCCAATACCATGTACCAAATAAGGCCTTTGTGTCTTAGCTTAGCCAAGTTGTGTGTAACCATTGATTGAGTGTTTCTGTCATTTCATGTACATCCCAATTCACTATTTTATTCTATTAAATGTATTAATTACAAATAAGGAATATTTGTGATTGAAAATAGGATATTACAAACAATACCATCATCATCAGTAGTAAGAGGCGGCTAGACGACACATTGACAGACAGGGGGAACCAATGGATTCTCCTCGTCAGGGAATAGGCGACTGCACAAGCGCTCCAACATGTAGTTCGTGATATCCTGGCACTACGTATGCTGAGCATAGTAGAAATCAGCCTGTCGTTGCATTTGCTACATATGATGGGCCATCACAGCATGTGTTCTAGCAACCTTGTAATATCCTGATTTGTAATCAAGGATTAGTAGCTTCAAATGATGTAATTAATGTTAATTAAGCATATTTGAAGTATATGTTGTGTGTTATGATATAAGGATGATTAGTGATGATTTCATGAGTCAAGAACCAATCAGGGGTAAAACGGTAAATTTACCAACTGTCTGGTTAGCTAATGATAAGAAAAACCCCTTAGTAATCAAAATCAATGGTTGAGATTGAAAGACCAAGGGGTGGAATTTGATGCAAGCAAGCTTAGGTGAAAGCATTGTGGGAAGAGTAAGATGATGCCAAGTGGCAAGCTTTGGACCATTGGATGAGTCAAAGTTTTCAAACACTCTTCTCTCTCCCTCTTAGTCGGTTTTTGGCATGGGAAAAAGGAAAGAATGATCATCACCAACATCTCACCTTCTCTCTCCATTTCTTCCATTTTCGGTGGTGCAAGCTAAGGAAAGAGAAAGAGAAAAGCTTAAGTCTTGGTAAGTAAAGGTCTCTATATGCTTATATACCTTTCATTAATGTTGATCAAGAAGTTGAGAGCATTACTTCTATGATTTCAGAATTTCCATTGGTGGTGGTTGATTGTTTGGTAAATCTGAAAAGTGGTGGAATCAAAGTGTTGATTTCAGCAAGTTGAAGAGGTAGGTTTGTAATGCATTTTGATATATATGTCAAGATGTTTGCTTAACCAATGAGAAATCTGGAAATTAGACCTAATTATGATGTTAAATGAAGGGTAGTCTTTGATGAGAGTGTCACTGTTCATTTGGTCAGTTTTGACACTTGGGAGTGATTAGAAATTGATTTGAAGTTGAATAAGGGAAATGTGTTAAGTTGTGGTTTTGGTGGATTTATGGTTTAGAGATGAGATCTTGTTGTTGAGTGGAAATTTGGGTTGTTTATGGTTGTCAATGGGTTCCTTGTGATGATATATGAGAGAATGAGTAATGGTATGAGTTAGGGAACCATTGGAATTCATTTGGTGAATTCTGGTAAACCATGTCAGTTTCCGCATTTTGGGTTTCTGGTGTGAATTCTCGAGTGAGAGAAGAACTCACTCGAGCACAGGATGAACGTGCTCGAGTGAGCATGTTTGTGCTCGAGTGAGGGTGCCTTTCTGGTGCTGCGGGTGAGTGTCTCAGGATATCACTCGTGAGTGATTGCCAAGAGTGCGCCTGGCACTCGCGAGCATTGAGGGATCACTCGCGAGCACTGGGGTTGTGCTCGAGTGAGTCTGTTGCCTGGGAGTTGGGGTGCTCTCGGGTAGGCACTCGCTGCCTTGTGCTCGCGAGCACTAAGGGTCAGTGCTCGAGCACAAGTGTTTGTGCTCGAGTGAAGGTGAAAGAAGAGGTTGAGAGGTGCTCTCGGGTTGTCACTCGCAGGCCTCACTCTTGTGATGCTCGAGTGTGCTCGGGGTCTCTGCTCGAGCACAGCCTCTTGTGCTCGAGTGAGAGTGTGGATTTGTAGAGGAGGTTGCTCTCGGGCAAGCACTCGCGGGAGGTCACTCGCATGTGTGCTCGAGTGAGAGTGTAGGTTGGTCGCGGGAGTTGCTCTCGGGCAAGCACTTCCTGCGTCTCACTCGCGAGTGAGGGGGAGTTGTGCTCGAGCACGGCCTTCTGTGCTCGAGTGAGGGGTGCGAGTGAGGGGTCCAAAAATCAGATCTTAGCTTTCTAAAGAGGGATCTTTGGGGATAGTTATCCCAACCCTTTAGGCATATGTTTAGGCATATTATGGCTATCTAAAGAGTCCAAATGAATACCAACTTAGAGTGTTATTGAAGTAAGAACTTGGAAAAGGAAATTAACCAAATGTCCCTATTTTGATTATAGGATTTGATATCTGCTATCCTCGTGAGCCTACTGTGCCCAGAGACATCAGGAAAGGATCAGGTAGTGACTTTTATTTCGTACCATTTGTGATGCATCGTATGTGTGTATTTTCATTGCTTTGCGATAAGTTCGTATGCTGCGACTTATGTGGATATATGTGAGCACCGTCAGTCCAATAGTCCCTGAGTAGCTAACAACGGTTCGGATAAAGACTGTGTGTCTTTCCGGCGGAGAAAGGGGATGAGGATGAGGTGTGATTATGTGACATGAAAGCCAAGAGGCTGATTGTGGGCCGAAAGGTCGGTTATGTGCCGAAAGGCTATTTGTGAGGCTGACGAGCCGTTTGTGAAGCCGGATAGCTATGTGCTATAAGGCTATATGTATGCACTGCCACGCCAATAGTCCCTGAGTAGCTAACAACGGTTCGGGTTAGGCAGTGTGCCTTCCCGGCGGAGAAAGGGGAGGAGGCTGGAGTGTGATATGTGTTGCTGCTGTATGATGATTTACTTACATGCTATGTACTTATGTGTGGTATAAATGCTTAGTTACTACTGGGATTCTTTAGAATCTCATTCTTTCCTTTAAACTAACCTTTCAGACAGGGCGACTGGCTCCAAGGAGAAGCGCGTGACCCGAAGTGGTTAGAGTTTCTTAGGGACATTAGTATAGTTTTGTTGGTATATTCATTTTGGATAGGGATTACTGTATTATGTTTTGGAGATGTATATAGTTTGAAATACTTGGTTGTAATCCCTAAACAGGATTTGGAATTCTAGGTATGTAGTTGAACCCGGGGGTTGCCGGGAGTTTGGTTATACACTCTGTTATTCGTAAATGTATATAAACTGCGCAGGTGATTATATTCGATAAATTGAACTTGAGACTGGAAGAGGAATGAAGTTTTGAAAATTTCGTAAAGTCCCTACTACTAGAGGGAAGTTTAAATGAGTTTTAAACCATACGACGGTCTCTAATCTAATTTAATTACCTAATATCGAGTTATAATCACGTGTTTAAAAGCAGGGTGTTACATTTTGGTATCAGAGATGTAGTTCCTGGCAAGGGTAGAGTTTGCTAGGATAGATCCCTTAGTTGGTTCAGGGATAAAAGATTGTTTGTGAATGATTGTTATGTGTGCACATATATGTTTAAATGATTTGTATATATATAAGTTTTGTGACCATATGTGCATACTGTCTCTGCTGAATTAATGGGGTAAGTTGCTTGTAGAATGAAGAAAACCAGAGGACGCCCCAAAATTCCGCGTGTAGACCCCGTGGTGGAGGTTGATAATGAAAACCCACCAGATCCTATGCATGAGTTGATGAGTCTAATCAAGGATCAGCGGGACATGATCACTGAGTTAAGGGACGAGCTCAGAGCAGAGAAGGCAAAGAATAAGGAAGTTCCGGTTCAGTCTATTCCGGAAGAAACTCAAGAGGAGACCCGTTATGAGGACACTGCAGAAGGATCAGCACGACCTCTAGAATCCCCACCTCGTGCTACCTTGAATCCGGAATCATATGGGATGCCACCCAGGGAGGAAAAAGACCTTCAGTATTGGGTCACCCGATTCTGTAAGCATTTGCCTCCGGCGTTCAGAGGGAGGTTTGATCCTCAAGTGGCAGAAGATTGGCTGAATCGTCTGGAAAAGATATTTGAGGTTCTCGGATGTCCGGATGAAGTGAAGCCACGGTTGGCCGTCTACAAGCTCGAAGGGGATGCAGATCGTTGGTGGCGGAATATCGCCTCAACATTGAAGAGCAATGAAACACCACTGACTTGGGAGTTGTTCTTACAAGAATTCAACGAGAAGTATTTCCCGAAGTCAGTCCAGCTTGAAAAGGAGACAGAATTCCTTAATATCAGGCAAGGGGACACGGAGAGTTTTGATGACTACTTGTCCCGATTCATCCGCCTGTCCCGGTATTCCTCCTATCTTCGGTACAAGGATGACGGAGAATGGAGCTCAGATATGCTTATTCGTGGTCTGAGACGAGAGTTGAGGAAGCGATTGGTTACTCACCGATTTAAGAAATTCAATAAGGCTGTGGAGCAATGTCGAATCACGGAAAACAACTTGAGAGAGGTGTATCCTAACAAAGCTATTGGCCACCGCAGTGAGCCTAGTAAGGGTAATGTTCCTCAGAAGCGTAAAGGCCAAGGATCATCTTCATTCAAGGGTGGTGATAAGAAGCCCTATCAGCCTGGAGGTCGTGAACCTCAGAGATTTGCAACCGAGTGGAAATGTCGTCGCTGTAACAAATCACATTACGGCCAGAATTGTCAGGGAGAGATGATTTGTTTTAACTGCAAGCGGCCAGGACATCTTTCCAGAGATTGTCAACAACCACGAGCGGAGCAAAGGCCGAAGACACAGGGTCGAGTGTTTGCAATGACCCATGAGGAGGCTCGTAGATCTCCTGAGTTGATACAAGGTAAAATCTCCCTAAATGGCTATCTATTACAAGCATTGTTCGACTCGGGTGCCAGTCATTCCTTTATTGCGTATGATTGTGTAAAACGCCTGGGTATGCATGTGCATAAGTTACCATTTGATTTGGTAGTATCGACTCCGATGGGTGTTAAGGCCTTAACCACAGAAGTTTGTCTGAATTGTGTTATAACTGTGGAAGGGCGTCAGTCTGTTGTAGATTTGATTTGTTTGCCGCTTTACCAGTTGGAAGTCATTTTGGGTTTTGATTGGTTAACGGCAAATAACGTATTACTTGATTGCGGGAATAAGAGGATAGTATATCCTGTTTCTCAAAGGGCTGAAGTTGTAGGTGCTTGTATGAATTTTCTTTCTACAGCTAAAGCTGAGAGATATATTGAAAAGGGTTGTCAGGGGTATATGGTATTCTTCTCTATTCAGAGGGAAACTGACGAAATGTTGAGTAATATACCCGTGGTAAATGAATTCCCTGAGGTGTTTCCGGATGACCTTAGCGGATTGCCTCCTGAGAGGGAAGTTCAGTTCCCGATTGACATTGTACCTGGAGCTGGTTCTATTTCGAAAGCCCCATATCGTATGGCCCCAAACGAGATGGCGGAACTAAAGAAACAAATAGAAGATTTGCTTGAGAAAGGATTCATTAGACCCAGTGTATCGCCTTGGGGAGCTCCAGTGTTATTCGTAAAGAAGAAAGATGGAAGCCTTCGGTTGTGTATCGATTACAGGGAATTGAACAAGGTTACTATTAAGAACAAGTACCCACTTCCCCGGATCGATGACTTGTTGGATCAACTCTCTAGATCGTGTGTATTCTCAAAGATTGATCTAAGGTCAGGGTATCATCAGCTGCGAGTAAAAGCGGAAGATATTCCGAAAACTGCTTTCAGGACCCGGTATGGTCATTATGAGTTTTTGGTGATGCCATTTGGGCTAACCAATGCGCCTGCGGTTTTCATGGATTACATGAACCGTATCTTTCGGAAATATCTGGACCAGTTTGTTGTGGTGTTTATCGATGACATTCTGATATATTCAAAAAGCAAGGAAGAGCATGAGCATCATTTGAGAATTGTATTGAACATCTTGTATGAGAAGAAACTATACGCGAAGTTGAGTAAATGCGAATTTTGGCTATCGGAAGTGAGATTCCTAGGCCATGTTATCTCGCAAGAAGGGGTCTCTGTGGATCCCAGTAAAGTGGAAGCAGTACTAGATTGGAAGAGGCCAGAATCTGTGGCAGAAGTACGCAGTTTTCTGGGTCTTGCCGGGTACTATCGGAGATTCATTCAGAATTTCTCCCGTATTGCGTTGCCGATGACCAAGCTCACGAGAAAGGATCAGCCGTTTGTGTGGGATGATAAATGCGAAAATTGTTTTGTGGAGCTGAAGGAGAGGTTGACGTCGGCACCTGTGTTGATTTTGCCCGATCCCAGTGTGACATATGTTGTGTACTCTGATGCCAGTGGGCAGGGATTAGGGTGTGTCCTTATGCAGCAGGGACGTGTGGTGGCCTACGCCTCTCGACAGCTCAGACCTCATGAATTGAATTATCCCACTCATGATCTGGAGCTTGCGGCCATTGTGTTTGCTTTGAAAATCTGGCGTCATTACCTGTATGGTGTGACTGTGGAACTGTACTGCGACCACAAGAGTCTCAAGTATCTTTATGATCAGAAAGAACTGAATATGAGACAGCGCCGTTGGATGGAATTGCTTAAGGACTACGATCTGGAGATTAAATATCATCCGGGTAAAGCCAATGTAGTCGCTGATGCTCTGAGTCGAAAGACTGTGCTCGTTGCAGCTATGATGATACGAGAGGAGAAATTGATTGAAGATTTTCGTGATTTGAATTTGACGAACCAAATCATCTGTGCCAATTACACTGTTTCCCAGGAGGAAAGTGATCTAAAAGCTGAGATTGAAGAAGCTCAGAGGCAAGATGACTGGATACAGCGAAATCTGATTCGGATTGAACGGGGAGAAGTCCCGGGTTATGATTTGTCGCCTAGAGGATTGATTCGCTATCAGAATAGAGTCTGCGTTCCACTCAAGGCGGAGTTGCGACAAAAGATTCTAGATGAGGCGCATAAGAGCCAGTACACTCTTCATCCTGGTATGACCAAGATGTACCATAATCTGAAATCTGTGTATTGGTGGCCGGGTTTGAAGAGTGATGTGACCAAGTATGTGGCGAGATGCCTCACTTGTCAGAAAGTAAAGATCGAGCACCAAAGACCACCTGGTTTGCTCCAGAGTCCTGAGATTCCCGAATGGAAATGGGAAAGTGTGACTATGGACCTTGTGACGGGATTGCCCAAGATCAGAAATTACGATGCGATCTGGGTAATTGTGGATCGGTTAACGAAGTCGGCGCACTTCATACCAATCAATGCTGGTTATTCTCCTGACAAACTAGCAGAGATTTATGTTCGTGAGATCGTGAAACTCCATGGTGTTCCTAAGAATATCATTTCTGATCGAGACCCACGATTTACTTCGAGGTTCTGGAAAGCGTTGCATAAAGCCTTGGGAACTCAATTGAGATTCAGTACGGCTTATCATCCACAGACGGATGGACAGTCAGAAAGGACAATCCAGACGCTGGAAGACATGTTGCGAGCCTGTGTTCTCGACTTTAAAGGAAGTTGGGATCGCTTTCTTCCACTAGCGGAATTTGCCTACAACAATAGCTATCATGCGAGCATTCAGATGGCTCCGTATGAAGCATTGTATGGAAGACGGTGTCAATCGCCTTTGTGTTGGAACGAGCTATCCGAAAGGAAGTTATACGGACCAGATTTGGTTGATCAGACCTCAGCACAGATTCAGATTATTCGAAGGAGGTTACTTGCAGCGCAGAGTCGACAGAAGAGCTATGCTGACAAGAGGAGACGACCTCTAGAGTTTGAGGCTGGGGATCATGTGTTCTTGAGAGTATCACCAGTTACGGGCGTTGGGCGAGCTATCAAGAGGAAGAAGCTAAGCCCGAGGTATATAGGTCCTTTTGAGATCCTTGAGAGGATTGGGCCTGTTGCGTATCGAATAGCTTTACCCCCAAGTTTGAGCAGACTTCATGACGTGTTTCACGTTTCCCAACTGAAGAAGTACCAACCAGACCCATCCCACATAGTTGAGTATGAGAATGTTGAGCTTCAAGACAACTTCACATATGCGGTGGAGCCAGAGCAGATCATTGACCGGGAGGAGCGACGGCTCAGACACCGAAGCATTCCATATGTGAAGGTGGTCTGGAAGGGAATGACTCCGAGCGAGGCAACTTGGGAAGCGGAGGAAGATCTGCAGAGAAGATATCCGGAGTTTATGACTCAAGTAATGTAACAATTTCGAGGACGAAATTAAATTTTCGGGGGGAGAATTGTAATATCCTGATTTGTAATCAAGGATTAGTAGCTTCAAATGATGTAATTAATGTTAATTAAGCATATTTGAAGTATATGTTGTGTGTTATGATATAAGGATGATTAGTGATGATTTCATGAGTCAAGAACCAATCAGGGGTAAAACGGTAAATTTACCAACTGTCTGGTTAGCTAATGATAAGAAAAACCCCTTAGTAATCAAAATCAATGGTTGAGATTGAAAGACCAAGGGGTGGAATTTGATGCAAGCAAGCTTAGGTGAAAGCATTGTGGGAAGAGTAAGATGATGCCAAGTGGCAAGCTTTGGACCATTGGATGAGTCAAAGTTTTCAAACACTCTTCTCTCTCCCTCTTAGTCGGTTTTTGGCATGGGAAAAAGGAAAGAATGATCATCACCAACATCTCACCTTCTCTCTCCATTTCTTCCATTTTCGGTGGTGCAAGCTAAGGAAAGAGAAAGAGAAAAGCTTAAGTCTTGGTAAGTAAAGGTCTCTATATGCTTATATACCTTTCATTAATGTTGATCAAGAAGTTGAGAGCATTACTTCTATGATTTCAGAATTTCCATTGGTGGTGGTTGATTGTTTGGTAAATCTGAAAAGTGGTGGAATCAAAGTGTTGATTTCAGCAAGTTGAAGAGGTAGGTTTGTAATGCATTTTGATATATATGTCAAGATGTTTGCTTAACCAATGAGAAATCTGGAAATTAGACCTAATTATGATGTTAAATGAAGGGTAGTCTTTGATGAGAGTGTCACTGTTCATTTGGTCAGTTTTGACACTTGGGAGTGATTAGAAATTGATTTGAAGTTGAATAAGGGAAATGTGTTAAGTTGTGGTTTTGGTGGATTTATGGTTTAGAGATGAGATCTTGTTGTTGAGTGGAAATTTGGGTTGTTTATGGTTGTCAATGGGTTCCTTGTGATGATATATGAGAGAATGAGTAATGGTATGAGTTAGGGAACCATTGGAATTCATTTGGTGAATTCTGGTAAACCATGTCAGTTTCCGCATTTTGGGTTTCTGGTGTGAATTCTCGAGTGAGAGAAGAACTCACTCGAGCACAGGATGAACGTGCTCGAGTGAGCATGTTTGTGCTCGAGTGAGGGTGCCTTTCTGGTGCTGCGGGTGAGTGTCTCAGGATATCACTCGTGAGTGATTGCCAAGAGTGCGCCTGGCACTCGCGAGCATTGAGGGATCACTCGCGAGCACTGGGGTTGTGCTCGAGTGAGTCTGTTGCCTGGGAGTTGGGGTGCTCTCGGGTAGGCACTCGCTGCCTTGTGCTCGCGAGCACTAAGGGTCAGTGCTCGAGCACAAGTGTTTGTGCTCGAGTGAAGGTGAAAGAAGAGGTTGAGAGGTGCTCTCGGGTTGTCACTCGCAGGCCTCACTCTTGTGATGCTCGAGTGTGCTCGGGGTCTCTGCTCGAGCACAGCCTCTTGTGCTCGAGTGAGAGTGTGGATTTGTAGAGGAGGTTGCTCTCGGGCAAGCACTCGCGGGAGGTCACTCGCATGTGTGCTCGAGTGAGAGTGTAGGTTGGTCGCGGGAGTTGCTCTCGGGCAAGCACTTCCTGCGTCTCACTCGCGAGTGAGGGGGAGTTGTGCTCGAGCACGGCCTTCTGTGCTCGAGTGAGGGGTGCGAGTGAGGGGTCCAAAAATCAGATCTTAGCTTTCTAAAGAGGGATCTTTGGGGATAGTTATCCCAACCCTTTAGGCATATGTTTAGGCATATTATGGCTATCTAAAGAGTCCAAATGAATACCAACTTAGAGTGTTATTGAAGTAAGAACTTGGAAAAGGAAATTAACCAAATGTCCCTATTTTGATTATAGGATTTGATATCTGCTATCCTCGTGAGCCTACTGTGCCCAGAGACATCAGGAAAGGATCAGGTAGTGACTTTTATTTCGTACCATTTGTGATGCATCGTATGTGTGTATTTTCATTGCTTTGCGATAAGTTCGTATGCTGCGACTTATGTGGATATATGTGAGCACCGTCAGTCCAATAGTCCCTGAGTAGCTAACAACGGTTCGGATAAAGACTGTGTGTCTTTCCGGCGGAGAAAGGGGATGAGGATGAGGTGTGATTATGTGACATGAAAGCCAAGAGGCTGATTGTGGGCCGAAAGGTCGGTTATGTGCCGAAAGGCTATTTGTGAGGCTGACGAGCCGTTTGTGAAGCCGGATAGCTATGTGCTATAAGGCTATATGTATGCACTGCCACGCCAATAGTCCCTGAGTAGCTAACAACGGTTCGGGTTAGGCAGTGTGCCTTCCCGGCGGAGAAAGGGGAGGAGGCTGGAGTGTGATATGTGTTGCTGCTGTATGATGATTTACTTACATGCTATGTACTTATGTGTGGTATAAATGCTTAGTTACTACTGGGATTCTTTAGAATCTCATTCTTTCCTTTAAACTAACCTTTCAGACAGGGCGACTGGCTCCAAGGAGAAGCGCGTGACCCGAAGTGGTTAGAGTTTCTTAGGGACATTAGTATAGTTTTGTTGGTATATTCATTTTGGATAGGGATTACTGTATTATGTTTTGGAGATGTATATAGTTTGAAATACTTGGTTGTAATCCCTAAACAGGATTTGGAATTCTAGGTATGTAGTTGAACCCGGGGGTTGCCGGGAGTTTGGTTATACACTCTGTTATTCGTAAATGTATATAAACTGCGCAGGTGATTATATTCGATAAATTGAACTTGAGACTGGAAGAGGAATGAAGTTTTGAAAATTTCGTAAAGTCCCTACTACTAGAGGGAAGTTTAAATGAGTTTTAAACCATACGACGGTCTCTAATCTAATTTAATTACCTAATATCGAGTTATAATCACGTGTTTAAAAGCAGGGTGTTACAAACCTTCTATCAAAGCTCCTTAATAGAGTCATCCCTCAGATGTCTGACCTCAAATGTAGATTATCAAAGCTGCCAGCCTTAGAGGCACCGCTCCTGCCGTAGGCCATGCTAGGTCTAGCACCTATCCCCATACCCCTTACATGACTAGGGTGCTCAACTGGACTCAAACCCACTTTCAATGGCGCAGTGGGGTATTGTTCTTGGTTTCTAGTAGTTCAGCCTGCAACTGCTACATCTGCTCTTGCCATTTTATGAAATAATTAATTATTATTATTATTCACAATAAAGTATTTTTATAAAAAAATATTACAATAAATTATTATTATATAATAATAAATTAACTTACAATGGCCTCCTCTACCTACTGATAGGCTGGAGTTTTGTCACAGTGTCTATGGGTGATAGTGAATAAGTTTTCATAGTCTATCTAACAGTTCCTTTGCTGTGCCTTCCTCTCCTAAAAGAATTGAAAATTTAAATTAGTATTATGAATAATAAAACACTAAGTTTATAAAATGAAATAACTAGCTAAAAGTAATTGCATTGTAAACAATTACCAGCTCTCTGTAAGTGACAACAAATGTCTTTGATCCGGCCATGTGGTGGATCCTCTACTACCCTCAAAACCTCGTATTCCTCTGAGAAAGCTGCTGCTTAAAAAAGAAATATTAAAAATATTAAAACAATAATAATTATTAAAAACATAAAATTTATATTAAAATTATAACTACAAATAACTTACCTACCCCTCTATACTCCTCCTGAACTAGACAAAACCCACCAAGTCGTTTGGTGGGACATTGTCCAGGATGTTGTCGATCATCTACTATAGAGGAATCATCCCATTATTTTTCATACTGTGGAAGAGACGAATCCTCCTATTCCTCTAACTGTCGTCCTTCTTTATCAGCATATACCTCTTCCTGTTGTCTCGGACGGCAAGCCTATCCTGTAATAAAATAAAAAAATAATTATATATGACTATTCACAAATCAACAAATTAATAAATAATAATTAAATACAATTAATTATAAATTAAACCATTTAATACAATTGATACAATTAATTAAGAATAGGTGACCCCTATTGTGGATGGGCTAGTCCATAGCCTCATTCTACGGAACTACAACTCGTAGTGTTTAGTCTAGGTTATTCAAAATGGTCACGTCTAGCCTCCTCGTAGAAATGTTCCCCTGCTCATCTGCATAATTTACTACATATGTTAGTTAAATTTAAATTCACATTTAACAGGTTAAATTTAAATATTTATTTTATTAAATAAAAAATTACATTTCCTTAGACCTACACCTCAAACCCAGAGATTGGGAAGATGACCGTCGTGGGTTGTTCTGGTCCCACCCCTTCTCCTCATCCAGAAACCGCTCCATATCACTAAGTGGAATCAGGATCTCAAACTCCTCATTCTCATTATAGTTACTGAGACTCAGATCACCTCCCTCTCCCAGAATAGCAAGGGGCACCTGTGGTGCTGTTGCCTCCTATGGGGCCATCTGTTGTAGTTGTGGTGGGGCTGACTTTTATGGCTGCTGTAAGGCCATCTACTGTGGCATGGTCAACCTCCCTCCACACTGACCCCTTCCACTGCTATCTCCCCTACTACTGCTAACCCGCAGAAGTAGTCTAGGGTGAAGCTTGGCCTCATTCCCCTTCCCCTTATCCCTCATTGAAGCCATATCAACTATAAAATATAAAAAATAAATAAAAAATTAGTAACATTTATATATAAAATATAATAACTTTCATACCTCAAGTGTGAAAAATATGGAATGATGTTACAAAACTCTCAAAGAGATGTCAGAAAGCTCATATCTAAAGGAAAACTCTCAAAGAACCGTTACAAAACAAAATGGCCAAATGGATAACTAAAGGGTCACTGGATATTTATAGCGTTGAATTTTGTAGTAGTTATTGATAAAATTGCTACATAAAGCACTACAAACTCACTTTGGTCAGCATAACACTTTGCAGCGATTACCACTAACTACTATATATGTAAAGACTGTTGAAATTCTATTACGGTTTTGACCAAAAACCACTACAAATATGGTTTACATTTGTAGCGGTTTTATAGAATTGCTATAAGCAGATGATCATTTGCATTCCGTAGCAGTTTTTGACGCCATATAACAGCCTAATTGTTAAGCTGCTTCATGCTAGCTTAACGCCATATTTGTCATGGTTCATATGATATAACCGCTACAAATTAGCCGCTACAACTTATGGTGGGAAATTGGCACCAAATTTGTAGCAGCTTGTTTTTGTAAACCACTACAAATAACGTTGGCGGCGAAGCTTACCAATACAAATTTGTAGCAGTTCATGTAAAATCCACTACAACTAATTATTATTGTAGTGGTTAAAGATAACCGCTACAAAATCACCACTATGAAATGTCATTGTTTTTCTAGAGCTTCATGATACCGTCAAAGTCTTAAGGGCATCATAGAAGGTTTAATTCCTTCCAGAGAATAACACCATAATGGAACAATGATCTTCCATCTACATCCCATATTGCATATTACTTCTTTCAGCGCATAAAGTATAAAATGGATGCTACGGTGTTCATCTTAGCTTGTAAGAGCGTATGTCAATTTTGGTCTCTTACGCCATACATACTTCAGTTTTAGGTACACACAGTATCTGTCAAACCCCTTAACATTTTGATATTTGCCCTAATGGAAGGGTCAAATTAATCAAATTTCAACCCTAACCCCTTTGCTCTAGGACTGGTCGAAACTTATCCAAGAAAAGAAAAAATTTTTGTTTTCATGATTCAATCCATAAAACATCTTCCTTTCACTTGTAACTACTAATGAACATGATTAATGTAAATTTGGGTAGTATAACCCTTTATGGTTTGGCAACCCTAAAAATACAAAACCATGAAATCAAGCCTCAAATCTAACTAGACAACCACAACAAGCAATAACCATCAAGATAAGACAAGCTTTTAAGCTCACCTTGGTTTCTCCTTCTTTCACTCTTTAAATTGTGGCTGATCTCTCTCTCTCCTATCTTCTTGATTTTGATTGCTACAAGTGTTATTCATGAAGGAATAGAGATTAGAAGAGGTCCTATATAAGTTAGAAGGCAAGAATACTTGAATTTCCATCAACTTACCTTGGATTTGCCTTCTTGAACTCTCTTGTCTTTCCTTCTTCTTCAAACTCTTTCTCTCTCTTTCTCTCTTGTGTTGGACGAATAAGGAGCTTAAGGAAGAGGATATGAAGCTTTTAAAATATCCTTTCCACCTCCTTTCTTTGTTGTATTTTATTATAATTGACACATGCCAATTCTTAATTGTCATCATCTTTTTTCATATGACTTATCACTTGCTAACTTAACATAATTGTTTCTCATTCCTCTTGCCTAAAGAAAAGTGACGAAATGAGGCTTCTAAATAACCAAATAGGCTTCTTGAATTTCCTTCATCCATTCCCTTACAATTAATGTCAAGATGAGCATTTATTACAAACTCAACTTTTTGACATATCAAATTGTCACCTTTTTGCTTATTTTAATTACTTCAACTTGGCAATTGTATTTCAATCATGTTTTACCTTTGCTTCTTGCCCAAAAGTAATGAAATGAAGGCCCTTGAAATAACCAAGTATGCTTCTTCAATTATCACAATTTACTTACAATTGTTGACTTTTTAACTAGATTATTCCAACTTTTGTCATATTTATCTCAAATATTCATTTCCCACTTGCTTTTACCTTTATGGACGTACCAAGCCTCTTGAAAATGGGAAAATATGGGTTGTGGATTTAATTTAGCCAATTAACTGTTTTGCTGATACATTTTTGCCACTGCCTTGTTAATATTGCACCTTGCCTAAAAGTTGACAGAATTTTCATCAAACTTTGAAAGCTCATATCTTTATTAATTTTATTTTGAAGGAAAAATGTTGCCTTTAGACAACTGGACACATAGAATTCCAGAATTACCATTTATTGGACACTTCTACATTAACTTTCCAGTTTTACTTGGCTAACTTAAAACATACATAACTCTCAATATATAGGTCCAAATAACTTATATGACCTATCAAATTAAAGTCTAGTTTTATTCAAAAAAATTTCATATTCATTGGAAATAATTTGATTATCCAAAATACATGACAATCTACCTGCCAAGTAGGAAAACACACTAGCAACAAATCCTAATTCTTACAATTTATGCTCCAAACTTAGTCATGTTGTGTGCAACCACTATTTGCAATGTTTTTTTCTTTTATGTGTAGCATATTTTACCATTTTATTCCATTACATGACTCAATAC
Organism: Inga leiocalycina; assembly: GCA_963242795.1. Lineage (NCBI taxonomy): Eukaryota > Viridiplantae > Streptophyta > Magnoliopsida > Fabales > Fabaceae > Inga > Inga leiocalycina. The sequence continues at coordinate 38,951,641 of OY725330.1, read as the reverse complement.
ATGCAAGGAACATTAGTGAATAAAATTGGGATGTTACAATATCTGAACCAAAACTCTTTAACTCTCAACTCCTTATGATATCTTTAGAGAAAAGTCCTCTGCCTAGCTATAGGTCTCATAGATCACACATATCTATGATTCAATCTACTTCACATATATATCTCATCTCAAACTCATTTGAAGCGCCATTTATACAATGATTCTTCTCAACTATCTCATGGTGTTCACTATCTATCTTACCTTCCATGTCCCATTTAAACATGGGGAGATGGCTACCTATGTGAGTGGGCAACCTCAACCTGTACGACATACTAGTTATTATATACCTAACATACTCATATGTATGTATTCACACATAATATACATATTAAGAATGCATTTCCTTTTATTCCTCAAAGTTTAAGACCTTATGTTATACACATGTCCAAGTCCTTAATTCATCTCTCAAACGAATCTCTAACAATGGGCTTTATAAGGGGACCTACAAACATTTTTATAACTAGGAAGATGTAGAACTATAGCTTACTTTGTAGCATCCATATCTCTGATAAAGAGGCATCAAATTCCATTCGCCTTTTTAGATAGTGGTAGAACACCTTATGTGTTATGATTCCATGAAAAACAAAGACACAGATGTCTGTTTCTTACTTCACCAACTCCATTATTCAATGGGAATGCCTTTTCCAAAACTGAAAGTCACTTGTCCAATTCTCCGGTCTATTCAATATTGGAGTATCATTTCAAGTGTGAGTTGCTACCTAATAAAAACTTGTAATTCATGGTTCTTTTAACCTATCTCATGACCATTTTCACAGCATCGCAATACTTCATACCTGGGCTTAATTAAAAATAATTTACAATTCTGATCAATTTCCATATATTTGGTCTTATATACAATAATGTATATATCAAGCTACTGATCATGCTTGAGAATGAGGCTTTTTCATACACTCTATGTCAGATTCTCTTACAGGACACATGCTTTCTCTTAGGTTGCATCTTTTGGTTAAAAGGGCATTTTTGATCTACACGCTTTCATGATGAGATGCTCAAGGATTATATTTGTGAAGCTTCTGACAAACACAGTATAGTCTCCTTATGCAATCTCTGTTTATCTTGTCTCTCAAGATATATTCTATTATGCCTAATGTCTTTTAACTAAAAGTTTCATGGGTGACTAATCCTTAATTGTCTTAACCTTTAAAGACTTATCACGACCAATAATGTGTCATAGATATGAGGACAATACCACAATATCATCCCAAGACCGTATGATATGTATGTAGTGGTGCTCTTTGATCACTTTAAAGTTGACGAGGTGTTCACTCTATGAAAACTTGAGCACTATTGGTCTACTGCCTAGATGATTGTTTCTACAGAGCCCTCAAGTTGCTTCAGATAAAGATTCTTATCAAGTGTTTCCAAGTTTGAAATGTGGTCATTACATTCGTTTGATGCCATTTCAAGCCTAAGCTTATTCTTATAGCCAAAACTAGCCTTTCAAAGTTAAAACTATTGGAAATTGTGCCCTTAGGGCCAATATTGTACTTTGAACATTATTATTTTAACGAATTTTCTCCATTTTGTTATCATATTATCTACACGTTAACTGTGATATTTGTATCCTTGGATAATTCTTGAAGATTGTCCTAAAATGTCCCTGGTTGATCATCTATGTTGGAGCAGAGATGAAACAAGACCAGTATGACGTTTATAAGATATGGAGATACGAATCAAATTTTTTGGAACTTGTAAGAGTACAAGGTGCTGAACCAACCCACTATGGAAAAGCTACATGGATCAAGTCATAAGTTTTTCTCATGTATAACCACGTCACAATGCCCTTAGACCTAAGGTCATCATGGATTCCTACATGAGAGTTGCTAAGCTTTGAACTAGTCAAAAGTCACTTTTGACAGAGTGATGATAAAGGCTATGATCGGGCTTGGTGGTTTTTCTTGCAAAGGAATATGAATGATCAAGATGGAAATTGTCCCTTACATTAGTAGAGAGATATTACTGGGCCTCGATGAGTGAGTCTGAGAAATGTATGGCTATACTACAATGGAAAGGAGTTTCCATTTCTATTGTCAGGTTTCTCAGGAATTGAGAAAGTAATGGTTAGGCACAAGAGGATGACATTATCCATGCCTTATCCTTGATCGATGTATCGTGTGACAAAAGGAATGTGACATGGTTGTATGACAGGTTGCATCGTGATAACGATCCTCATATGATTTGGGTAGTTGTAATATCTTGCTAGAGGCCGCTTGCGACTTTTGGGTTAGTATAGTTATTGGCCAACTGCCAACTTCATATGGGCCTACAGGAACGCACACAAGAATGGCCCAACACGAGATAATGCTTAATTTATGGTGGACGAATTTTATATTTATATTTATATATATAATATAAAATTCGTTAATAATATTATATAGATATATATTTTTGAAATATATATCTTATATATATTATATATATGTATATATATTATATGATATTATTATATTGTGTTAGTTTTTAAATTTAATTTATTAATATATATTAAATTTAATAACTAACATGATAGAGATATAGATCTCGGATTTAATTTATGAAGATAAATTAAATCTAATGGCTATTTATTTGGATTAAATAAATAGGTTAAAACTAAAACTGTTGGATAGATTTAATTTAAATTGAATTTATTTAATTAGCTCGTCAAGATAATTAATTGTTGAACAATTTCGAAATTAATGATGATTAATTTTGAAATTTGAATATAGCCCTCATAAGTTATAAACTTGATGGAGCAGATATACTCATACGCACATGAGAATTCAGAGCCGCAAGGGAAACCCTATGAGACATTGGAGGCGCTAGCACGTAGCCTCTGTTGGAGAGCATTCATGTGGATACCTGAGGTGTTGGCTCCCAGAGATCGTGAAAACCCCAAGTGAAAAGGTACGAGTTCTTTCTAACCCGATTTAAATGCCATTGATAGATCCTCGATTAGGATCGGTAAAATTTTAAAATTCTTCCGCTGTGCCTACCGATCCTAACAAAAACACACAATGTTTCCTGTTGTGTGTACCCTCTATCCACTAAACATGCCTTGGGTTTATCAATTGATTTATTTGCCTTTCCATTTGAGAACCAACATGTTCCTAGATTGCCTTTCAAGTAGGTAATAGATTAATAATTTCTCATTCTTAGTTGCTGTTAAAAGGAATCAATACCTTTTTACATTGCTATCTATCAATTTTCTTAGCAGGTCTAATAAGTGCTTTTCAAACACTTTTAGGATAATCATCATCCTCTTATAGACTAATAATGAGAGCATTTATTGTGATATCCTAAAATTCATTCATAAAAAATCCCATGGATATTTATTATAATAAATGGAATAAAATGATGAATTTTGATACACTTGGAATGACAAAAATAACCTTAGTAAAGGGCACACAAAAATTGGGCCAATATAAGACATAAAGTATAACTTTTGTCTTCCAATGGAACAAGCCTATTCTTGAAGCCCAAAATAATGAATGGAAGAACAAAAATTTTGGGCCCTATTAATTCAGAATTTCAGCCAAGAAGAAGGAAAAGCAAGAATCCACAACATAATACAAAAGAAAGGAAAAAATGTAAGGGTAAAATAGTCATATAGCTAAAAAAATTTAAAGCTAATATTTTCCCTTTTTCTTAGGGTGTTAGATGGCCAAAAAGCAAGAGGCCAAGGGAAATAAATATTTGGGATAATTATGCCAAGAGCTGGAGTAATTTTCGCCAAGTAAAAAGATGTATAAAAGTCAAAAAAGTTACATGTGATTAATTAGCCATGAAATAATATTAAGGATGTAGATGAGATATTTCAAGAGCTTATTGATCCTCTTCTGAGGCCCTCATTTTCATCCAAGTAGAGAGAGAAAGGAGAGAGACCAAGTTTGAAAAAAATTATGATTTAATTAAATTGGCATGTGATTAATACAATAAAATATTATATCTTAAGGAGGTGGAGATGATATTTTTGGAGCTCATTAAGTCTCCTAAAGGCTATAGCATTTTCGGCCAACTCAAACAAATAGAGAGAGAAAGAGTGTTCAAGAACATAAAGAGCAAGAGAGAAGAAGCAAGTTCAAGGAGACAAAATCAAGGTAAGTGGTTGTGAAATTCATGTGTTATTGCTTGCAAATTCATGGAAACTCTCTTTAATCCCTATGCCATCTTGAAATATAATTGAAGCAGGACTAAATCAATAGGAAGAGAGAGGGAGGAGTCATGGTTTTAAAGCTTTAGAGAGAGAAAGCAAAGGTAACTTCAATTACCTTGATTTTCATGTTGATTCAAGATGAATATTGTTGCTTTGGTTGTTTGTTGGCTTGTATTGGTCGGTTTTTATGGTTTGGGATGTTAAAATTAAACCCTAAGGGTTTATTCTGCCTAACTTTCGGCCAGACCTGGAACTAGGGGTTAGAGTTGGAATTTTGTGCAATTTGATGATTCTATTGTGTTTAGAATGGAAAATTGTGTAGGGTACATGTGAATTATGAAGTATGAAGGCATTAGGGTGTGAAATGACAATTTTAGCCCTAAAACTCTAAGTTAGGGGCTGTTGATAAGTATATATTTTATAATTAAATAAGTGTAGATTTAAGATATGTTTGATTACATTTATGAATATTTTGTACCTATTTAATTATCTTTTATATATTTTCTATCATTTAATTAATTATAACAAAAAAGAAGAATTTGAATATAAAATCTACTCACATTCTATTTTCTCTTGCAAGAGATATTATCATACTTAAGAATGAAGGAAGTATTAAATAAATTAAGGAGCAACAAGCAAGCATTGGAGGAGGCAATTCATTAAATAATATATATATATATATCTATATGTCTACTAGAATATATATGATATATATATCATATCTAAAATGAAAGTGATTTTTGGATCTTATATGTATATAAAAACAATAAAAGAGTAAAAACAGATGAGTAGGCATGAAACCTCGTTAAGAGCAATAGAAGAACTTCTTCAGCACAATGTGACACATGAAGAAGGACATATTGGAAGATAATATATTTAATATTTTATATAATATAGTATATGGGATTTAAAAGAGAATCAGAAAGAGATCTTGAATGTGGCGTGAATTAATGAAGAAAGAAGAAGTAAGACACAAGGTGCACAAGTAAGGAGTCATGAAGTATATTATATGAAGAAGAGAGTCCTAATGGCAGAGAGCAAGAAATCGGAAGCAAGGAGAGGAATGAACAAGAAGAAAGAGTTGGACAGCGGCAAGAGCGAGTAGCTTTAGGTCTTATGCAACAGCAGAAAGGGCCTAAAACAAAAGCTCTTCTTCTTCCTTCTCTTTTCCTTTGTTTAATTGAATCTGAATATTATTTTGCTGTTGTTGATTTTATTATAGCCATGTGTGGCTAATTTTCCTCTCGAACCTAGAATATCTATGAATTGATTTTTGGATTAGAGCTTGTTTAAACCATTAAAATATGCTTAATGTTTCCTTGTTTACTTAATCTTGTGATGTCTTGTCTATTTAGTGCTTGATCACCACTAAGTATGAAATTGGATAATTTTTATTACACTTGGAAAAGGGATCTTAATTAGACCATAGTATTAAGTAATATGAGATTAGAATTTATTCTAATTTGCTAATAAGATAGGAATATATATATTGAACTCATATAGTCATATTAGATTGACTCTGGATATTTATTACCTCTTGAATATATTTTTAGGAATAATAATTCTAATTTGAGAGAGAGATGTAAGTGATCGGGAGATACTTATATTTATTAAGACTCAAGATTAATAAGTTAACATTAACTGAATTTATTTGGGTAATTACATGTAAGGCCCTACCTTACATACCACTTATCACCGATATTAACCAAAGTAGCAAGGCGTAGTTTGGTGGCCACAAAGGAATAGTATGAATATACTGATAATATGTACATGATTACAAAAATTCCCCAAGGGGTTAGTACATAGTAATTACAAATAATGTAGCCACACAGGGCTACTAGGGTGCCTACACCCGTTACAATAAAATGTAGACATCTTCCCTTCTTCATTCCACCATTGCATTTCTCTTGCATAGTTCTCTTCTTTGATCTTAGCACACCTCCTATATTCACCTGTCTAAATGGTTGGTTGGGGGAGGGTGAGATTCACGAGAATCTCAGTAGTAAATAGTACCAATATCCATGTAAGATAAGTGCTTAATGCATGATATGCTTGTGTTACATAACTCATGCTAACACAACGACATATCTGCATGCTCAATGTTTCAAATAACATACTCATGACCATAACATAGATAGAAACAGAGCTTCATTCATTCATATATGTTTCACATAATCAAGAAAAGCAATCACATGTATCAATACACAAGCACAAATATCAAAAACATGCAAGAGAGGTAAGTTCACTACCTTTCGTCGTTGAGTCCTCCTCTTGTACCTTTTCTTTTCAACCATTAAAGATGCTTCTTCTTTGACACCTCATGGCCCTAGATGAATAATCATATAATTAGGGTCTTAGCATTACACGCAATGGGTATTTAATGGGCCCACACTAACTTTATGAGCTTTACCCAATGATATGAGAAATGTTAGAGAATAGATTTGAGACACTTGCTAAACCGGGGCTTAGCAATCCACTAAATTTGGGCTTATTACTATTGGTCACCTTGCTTCAATTCAACCAGTCCAGCCTCTCAACTGCAAGCAACCAGTCTAGAGCAACTCACTTGGCCATATCGAGGTATGAGCCTCTAATCTTAGATTGATTATCTCAGGGTAAATCATTATATGCCATAAAATTAATATGCTTTTACTGCCCACTTTGATGCTTATCTCGTCATATGAGCTTTAATAAGGTCAGGATAATTTTAATATAATCCCACAGTAACCTCCTATAACACCTGACAGGACCCAAAATATATGTTCCTCTATGCCAATTCCTAGCCCATTTCAACTCAAACCATTTTGGCCATTTCAAATTCTTGCGGAATCAAAACTTAATAGATGATTCCTGGGTTATGATTCACTTGGTAACCCTTCTCAAACTGTTGGATAGGCATCCAACCTTTTAGGTTCATCACTGACTCCATAACCTCAACACTACATGGATCAAAAATCATTTTCCTTAACTATACCTAATAAGCATGCTAAAATCATGATCTAACCTTCATGGTTTCATTTAATATCCTTAAAACATTACTGAAGGTTTGACACTATTCACAAGGTTCCAACTTCCATCATAAAACAAAATCAAGGTGCAACCAATTCACATTTCGATCAAAGCATTATTTCAGCTTAGATCTGATTCACGCCTATCATCAACCTTCAGTATTACTAGATTGGATCCTCTAAGATCAATATACGGTATGATCACTACTCATCATATAGCACCGTATATCATAACTATATTCCTTTAACATCATGGTGTTACTAAGGATCATCACTTAGCATGGTGAAACCTCAAAACATTTTATACACCTCAAGTTTCACATTGCCATATCAAATGAACTTTTCTGCTCAGTACTTACTACAACAAAACTAGTTTGGATTAAAACTCAATACTTCCACCATCATCATCTCCATGCTTCTAAGCATTCTTTAAATCATCTAATTAAGATGATCATTAGTCATGGAGAAACCTTAAGATAATAACTGTTCCTCAAGTTTCCATGAACTTACTAACTTAACTTCTTAGGAGGTCATCCATGCTAAGATTTCCCTGGGTTGAACATGCTTAGCTTTTGTGTGCCTATGCCAAAATGCAGATACTAGCTTTATTTGCTCCTAACCACCGGTACACTGAGACTACTCTTGTCCCAAACATCATGCCAGCTGACTAACTAATACTGTGTCTGGATGGTATATCAGTGTCGTTACATATACTTGAACATGCACCAGATGATATGCTTCCTGAATTCCACCAAGTTGTCATTTGGATCCTCTCTCTCGATATCCATGACATCCTTATACCACACTTGGATTGGCATGGTAGTACTGGCTACCCTTCGGATATTCACCATTTCTTTGGGGCTGGTTCACAGGACAAGGGAAATTCACTACTCTAGTGCCCCGTTCTGTGTATATCTCCTTTTATCATATAATCAATACCTTATTAGTATGCTATTATGTTGCCAGAACTGCTTGCTCTGATACCAAAATGTAAGACCCTACCTTACATGCCACTTAACACCGATATTAACCAAAGTAGCAAGGCCCAATTTGGTGGGCACATAGGAATAGCATAATATACTGATAATATGTACATGATTACAAAAATTCCCAATAGGGGTTCGTATATAATAATTATAAATAATGTAGCCACAAAGGGCTGATAGGGTGTCTACACCCGTTTCAATAAAATGCAATCATCTTCCCATATTCGTTCCACCACTACATTTCTCTCACATAGTTCTCTTCTTTGATCTCATCACACCTCCTATTTTCACCTGTCTAAATGGTTGGTTGGGGGAGGGTGTGATTCAAGAGAATCTCAGTAGTTAATAGTAATAATATGCATGCAAGATAAGTGCTTAATGCATAACATGCTTGTGTTATATAACTCATGCTAACACAATGACATATCTGCGTGCTCAATGTTTCAAACAACATACTCATAGCCATAGTATAAATAGAAACAGAGCTGTATTCATTCATATATGTTTCACATATTCAGGGAAAGCAATCACATGTATCAATACATAAGCATAAATATAAAAAATATGTAGGAGAGGTAAGTTCACAACCTTTGATTTTGAGTCCTCCTCTTGTACCTTATCTTTTTCAACCATTAAAGATGCTTCTTCTTTGACACCTCATGGCCCTAGATGAATGATCATATCATTAAGGTCATTGGATTGGGACCAATGTATATTTAATGGGTCCACACTAACTTTATAGGCTTTACCCAATCATTGGAAACTCACTTCATTACCAAATGTCATTAATTTCTCATTTTCGCACTATTTCAGAAAGTTGGCGGATTTTTCACTTAATTTTAAAAAATCATAACTAAATCTAAAAAAAAATCTATTTGTAGTGATTCAAAGTCCTATGTGGGCCTTATTAAGTTAATTTTAAGGAAAAAATGCTTTCCACAGTCTTTTATCCGCACAAAATTCCAATTTTTCACGTTTCCCCTTATAGCCATAAAATCTGTCCAGCTTTAATAGTCAAACTTCAAACACCCATAACTTTTTGTTAACTTATTCAATTTTTACCCATTTATCTATCAAATTAAAGGTCTTTATGTGTACTTCAAATCTGAAAAATCCCATGGTCAATAGATAAAGTTTAGCTATTCAAAAACGCACCACAACCAGACTACCATTAGAAACAAAATTCAGGCATCTTTAAACATAAACTTCCAAAATCATCATAAATCACATTTAACAATAAACACTTGATTAAACCTTAAAAACACCTCTTGGATGAAATATGAACAGTATGCACCCTCAAAAATACTTATCCAAACAATATTCCAATCAGTTCAAAATGAAGCCTATGCTTACCTCTACGCGTTTTGGCAACTTAATTAGAAATCCAACGGTACTCTGGCAAGCTAGATGGCACCAAACACCTACAAATGAAAATCTAAAACCATAGAAATCTTTCTTTCCATGAGAGGAAAAATGTTTAAGAGACTCCAGCAGCTAGAAACGCCAAATCAGAGGTGAAATCGGCTCCAAAGCTCATGAACTTTTACTATTCATTTTCTCATGTTTTTCCTGATTTTCTCTCCTTTTAGGGTAGCTGGACGAAATTAATAAGACAAGGATAGTTAATTAGCCTATTTCCCAAGTTTGTATTTCAACCGTTAAGTTTCTTTTCTCTTTTTCTTTTTTGGCTAATTGAAATTGCCCCTTAGGATATGATAATTGTAACCCCTGCCATAATTAATATTCAGATTACGCAATTAAAGTAAAATAGAGACCAATGACAATCAAATATTACTTTACAAACCCATCTACCAGCGGGGTTTTCATAAATACATTTCGAAATCATTTAGAACCTGGTCTTACCTTCACATTCTGAATATAATTACTACACTAAGATAAATCACATTTAAATATATCAGAGTTCGCAATGTAATTCCCTGCCAATCGTGAGTTCTATACACTAATCAAAGCCTTACAGGGCATATTTGCCCAAAACAATTTCTCATACGGGGATTACACAAAGTCATTTACAAATACCAAATCCAATACTTTTGCACATATACACATCTAAATTCAAATACATAATTCTCGCAACTATGATAAACAACAACCAGAAAGACAACCCAAAGGAGTCCTTATCACCCTTGACTTGCTCCATCCTCGATCCACTACCCTGTCTAAAAGGTTAGTAAGGGAGGGTGAGATTCTAGAGAATCTCAGTAGGAAAAAAACACCAATATGCATGTACGATAAATGTTTAATGCATGACATGCTTGCATCACATAACTCATGCTCACACAATGACAAATTGTAAGCTCAATGCTTCAAACAACATATAGATGGTTATAGCATAAATTGAAACATAGCCTTAAATTACACATAATCATGCAAAGCAAAGACAAGCACCAACACACTAATACAAATATCAAATACATGCAAGAGAGGTAAGTTCCCTACACTGGTTCTACCACGTAAGCTCCAGCTCTGACTGCTCACGATCAGGGCAAACGCCAAACCTTATAATCAAAACAAGGACATAGGGTTAATCCCTTTTCCAATTCCTTAACTTTCAAACACTTAAGTTGGTTATCATTTACGACCTTTAGGTGGCTACACAAAGCCTAAATACATGCCTAAAGGGTTGGGAGAAACTTAACCAAAGATCTCTTTCGAAACCTCACAATCTCATTTTTAGCATTATCACTAGAGTGATGGATGGGGCACTCGAGTGATGGATGACTTGTACCTGAGTGAGGATGGCTTACTCATATGAGTGCTTGACCGAAGCCACAACCAAAAACAGAAAATACCCACAGCACTCGAGCACCCAACATAGCACTCGAGTGGTGGCCTCATACTTACCCAAGTTCCACTGAGTGAGGCTCAAGAAGTGACCACCTAAGAGCACTAACTTTAGTACTCGAGTGATGGACAACACTTGTGAGTGCTAGCTTACACACTTTCCAAACCAACTGCGAGTGACAACCCGAGAAGCGGCTCTTAGTGCAGAAGTACATGATCTCTCGAGTGAGAGTACCTTCACTCGAGTGATAACCCACATCACTCACAGGTGAGGAAGTGCACTCTTGCTTCTTCCATGAATAGGTGGAACAAAATCTGAAGGGGAAAGGGAAAATATAATGCTGCACTCGAGTGAGGCTCTATCAGAAGCCAGAACGTAGCAGATATCAGAATTTTCCCAACTCAGCTAATATATTTTCCAATGGTCCTAAAAATTTAACACAAGATATTTCCACATAATTTCACACAAGGAACACATTGGAAACCTCAAAACACCCAAATTCACATTACAATAACATTTTTTCCCTTTGGTTACACTCTTCACACGCATTACCAAATTCCATAACTTTTACTCCAAATGACTCAAATCAATTCTAATGGCATCAAAACACATTATAACACCATTTTAACCATAATACAACATGCAATTCTCCCAATTACATGTTACACAAAACCAGGGCACTATTCTATAAATCCCAAAACTCATCCAAAAATCACAAAACTTAGATAAGAAGGGTACAAATACTCACCTCTTCCTCTTTCCAAACCAAATCCTTGATTTTTCATCTTTCAACTTTCCTCAAGCTCTTAAAACACCTTCTTTCACAAATCTAAAACCAAAACAATAAAGCTCTCATCACTATGAACAACTTTATAGAAGAGTGTTTGAGCTAAAGATGACATTAAGCTAACCAAATCTTACCTTTTCCATTTCTCTATCCTTCCCCAAGCTTGGAGCCATGGAAGCATAGAAGAAAGAGAAAATGAGCTTAGATTTTTGGCTCCCCCAAAGCCTTAACTGACTTGGAGAAAGAGAGGAGAGAAGGAAGAGCTTTTGAAAGTTTGACTTGATCTAAGGGCTCACCTCATGCCACTTGTCACCATCTCAACACACCTCCCATGAGTTCACATACACACATGCACATGGGATTTCACCCTTTGATCTCTACACAAATTAATTAATCACAACCATTGATCTTTAAGTTACCAATGAGTTTACTCTTCGGCAATTGATCAATTGGTTGGTAACTTTACCGCTTTGCCCCTTATTATGGCAAATCCTCCTGAATCACCACCAAACACATTATATCATTCTATTATACCATAATATGTGCCCTCCCTATAGTTTAAGTCCATTTAGATGTTAATCCATAATTGAACTTAAATATAGGGCTTTGGCACTACTCATAACACACTTAGATCACAAAGCATATCATCTTCTCCAAAAGTGGTTATCAATAAATAATCACACCCACTTTTGAAGTCATAATCCCTTAGTCGAAACTTGGGATCCTGCTAAACCAGGGCTTAGCAATCCACTTAATTCAGGCTTATTCTCCAGCCTCAAGTCTCAAAATTTAGGGTATTACAATAATGATCCATTTAAAAATATCACAAGTTCACCTCCTCAAATAATAATACTAAATTTCCTCAAAGAATAATACTAAATTACTAATTAACACTGTCAGTGCAAGCGTTTCACCTAAGAGTGGGGGTGAATTGGGTGATACCAGAAATTTCGTTGTGTATAAGAAAATTAACAGAATATTTAAAGCAATTGAGAGCAAAGAGAAATATCACTGATGTAACCCCCTTATGTAATTATATCCGAAATACGTGATTAAAGTGAAATAAAAACCAATAATAAACAAAAATCATTCACAATCCTATCCTTGAGATAGGATTTTCACAATATGTTTCAAAAGCTAATTGACCTGGTCTCATATTCTGTGAAGATAAATCACATTCGTGTAACTATCAGAGTGCACAATATAAATTTCTGGCAATCCCATATTCCTTACATTAATCCAAGCTTTACAGGGCACATTTGTCCTTTACAATTTTCCAAATAAGGGATTACACAAATTCTCATACCAAATACATACTCGAATATACATTCTAACCTATACAATCATATATCCAAATATACTTAATCCCAAACATGCATTGATAACCAACTATCACAAGATTACAACCCGAAGGAGTAATGTCGCCCTTGGTTGCATGCTCCATCTTTGATCCACCTACCCTATCTAAAATGTTGGTAGAGAAGGTGAGATTCGAGAAAATCTCAGTAAGAAAAAGATACCAGTATGCATGCAAGATAAGTTTTTAATGCATGAAATGCTTGCAATACACAACACATACTCACACAATGACATATCAGCGTGCTCAATGTTTCAACAACATACTCATGGCCATAGTATAAATAGAAAAAGAGCTACAATCATTCATATATGTTTCACATAATCAAGCAAAGCAATACATGCATCAATAAAACAATACAATTATCAAATACATGCAGAAGAGGTAAGTTCTCTAATCTTATTCTTTCCACATATGCTCCAGCATTGGCTACCCGTGATCTGATCGAATATCCAACCCTATAACCAAATCAAGGACATAGGGTCAATCTCAATTCCAAATCCTTACTTCCATATTACTTAAGGTTGGTTATCTTTCACACCCTTTAGGTGGTTATAATAAGCTCGACGAAAGCCTAAAGGATTAGGAAGTACTAGGTTGGAAATCACCTTTCAAAATCACAAAATATTGAAAATGGGGGTTGGCTGCAGCCAAAATGTGTATAAAAGGTTTTTGGCTGCAACCAATGAAACTTCAAAAATTCATAACTAATTCTAGAAAAATTGAAATGAGGTGATACCAAAGCCCATTGAAAGATTTTTAAGTCCTCTTCATAGGAAAAATATGAGCTGTTACCAGAAATCACCATACAATTCTAGAATTACACGAAATTCCCTTGCTGTTCCTAATTTGCACCCAGTTTTAATGTCAAACTTTGGACAACTATAACTCCCAACTCAAAAAACGAAATGACACAATTTATATATCCATTTTGAAGCTTTGGATGTGAACTTCTAGTATGGAAAGTTTAAGAATTTTCTGACATCATTTGCCTATTCAAAACACCAACACAAACAGACTGCCAAGAATAAACTTTCAATGGCAGCATTTCCATTTTTCACACTTTGGCTTCCAATGGTCTCATTTTCATACCAAACATCATTCCCACACAAATTTTCACAAGGAAACCATTGGAAACACCAAATCATCCAAATTCCCATCACACTGACATGTTATACCATAGCCACGACATGTCATACAATGTCAAAATATAATACACCACATTGAAATCCTTTCCAACCAAAGTTCCAAACAAATACCAATGGTCATAAAACACAACAAAAGACCATTTTAAACACACTACACAATGCAATTCCTCCATTTCAAAATCACATAAAAATCAGGGAAAACTTTGAAATTCACAAAACCTAACCAATGACCACAAAACTTAGGTCAAAATGCTTCAAATACTCACCTCTTTCTGTTCCTAATGCCAATTCTTTGATTCCTCCATTTTCCAAATTCTTCATGCTCTCAAACACCTTCTTTCACAAATCTAAAACCACAGAGATGAAGCTCTCATCACTATGAACAAGATTAGTGAAGGGGATTTAACCATTAGAGGACACAAAATGGACCAAATCTCACCTTATTCTTTTCTCTTTCCTTCCCCAAGCTCAATAAAAATGGAGAAATAGAGTGAGATGAAGATGATGAAGTTAAATCAGATTCCTGGCCCCTCACAAACATAACAACTGACCTAATAGAGAGAGGAAAGAGGAAAAAGCAACTTTGAACATTTGACTTAATCCAAGGGTCCAAAAAGTGCCATGTGTCATGATCTTGTTCCATCTCTAACGAACTTACATGAACTCACACACATGGGATTCCACCCTTTTTAATCTCTAAAAATAAATCATAACCATTGATCTTGAAGTTACCAATGAGTTTCCTCTTCGGTAACTGACCAATTGGTCGGTAACTTTACTGTTTTGCCTCTAATTACGATAATTCTCATTAAATCACCACCAAACATATCATTCTTTCCTTTTAACCATAATAGGTGCCTCCCTATATTTTAAGTCAATTTAGATATTAATCAAAAATTGAACTTAAATACATGGTTTTGGCGCTGCTTACAACACATACGAATCACATTTCATATAATCTTTTCCAAAAGTGTTCATTTATCAATAATCACCTCCACTTATGGAGTCATTAACCCTTAATCACAATTTGGGATCTTGCTAAACTGAGGCTTAGCAATCCACTTAATTCAGGTTTATTCTCTAGCCTCAAGTCTCAAAATTTGGGGTATTACAACCGAAGTATACACCACAAGTTATACTGGTTCAGCCACAACCACTTTGACCTACGTCCAATCCTCAGAGCGTCTCTGAGAGTTTTACTATATTCTCTAAGATTCAGTGGGTTATTGGCACCTCAGTACACAGCAAGTTCCTTCACCTAGAGACTCGATCCCCCTTACACGTTGTAATCAAATCCCCAACTCAAGGTTCCATAACCTTAAGTTGTCTCAATAACAAATATTAAGTTTGTAATGAAAAACTCTCTCACAGAGTAAATATATAATCATTGAAGTATAATGAAGGAGTATAAGAAAATAGAGCACTAAGAATGTGTTGATCAATGCATGTTCGTGTGTTCACAGTTGTTGTAGTCTGCTCTTTGAATGCTTCATTTATATAGATGATTTGTAGTATCCATTAGAAGCATTTCAAATCTGTCTGTTAGAGTCGCGCATCAATGGTTAACCATTCTTCTAATTTGAAAACTAGCCATTTACAGTAGGTAGCGGTAGGTGAGCATTCGAACCTTTTATTTGACTTTTCACTTCTAGCATGATCTCTTTATTATTTCCATGTAAATGTACTTAGAATACTAGTGTAATGAAGAGTTAATCGTATAGATAACAAATCAATGAATATTTGATTAAAACATGATTTCTGGATTGCCTTACTTGAGTGGTTACTCAAGTGATCATGCCATTACTCTAGAAGTCCCTCGAGTAAACCTATCAAAAACATGGCAGAGAGTAATTCAACATTTTTCATAAGATATTACTCAGGTAAGACATGGAGTAAGATATATCACAAAGTTTGGAAATACCTGATTACTTGAGTGGCTACTCGAGTGACCAGGTCTTTCTTTCACAAGTTACTAGAGTTAGCCCTCGAGTAAATTTCAAATAAGTTTGTAGATTACTCAATTACACCCTCGAGTAATTGCATCAAATTCTTGGTCAAGAGTTTGCATACCTGATTACTCGAGTGACCTCTCAAGTAATGCTTCAAATAACTCTGCAGATTACTTGATTACTCCCTCGAGTAAAGCCTTTTTCTCACCTGGTTACTCGAGTGGCTACTTGAGTAAATTGTTGCATTTTATGGCTGGGAGCTACTGGAAGAAATTTGCTCTGGCTACTTGAGTAATGCCTTATGCTCATGTTGTTACTCGAGTGGCTACTCGAGTAATGGTCTATATAACTTTGCAGATTACTCGAGTGGTCCCTCGAGTAACTTCTTTCAAATTTTGGCAGTGCTTCTATGGATGATATTCTTCATGATTACTCGAGTGCTTACTCGAGTAACAGCTTCCCTTACTCTAGTAGTCACTCGAGTAAGCCATTACAAAATCTACTACCACCAGTGCTTACTTCAAAGAATGCTTTGTCTGTCATTTATTTACTTTGTTCAAATTCATTTATTTGTATGATATCTTCTTTTATCATTAGTCCAATCTTTGTTATCATGAAAACATATGGGATCTAACATTCTCCCCCTTTTTGATGATGACAAAACTTGGTGATTTTGAACAAAGTTTTTGAAATTGAGTTTTCAAACATATGCTTCTTAAGTACTTTTCATATGAAATCTTTTGTTCAGTTTAAACTTGAAAACTCTTTTGGAATAGCTTAGTAAAGATCTTTTCAAAGTTTTTGTTCTTATTTACTTGTTCACCTTGCATACACAATTGAAAACTCATTAGTCCCACGATGCAATATAACTTCAATGAAATTTAACTTTATGGCATAAAGAAACAATTTGCATAAAGAAGAATTCATTACATAATGAAACATAAAATTTAAAGTTAAAAGCTCTCTAAAGCCCTGTACACCCATATCCCCACTATATTAACTCAACCATTGATCACAAAATTACTCAGGCTCTTTTCCCCCTTTTTTCTTCATCATAAAGGTGGAATTAATCAGGAGGAGTAGTGGCTTGGCTGCGGAGATAGGAGTAATAGGAAATACCAATGATTCATATGAACCATCTGAACTAGAAGAATCTGAAGATAATGGTTCAGGGTCAGGAATTTTCACTGGGGGTGTCTGAAGATCCTCTAGAGGATTCACTACAGATGATGGGTAAGGAACCAGAGAAGTGATTTCTACTTCCTCTGTACCAACAGGTGCAGACACAAGCACCTCCTCAGTACGTGCTGGTGAGGCAATGGAGGTAGATATGGGCTCTAGCTGAACAGGCTGAGGAGGATCATCAGTAGTGATGTGGATTGGCTGGATGTGTCAGGGTCAGGCATAGAGAATAAAAGATTACTAGGTTCAAGCTCAGAGGGTCTATGCTTAGTAGGTATAGTATTAGAAGGACTAGGTTTGGAAGATCCAGGTACAGAGACCAGTACTGGTTCAGGAGTAACAGAAGGACCAGGAATAGGGGAGCTAGATGCCATAGCATCAAGTATGGCAACAATGGATCTCAGAAGCTCACCCTGGGCACGTTGTTCAACTAAGAACTCTTCGTGCCTCTTGTCCATTCTCTCCACAAGTTGTCCCATCTTGTCATTCGTATGAGTTATCAACTTGACATTGGTATTCACAATGTCAATTTGAAAACTCTTCAGAATGTTCTCCATGAATGTTTACATTACAGCACCAAAGAAAGAAGGAGAAGATGTATTGGCTGGAGCAGAAAACTGTGTATCATCCATTTGACTAGTTGCAGTGTCAATATTCTTCTTCTTGAGACTTGATTCTAGAGGAGTCTTCAGAAGAATTTCAATGTCCAACTTCCCAATTTGATTTCTCCCAACTGGTGTTATCCACTCAATTAGCTCCTTACCTCTAAGTTCCAAATCTTATTCTTCTTGAGAAATAAAAAAATAAGTTGAGGGTAACGTATTAGAGTAGTAGGTTTTCCTTCATACCTATATCTCTTGATCTTATCAAAGATATATTCTCCCAAGTCATTTTGTTCTTTGAGAATCAATGAGGGAAATTTTCTGAAATCCCTCTTAATGAAATGTGTGAAGTTGTCAGATTTGTTCACTATAGCTCTAGAATAGATATACCAAAGGACTCGATGAAAATCACTCATATTACTCGGATTGAAATTTAGAGGTCCTACTATCTTACTAGGCCTTAGGATAGAGATATTTGGTTTGAATCATAATTAGGATAATCATCATCAGGAGGGTCCTCTATTCCTAACCAGGTATTGATTTTGGAGGGTGAGATTAGGATTCTCTGTCCTCTAACCTTTGAAGTCATTTCTTTTTCCATAGACTTCCTAATAGGATCATTTATAGGTTTAAGATTGCAGTAAAAATGCATCACAACTTTAGTACAAAATTGGAGTTTAACAGACAGCCAGGGCATATAGGAATCAAGGTAGGGACTCAAGTCAAATTTCAATACCTCTTAAAGAACCTTATAGTCAATGTAGTACAACATGCACACATTTCTTCTTGCAAAGTAACTCAGGTACTTCTGAGATTCCTCAAGCTTGCTCACATTGAATCCCTGAGGAGGGAATGTGATTTCTTTATTCCTTTCTTCTGGTTGTTTTGAAGATTTCCCTTTCTTTACTTCCTTAGACTAAAAAGCTTCTTTAAGCAAGCCTACCATGACTTTGGTAATCTTCTCATTAATCTTAGGCTTCTTCAGAGGTTTTAAAGAAAATATGGGAGTGTTGGATGAATCAGAAGGAGGAGGAGAAGGTTCTTTTGTTCCTTTGCCTCTTCCAGGAGGTGTGCTCTTCTTGGGTTGAGCTCTTGTGGCAATGGGATCCTTAATCACAACCCCTTTCACCTTTAGCTTGGTTTGTGGTTTAGCTTTGGCTTTAGGCTTAGGAGAAAGCTTTCGTTTATTGGTAGGTGGAGATCAAAGTAAATCAGAGGGTTGATATGGTTGAGAGGACTCAAAGGAGTGCTTAGATTAGGAGATTTTATCCTCACTATTGTGATTTGAGAAAGACAAGGTTTTATGGAAAATAGAGGCCGAGAGTCGCAAGATTTAGGGCAGAAGATTCAGTAAAATCTAAGAGGTTTTTGTAAGCAAATATCAATTGGTTTTGATGGTTGTGAGGTGAGAAAATGATTGTGAGAGTAGTAAGAGAATCATTCTAGGCGATTTTGTGAGAAATGATCGATTCTCGACTAAAATAGACCTAGGGCCCGACATCACTCGAGGGTTTTCTCGAGTGATCATCAGCCTCACTCGAGTAGCTACTCGAGTGATCAAACCATAAATTTCAAAATGCAGCAATTTCAAGTACGTACCTAGCATGAATAATATTGTAATTACCCATGTATATTCCTTCGATCATTTGATGGCTCTTTAGGACAAATTTGAGCTGAAACTCAGCACATCTGTGATCTACATCTAGGTTCACTCGAGGTCTCCCTCGAGTAAGCTTTGAAGTTTACTCGAGGCCTCCCTCGGGTAATCCATTTCTTCACCTTCTGACTGTTCATTTCCAACCGTTGTGCCATTTCTTTTGAATTCATTTTGAATTAATCCTCCACTATTATAATTTTCAGGTTATTACTTGAGTGGCTACTCGAATAACTCGTTCAATTACTTCAAGGTGTCACTCCAGTAATGGTGGTTACTTGAAGTTGTCCCTCCAGTAATGTTGTCCTCTGTTAACCTTTGCTTTTTATACTCCAAAACAAAATATCATGATCCTACAAAACAAATTGCTAGATACTCCGATGCTTAAGTTAGTAATCATCAAAACATCAATAAATAACAGTATCTAACATTTTGTAAACACTAAATAACTTACAATTCATTGGGATTTACCATTCCCAATTCTCTTCTAATATACAAAAATTGATCTTTTGCAAGAGGTTTTGTGAAGATATCAACTAGTTGAAGATGAGTTGGAATAAATATCACTTTAACATCTTTCTTTTGGACATAATCTCTGATGAAGTGATGTCAAACATCAATATACTTGGTTCTGGAATATTGAACAGGATTCTTTGCCAAGTTTATCGTGCTAGTGTTGTCACAGTATTGGTATCTCCTTCAAATAAATACCAAGATCCTAGAGTTATAGCTTTAACCATAAAACTTGTGCACAACAACTTGATGCTGCAACATACTCAGCTTTCATTGACGAAAAAGACACTGTATTTTGTTTCTTGCTAAACCATGACACAAGTGAACCTCCAAGAAGCTGACTTTGTCTACTGGTACTCTTTCTGTCTGTCTTATATCCTCCATGATTAGAGTATGAGTATGCAACTAGATATTCACTTCTTCCTTTAGGATACCAGAGACCTAATTCTGCCATGTTAGCAAGATATCAGAAAATACGTTTGACGGTTTTAGCATGTGACTCTTTTGGTGCTGATTGATATCTTGCACACATACCCATATTGAATTGAATCTTAGGCCTGCTTACAGTGAGATAGAGTAATGATCCAATCATTCCTCTATATTTTGTGATGTTGTAATCTTTTTCCTTGACATCAGCATCAAGCAACGTAGTTGAGCTCATAGGAGTGTCTATTCCATTTACTTCATCCAATCCATACTTCTTTAATAGCTCTTTCAGATACTTCATTTGAGATATGAAAATTCCATTATTTCTTTATTTGATTTTCAAACCAAGAAAGAAATTCAATTCTCCCATCATTGACATCTCAAATTCCCCCTGCATTGTCTCCGAAAATTCTTTGCACATGGTTTTTTTAGTAGCACCAAAAACTATATCATCAACATATATTTGCACAATTAAAATATCATTACGTTTTCGTTTTGTAAAAAGTGTTGTATCAACTTTTCATCGTACAAAACCTTGATCAATAAGAAATTTATTGAGCCTTTCGTACTATGCTCTAGGAGCTTGTTTTAAACCGTATAAATTCTTTTTGAGTTTGAAAACATGGTCAGGTTTGGTTACATCTTTAAAACCTGGAGGTTGATCTACATATACTTCTTTCATGATGTAGCCATTTAGAAATGCACTCTTTACATCCATTTGATAAAGTTTGAATGCTTTGATGCATGCAAAGGCTAAGAGTACTCGTATAGCTTCTAATCTAGATGCTGGAGCATACGTTTCATCATAATCAATTCCTTCTTCCAGATTATAGCCTTTGGCCACCAATCTTGCCTTGTTTCTGACAATGATTGCGAATTCATCAAGTTTATGTAGTGTGAGTGAATTTTAGAAGAAATTTATGTAGATTTTAGAAATTTCTTAAAAAAATTAGACATGATTTTAATTAATTTTCAACTAAAATTAATACCTTCAGCATCAATAATTTTTAGAAGTAAATAGTTAATTGACAGTGAACCAAACATAAACATCTACAACAATAAATAAATAATTGGTTTTATTTTTCTATCCCCATGCGCGCTCTCTCTCTCTATGTAAGATTTTTCTTTTTCTGTGGGTAGACCATCTCTAGTTTTGTTTATTTGCTGTTTACACAACACCTATATATATATAATATACAAATGTGTGTGTTGTTTGTGCGTGTATACTATATATATTCCCATTACTAGAGACTTATCCCCATTGTAGGCGTGTGTGTACTGTGTTTTAGCTCTCACTAGTTCTAAGAAATTAATGCAACAAGTTACAAGTGTTAGATATGATTAGTTTTGATGATGTCAAATATAGATATTAAGTGATAAGAGCAAAAAGTTTATATAATGTATTTCTTTGACTAACTACTATAATTAATGTTACATATTTTGTAGATTAGTCAAGCAAAGATTGAAGAAGATTGAATTAATGAAAATGAACAAGAGGAAGAAGAAGAAAGAAATTGAAGATAATCAAAGAGATGCTTACTTTGGTTATGGAGAATTATTATCAAGAAGAAAACCAAGAAGAAAGATATTGAAGAATGAAGAACTTGGTAGATCTATCATGAATATCAAGATTCAAGTTGTTAGATGTGATATTGGAGGTGTCTATAATGATTCCGGAGGTTTCTATGATCAAATAATGGTTGAAATATGTTAATATGAAGCTAAGATGACTTATATATGAGTTTTGGCACTTCTAGAGGAGTTGTGCTCGAGCACAAGGTGTTATGCTCGAGCACAGGAAGAACATGCTCGAGCACAGGCTTTCTCACTCGAGCACGGGTGCATACTCTGTTCTACTCTGTTTTACGTTCAGCGTGAGCGAGGTCTGGTATTTTGATCATATCTCTCAAACCACACGTCGGATTGACCCGAAACTGGTGGCATATGAAAGAAGACTCCCAACACGTAAAATTGGAACCAGAATCACATTGAAAGAAGATCAAATGAAGGAGATATGACTCGTCGAAAATGAAATTGAAATCACCGTCTTTTTCTGACACAGGTTCGGTATTTTGAGTATATCTCACAAACCACAGATCGGATTGAGACGAGACCAGTGCCAAATGAAAGTAGACTCAAAGAGCTTTCTATGGATAGGTAATTTGCATCATTTTAACGTATATTCTAGGAGCTATGCCTTCTGGAAGTTGATGCTTGTGCAGACTAGCGAAATATACACTCCTTCGATCATAACTTGCAGAATACAAGGAGTTTGGAGCTGATTCTTGTTGCATTGGAATGCATATGATAAGAGCATTCTTATGATACATCATTTGGATCAAATGAATCAAATTTTTCTAAAGGGGCCCCACATCACCCGCGAGTGAAAAAACTGACTCTCTGAAAATGTCGTGCGAGTGATGTCCAGAAGCAGCTGAAATGTGAAGATAGTTGCAACACTCGAGCACAAGGTATGCACTCGAAGCAGAAAAGTCATTCTCACTCGAGCACACATGCGAGTGAGGGCATGCGAGTGTTTGGCCGAGAGCAAGTAAAGGCATGCTTGCTTCATTCACTCGAAGCAGAGACGTCAGTGCTCGAGCATGAGCATTCTGTGCTCGAGCAAGGTACTGCGAGTGCTGTCCAGAGAAGAGCTTCCCAGTGCAAAATATAAGATCACTCGAGCAGAAGGAGTCATGCTCGAAGTGAGGCTGTATATCACCTGCGAGTGATAATTTCATCCCTCTGAAATCCTGATGCGAGTGCTAGCTTTGAGAGCATATTCCTTAAGAATATGCGTCTCACTCGAGCAGAGGTATGTGTGCTCGAGTGAGAGACCACATCACCCGCGAGTGGGAATTCTGTCTCCCTAAAATCTTATGCAAGCACAGACCGTGAACTGAAGCATATAGAGGAAAATAGGAAGATCACTCGAAGTGAGCCATTCATGCTCGAGTGATATTCTGCAGAAAACCAAAACGCCAAGTCTCACAGCGAACAATCCGAACATGATTACATGTTATTAAATCAGTGTGTTTTCACTTGTTATTGATTCTAAATGTTAGCTAACATATTTTTCAAGTGTGAAACAGGATATTAAACGTTTGGATTACAGATTCAAACAAATAAAATATTACACACAGAGGTTACCAACAACGACAAGCAAAGGACCCACCACGAAAAATTGTCTGAATCATAAAACACTCCACAACGTGAAGTACAGCTCAAAATGAATTTCTTTGCTGTCCAACTAGACGCTCCACTTTGCTCCACAACGGACAGAAGCTTATTTTTCAAATAAACTCAAACGGTCAAATGAAGCAGTGGGACTCCAACGGACGAATGTTCACAACGGTCATCATCCTCATCAACTATAAATGAGATAGCATTCAACCTTGATGAGGAGCAGAGGAAGAAGAGTGAACTGAGAAAAACGGAAAAAGACAGAGAGGAAAACGGAGAAAAACTGAAACAGCGAGCAACTACATAGAAATGTGAATTCTCTTCTTCTACCCATACACTCTCTATTTTCAGTTTCTGTATTACATATCATTGAGAGAGTGATTATTTGTATTATACTTCAGTGAGATTATATCCACTCTGTGAGAGAGTCTGTAAACATCTTCATCTATATTTCTGAGTTGATCTCAAGGTAGAGGGACCTTGAGAGAGTTGATTTTCTTACGGAGAAGCAGTAGAGAGAATTGCCGTAAGACATTCTGCTCGTAAGACTTACAAGGTGCAAGCAGTAGAGAACGTTGCTGCTCATAAGACTTACAGGGGTGTAAGCAGAAGAGAACGTTGCTGCTCGTAAGACTTGCATAAGTAAGCAGGAGAGGAAGATCTTCGGGATTGCTCTGCTCGTAAGACTTGCCGTAAGGGGAAGTATTTCAGTGAGAGATTTGTAAAAGGTTTCACAAGTACCCGGCTAAACTTGTGGATTGTAAAGGCTTTTCTTGTGCCCGGATTAAACAAGAAGATAGTGGATTTGAAAATCTCAGGAGGAGCCTGGGGACTGGACGTAGGCCATCACAGATTGGACCGAACCAGGATAAATCACAGTTTGCATATTCTCTTCCCTAAACTCTTATATTTCCAGCATATATTATTTAACATAACTGTTGATTTATAAACCTTCATCTTACCACCTTCGTTAAGATACGAAAAGTTTTCTAAAGTTCTTAAGTTTTTATTATACACCCAATTCACCCCCCCTCTTGGGTGATAGCCTGTTCTAACATTTGGTATCAGAGCCCGGGCTCTTGTTTAAAGGACTTAACCGTCTCAAGAGTTACAATGGCTAATTTTGGGTGTTTTAAATTTTCAGAAGGTTTTGATTATACAATCCCACCGCTTTTGAAAGATATTGATTTTTGGTTTTGGAAAGCTAGAATGACTAGTTTTATAAAAGCTTTTGATTTTGATATGTGGAATGTTTTTACAAATGTTTTTGATTTCAAACCAAGAAAGGATTGGACAGAAAGTGAAAAGAAAATGTTTTCGTTGAATATTAGGGCAATGAAAATTCTGTATAGTGCTTTAACCGAAAATGATTTTGAGAAAATTAGATTTTGTTCTAATGCTAAACATATTTGGGACACTCTTGATTGTATGTATGCTTCTAACAATTGTGTTGAAGTTGAAAGTGTTGACAGTTCATGTGAAACTACAAGCTACGCATCTACTATGCATGAACAATTGGAAGTTGATGATGAAGATGGAAAAATCATAGAACATTTCCATACAGTCAACATGGATAAACAAGAAGAAGAGGATTCCCGAAAAGAGCTCAGTATGGACGAACATGAAAAATCACTCTCCGGAGCTCAGGATGAACTTAAGGTAAAAAGTTCCAATTCTTTGTATGATTTTCATAAAAATGATTTTCAGAGTTTACAAAAGTTTGTTTCTCAACCAATTGTTGATTCTATTGAGAAAAGCAAAAATGTTTTCAAATATGCTGGAAAGTTTGTTGGGAAGAAAGAATATTCAAATCAAATCCATTTGAATTTTTACTCTCATGATCGACATAATAGTTGCATGATATCCCATAATGCATATCTTGATACAATTTGCAATTATTGTGGTAAATCCGGTCATATTTCTCATACATGCTATATTAGAAGAAATTCCCATGTGAGAAATAAGTATATTTGGGTACCGAAGAAACATGTAAGGCTTAATATTAACAATCAAGGACCCAAGTATATGTGGGTACCAAAATGTCCATCTAGTACTTTATGTATGCAGGATGATCCGAAAAGAAATGGACATAAGGGTAAAGAAAAGATGAAAAAGAAGCCAAGAGTTTCTCATGCGCCAATAAAGAGGTTCATACCATTTATATCAAAAAGGAGAACTCTCAAGGCACCCATTGCTGGAGTTACAGAGTATAAACAGAGAAAGAAGCAATGGATAAAAGGAGTATGTTCTACCTCAACGAAGAGCTATCATAATGTGCCATTCAACTATCTTGAGAAGAACAAGAAGAGGAGGATCTCTCATTCACAAAGAAAAAGATTCTTGAAGTCTACATCACATGAGAAAGCTTTGCATAATCTCAAAGCCAAATATGCAAAAACAGAACTTCAAAGAAAGATGCAGTGGGTATGCAGAAGCAATCCTCCGAATATCTAAGGCAAAGGTACACAATGATAAAACCTCCTATGCTATTGTTTGTAATATTTGTTGAGGTTTTATATTTTGGAACCTTAGGAATGAGCATTGCAAATAATTTTTGAAATTATGTTTTCGCATCTCTTAAAAAACCATTTAATAGACTTATTTATAAAGGTATTGTAATGTTCAAAAGGTTAATTCTTTATGCATGTATAATGATTTGAAAAGAAAATATTTCTCTTATGCATAAATACATGTTTAATTCATTATGCTCAATTGTCTCAAATTAATTATATTCTTAGAGCATGTGAATTATGATTCCTACAAGGTAACCATGAGTGGATCCAAGTAAAATTGGATACCAAAGGAAGAAAAATATCTATAAGGTTTTGTAGGAAAGAAAGAGCTTCATCTCAAGATTATGACTACATAAGATTTCACTCAAATCTTGGTAAAGTTGGACCTTGAGGCTACATCTTAAATATGTAGACAAAAGAAGGCACTACTTGAGGCAACACTGCAAGTGCCTAGCTAGCAATGAAGGAAGAAAAGGTGTACAATGAAGCCTTACTCAAGTAACCAATCAAGTGATCATCATCATTGTGTGACAACTGGGAGTAAATGTTCAAGTGATAACACCAACAGGAAGATTGGAAGGTAAAAGTCAAGGAATTATGCACAAATGAACTCCAAAGGATAATTTCTCAAGTAATTACGAGATTACTTGAGCACGGTACTGTCTTCTTTATTCTTACCTGATATTATGCTTATATAAATTATTTATTTGGGTAATGAATAACTTGCTCATTATTGCATACCATTAGCAATCAATCATTTATGGGTTTCTAAATTATTTTTAGATTGCTAAATGGACTGAAAGTGAAATTGTGCATAATCTTTCTATGTATTTGAGTTTCGGAATGCATATTTCAAAAATTGAACTTAGATTCCAAATTCATCTTGTTATTAAAAATGCATACACATTATTTGAAAATTTTCCATATTTTATTTAAATCAGTTTCAAAATTGGAAGTTAATAATTATGTATACTGAAAGTCAGAAATGCTTCAAATCCATCCCTAGAGTTTTCCTCATCATTCACATATTTGTTTCTTAATCTTAAACCTTTTACTACTTGAACTCCTCAATTTTTATTTTGTAACAAGTTAGATCTTATGTCTAACAAGTTAACTATCTATGAGTTTCAAGTGTATTCCCTAGGAAAGAATTCTATATGTGAAAGCCTTGTGCCTAATGCATAAATCATTAGTTGGCCATGTTATTCCAAGCATTATAAATGTTCATTAGTGCATTAACCATTATTGTGGAATAACTTACCGGGATAATATTCTAGAACTGTAGTCATTTGGATCAATGAGTATGTGTTTCATCATTCATAAATTCTTATACTCATATTGTTGCTCAAATGTGTTACCATTTGTCTTCATTCATTTTGAATTACTTGAGCCTTCTATTCAAATTTTTGAGTTGAATATCCCTATTCTTTAAGACACATCTCTAAGAGTCAAGTTTATCTCTTGGTCAATAGCAAAGTCATTGTGTTTATATACATCCTTGAAGCTAAGCTTTTTGGCTAATTCATTTTCAATATGACTTTTGCTCTTGGGAAAATTCTCAAACATGTTAAACTCCAATGTCTAACATGTTGTTCTCTAAAAAGTGAAGCTTTCTGAAATATATTTTATAACTGTTGACTTCCATTGTTTTTGGCATAAGCATTGGTATTTAACAACCTTCATAAATGAGTTTTCATGCATTCAAAATCTTAATGTCAAATGCACATTTATGATTCGAAAGAACATTTGAGATTTTGAAACAATTTGCATATCGCATTATCATTCTTGAAAATTTGGTTTCATTCATGATTTATCATTTCATAAAAGTTGGTCATTATGGATAGATTCTCTACTCTCTTTGATCCAACTTACATGGATTGCACGAAAATCTTATCAATGACATATCTTTTAAAGTGTATTTACAAATTGTCATTGACCATCATCATTCTTGGTATCACTTATTCATCATGCTTCATGTCTCAATGGATTGATTTTACTAGGTAAAATTATATCTTGGTCTTTGTTGGTTTATAGTACTCTTTGCTCAAATATCATATGCTTAATTGTATAAGAGCATAAGAGTTGCTATGTCTAATATTGTACGGACCCAAGAGAAGATGGGTACCAGAGAGCATATGTTTATACTTTTACAGGAGTTGACCAGAATGCTCTACTTTTGGATACAAAGACCAAAGGCTAACAGAAAAGGCATGACTGATAGTGTTGCAGCGTGAGTTGAAGCAGAATATGTGATATTACTCAAATGACATCCCACCACTAGAAAATAACTAGCTAGTGATACAATTAGAGAAAGAGAAAGAGAAGGAAGATCTCTTAGTAGACCCAGCGGAGATTATTTCAAAGCAGCACAGAGCCAAGAATAAAGTTTATCCAATATGAATCTTTGTTGCCTACCCACCTTCCTTATCATTTCAAGGAGATCAGACATTTTCACTATGATATGAAGCCAACAGAGATGTTCAGAGGAAGATGCTGAGATGCACAGAATCATCAAGCTTGATGAGCCTATGATGATTCTTAACTACTATCCTAGTTCTATGTCTAATCTTCACTGGATTATCTGCTATACCTACACTAGAGCTATGGTAAACAAGGCCAATAACTTTACTTACTTCATTGAGAAGAATTACAACATAATGGCCTATATTATAAGCAAGGAGGAGAGAAATATTGGAAAGATCATGTCTGTCAGAGAATAAGAGGTCTATATATACTTCTACAAGACTCACTCCAAGTTAACACAAGCAGCATAGAGGATGAGAGCTGAGACTTCAAGAATAAATGAGAGACAACACTTTGCTAGAGTTGGTCTCCCTGATCCTTCATTCGTTGGTCCATTTATCTAAGGCTTTCTGAGAGAGGAGCTTCAACAATCACACAGAGCTTGTTACAAACATGCTGAGTTCATCACTTCTGTGAATGGCAAGATTAGACAACTCTGTGACTTGATCAACTAGAATCCCAAGGACTTATTCTAAGCTCATCATGGTATCCTAAAGTGCTCACAGAAGACTACACTTCAGAATCCCTCAGTACCAGTCACATCATCCAAAGTTGACTAGGACATGATGCATCAATGGACTACAGAGGATTATAACTCGAGTGATTACGATATTACTCGAGTGAGGTATTGTATTCTTGCTTAATTCAAAATCCTTGAGTTGTATCACTTGAGTATACAATCGAGTAATGATTGAGTAGAATCACTCAAGTAACCACTCAGGTGATATTGGGTTATATCTCTTCAAAACCCTGATTAGCATTGCCATTTAATTTCCCTCTAAATCTTCATACCTTCAAAATCATTTTCTCTATAAAGTTTTCAATGGTTTCTCAAATCCAGGAGAGTTATTAACTGTTTTTCTAATAATGTTTAAAACCACGCATCAATTAAGGGGGAGCTTCACATTTACATGTGTTTTATATGTTGAAAGTTCATCTCCTATTTGAAAGAAAATCCTTTTAATATACTCATCTGTATTCACCATGTCTTGATTAGTTTTGATGATGAGTTATTCTTACATTGTTCTTTTCATGATCTTAATTTTAATATATCATATGGAAAGGAATAGTTTGTTACTTGATTGAACTAACAATTCTCTTTGCAAAGAAAGATTTAAATTTTATGACAGGAGAATTTGTTTTGTGCAATAGCATTCCTCAACATTCTACAAGAAGACTCTATCAATCTTGAGGATGTCTTTAACGCTCAGTCAAGGAAAATATATTGGCTATAACATTCAAAGCAATACAACTGAGCATTGAACATGTTAAACAGAAGCTCAACTCAATTGGAGAATCCTGGCAACCACATGAATATATATTGAGTTGCATAACAGAAGTGTGGTGTACATCATCATGACCTAGCATTGCCAAAGGATAAATCAACGGACTTCATGGAGTGCTTCATCAATTTTCAAAATCTACATGAGCATTTCTAAACCTTTTCTCTTTACATTTCAAGAATACGTTTCATATATTCCATTTATCTTGATTATAAAAGTTTTCTTGAAAACCTCTCCAAATTTTTTTTAGTTCCAAATGAAAGTATTTTCACATAGGGAGAGTGTAAATTGTTCATTCATTTTGATTAGAGTAATTTCTACTCTATTTACTTCTTCACAAGCTTTACTTCTTTATACATCTCAAACTTTTTGCTGATGTCAAATAGGGGGAGAAAAATGTAAGAAAAATATGTATGTTGCATTATGTTGCACTCTGCATTATATATGTATGTTGCACTTCATTCAGACATATTTTTCTTAAAGGATTTGTCATCATCAAAAAGGGGGAGAATGTTAGATATGATTAGTTTTGATGATGTCAAATATAGATATTAAGTGATAAGAGCAAAAAGTTTATATAATGTATTTCTTTGACTAACTACTATAATTAATGTTACATATTTTGTAGATTAGTCAAGCAAAGATTGAAGAAGATTGAATTAATGAAAATGAACAAGAGGAAGAAGAAGAAAGAAATTGAAGATAATCAAAGAGATGCTTACTTTGGTTATGGAGAATTATTATCAAGAAGAAAACCAAGAAGAAAGATATTGAAGAATGAAGAACTTGGTAGATCTATCATGAATATCAAGATTCAAGTTGTTAGATGTGATATTGGAGGTGTCTATAATGATTCCGGAGGTTTCTATGATCAAATAATGGTTGAAATATGTTAATATGAAGCTAAGATGACTTATATATGAGTTTTGGCACTTCTAGAGGAGTTGTGCTCGAGCACAAGGTGTTATGCTCGAGCACAGGAAGAACATGCTCGAGCACAGGCTTTCTCACTCGAGCACGGGTGCATACTCTGTTCTACTCTGTTTTACGTTCAGCGTGAGCGAGGTCTGGTATTTTGATCATATCTCTCAAACCACACGTCGGATTGACCCGAAACTGGTGGCATATGAAAGAAGACTCCCAACACGTAAAATTGGAACCAGAATCACATTGAAAGAAGATCAAATGAAGGAGATATGACTCGTCGAAAATGAAATTGAAATCACCGTCTTTTTCTGACACAGGTTCGGTATTTTGAGTATATCTCACAAACCACAGATCGGATTGAGACGAGACCAGTGCCAAATGAAAGTAGACTCAAAGAGCTTTCTATGGATAGGTAATTTGCATCATTTTAACGTATATTCTAGGAGCTATGCCTTCTGGAAGTTGATGCTTGTGCAGACTAGCGAAATATACACTCCTTCGATCATAACTTGCAGAATACAAGGAGTTTGGAGCTGATTCTTGTTGCATTGGAATGCATATGATAAGAGCATTCTTATGATACATCATTTGGATCAAATGAATCAAATTTTTCTAAAGGGGCCCCACATCACCCGCGAGTGAAAAAACTGACTCTCTGAAAATGTCGTGCGAGTGATGTCCAGAAGCAGCTGAAATGTGAAGATAGTTGCAACACTCGAGCACAAGGTATGCACTCGAAGCAGAAAAGTCATTCTCACTCGAGCACACATGCGAGTGAGGGCATGCGAGTGTTTGGCCGAGAGCAAGTAAAGGCATGCTTGCTTCATTCACTCGAAGCAGAGACGTCAGTGCTCGAGCATGAGCATTCTGTGCTCGAGCAAGGTACTGCGAGTGCTGTCCAGAGAAGAGCTTCCCAGTGCAAAATATAAGATCACTCGAGCAGAAGGAGTCATGCTCGAAGTGAGGCTGTATATCACCTGCGAGTGATAATTTCATCCCTCTGAAATCCTGATGCGAGTGCTAGCTTTGAGAGCATATTCCTTAAGAATATGCGTCTCACTCGAGCAGAGGTATGTGTGCTCGAGTGAGAGACCACATCACCCGCGAGTGGGAATTCTGTCTCCCTAAAATCTTATGCAAGCACAGACCGTGAACTGAAGCATATAGAGGAAAATAGGAAGATCACTCGAAGTGAGCCATTCATGCTCGAGTGATATTCTGCAGAAAACCAAAACGCCAAGTCTCACAGCGAACAATCCGAACATGATTACATGTTATTAAATCAGTGTGTTTTCACTTGTTATTGATTCTAAATGTTAGCTAACATATTTTTCAAGTGTGAAACAGGATATTAAACGTTTGGATTACAGATTCAAACAAATAAAATATTACACACAGAGGTTACCAACAACGACAAGCAAAGGACCCACCACGAAAAATTGTCTGAATCATAAAACACTCCACAACGTGAAGTACAGCTCAAAATGAATTTCTTTGCTGTCCAACTAGACGCTCCACTTTGCTCCACAACGGACAGAAGCTTATTTTTCAAATAAACTCAAACGGTCAAATGAAGCAGTGGGACTCCAACGGACGAATGTTCACAACGGTCATCATCCTCATCAACTATAAATGAGATAGCATTCAACCTTGATGAGGAGCAGAGGAAGAAGAGTGAACTGAGAAAAACGGAAAAAGACAGAGAGGAAAACGGAGAAAAACTGAAACAGCGAGCAACTACATAGAAATGTGAATTCTCTTCTTCTACCCATACACTCTCTATTTTCAGTTTCTGTATTACATATCATTGAGAGAGTGATTATTTGTATTATACTTCAGTGAGATTATATCCACTCTGTGAGAGAGTCTGTAAACATCTTCATCTATATTTCTGAGTTGATCTCAAGGTAGAGGGACCTTGAGAGAGTTGATTTTCTTACGGAGAAGCAGTAGAGAGAATTGCCGTAAGACATTCTGCTCGTAAGACTTACAAGGTGCAAGCAGTAGAGAACGTTGCTGCTCATAAGACTTACAGGGGTGTAAGCAGAAGAGAACGTTGCTGCTCGTAAGACTTGCATAAGTAAGCAGGAGAGGAAGATCTTCGGGATTGCTCTGCTCGTAAGACTTGCCGTAAGGGGAAGTATTTCAGTGAGAGATTTGTAAAAGGTTTCACAAGTACCCGGCTAAACTTGTGGATTGTAAAGGCTTTTCTTGTGCCCGGATTAAACAAGAAGATAGTGGATTTGAAAATCTCAGGAGGAGCCTGGGGACTGGACGTAGGCCATCACAGATTGGACCGAACCAGGATAAATCACAGTTTGCATATTCTCTTCCCTAAACTCTTATATTTCCAGCATATATTATTTAACATAACTGTTGATTTATAAACCTTCATCTTACCACCTTCGTTAAGATACGAAAAGTTTTCTAAAGTTCTTAAGTTTTTATTATACACCCAATTCACCCCCCCTCTTGGGTGATAGCCTGTTCTAACAACAAGAACAATGAAAGAATTGAATTTATATGTTATATATAACCATAAATTTGAACGACAGTAATTAATATACAAGTGATTTGAAATTAGATAATCAAATTAACTTTTAATAATACTGCTATTTCTTTTAAAACTTCTTCAAATTATTTGTTTTCCAAAAATCAAAATCATTTATTTAATATTATTTCACGTATTTAATATATATTTGTGTTAGTGCTATTTTGTAGAGGTAAGAAAATAATTTTTTGTATTATCTTATTAAACTATAATAGAGAAAATCCCATCTAAACCCAATGAAAATAAGAAAAATTGAAATCAGGATAATAAATTGAATAATTTGTTAATTGAGTCATTAACTTATTTAATAATTTTAAAATATGGATAAAATGACTTTAATATATCAATATATATCAATGTTAATATTTAATAAAATAAAATATAATTTGTCTATATTATTTAACTTTAAATATATTAACTAAAACCGTAAGGGGAAAAACATACAATAAGGTAGGGATGATCATGGACTAGACCAGACCGAGTTAGAGGCTAGCCCGAGGTCTGGTCTGGTTAAAACCTCAGGCTGAAAAAGGTAGCCCGAGGTCTAGTCCGGTCTGGTAACAACCCGAACTCAGGTTAGACTGAACTTGGTCTATCGGGCTGATGGACTGGTCTGGGTAGTCCAACATATCTATTTTTTTATCTGAAAAAATTAAAAAAAAAACTAGAGGAATGAAAATAGGGGGAAGGATGCCGATTGAGAAGAGAATTAGAGCGGGCGTTCGGAGCGACTCCACGAGGAATACCAGCAACAGCACAAGACAGAGGGATTGACGTTGAGAGGACGACCAGCAGCAGGAGGCGAGGGCTGAGATTGATGAAGGCGAGGAGGCGAGCGCCGTAAGATTGAGGGTCAGGGAAGCAAGGGTGAAGTGAGATTGAAGGCAAGGAGGCGCGGGCTGAGATTAATGAAGGGGAGGAGGCGCCATTTTTTCCGGTGGGGAGGTGAGATTGATGGAGTGAAGTTGGTGCAGAGTGTCAAATCAATAAGAAAGAAAGTGAGTTTGTGACACTGTGTGGTTCACGTGGGTGGTGTGGGTATTGGGTGACCTTTTTTTTTATAATAAGAAAGAAAGTGAGTTTGTAACACTGTGTGGTTCATGTGGGTGGTGTGGGTGTTGGGTGACTTTTTTGGTTATAATGAGAGGGAAGTTAGCTGCAGACCCATTTATTTATTTTTTTTAAAATGAATGATTCGGGTCAGACCAGACTAACCATGTGGACTGAAAACCTGGTCTTGAACCCGGTCCAGCCCGAGTAGTTGGTCTGGTCTGGTCCAGTCTTTTTTGTTATATGGCTGTTTTTTACTGGACCGAACTGGACCGGGTCACCTCGGGTCAGACCGGGTTACCTGGACCATCGGGTTTTTTGCTCATCCCTACAATAAGGAGATAATTAATGTTGGGAATATGCTTTCTTTTTCATTTTATTTTATTTTCTTTATATTTTTTTTCTGAATCATATTTTTTGAAATAAGCTAATCATATTTGATTTTATTATATATTGATGTTTATTACACATAT
Organism: Inga leiocalycina; assembly: GCA_963242795.1. Classification (NCBI taxonomy): domain Eukaryota; kingdom Viridiplantae; phylum Streptophyta; class Magnoliopsida; order Fabales; family Fabaceae; genus Inga; species Inga leiocalycina. Next base: position 38,916,531 of record OY725330.1, on the reverse strand, counting down.
TATTATTAAAAAATAACTTAGAACCTCAAATATTTTATTGATTTTTTTATGTTTAATTTGAATTTGTAGTTTCACTTCATCAGGCTATTGAAGCTTCTATTTACGGTATGTTTTTTAAATTTTGAGATTACAAATGTGATTTTAGTTGAATTTAATAGTTATAATTTGTAGGTGTTCTAATGATTGTTATTGATTAATTGCATAAGAAAAATAATTTTTTATATATTCTTAACACTTGTATTTTATTTATTGAGTTGTAATGTTTTCTAATTAACTATGATAAATTGTGGCAAATATGGTTTCTTTTGTTATAAGTTGTAAAAAATTATTATAATACCTGGGAATAATTAATGAATTATTTGGCAATTTAAACATTCAGTTTAAGACTTAAAAAACTTCAATTATGAAGATTCATGTGGTGTATGTTATTTTAAATTAAAATTGGTAAGAGAATATAAAAGTAATTAGTAAATGCAATAGTCATACAACTAACCACGTACTTTTTTAAAAAAATAGATTGAAGCCCATAGATGGATCGTAAATGGATGTCATCTAATCGATGTTCAAGTGAATATATAGATGGGGTGAAGGATTTTATTACATTTGCAACTGAGCACACAAAAGATCCTGGCAAAATCTTATGTCCTTGCTTATCTTGTTGTTTTGGAAAGCGGATTAGTCAACTTGATTTGCTAGATCATTTAGTGTGTTATGGTATTGATCAAACATATATACGATGGACAAGGCATGGTGAGACCAATGATGTATATAGTGATCAGGTGCATACCACGGGTGGTGCCTTGGATGAATTTGATCAAAGCATATTTGATGAAGATGATGGTCTTGAAGAAATGGTAAATATGGTTGAAGGGGTGCTTTATAACTGCCCTAACGAATATGAGAAGTTGAAAGGTGATGCAGAGAAACCATTATATGTCGGAAGTACTAAATACACAAGATTACTAGCAGTGTTAAAGTTGTACAACTTTAAAGCTCGCTACGGATTGAGTGATTCAGGTTTCACCGCATTGCTTGAACTGTTGCAAGATATGCTTCCAGAAGAAAATGTACTTCCTACGAAGACATACGAGGCAAAGCGAATTCTTTGCTCTACAACCGGTATGGGATATGAGAAGATACATGCATGTCCTAACGATTGCGTATTATTTTGAAATCAGTAAGCAACGTTAGAGAAGTGCCCTAAATGCAATGCATCTCGATATTGGAAGAAGAAAGGAAAAAGTCCTTTGAAGGTGCTATGGTATTTTCCCATTGTTTCGAGATTCAGGTGACTGTATAGTAATGCTGAGATTGCTAAGCAGTTGACATGGCATGCAGATGAAAGGATTAAAGACACAAAGCATAGGCACCCTGCAGACGCTCCTCAATGGAAAAAAATTGATCATGAGTACCCTGACTTTACTAATGAAGTTAGGAACCATGCCTTGCATTATCAACTGATGGAATTAATCCGCACGGTGTTCAGAGTAGCACACATAGCACGTGGCCGGTGATATTGATGATTTATAACCTTCCTCCATACTTAATCATGAAATGCAAGTTTATGATGTTGTCCATGTTAATTTCTGGGCCAAGGCAACCTGGGAATGATATAGATGTATACTTGGCTCCTTTAATTGATGACTTGAAGCTGCTTTGGGATGAAGGCATTAGTGTGTATGACGGGTACATGGAAGAAAGTTTCACTTTGAAAGCCATGTTGTTTGGCACAATTAATGATTTCCCTGCTTATGGAAATTTGTCAGGATACAGCGTCAAAGGATATGGTGGGTGCATGCCCTATATATGAAGATGACACTCATTCAGTGCGACTTCATCATTGTAAGAAAAATGTTTACATGGGGCATCGAAGATTCTTACCATTACAACATCGTTGGAGGAAGTGGAAAAAGCCTTTCAATGGTGATGCAGAAGAAGGTAGCCCGCCAAAGATGTTGATCGGTTCCCAGGTGTATTCCAAGGTAAAAGACTTGGATAACAATTTTGGCAAGCCTTTTGCAAAACAAATCGAGACAAGTGGTAGGAAGAAAAAGTCTATTTTCTTTAAACTTCCATATTGGAAGTCTTTATATGTGAGGCATTTTCTTGATGTGATGCACATAGAAAAAAATATCTGTGATAGTTTAATTGGCACATTGCTTAATATCCAAGGAAAAAGCAAGGACAGTGTCCATTCGAGGTTGGATTTAGTGAACTTGGGAATTAGAGAAGAGTTGGCACTGATTGAGCAAGGGTCTCGTACCTATCTACCTCCGGCGGCATACACTCTGTCAAGGAAAGAGAAGAAATTGTTTTTGTGAGTTTCTGCAAGGAATTAAAGTTCCTGAGGGCTACTCTTCAAATATAAAGAACCTTGTATCGGTAAAAGAGTTAAAGTTAAAGAACCTTAAATCTCATGATTGTCATGTGCTCATGCAAAATTTCCTACTGGTTGGTATACGATCGATTTTACCCAAAAATTTAAGGAACACTATCACGAAACTTTATGTGTTTTTCAAGTTGATCTACAGTAAAGTGGTTGATTCAACCAAGTTACAAGATTTGCAAAGGCTGATTGTGCGTACTTTGTGTGAACTTGAAATGTATTTTCCACCTTCTTTTTTTGACATTATGGTACATCTAACTGTACACTTGGTTAAAGAGACTCAATTATGCGGTCCAGTGTACTTGAGATGGAAGTACCCAAATGAACGATTTATGAAAATATTAAAAGGGTATGTGAAAAATAGATACCGCCTAGAGGGTTGTATCGCTAAAAGTTACATGGTTGAAGAAGCAAGTGACTTTTGTGCTGATTTTCTATCAAATGTTGACCCTGTAGGGATCCTCAAGTCCCGTCATGATGGCTGAAGATCAGGGAAAGGAACAACGGGAGCGATGTAATAACGATATCAACGACTAAACGGGACCAGGCCCACTTGTATGTCCTACATAACAGTGATGAGGTCGAACCCTATGTAGAAGAACACAAGGATGCTCTCCGATTGGTACATGGTGATAGGAATGAAAATTTATTAACAACAGAACACAATAAACAATTTGCAGGCTGGTTGAAAAATCGTATTAATGATGAGATAGAGAGGAATCCTGAATCAGTTTCTGAAAAATTGAAGTTCCTGTCGAAGGGACCGAGCTTACATGTATTATCTTACAATGGTTATGCAATCAACGGTTACACATTCTATACACAAGACCATGATACACAGAGCACGATGCAGAATAGTTGGGTAACACTTGTTGCTGATTCTTGGCATAGATCCAGTGCTAAAGACACACACCCTGTCTATGCATCAATGTCATACTTTGGTGTCATTGAACGCATATGGGAGTTAGATTACTCTATGTTCAGGGTCCCAGTCTTCAAATGTAAGTGGGTTAACAACAACAGTGGATTGCGGATAGATGACTTAGGCTTTGTGCAAGTAGACCTTTCTAAGGTTTGGTATAAAGATGATCCTTTTATTTTAGCAGCACAGGCAGATCAAGCATTTTACATTCCTGATCTTGCTAAGAAGAATTGGTTTATTGTACTTCCATCCAACAAGAATCGTCAAGCAGAAGTTGATTTTGAAAGTAATGGATATTTGAACATCAATAATGATGATCCTTCGTTTGAGAATTTATGGTCAGCAGAGATTGATATAGATGGAGATGCAGATGAAGATGGAGATGGAGATGGACCCGTATACGTGAGGCATGATCATGAAGAGGGAACTTGGGTCAAAAGGAACACAATTCTCATTCCAACACGAATTCTGAAGAATAAAATTTTAAATCAGACAAGAAAAAGGAAAAGATAATGATTGCCTTGACTTGTTTACTTGTACGTATGTTTTTATAAATTTCAAAATAATTTGCTTTCGTTGACATACAAGACCATTGTGCACTGATGTTTTGATTTGGTTTATTTCACTTGCAGGAGTATGGACTCACCACATGATGACATTGATAATGTTCCCAGGCACATTAGTAGACAAAGATTTGAGGAGAACGTCAGACGTGGCAAGACAATTATGGCGAGGTTGATCAGACTGAGAAGTAACAGAATCAAGTTGCAACTGGAGTGGAATGAAAATGGAAACCTGTTTGGCGAGAACAGTACCTCCTTAAATAACTTCATCAGGACTACGATTTGAGACAGAGTCCCTATTACAGTTCAAAATAGGAAAATGGTAAAGAAAAGTTATGAGGATGAGATCTGGGCTGAAGTACAGGTAACACCTTCATTATATAATTGTTCGGTTTTCTTTGTTTCATTTCGTTTCAATCTTACATATTATATATGTTTTTTGACTTGTTTACAGAGTATTTTTATTATTGATGATGATTGGAAGAACTTCGTAATAAGAAAAGCCGAAAAAATTATGCGAAAGTTTTGTTCTGATCTTGTCAAATATTTCTTGAGGGATGATAATGATGATATCATTACTACACCACCTTATCCATTGTATAAAGGAATCATCACTCAAGAAATGTTGGATGAGTTTATCAGAACACATACAACTCCTGATTTCCTGGTAAGGGGATTTGTTTGTAACTCCCATATTACGCGTACATCATTTTGATCTAACTAGGAGTTGAGCGAGAAAAATCGAGCTAATGCGACCAACATGCCATACTAGTACACACAAGGACCTGTTTCATACGCATGGTTAGAAAGAAAAATGGTACGAACTGATGATTATTTCATTCATAATAAAAATTGTATGAATATCATTTAACTTCGACTAACTTTGATGTGTAGATACAAGAATCAGGCTCAGATATTATGCAGGTTCCACGACATGATCTGTGGGTAGCCGGTGTCACAAATAAGAAAGGTGAAATTTGTAGTGAGGAAGCAAGAAGAGTAGCCGAATATTGTGTAAGTATTTAATTATATTATGCGTTCAATAAATAATTGGCTTTACTTAAATGAACTCCATTTATAATAACTAATTTTCATTGTAATTCTTTTTGGGAAAGCGACAAATGACACAGGAGGATCCTGCGTTGGCGACCGATGTTGGTCGGGACGATTTATTGAGCAGAGCGTTACCAATACCCGAGTATGATGGTCATGTTGGGGGTACTGGTTTTGTAGTCACCCCATCAGCATACTTCGGACATCAGAAGTGCTCAAGTAGAAGTGATGTTTCCCACCTGTGTGACGAGATGGCTAGCTTTAAGCATCAAATGCAAGAACTTCAATAACAAATGCGCTACAAGGAACAACGAGAAGAACAATTCACCAAACAAATGCGTTTGAAGCAAGAACAGAATGTGTTGTTAACAACGCAAATACAACAGTTGGTCTAGGGTAGGCCAACACCAAATGTTCCGTTCTGTGATAGCCCGAGTTTCAGAGATAGCTACAATTCCATGCCTAAAGTCCCTTTTCCTTCAGTAATTAATTTCTTTTCTACTTAACTTTATGTTAAATTATAATTAAGCTAACTTTAACATATTAACTCTATTTTCCGTAGGGCGAATTTCAATGCAAGCTATATGTTGAGCAAGCATCCAAGCACGCTGTTGCAGTGGGCATTGCCTACAACACTGGTGAGGACATACTGCACAATTCACCGTTGCCCGATAACACACTCCGGGTGAGGGTTGACGTCTGCAAGAACGAAGACGCCCTCTTACCGATCCCGTATCAGGATGAGCAAAATAAGGTGGCAGATGTTGTAGGTGGCTATGTTGCTTGGCAATAGGTCTTATCGAGCCATGTGAAAAGGTCGTTCATTCAAAATTCCCTACACTTTTCCTTCGAAACTTTCATCTCAAACTATGATTTAATTTTCTGATTTGCGCAGGGTAAGATTTCAAAGTCTTCAACAACACAACCCAAGTCAAAAGCATTGGCTAGCCAATAGAGTAGAAGAAGACATACCTCATTTCTCGATCAATTGATATCGATTGCACCACAATTTCTCGGTGAGGGAGGAGTGCAATTACGTATTCTAAGACATATCTACAGTGTTGGTGGTCTAGTTGATTATGTTACTGCCGAGGTCATGCAGGACATATGTGCTCGTGATTGGGTTAGTGCTTCGACTATCAACATCTGGATAAGGTACTTAACTATCATCGTTTATCACTGTTATTAATATATCTCGTTCCATTTTTTTTGTTTCTCATGACACTGTATGTTTTATACCAGGCATTTGGACCAGGACGTTTTAATAGATACACACAGGGTCCAATTCGCATTTGTCAACCTTTTTATCGTTGGTCATCATGAGGGTAAAGTAGATGTAACTGCGCAGTCTAATGAGCTGAAATATTACTTTAGCAAGAAAGCGACAGCAAATACATTATTTTTAGTGCCGTATAATGCGGGGTAAGTTATTATTCGTACAATTTTGTTTTTATTATTTAACTTCTATCATAACATGATTGTCAAAAAAAAATTTTAAAATATATTTTAGGCGCCATTGGATATTGATCGTTATCAATCCAGCGGAACCTTTAGGCCCTCGCATTTATTATGTGGATCCTCTAAAAAATGGTCTTCCACAAGACCATTTTGATATGTTGCTATTGATCAGTAGGTAAGTATACGTGCCTATGTATAAATATTTGCGAACGTGATTGAATAACCAAAAGTAATCATTTTCTGTTTCTTTTGTTAGCGCATTGACTGCGTATCGGTCGTCTGTCTCGTTAAACTATTCTAAAGCTACTGACCCCGCATTAGCTATCCTTGGAAGAAGATATAGGTATTGATATTTGACTTTACTTAGACTTTGTTAGTAAACACTTTTTATTCATGAACAGAGTTAAATATTGCATTATATTTTTGCAGTGCCCTTTCCAACCTAATGACAATGATTGTGGGTACTATATCATGAAATTTATGAAGGATGTTATTATGCATGATCAACCATTTATTCCTAAAAAAGTAAGTCATTTAGTTGCACTTCATATTGTGTTGTAATGAAATTGAATTAGTGCCTGACAATTACATTTTACTGATTTTAATTTGTTCTAACTTGTGTCTGATTGTATATATATGTAGTATTATGAAGATCAACGTTGTGACGCTTTGACAGACCATCAGGTTAATGAAGTGATCGAGGAATGGTGTGAATATGTGTTTAGGCAAATCTCTAGGTAGCTATATATACTATTAAATTCACTAGCTAGTCTTTTTTGTGTTGTTTCTAATTGCCAATTGTTGTGTCATACATGTTTGTTGAAATTGAATTTGTTGTATTATATTTCATTCAGCTAGGTTTACAGTATATTCTATAACAATTTTCAGTACTACTTTAGCTAATCAATCATTTGTTGGTATCATGTTAAAGTTATCTATTATTGTTCTTATTAAACCTTGCAGACTATAATTATATATGCATGAGAGATATATACAAGGAAAAAATATGCTTAAAAAAACCAATACGAAGAACCCAAAAAATATGAGGAAAAAATATGCTAAAAAAAAAACACCTCCTGTGGCGCCTGGCTAGCTAGGCGCCATAGGAGGTTATTTTTTTAAAAAAAATTTAAAAATCTGTGGCGCTTCCAAGCGCCACAACTTTTTTTAGTAGCGTCCAAATAGGTGGCATTTCGCTAGCGCCACAGCTAATGCAATTATAAGTGCCACAGCTTTGCGTTTTTGTTATAGTGACTCCCTCCTTTCTTCATTTCTTCCCTCATGGTCCAGCATCTTCTTTCCATATACGGTCTCAACAGCCACCTCTCACAAATGCATTTCGGTCCATCTAGCTTCAATTCTTTCCTTTTGTATTCATTTCATGCTCTCAATTTGCGTAAATCAGCTGCCACTCCTTTATTTTCTTTCTTCAATTCTCTCTAATTTAAATGAGTAAGTTGTGCCATATCATCACCTACAAAATTATATTCATAAAGGTAATATATTTTGCTCACAATTAAAGAATAATGGGAATAACAAATATTAATTAAAAATATAACAATTTAACCACTTTAATTCCCAAATTATTCTTCCATTAAAGTCTCACGTTAACACTTGATTAAGCCCAAAATATTCAATTAAGTCCTACAAAAGCCTAAGATTAATTAATAAAAAGATATAAATATTGAGCTCTATCAATTCCCTCACACTTAAGCTTTTGCACTCCTGAGCAAAACATTAAACTTGCAATAGGAAGAGAGGGATTAAATTTGGAAGGATAAGCAAGATCAAGCTTCAAGAATTACACTTAGTCAAATAACAAGGTATCCTCTTATCCAAATTCAATGAACATACCAAAAATTGAAGTAGTTAAAGCAATGCAATGTTTAATTATAATGAGCTAAATTGGAAACCTTAACTAGAATAAGTGTTTACACTCTTCTCTCATATAAGGTAGTGTTTCACTCACATCCACTTTAACCATACTCTACCATAGGCTTATAGAATTTCTAGGCTCTCCACTACTTACAACAATGGCATAAATAAATCAAAAGGACTTGTAGGGTTGTAATGTTGAATAGGCCAAATGATGGGAAATGTAACAAACACTATGCTTGCACTAAATAATTTGCTAGATTACTTAGCACTATAGAACTAACTTAGTTCACATATTCTACCATTATAACTTTATTTCTTTCTTTGAATTTTTTTCTTCTTTTTTTATATTTTTTTCTTCTTCTTATTTTTGTTTCTTGTGACTATTCACATGGTATTTTTTTTATTTTCCTTTTCTAATATATAATAGTACATTTTTTTTCAATAGTGCTAATAAGAACTTGATAAAGGATGCAAACATAGCATTTGTATAATGAAATGGAAATGAAACTGAAGGGTTCAAGGGGCTAAACAAAGGTAAATGATAAATGGTTTGTGTTTGGGTAAATGGTTGATGAAATGAATTCCAATGTCATCTCTATCTATACCATTGCAAAATGTAGCCTTAAGCAAGAAACAAAACAAGTTCTAGAGAGCAATAATCTAAGTAGATGAATCACACAATGAAATGAACAATTAGGCCCAAAATACCTTCCAACTAGGCTTTTTGTTTCCTAACAAACTCATCAAAATTAAACCATGCATCATTAAAAAACTTTAATTTTGTGGCAATTCACTAATTCAAAGCAAGTTTCAACCATAAATCCAACTAAGAATAATCAAGATACTTGATCATGACTAAAGGCTTCAAAAATCTCAGTGAATTGGACCAAAAAAATAACAGAGGACACAAGTAGGAAACAGAGGCATATGATGTTAGAACCGGCTGACACCCAAGAGGGGGGGTGAATCAGGTGTAAGATAAAAATCTTAAGAACTTTGAAAATCTTTTTGCATCTTAGAGGAAGCAATAAATATGAAAATAATGAATCATAAATCAACAGTTAATATATGCTGGAAATATAAGAGTTTAAGGAAGAGAGTATGCAAACTGTGATTTATCCTGGTTCGGTCCAATCTGTGATGGCCTACGTCCAGTCCCCAGGCTCCTCCTGAGATTTTCAAATCCACTATTTCTTGTTTAATCCAGGCACAAGAAAAGCCTTTACAAAGTTCTCACCAAGATACTCCCCCTTACAACAAGTCTTACGAGCAGAGCAATCCCGAAGACCTTTCCCTCCAGCTTACCTATGCAAGTCTAACGAGCAGCAACGTTCTCTTCTGCTTACACCACTGTAAGTCTTACGAGCAACGTTCTCTACTACTTGCACCTTGTAAGTCTTACGAGTAGAAAGTCTTACCAGTGATTCTCTCTACAGCTTCCCGTAAGGAAATCAACCCACTCAAGGTCCCTCTACCTTGAGATCAATTCAGAAATACAATTGAAAGTGTTTACAAACTCTCTCACAGAGTGGATATGATGAACACTGAAGTATATTACAAAAACTCTCTCTCTCAAATGTAAATGATATAGAAAGTAGAGAAACGGAGAGTATGTGTGATGAGCGTTGGTTCAGGATGTTGACATTTCGATGATGTATGCACACTTAGTCACACTTTTGTTTTGGATGATCTTCTATTTATAGTTGATGATGATATGACCGTTTGAGAATTTCAACATATCCGTTAGAATCCCATTGCTTCATTTGACCGTTCTTCATATTTGAAAAACTAGCCGTTGTGACCGTTGACGTTCCGCTTCCGTAAATTCACCTTTTGACTCTCCACATCATATCTTCATTGTATTCCTGGAGAAATACATTAAATACTAATACAATGAAGTGTTAGAGTGATTAGAAGCAAGAATAATGAGTTATATGATCATTCCATTGATTTCCAGAATTTTCGAGACGCTGTTCTGTTTTTCTGGGAAGCATTACTCGAGTACTTACTCGAGTAAACATCAAGTTTCTTCACAGGTTACTCGAGTGGCTACTCGAGTGACCTTCCATTTTCTGCATAGCTTACTCGGGTAGTGACTTGAAGTTCTCTCTTCATGAACAGTGATTTACTCCAGTAGTGACTTGAAGTTTTCGTAAATAACTCTTCATGAACAGTGATTTACTCCAGTAGCGACTTGAAGTTTTCGTCAATAACTCTTCATGCACAGTGCTTTACTCCAGTAGTGACTTGAAGTTTTCGCATGAACAGTGCTTTACTCCAGTAATGACTTGAAGTTTTCGTCAATGTACAGTGATTTACTCCAGTAGCTACTCTAGTAATGCTTTTGCAACTTCATAGATTATTGGGGTAACACCTCGAGTAATCCTTTAAAAAAACTTTTGATGAACTTCAGGTTTTTGCTTACCATAGTGAGTTACTCGAGTAGCTCCTCGAGTATCATTGGGAAAACTGGAAGGCAACTGGAAGTTTTTACATGGTTACTTGAGTACCTCCTCGAGTAACATTAGCAGTCGTACAAAATGCCGAGAGCAACTGGAAGTCTTTTACATGGTTACTCGAGTAGCGCCTCAAGTTACATTAGCAGGCCGAGAGCAACTTTACGTGATTTACCTGGTTACTCGAGTAGCTACTCGAGTAACGTCTTTTGTTATCAACTAGTTACTCGAGTGGTGCCTTCAAGTAAATTCTTGATTTTGACTCGAAACATGGCAAATTATATATCATCAGAAAGCCCTCATTATCTACGTTCCAATGCAACAAGAATCAACTCCAAACTCGTTGTGTACAGAAAGTTATGATCCAAAGAGTATCTCCTGTACTTAGACAATCCTGAAATCACGAGCAGCAACTTCCAGAAGTCATAGCTCTTAGGATATAGCTTCAAATATGTCAAATTATATATCCATGGAAAGCTCTTTGAGTCTTCTTTCATATGGCACCGGTTTCGTCTCAATCCGATATGTATTTTGAGAGTTATGGCTAAAATATCGAAGCTTGTCCTGGAATATGACGGTGATTCATGAGTCAACTTCAACAGATCATATCTCCCTCATCTGAACTCCTTTGAATATGATCTTGGTGTCAAAAGTTCGTGTTGGAAGTCTAGTTTCATATGCCACCGGTTTCAGTTCGATCCGACATGTGGTTGGAGAGATATCATCAAAATACCGAACCTCTCTTCTGCCTCGCGAAAAACAGAGTACCATTTACTTCAAGTGCCGCCTCGAGTAATTCATCAAATAACCCGGCAGATTACTCGAGTAAGGCCTCGAGTAAACACCCCCAAAAACAGAAAATGCCATATTACTCGAGTGATTACTCGGGTAATCATCCCCAAAGGTACCATAGCTTCCGTATACATCATTTTAGCTTTGTATTGACCCATTCCAACTTCCGTATGATCATAGAAACCTCCGGTATTACTTCTAGGACCTTGAATTTTGATATTCTCATGTGATCTTGCAAGTTTTTCTTTCTTTAATCTCTTTCTTCTTGTTTTTCCTCTTGATGATCATTCTTCATAATCCAACTTCAATCTTCTTGATGAATATCTTCAATCTTCATCTTTCTTTCTTCTTTCTTCAATTCCTTGCCTCTTGATTTTCTTCTTGATGATTATTCTTCTTGATGATTATTCTCCATTTATAAGGCATTATAATATCAACCCACAATGATGTCTATGACTAATCTACAACATTAAATATGGTAGTTAGTCAATGTGAAAGATAAGTATATTATACAAACTTTTTGCTCATATTTAACATCTATATGTGACATCATCAAAACTATTCATATCTAACATATGATATCACAGTGAATTCTCCTGAGAATAACACACACTCCCCCACACTTAATCCTTACATTGCCCTCAATGTAATGCACAAAAACAAAGAACCTAGACGCACTTATCTCTTGGGTGAAGTGAATGTTGTGAAGTCTAATTCAAGATTGAAGCACAACACATCATCATCACAAGGAGAGAGAAACGACAAGACATAAGTGGAAATAGTTCTTAGAAATTAGGCATAAGAATAAGAGAAAAGGGTAGTGGAGGATAAGGTTAAGCGCAAGGGTATGATTCACAATGGATTTTATTCAATTGAAAAATGCAAACAAACAAACTACCTTTTACTACTGGTAAGTCCCTCCCCCACACTCGTTCAATAGCATATATCACCAAATAAAACAAGGAAAAAGGTAAGGAAAGTGACTACCGTGTGCATTATGGTGGCATGTAGCTAGATAGGAAAATCAAAAGGAAGCTCAATATGTTGCTCCTCAACAGTTTAGGCCTCAATAAGAGTAGAGGTTCCCAAATCCAAAGAAAATAGGAATGAAGGCAACCACCAAGAGAATTAGCCTGCAAAGAATTAACCAAAACAACAGCAGTACTTACTCCAAGGATGCCACATGAATCAAAATACTTAAATCCATGGAAAGCATTAGGACCAATGAAATGACATGATGGTGTAGGTAATGTGAGAAGACTAGAGTCGGGTGCAGTAGATAACAAGTGCTTCTCACAACCAATAAAGTTAACTAGTGGCATACAGCAAGCAACACTAGGTATCAAAGAATCAATTTGGATTTCAGTATTGGTAGTGACATAGTCAAGCACCACTATATCATCTATAGCATAATCCAAGTCAATAGAATCACTAACAACATCAAATCTTAATAAATTAGGAGGTAAATCACATGATAAGATTTAAGAATAGGAGTCATGAATATGCTTGACATCATCTAGTAAAGAAATATGACCATCACAAAGCACAAAACTAGGTTCAAGTAATTCAAGTGGATAAAGGTGAATCTTACTGACCAAACCAAAAGCACTATCAATTGAAACAATGGGTACATGCTTCTCATCATAAAAAATGTGCACATTGAACTCTTGCAAACAAAGATTGACCTTAGAGTTAGTGATCAATTGTGATTTAATATCTTTATCTTCACTCTTGTCTAAAGTGGAAAATGCAGAATCCAATATAGAATTGGAATACATCAAGTCACTTTCACAAGTAAGAGAGGGAGAAGAAGAGAAAGACAAAGAAGTTTGATTATCAACATCATGCATGGCATGCATATCACTAAGTTCTAGAGGATGGTCATCTCTACTTCTATGCATTTCAATAAATTTAGGATATTTCTCATCAATGCAATCCATACACATTGTATATTTATCACAACAACATGTAATTTCAGCACTAGCATCATCATTATCATCCAAATCATCACTCAAAGTATCATGCAAAGGAGTAGAATCATTACAAGGCATAGGCTCATCCTAGCTACCACTACTTGAATCAATGGGTTGAGCAATTACATGTTCAAGAATTAGAGGGAATTCAATAATTATTTCCTCATCCACCTCATTATCACTCAAATCATGAATTACTTCATCAATCAAAGTAGTAGGAGAGTCAACTTTTGTAAGGATAGGATTGTTACCAAAGGGTAAGGAAGACTCTTCATTGCTTTGTTGTACTTGCTTCACTTCTTGTGCTTGGATAGATGCATTCGATGGAATCATTGAAGTTTGAGAACTCTCCACATATGAAGTATCATAAAGCTCTTGATTTTGGGTTCCTTGTTCCTCCTTTTGTAGGTCTTGAGCCCAATGGGTTCCAGCTTCTGTAATACCCCGAATTTTGAGACTTGAGGCTAGAGAATAAGCCTGAGATTAGTGGATTACTAAGCCCCAGTTTACCAAGATCCCAAATTATGATTAAGGGTTAATGACTCCAAAAGTTGATGTCATTAGTGAAAAATGAACCCTTTTGGAGATTATGGTGTGATTTGGCACCTAATGTGATTTGTATGTGTTGAGAGCAGCGCCGAAACCCTGTATTTAAGTTCAATTATGGATTAACATATAAATTGACTTAGAATAGAGGGGAGGGCGCATTGTGAAAGAAAATGAATGAGAAAATGTGTTTGATGGTGATTCAAGAGGAATTGCCATAATCAGGGGCAAAATGGTAAAGTTACCGACCAATTGATCGGTTACCGAAGAGGAAGCTCATTGGTAACTTCAAGATCAATGGTTAGGATTGATTTTTGTATTAGATCAAGGGGCAGAATCATGTGTATGTGTGTGCATGTGAGCCCATGGAGGATGTTGCAAGATGTTGACATGTGGCATTTTGTGGACCCTTGGATTGGGTCAATATGTTCAACTCATTTTTCCTTTCTCATCTCTTTATTTGGACGTTTTGGCTCCCAAAAAACTGATCCTCTCTTCATCTCTTCATCTTTATCTCTCATCTCTCTCTTCGTCCTCCATGGATGCCAAGCTCAAGGAAGAAAGAGAAAGGAAGAGTTCAATGTTTAGGTGAGATAATGTCCTCTAATGCTCAAATACCCTTCTTTAATGTTGTTCATAATGATGAGAGCTTCATCTCTATAGTTTTAGATTCTTGATTGGAGGTGTTTGGTGGCTTGAGGAAATTTGGAAAGATGAAGACTCAAGGAATTTGTTTGGGAAAGAGGAAGAGGTGAGTGTTTTCTCCATTTTGATCTATTTATTGTGGTTTTTGGTGGAGTTTTGAGAATTGTGATATTTGCCCTGATTTTATGTGATTTTCAAATTGGATTATTTGAATGGTGAATTGTGGTTAAATTGGTTCTATGTTGTGGTATTTGGTCATTGGAATTGATTTGGGAACTTGAATTGGAAGAGTGCAATGTTGTGATTTGTGTTGTAGTTTTGTGATGACATTTATGAGTATTGGTAAAACATGTCAATGTAATGTGAATTTGGTTGATTTGGTGTTTCCAATGGATTCCTTGTGCAAATTTATGTGGAAATGGTATTTGGTGTGAATTTGGGAACCATTGGAATCATTGGTGCAAAATTGAGAAATCTGTCCCTTGAAGTTTTGCTCTGGGCAGTCTGGTGTTGTGGACGTTTTGACTGGGCAAATGATGTCAGAAAATTATGAAACTTTCTAGTCTTAAATTTCACCTCCCAAGCTTCAAAATGGACATATAATTTGTTCCATTTCGTTTTGGGAACTGGGAGTTATAGCTGTCCAACGTTTTAGGTCGAAAATGGATTCTGTTTTGGGACAGTCTTGAATTTTTGGGAATTATGTATTTATGTAGTGATTTCCAGTATTGGTCAATATTTTTCCTGTGTAGAGGACTTGATAAGCTTTCATTTGGCTTTGGGTTCACCTCATTTTGAGTTTTGTGGAATTAGTTATGATTTTTCGAAGTTCAGCCAAGAAACTGGATTTTCTTGGCCGCGGCTAGTGGATTCTGGGCCGCAGCCCAAATGTTTCTGGGCAGTTTTTGGCCGCGGCCAGTGGATTTTTGGGCCGCGGCCAACCCCCAAAAATCAGCATTTTGGACTTTTAAAAGGTGATCTTTGGTCAAGTGTTTCCCAAGCCTTTAGGCATATGTTTAGGCTTTGATTAGCCACCTAAAGGTGTTAAATGATAACCAACATTAAGTGTTTGAGAGTTAAGGAATTGGAAAAAGGGATTAACCCTATGTCCTTGTTTGGTTATAGGATTTGGTGTTCCCCCCGATCGTGAGCGGCCGGAGCTAGAGCTTACGTGGAAAGAGGGTAGGGAACATATCTCTTCTGCTTGTAATTGATATATGTGTTAGTGTGTTGGTGCATGTCTTAGCTTTGCATAATTGTGTGTAATTTGAAGCTATGTTTCAATTTATGCTATGGCTATAGGTATATTGTTCGAAGCATTGAGCTTGCAAATTGTCATTGTGTTATCATGAGTTGTGTGATTCAAGCATGTCATGCATTAAACATGTATCGTACGTGCATATTGATATTGTTATCCTACTGAGATTCTCTAGAATCTCACCCTCCCCTACTAACCTTTCAGACAGGTTTGTGGGTCAAGGATGGAGCATGCAGCTAAGGGCGATGAGGACTTCCTTCAGGTTGTCATTCTGGTAGTTGGTTATCATCCTAGATGGGATATTTGGATTTGGATGTGTACATATGGATGAGTATATTTAGTTATGTATTTGAAATGAGTTATTGGATATCTGTATATGTATGAGAAAGATTTGTGTAATCCCCATATGAGGGCTTGTAGGGGCGAATATGCCCTATAAGGCTTTGAGTTAATGTATGGAACCGGGATTGCCGGGATTATTATATTGCGTACTTTGATATATTTAAATGTGATTTATCTTTATGTAGTAATTGTATTCGGAATATGAATGTGAGACCAGGTTATAAATGATTTCGAAAGGTATTTGTGAAAACCCCGTCTGGTAGATGGATTTTTAAAATGTAGTTTTGTTTCTTATTGGTCTCTATTTCACTTTAATTGTGTAATCCGGATATAATTACTGAAGGGGGTTACAGCTTCACCTCCTGTCTTTACCCATAACATGTGATCATAGTATGCCTTGAAGAATTCATCAATATCTTTCAATTGCTCTTCTCTCTCCTTAAAGCTATCAATTGGTCCTTGATACATGAGTAACTGAAGATATTGCTCTTGGAGTGTCCCATACTTTCTTGTTAAGGCACTTGTTAGGGAATCCATGTTATCAGGTGAGAAAATGGTATCCATTCCACTAGGTTGTGGGTCATGAAATGGAAGTGGAGGGTCAAGGTAGGATGGTGGGGAAGGTTCATAAAGTGGTGGGTAAAATGATTGGAATGAGGGATGGTATGGTGAGTAAGAGGGTAGATGGTGCAAAGGAGATGGTTCATAGGGTAGTCCTTGTGGTGAAGGGATGGGGTCAAAATTTAGGTTGTAGGGTGGGGAATAAAGGTCATGTTGAGATCTATAGGGGGTTGTGGTGGGAATGAAGGACTATCGAAGGGTTGGTGTGGCAGAAAAGATTGTTGGGGGTAGGGTTCATGACATAGATTGTGGAAGGATGAATCATATTCTTGACTATTGGAACCTCTCTCTAGACTCTCCAACTGAGCTTGAACAAGCTCTAATTGATGTTGTATGTCTTTAAAGCTTTGTGAAAGAGGATCTTCCATTTTGGTAGTATTACCAGGAGCTTCCCAAGGATGAAGAATGCAAAGTTACTCACCACAAAATAATAGTAAACCACACAATGGCCACTAAGAACATGATAGCAAAGCAACAAAATGCAAATTTCTTTTTGTTTTTTTTAAAAGATACAAATGGATTGCAAAACAACTATCAAAATGAAAAAAAAATGACTACCCTACTATCAAACACTCCAACAATGAACAACTACCAAAACAAACTCATAAACACACTAACAACCAAGAAAAATCAAAGAAAACCCTAAGAACAAACTAAATCAAAAACTTAGAAAAATACCAAAAAAAGAAAGAAAATTCAGAAAAGTATAGCAAACCTTTGAATTTGGCAAAAATCTAGTAGACCTAATAGCAATTGCTATTAGTCTTGCTCAGAATGCGGAAAAACTTTAACTTGTCAAATTTCAGAATTTTTTGGGCACAAATATTTCAGTTCCAGCAAGATAGTGCTAATCGAAAATCAGAATTTCGCCAAAATTCAAATGAGTGCTACACACTTCCTACCAAACAAAGGCACACTATGACAACAAAAAAGAACACCTAACTACTTAAAACCTTGGCAATCATCCTCCCTGGCAACGGCGCCAAATTTGATGAACCCATGTCGTGTGAGTTCACAAAATAAAAATAGGTTTAAGAATGTAGCATAGTAGCTCAAACTAGGTCGTTCTTGTGAGGAGATTAATTTCCAAGTTTCTAAGTAGTAAAGTGACAAAAAACCTTAAAGTTGTGAGAAATCATTTGGAGAAATTGCTTTTTAAACTAATGAAGTAATCTAAGCTAAAACAATATTTTTGTAATTTTTTTGGTTTCTAAAACAAAGAAGCAAAAGGAATTGAAATTAACACTAACAACAAAGTAAATTTAATAAACTAGAATAATAATGAAATGAGATTCCCTTGAGTTGAGGTTTTAGTCTTCCTTGCTTGCTAATAATATGAATTCCATAATGAGTCAAGAGGATGGAACTAAGATACCACTAGCTCTATACTTACAATAATCATTTAACTCATTCAACCGAAGCAATTAAATGAATACTACCAATTAATAGTGACTCAAGGAGATGAATAACTAACTTCTAATTCTAGCTTGTAATTACTATTACAACAATTCAAAACATTCAGTTTAATCATTTTAATCCACTTAACCAAGTTGGAATAAACAATTCAACCACTCATAATATGAATCATATAAAGCTTAATTAATCAACTCCTAGCTCAACTACCAAGTTTATTCACTTGGCATAACAATCTAGATCACAATTACATACTTAACCAAGCTACATAATCATGAACTGAAAAGAGAGCTTAAGGAATTCCATTGAAGTTTAGAATCTCAAACCATTACCCAACTCAAGGAAATCACCAAGACTTAGCTACACATGGAGGAAGAAAATGAAGCTTGATGGATGAAGAGGAGAACATCCATGGATGCCTTCACGCCTTGCTTTCTCTTTTTTAATTCTGCACAGCCTCTATTCACACTCTCCATCACATTCTGTGCTTGCTTCCCCTCTTATTTCATTCGCTGCTCCTTTCCTTTATTTCCGTAGCTCTCCCTTTTTTACATTGTGCAACACCTCCTCTTCTATTTCATTGTGTGCTCACTTTTTCTTCAACCGTCTCCTCCCTTTTTATTCAATCTATGCTCTCCGTCTTTTTCCTCTTGCTTTCGGTCCAGCCCCCTTTTTCACGTGGTCCCCCCTTTTCTTTATGCACAGCCACCAAACCCTCATGTCTCTCAATTGTTTGCTCCTTCTATTAATCGGTCCAGTAGCTTTTTGGGTCAGCCTTTAGTGCTAAATGGGTCAATAATATAGGCTAAGCTCCTTTATTCTTCATTCAACCATTCACCTCGGTCCATAGCTCTTTTCTCATTTGGTTCATCATCTCCAATTCAGTCCAGCTGCTTGCTTTTTCTTCATTAATCCCACACGGTCCAGCATCTCCAATTGAGTCAACAAAATCAGCTCACTCCTCTCTCAATTTGGTCTCCATTCCTTTCTTTATTCAACTCCTCTTTTCTTTATCCTCCCTCTTTTTCCAGCTAGACAATTCGGTTCAGCATGTCTCATCTTCACACCAATTCTCATTGCTCCCAATTATGGTCCCCATGTCAATTCTTTATTCTCCCTCTTCTTTTCTTATTCCATGTTGTCCCCCTCTTTTCATTTCTTCAATTAATTCAATTAGTCCACTCCCTCCTTTCTTCATTTCTTCCCTTACGGTCCAGCATCTTCTTTCCATATTCGGTCTCAACAGCCACCTCTTACAAATGCATTTCGGTCCATCTAGATTCAATTCTTTCCTTTTGTATTCATTTCATGCTCTCAATTTGCGTAAATCAGCTGCCACTCCTTTCTTTTCTTTCTTCAATCCTCTCTAGTTTAAATGAGTAAGTTGTGCCATATCATCACCTACAAAATTATATTCATAAAGGTAATATATTTTGCTCACAATTAAAGAATAATGGGAATAAAAAATATTAATTAAAAATATAACAATTTAACCACTTTAATTCCCAAATTATTCTTCCATTAAAGTCTCACATTAACACTTGATTAAGCCCAAAATATTCAATTAAGTCCCACAAAAGCCTAAGATTAATTAATAAAAAGATATAAATATTGAACTCTATCAATTCCCTCACACTTAAGCTTTTGCAGTAAGAGTAGGATGAGCACTAGGCTAAGGCTTAGAAGTCGCTAGCTAGATGTCGCGTCTGAGGGTGTAACATTGATTTGCGTCTTACTTAGGTTTTGCCCTTCGAGGCATAGCTCAGGAAGGGCTCCAGCATTTATTAAGAAATGTTGTTTGTCAGTTTAAGAAAGAACTTTTAGAGTCTGGGAATAAGGACTGAAAGCTTTCTTCGCTATATGGGAGCAAGTCTGTTGTGCGTGGCTTTTTCAAAGAATAGTTGTTAGAGAAGAGATAGATCTTACGTAAGCCAAAGGCTATGAAGAATGCTTTAACAACTCCCCCCGAGGGGGACTGGAGGTAGTTAACGTACATAATTCCATATCGTATCTTTCTGGAAGATCTTAATTAACTTCAAGCTAGTTAAGATTTTTCCTTGATCTTTAAACAGTCTCCAAAAGTGACAAGGACTCAGAAGGAGAGAACGCCCAGAGACAAGAGAGACACTAGTAGGTAAGATAGAGAAAGATGAGAACATATTCTTCTATGCATAAGAAAAATGATGGTAGTGCAGCACTAATATGCATATGCTTTCATTACGTCGAACTATTTTAGATAGCAATTGGTATTTAGATAGTGGTGCCAGCCATCAAAGTAAGAATTGGTGTTAGAACTATGAGACATTCATGGTTCTGGTCTGTAAGATGTAGAATATATAAACCTTCTCGCACCTTAGCTGAACCAATCGTCTTCCAAGGCTGAAGTTCCTGAATGAAACAGTAAGCAGATTGAAATATGAGACAAAAATTAAGCTGAGAGGGAAGATGGTTGTTTGGTGTTTGAGGTTCAGTATAAAGGAATATAAAAGACATCATTAAGAATGAGATGAGGTGTGAGTTGAACAATGCCTGATATATGTGTGGTGACAAAGCTACTATTGGGAACTTGGATAGGAGAAAGAAGAAAAAAGAGAAAATAGGTCGCCCCTGTATCAATGATCCGAGGGGCATTATGAGAGGAGATTGAAGTTGCTATGAAGGAATTACTCGTGTTTGAGGTAGAGATGAGAGATGATACATGATTTAGAGAGTGCTTGGTTGACTGAGTATTTGTCTGATGTGATTGACTTGGGTTATTCGATTGAACTAAGTTGAGCAGTTTTTGATATTGCTTAGGCGTGAATTGAAGGTTGGAGTTGGAGGGACAGCTTGGTACAGCAGTTGATTCTTGACTCACTGAGATAGAGTTTCTTTTCTTTCTGAACTTGAACCCTGGCGGGAAGCCATACTTCTGGTAGCAAGTTTCTGCAGTGTGGCGTGGCTTACCACAGTAAGTGCATAACTTATTGTTCCCATTTTTCTGAGCCTGACCCTTGTTGTTCGCACCACCTTGAGGCAGAGGTGGTCAAGTGACAGCTTTATTGATTACAACCTTTGGTTCAGTGACCACGTTCATCTCCCTCTCTTGTTGAAGAACCGGTGAAAAGACTCTATTCACAGAAGGTCAAGGAAAAAACTACATGATCTGGGACTTGACTGTTGCATACCTGTCATTGAGTCCCTTCAAGAATCGTATCACGTAATCTTGTTCCCTGTAAAACTTGGCATTCTTGCTAGCCTCACAGGAAGATGACGGCACACATACGCATTCTTTAATAGGTCTTAGTCTAGTGAATTCGTCCCACAATATCTTCAGTTTAGTGAAGTAGTCACTAACTAAAAGATCGCCTTGCTTCAAGCCGAATATCTCCTCCTGCAAATCAGATATCCGTAACATATCATGCTGCACTAATCTATCTTTCAGATCAACCCAAATGTCATATGCCTTGTCGAGCCACAAGATGCTATAAGTAATGGTGGATGACAGGGATTTGGTTAGCCAAGAACCCACCATCGTCTTACAGCGTTCCCAGGCTGGGTACAAAGGATCTATCATCGGCGGTGCACGTATGCTTCCGTCAATGAACTTCAGTTTGTTTTTCGAGAGCAGTGCCATTAGAATGGCACGAGACCATGAGTGATAGTTTGAGCGGGAGGAGATACCAAAATCAAGGCTGGGTTTTCATTGGGATGGGGATAGTAAGGACTGGAAACATTTTGAGAGGGATCAGATGAATTGAATGGGGAAACAGTTGACCCGATAGGTTGACTATCGGCTACAGAGTGAAGCGAGCAAAGAAGCCATTTCAATCCTCTCTAGTTAATCCCTAAATAATGATAGGCATAGGCTCAGGAAGAATGGGATAAGACGTAAGAAGACAGCTTTCTTTCTTACCGAACTGAGAAACCAACGGTTAACGATTCATATGGGATACCCAAGGGAAGGGAAGGACTTTAACTACCCCGCAGGGAAAATGAACTCCATAGATTGAGTAAGTAGTGACCTTTACATAGGGAGAGCAATGAACTTGATAGCTCGAGAGATAGGGATTTGGAATGAAAGTCAGTCCCAAGGGCAAGGAAAGAAGTTTTAACAGCCAAAAAGGGCTAAAGATCGAGTTTATCAATACAAGGAGTAGGACCTAAATGAAAGCCTATATGGTACCACTCTCTCCTTTGAGGAGAGGAAGGGGAATGACTTTCTTCCCTATCGAATCCTTTTTGATCTAGAAAAGGCCTTTGTAACCCCGCCTTAAGAAAGAAATTAGAAATTATCTAACCTTAGCTCAAACTAAGCTTCAATCCTCTCGCTTCGCTCGAGTGACTCAACAAGCAACGGAATGAGCACAAACGCGTGAAAGCTGTTGTGAACAAGCAACGGACTGAGCTAGCATCTCAAGACCTTGAGTTGACGCTCGAGCAGCTTCGCACGTTGCGCTTCTGACGCACATGAGTTTTCTTGCTTGTTGCGCTAACAGACGATATTCCGTTTTCTTTCTAGGAGAGCATAGCGATATGCGTACCATCCAGTTCTTTCTGTAGGAGACCAGCAATTGCAATCTATTATCTTACTGTGAGCAAGCAATTTCGAGATGAAGAAAAGCCTTAAAGCGAGGCGAGTTCAATAAGACTGATTAGTAAGGAAAGGAAACAAATAGAAGCAATATGGTTTCAAAATGAATCCCTAGGGTGAGGAAGTGACCTTACTCACATACTAATAACATCAGTTGATTTGTGTAAGTGATCACCAAACCAAAGTCTGCTCCTTAGCGCATCTGTTTTCTTACTTCTTACCGCTCCGAAAGGAGTGAGATTCTTGGCATCTCAAAATAGTTATGTTAAAATAAAGAAGTCCTTTCCTTCAAAGCCAATTCCTATCAGTACAGGATACTCCAGTTTTTCTTATTAGCCTTAGCTCGAGAAGCTCTTCCTGGTCCTCAAAAGGAGGTTGCTTGTCCCCCGGTGCTAAAAGCATGCATGTCTCTCGAACAGAATACGCATTCGTCACCTCAGCACTTCCCTTATCAATAGCCCGTTTGGTTGATTGAATTGGAAGTAAGATTCATGCAATGCAGGTTATTGGTTTAGTGGTTGGGAATGGGAAAGATCTAGTAAAAAAATAATGACATACTTTTAACACGAACCAAACTTGATAGCACCTTTGGGCGCTGGCTTTTCAAAACCTACTACTATGCTAAAGAGGATTCACTAGACCAGGTCCTGAGTCAGGGGAATGCCTGTGGTCAAACTAATGGCATGGGCATGATGGTGAGGTAATGCTAATTGATCCTCCATAGTTGATGAACCTCTTTCAGTCACCTGGGGAAGTTTTTCATACCTTCTCCTTTCGAGTCACTTCTGGCATCTAGTTCTATTGGATTCTTGGTGGATAGGGTTTCCTAGGCGGGGATAGGTTGGTTTCAGTCCTCCTTCCTATACAACCGCTTAACAGCCTTTGCATACAAGTAGATGGCTATGCATGACTCCTTGGTAAGACTATCCGCTGCCACTAATAAGATTCATTTTAATCATCCTATTAGGACGGCAAGTTTTCGAACAACTGCCATCTCAGCGGCGACACACTAATTAGGGAAAGAAAGAGCTTTGTAAAGTGATTCATATCGATTACTTAACGCGCTCTTCCCTGCTAGTACCCCTGTCCCATTAAGGTTAGATGGGGGAATGCCTACCAAGGATAAAGATAAAAATGGAATATAATTAAGATCTACAGAGCTAGCAGGTGTAAATCTGTTATCAATCTTTAGATTTACATTAGTGACTGGCTTGCTGTCCCGTGAGTTCCTCACTAGACAAAGAGTCAATCCTCCACTAATTATGGTATGCCGACACGGTAATCTCCCCTATATGGGACTGTCACTGAATTCCACTGCAATGAGCAACCCCCATTAGAAGAGAATAAGGGGTTACAACAATCATGTTAGACTAAGAAAAGTCTTGGGATCCAGTCCCTTGGACAGACCATCCAGAGTCCAGACCGATGCTATGCCTTATTAGATAGTAGGGAAACATACAACTCGATGTTAATCAAAGTTGGTATGCTCCACAGCTTAAAAGAAGGGCTAGCAAGCTTGCGAGGGTTGGTAGTGGCACATAAGGGCGCACCTTACGGCTTGATAGCCTTAGCTTTTTCCGTTGCTTGTTGGCCGGTGCTTCTTTTATTCCTTCCGTAACCAGTCTAGCCATTAGTAACCCTTCTCCTACTTTCGAGCCTACTTTTGAGCGAATATGAGTCGATTCCGAGTCCCTTTACTATATATCGGTCTTCAGCATATCGGTTTTCAGCTCTATATATGGAGATCGAACAGGGCAGCGGGTAGCGCTAGGAGATTTTCTAAAAAGTACTCTAAAGGCTTATATGCAATGCATTTCTTACTTCACAGATTCCAATTTGTACCCCTTCTCCCTAATAAAGTGTACTCCTTCTACGCCCACCTTCGAGCCCTTACCTAAATAAAACCACCCACCCTTGCCAGAGTCCTCCACAGCGCACATCTTAGAGCCCGTCTCAGTCTAGTCTGGTGCTTGTTTCCTTTCCTCCCGTTTTGCTATCGCTGCTATCCTTACGAGCCCCAGCAAGAGAACTCCCGCGCTAAGGCGCTCTACTCAAGCCTATGAAAGAAAGAAAATCCGGAAGGAATAGAAAAGGATTAGGGTTTAAGACTCGCCCGAACTAGTAAAAAAGACTAGTAGCTAGTTGGTCTCACTCTTCTTATAGATTAGCAGGTTATTCTGTAATTCTCCTTTCACCTTATCAATAAAGAAATACATTTTCTATTAAATTTACAGTTGGCTGCCTTATCTCGAAAGCAATGACTCTTATTCCTAACCCTACCCTTATGGGTCATTAAGGAACTCAACTCATGAGTCTCGTCTGGTTAATAAAACGAGCGATTCCGCTTCTTCTGCAACTGCTGATTATTAGCTTTCCTGAACTTCACTTCTGACTGAATATGATAAAGCCTATAAAACAATCAGCATCGGTTCACCACCGGGAAGAAAAAGCAATAACAAGTTTAAATACTCTACTTGTCTCACAACTCGTCTTAGACCCGCTTTCAGGACTAGCTAACTAAGTTGAATTGAGAGCAGAACGAGGGGGGTCTGTCTGGGGAGAAGTGCATCCCATCCCCCCAGGGGTTGGTTATGAAGTCAAAGAATAATTATTAGTATAGTAAGTAGTAACTGCTTAGTAGTATAGTACCCTTTCTTTAAAGGAGAGGTTCGGCTTAGACGGGACTGGCCTTAAAAGGGATAGGGTTAGCTACTGAACGAGGGATGGAAGACCTTAAACTGGATAAGGGGGAGCTAAAGGTGGGATAGGTAGAGTTAGGTTAGCTGAGGCAGAATAGGAAGTAGGAGAAGGGAGGGAAGTGCAGTTGGCTCGAATCGAAAGGGTTCAGTTCAGAAGTTGGCTAGAGCTAGAAAGTTGGCTGAGAAGGCAAGGCCTATTGGGATAGCAGATCCGAGAATAGACACGTTTGAAGAGGAGAATAGAACGGCAATCATGAGTAGAGTATGAAGAACCTTCCCTAGGAACTAGGAGGTGGAATACCGCACCGCAGGAAGGAAAAGTAGTACCAGTACCCCTTAGATTAGAGGTGCAAACTAGTTTCTTTATGCAAGGTAGGGGATCTAAGGTAAAGCATAGACAGCTGGGAGAAAATTAGAATACTAAAGCAGCGAAGTTCCCCATCCATCGGATAATGGGGTGTAGGACAGATCAGTACCTAGCATGAGTGAAGTGAACTAAGGTCTGTGTAGAGGTAGGCTTGGGCTTGGCTTCAGGGAAGAATTCACCGATTCAGATTGAGAGGGAAATAGCTGAGCTGCCCTTTGGACTGTGACCGAAAAGACTAACACAGCAACTGCTGGCTCTGCTGACCTTACTGCTATAGCTTCTTCCACAGATTCAGGAACAGAACCGAATTCGGCAACTGCAACAACAACTTCGTCAGCTTACCTGACTTTGGATGCTTTTTCTTCTTTTTCTGCTTCAGCTTCTTCTGCCAGCCCCTTTACTATATATAGGTATAGGTCTTCAACTCTGGCCGTCCGGTGCTTTTTGCGGAAGCTAAGCTATGGAGTTAAACTTGCTTAAGGGAAGGCCCTAAATAAGGGAGACAAGCTACAATGATATATTCCATCCCGGACCACATTATTAACAGAACACATTCAATATCTGCTATATATGTGGTTGAATCTCATGAGTAGTGTAGTCTATGAATGATTATGATTATGAACTTAAGTATCAACTGAAGTGACTAAGTAAGGGCCGAAGACTAAGACCTTAAATGGGATAGGGGAAGGGACTGCAGAGACTTAAATGGGATGGATAGGGATCTAGTTACTAACGGTGCGTGGGAGTTCTCTTGCTGGGGGAAGATTTGTATTATCCTAGCTCAAGTGAAGTGAGCTTTAGTGAATACCTAATAGCGTTAGTGTTAGCATTGAATACCTTGGGGAGAAATATAGATGTGGTATATGGGAAAATTTTGTCCCCATAAATCCTATAGTGAGAAGTACTCTTAAGATCTGAAGTTCCCTTCATAGCTATGAGCATCCAATGAGATAGAGCTCAGCTGGAGACTGAGATATACTCACTCTAAAGGGGATCAGAATGCGGGAGAACTTTTTCTTTTCCATTCTAGCCTATAAGGCACTTAGAAAGAGCCCAATCATTCCTTTTCTTTTGAGTAGTCGATGATTCTACTTAGACAGACAGGATTCTCGCGGAGCTGGAGCCTGGTGCTGGGCCGAGTGTTCGCTCTTATATACAATTCAATATCACATGATAACAGTTAATGGCACAGAATCCTCTTCTGTCCCGGATTTCCTTTCATAGGATCAATAGATAGATTTTTGGATGCCATAGAAGCAGTTTAACAGCTGCCTTTTGCTTTTTGTCAATTTTCCCAAAATGATTCTATTCTAGTTCTGTTCAAGTGCTGTTGCAACTTCCCCAATTCCACATGCCTTTGTTCCCTCATACATAAGTGTCGCTTCCTTGTAAAGGATAAAAAACTTAGCAACTTAGCTATTACGTAAGCTTTGGTATAGGAGTCACTCGCCTCTATCATCTAAGTAAGGTAGGGAGCAAATTTCTTTAGCTGTACCCGACTGTACCGATAGCTGTAGTCGCAGCTTGGGCTCGAATTGGCTCGTGGGGTTCGGAAAGTAAGGTCTGATTGATGAGAACAATTCAGAACGAAGAACTATAGATATCATTGCGCGAAAGCCGGTGTGCGAACAAGCAACTACCCGAGCAACGCGACGTTGCGCGAACAAGCAACGGACTGAGCCAACAAGCAACAGCCCGAGCACGCTAGCATCTCAAGCCCTTACTCTTTAAAGTAAGCAAGATGCGAGCATCTTCCTCCCGAAAACATCTGCAGACCCTGAGACTAGCCAGCCGAGCCAGAAGCCTCCTTTCCTTGCTTCGACTAATTACCTACTTCGGTCTCTCTAAGCCCTGAAACCATAACTATACTTAGACTATGGATATGTTCTCAGATCCGTTTTTTCCCTTTTTGCTGTTAAAAGATCTATCCTCTTCGCGACCTTTCACCGGGATCAACTATATTTTATACGATAGGCACGACTAATCCAAATGCAATGGATTCAACAAGCGCCATCACAGCTTCTCCCTCGGGTGACTTCGCCCCCTTTACAGACGTTAACAATCGCAGCTTCTTCAACTGGAGCTATTCTTGTGACAACTGAAGGAAATTAGAGTCAGGCCTTTTAAGCCCTGGAAAGACCACTCTCTTCCTTTAATACATTCGTCAATTGCCCTTAAAAATGAAAAGAGTGGATTCATTCAAGCAAGCTAATCACATTCCTGGGTAGGGGTACGGTACGATGTCATTACTTTCTTTTGCTCCCTCACTCCTTGAAGAAGAGCGAACAGCTGATCTTTCCTGGTCCTTTCGAACTAGTCTTTCTAAACCTGGTAAATAAGGCTATTAAAAGCAAGGGACTTCAGTAGGTAGAGCAAGCAAAGCCAAGCGAGAAAGAAAATAAAGGAACTAACTTAAGTAAGCATTTCGTAGCCATAGAGAAATGAACCTACTACTTGGGTTACAAAGTGGAACAATCTACTTCGCGACCTTTCTCCTGTACCATCTTCTTGCTTGTTATTCTTCAGGAATCCGCTCTAAAGACCCGCTACCGATGTCAAATTAAGCTCAAACATCATCCCTAAAATCATCATATTAGAGAAAATAAATATGCAAATATTTTACTTTTCAAATTTCCCCACACTTAGCTCTTGGACGTCCTCGGACAACAAGGAGTGACTAATAAGTGTTTCCAACAAAATTAGAAGTGTCAAGTCATAAGCAAGAACAAAATTGAAGAATAAACCGATCATAGTATTCATGAATCAATGAAAATATAAATTGGTAAATTTTTTAGAAAATGAATGAAACAAGTTCATAATTATGACTCATTCTCTCAATCTCTCAAGTGTTTAAGGGTAAGTGTTTCGCTCAAATTCAACTGAAAAAATTGCACTATCATAAGCTTGCTAAAAATCTCAATATCCACTACCTAACTCACATGCATAAGTCAAATCAAAAGTACTTATTGAGGGTTGCAATGGGGTTAAGGTAAAAGGAATGTAAAACATGATATGAAGGAGGGCTATATTTAAGAAATTAATAGAGCAATTTAAAAATAGGCCATTGTATGAATAAATCTATTTCATCACAGCAACTCACAATTTTAATTCAAATACTCAACATCTTTTTCTCTCTCTCTCTTTTTAATTTTTTTAATAGTTTTTCCTTTTTTTGATTTTTTCATATAATTTTGAAACTCTAACGTTGATCATATATACACCCCCATACTTGTCCAAAGCCCATTTCACAAAAATTTCAAATGCTTTGCTAATTCTTCCGAATGAGGTAAAAGCACTTGATATATCATTAAAACACATGTTAATGGGTTGAGAACAAAGGAAAAATTAATTAGGCTCAAAATGGCTCATCAATGATATAATTGTAAGGTTTTCTATTTGGCTCTAGTTAAAGAAAGAAAATGAATGCCTTTATCATTTTTGAATGTGCATGTGGAATGTAATCTCTACCAGATTTAAAACAAATTCTAGAGTGACAACTTAATAGGTGAATATCACATACAAGAGAAATAATCAATATTGATCAAATAGGCTCTGAAGTTCATGATCAAGAGCTTTTAAACTCAGCTCATACAATCTCAAAATTCATCACCAATTGCAACAATCAGTTGTTCAATCATGCTATGAAATTCTATATTCAATTGATCTATACTTAAAACTTATATACTTCTTTAGATCATGAAAAAGCACCTAAAAAGAATGATTTTTTTAATAAGATGAATTAAAAACTCGCAACTAATAAAATACGTCTCAAGAGTTTAGAATAACTCTTTGCTCTATAAGTTTTTCATACCCCATGCATCTAATGCTTATACTAACTAACTAAATAATTATTTTTTACTACTCCTCGCCCAACCTAAATCGGACATTGTCTTTAATGTCTTATAGATCTTAGAGAAAGTTTTTTTAACATAAACACACAATAAAGTAAACCAAAAATGATAAGAGTAAAGCCAAATGATTAAAGAAAGTTACAACTGAAGAGTGGTATCTAGATTCTATGTCTAACTATTATCTGAAGATTACCCACCTATTTGCCTTACTAATGGTTCTAGTTTAGGTTCATAGGTTTGCAATTGATCTAGCAGCTGATCAGTAGTTGGTGTGGAAATTATGGAATGGCAAGTCGCTTGGGGTATGAATCCTATTTCCACAGCAAGATCAAAAAAAGATAACAAATTATCATAAAAACTACTATTACTTAACAATCTTAATGGCTTTTTGTGAAAGTTTAGTTTAGCCTAATATGCAATGCTAGGAATCCCATCCAAGATTTCCAAACCACCGGGTAGAGCGATAAAAGCTTAAGCATGGTAGAACATTCATCCCATATGTTTAGTCAAGCTTGAGACCTATAATTCTTGTCTTAAGGAAAAAATGTGATCTTATAACTCCTTCACCATTACACTCAAACCCTTGCTTCCATTAATGGTTGCATAAATGGCTACACTTCACCTTACGCCCTAAATGCCTCCCCTATATACAAAGTTGATCTTTCTAGCAGCTAATGCATTTCCAAATTCTTCTGCTACAGTTAGAAACTCTCCATCCTTGCCTGAATCATTTTCAACAAAAATGCAGATAGATGTAAATCTACATTTTAGTGTGATACCATTTTTTTTTCTTTTCTCTTAGACATTTTTGTTTGCAAGTGGAAGAGTGCATATTTGCAAGTGAAGAGTGTATATTTACAAGTGGAAGAGTGCCAACAAGATCATGCAAATCAGGCATTTTTCAAAGAAGTTTGAAAAATTTCTAACACGAATGACCGATAATATGTTGCATGAAGAAATTAAACAAAATGAGTAAATAAAGTCAAAAGTTACTGAAAAGATAAGACATATAAGATAAAAGCATGATTATGTACAGTAGTTATGATTTTGGCTCACATCTTCCTCCGGTTTTATGTCCAGTAATGACTTAAATGCTTTTTATGAATCGAGGATTTGCTTCCCATCAAGTTTTCTTAAAAACTGGCAAACAGGGTCTTTTAATGTCAGATTCCCAAGATAGTAGCACTTTTTTATTTGTTAAATATGTTTAGTAAATCAAGAAGAATATGATAAACATCACCACTCAGATACATCTCAAAAGCTTGAATGATATTATCCAATGACTCCTTACTCAGTCTACCTTTATTAATTGAATTTTATCTTCTTGTTTTATAGAACCATACTTTTACTCTTACAGCACTGATCACTTGCCCACCTTGCACATTTATGGTAGACCTGCGTTCTTTTAGCTCTTCTTTTTTTGGAATAAGAACTCCTTCCCATTCCTAGTATCGGTTTAATAACTAACTTATGAATCTTTCCTGCTAAATATACCATAGCTTTAATGATCTAGTATACGCCCTTAAGAAGGCCAAAATGCTTGAATATCTTCATTCTTTCAAGTCGACGGCTATAGATTTTCTTAAAGACATCCTTGGGAATAGTGGGGAACTTGGTTTTAAGCTTTACAAGAGATTCCTCCATGTTAACTTGGAATGAAAATGATGAAAACTAAAATTTTCGACACAGTTCAGAGTGATTCAGTGACTAAGAAAGAAAAATGAGCAAGGAGAAGAAGTTTTGGGTTGTCTCCCAAAGAGCCACCCTTCTTTAACGTCTTTAACTAGACAAAACTAAACCAATTGACTTTTTTTTAAATTTTTTAAATTTTATTTATTTATTTATTTACTTTTTACTTGAAGGAGGGCTTACCTATTGGTTCCTCAAACACGATAATAGTTTTCAAAGTGTTGAGTACACCGTCATTATACTCCTTTAGTGTTGTTGTCACATGTTATGGAACTAGTGAAAGCAGTAAGTATGAAAATAATGAATCATAAATCATGATTTAAATTAAATAATATATGCTAGAAATATAAGAGCTTAGGGAAGATGATATGCAAACTATGATTTATCTGGGTTCTGTCTAATCCGCGATGGACTATGTCTAGTTCCCAGGCTCCTCCTGAGATTTTCAAATCCACTATCTTCTTATTTAATCTGGGAACAAGAAAAGCTTTTACAAACCTATAAGTTTAGCCAAAGCACTTATGAAGCCTTTTACAAATCTCACACCGAGATACTCCCCCTTATGGCAAATTTTACGAGTAGAGCAATTCCGAAGACTTTTCTCTCCCACTTACCCATGCAAGTATTACGAGCAACAACATTCTCTCCTACTTACACCCTTGTAAGTCTTACGAGTAGCAACGTTCTCTACTGCTTGCATCTTGTAAGTCTTACGAGTAGAAAGTCTTACTGATAATTCTCTCTACAGCTTCCTTGTAAGGAAATCAGCCCTCTTAAGGTTCCTCTACCTTGAGATCAATTCAGAAATACAAGTATTTACAAACTCTCTCACAGAGTAGATAAAATGCTCACTGAAGTACAATACAAATAACTCTCTCAAATATACATGATATAGAAATTAGATAAGAAAAGAGAGTGGTTGGGTCAAAGTGGATGACTCATGGTATAAGCATGTTGGCATTGTTGAGCTCTTGTTGTTGTTCTTCTGAACTCTAAATACTCTTTTATTTATAGTTGAGAAAGTTATGACTATTGTGAGTATTTCAACCTATCCGTTGGAGTGTGGCTGCTTCTTTTGTCCATTTACTTGAATTTGAAAACTAGCTATTACTAACATTAATGCTTTGCTTCCGTAAAGTCACCTTTTGTCTATTCCTATCATCTCTTCATTATATTCCCAGAGAAATAAGTTAAAAACTAATACAATGAAGTGTTACAGTGATTGAAAGCAAGAAGAGTAAGTTACATAATTATTCCCATGTTTTTTTGAAGTTATAATATGTTGTCTTTCTCATCACTCGAGTGGTCACTTTAGTGAGCACTCAAGTGATCCCCTTCAAAATATGGCAGAGAGCATCGAAGTCATTTTCCAACTTTATCACTCGAGTATCCATTGAGTGATTCTGGGTCATCACTCAAGTGATTACTCGAGTGATCTATTCATTTTGATTACAAACATGGCAAATGACATATCATCGGAAAGCTCTTTCCATGTACATCCCAATGCAACAAGAATTAGCTCCAAACCCATTGTATTCTAAAAGTTATGATCCAGGTAGTGACTATTGCACTAGATAGTGTCTAAATTCACAAGTATCAACTTCCAGAAGGTGTGATGCCTAGCATATAACTCTAACTATGACCCATGACCTATCCATGGAAAGCTCTTTAAGTCGAGTTAAATATGTCACTACTTTCAACTCAATTCTAGTAGTTTGAGAGTTATGCCCAAAATACCCAAGCTGTTCTCAAATATGATGTTAATTTGAATGGAATCTTCTAAAGATCATATCTCTCTTATCAAATATTATTTAAATGTGATTCTAGTGTGTATTTGACATGTTAGGCGTCTAGTTTCATATGAAACTTGTTTTAGCTCAATCCAACTTATGGTTAGAGAAATATTGTCAAAATACCGTACTTTTATCATGTTATATGAAATCAGAGCACAACAGAATGCTCATCACTCGAGTGATCACACTAGTGATCATGGCCATCACTTAAGTGATCACTTGATTGATCAGAGCATCACTCGAGTGATGCCTTTCAAAATTTGGCAGAGAGCTAATGCTAAAGGGAACACCTTGGAAAAGTTCCATAACTTCTATGTAAGTTATCTTAGCTTCAAATTGACCTATTCCAACCTCCATATGATCATAGAAACCTCCGGAATCACTTCAAAGAGCTTAAATCTTGATATTTTCATTAGATCTTGGAAGTTCTTCTTTCTTTAATCTCTCTCTTCACTTTCTTCAATCTTCCTCTTTCTTTGCTTGACTAATCTACAAGATATTTCACATTAAATATAGTAGTTAGTCAATGTAGAAGATAAGTATATAATGTAAACTTTTTGCTCTTAATATTTGGCATCTATATTTAACATCATCAAAACTAATTATATCTAACATTCTCCCCCTTTTTGATGAAGACAAAATTTTTAAGAAAAATATGTGTGAATATGACAACAATTTGAATCCAATATTTTTTTTCTTGCCTTTTTCTTCTCCTAATTGATATCAACAAAAAGTTTGAAAGATAAATATGAAACCGAACTAGAAATGTCTTTCTCACCCTCAATTAAAAGGAATGTGTCAAGAAAACAATATTCTTTCTCTCTATTTGAGAGTATTTTCATTTAAAATTTGATGCAAATGAAAAACAGTTTCCAAGAAAACAAATTTCAAACAATTTAGAGAGGTTTTCAAGAGAACTTTCATAATAAAGGCAAGTTGAAATAAGAGATTTAAAAAGTATTCTTGAAATATAAAGTGAGGGTTTAGAAATGCTTATTTGGATTTAGCAAGCTGATGATTGATCCATGTAGTCCATTGCCTTCTTTTCTTGTTGTGTTTGATCTATGATGTCGCATTCACCACACTTTTGCTATACAACTTTGATGGATCTTGTTCATAGTAGTTAACTATTGTTGGATCAGTAGTAGGCTCTGAAGTGTGCTCAATAGAAGTCTCAGGAATAGTCCTTGAGATGTGGAAGGGGACTGAATTACTAGCTTATCAAGTGGTGTGTCAACAAAATCATCTTGGTTTATGCCTCTTATTGTTTGAAATGTTTTTAAGAATATATTTCTCTTCATTAAGTGTTAAAGTATCATTCCTCAAATTTGATTGGTTGTTCTTGGAGTACGTTGAAGAATGTTATTGGACAAAACAAATTCTCCTTCCACAAGTGTAAATCTTTCTTCCACAAAGAATGATCAGTGCCATCAAGTTATCAAATTTATTGAACAAATCAATGTTATCCTTTTAAAAATTAAGGTCATGAAAGGAAAATATAAGAGTAACTTATCACCAAAACTAGTTAAGAGATAAGGAATGCAAATGATTATGCTAGAATGATTTTCTTCAAATAAAGGAGGTGAGCTTTTTGAGATATAAAACACATGTGAATGTGAAGCTCCCCCTTACTGAATGCATGGCTTAAAAGAAAATTATTGTGAGTAATACAGTCAATAACTCTTGTGGATTTGTAAAACCATTGGAAATTTTGTAGAGAAAATGAGTATGAAAATTTGAAGATTTAGAGAGAAATCAAGTTTTAAAAATGACGATGCTATTCAAGGTTTTAAGGTTGTAACCCTGTATCACTTGAGTAGTTACTCGGATCGTTCTACTTGACTATTACTCGAGTGCTCATTCGAGTGATGCAACTCAAATAATTTTAATTAAGAATATAATACCTCATTCGAGTTATAATCCTCTATAGTCCATTGATGCATCATTGGCTAGTCATGGTCTAATGATGTGATTGGTACTAAGGGATTCTTAGGTATAGCCTTTATGAGCACTTAATGATATTAAGAAGAGCTCAAAATAAAGCCTTGAGTTATGGTTAATCAAGTCATAGAGATGTCTAATCTTTCCATTCACAGAAGTGATGAACTAAGCATTGTTTATAGCAAGCTCTGTGATTGTTGAAGCTCGTCTCTCAAATAGCCTTACACAGATGGACCAAAGAATAAAAGACCAAAGAGACAAGCTCTAGCAAAGTATTGTATCTCATATATCCTTGAAGTCTTAGCTCTTATCCTCTGTACCTCTAGTATTAACTTGGAGTGAGGTTCAATAATTTAAACAAAGTGGTTGCGAATCACTTGGAGTGATTATCAGATCAGTTGAAGTGATCCTTAGAATCACTTAGAGAAATTGTGAATCACTTGGAGTGATTATCAGAATCACTTGGAGGTCCAATATTAATTAAACAACATTTGGAAGTTTTCATATAGTACATAACTTCCCAACTTCGCACCTTAATGAGCTTTTCATTGGTAACATCAAGTAAAGCTTAGTTTGTTTGAATGGTGGGTCAAATAAATATGGCTCTAGGTGATCTAGCTTTAACTGGGGAATGTGCTACATTGTCTCTAGATGCCTTAAGTTCTGCTCTCTGTCTCTAGCTAGTATCACTCACTAGTGACAAGTACATATTCACCCTTTGGATGTGCAGCTTCTCAACCACAGGAGTCCTTGCAAGGGGCTCATTTTGGCTCTAGGTACCATATCTTGTTAGCCTTGGGGAATAAATATACCAAATGAGGGTACGTCATTGGAGAATTCCTTGTAAAAGTATACATATACCTCTTGTTCTCTAAAAGAAATGATCTCTCCAGTGTTCCTCTCCTTCTTGCTAATAATATAGGCCATTGTGTGATAATTCTTCTAGATGAAGTGAGTAAAGTTATTGGCCTTGTTCACCATAACTCTAGTTTAGGTATATCAAATAATTCAGTAAAGATCACACTTAGAGGTAGAATTGAAGTTGAGAATCCTTATTAGTTCTTATAGTTTGATGATTCTATACTTCTCAGGCTCATTGTACTCCTTGAAAGGTCTAATGGGAGGGTAATTGAAGCCCAACCACTTATTGATCTTTGAGGCTCAAATGATGACCCTATAATCTCTTATTGTTGTCTCCAATGTGTCTTCAATTATTGTTCCTTTCTCAGAGCATATTTCAGCTGGTTCCATGTCATAATTGAATTGTTTGAATTCCTTTGAGCAATAGGGAAGATGGATAGATCTCTGCACAAAAGGGTTTCTTGGTATAATCACTGTCATTTTTGGCCTTGCTCTTGGCTTAAGCTTCTTTGAATTGAATTCAGATATGTCTACTAAAAGACCTTCCTCCTCTTTCTCTGGCTACATCACTTGCTAGTTACTTACTAGTAATAGGGTGTCACTTGAGTGATACCACAAATTCTGCTTCTGTTTACACTACAACACTACTAGTCTGGCTTACTCTATTGGCCTCTATTCTTTATACCCAAAAGTAGAGCATTTTTGCAATTCTTGCAAAAGTATAAATACATGCTCTTTGGTACCCAGCTTCTCTTGGGTCCTCATAGTATTAGACACAATAACTCTTATGCTCTTATCAATTAATCTATATGATATTTGAGAAATTCTAATAAACCAACAAAGACAAAAATATAATTGTACCCAATTAATTATAGTTACTGAACATAAAGCGTAATAAACAAATAATGTCAAGAATGATGTTTATTAATGATCAATGGCATTTATAAATACACTTTATCTAAAAAATATGTCATTGATAAGACTTTCATGTAATCCATATAAGTTGGATAGTAGAAAATTTATCCATAATAACCAACTTTTATGAAATTTTAAATCATGAATTGAATCAAGTTTTCCAAAAATGCGGAATGTTTCAAATCTCAAATGTTATTTCAAATCATGACAATGCATTGTGAAATTGAGATTTTGAATATGTGGAAACTCATTTATGAAATCAATCCTCATGCTAAAAACAATAGAAATCAATATATGTTTACATATATCAAAAAGCTTCAATTTTGCAGAACATCTCAAATATTTGTGGTTAACATGTTGGAGTATTTTCTTGAGAGAAAAAAGTCATAAAACTAAAGCATTGACGAAGCATGAGTGATTAAGGATAATGATTTTATTATTGACTAAGAGACAGTCTTGACTTTGAAGGGTAAGAACACTACTAATTGAAGGATTTAAATACTTTAGTTGCTCAAAGATAGGTAATGTCAATCGTTAACGCATTCAAGCAATAAGAGCAAGTATGTAGATTTATAAAAGGTGAAGTTTAGGCTCGTTAGTCCAGATGACTAGAGTTCCAAAGTGCTATCTTATAAAGTTATTCCACTATAATGGTTAATGCATTTAATACATCAATGAATATATGTAATTCTTGGAATAACTTGGCCAAACAAGACTTTAGACAATAGTCACAAGGCATTCACATATTAAATTATTTTACGAGAAATACATTTCAACCTCATATAGATAGTTAACTTGTTAGACATAAGTTCTAACAGTTAGAGAACAAAGACTAAAGAGTTCAAGTAATAGATAACACATTTAAGATCAATGATCAATATGTCAATGATGGGGAAATACTCTTGTGGATGAATTTAAAGCATTTCTGACTTTCAGTATACAAAAATATTAACTTCCAATTTTGAAACCGATTTGAATGCAGATAAAATATGAATAATTTTCAAATCATGTGTATTCACTAATAAGATGGATTGAAATCTAAACACATTTGTGGATTGTGCACTTCAAAACATAAGCCTATATAAAAACTATGCCCATATTTACTTTTGGTTCATTTAGCAATCTATAAACAACTTAACAATAATCAAGAATTGATTGCTAAAGGAAACCAATAATGAACAAATATTCATCACCTAAATTAAATATTTCATATAAGCACAGTATAGAGTATGGATTAGATATCACCATAATTCTTCTTGTCCTTATGATAGCTTGCTTAGTTTTGGTGAAATAATTTTGATTTTCCTCCTTTACACACTCAGCACAAAAATCCAAACTCCACAATTCAGCATCTTCAATATATGAATTTTTTCATGTGGCAATATTCTTTAGAGGCTTTTTCTTAACTTACAGAGCTGTACAATTTTTTTTCCATGGTATCCAACCTTGCTTGGATCCTTTTATTGTTAGCCTGTACGAATCAATATTAAATTCACATACTCTAAGCATATAATAAATTCAAGGCAATTGAGCATAATGAATTAAACAAGTGTTTATGCATAAAAGAAATATTTTCTTTTCAAATCATTATATATGCATAAAGAATTAATCTGTTCAGCATTGCAATTCCCCTATAAATAAATCTATTAAGTGGCTTTTTAAGGGATGAGAAAACATACTTTCAAAAAAGTTGGCAATACTCATTCCTAAGATTCCAAAATAT
Organism: Inga leiocalycina; assembly: GCA_963242795.1. Classification (NCBI taxonomy): domain Eukaryota; kingdom Viridiplantae; phylum Streptophyta; class Magnoliopsida; order Fabales; family Fabaceae; genus Inga; species Inga leiocalycina. The sequence continues at coordinate 38,877,813 of OY725330.1, read as the reverse complement.
AAAACATCAACAAATATAATAGATAATAGCATAGGAGGTTTTATCATTGTAGACCTTTGCCTTAGATACTTAGAGAATTGCTTCTGCTTACCCACTGTATCTTTCTATGAAGCTCTATTTTTGTATATTTCTCTTTGGGATAATGCAAAGCTCTCTCATATGATGTAGGCCTCGAGAATATTTTTCTTTATGTTTGAGAGATCCTCCTCTTCTTGTTCTCCTCAAGGAAATTGAGTGGTACATTATGGTACCTTAAGGTGAAATATACGACTTTTATCCTTTGCTTCTTTCAATGGTTATGCTTTATAGCTCTAGCAATAGATGTTCAGTGAGTTCTCTTTTGTGATAAAGTAAACCTCTTAATTGGTGTATGAGAACCTCTTGGTTTCTTCATTTTCTCTATACCTTTATGTCCATTTCTTTTTGGATCGTCCTGCATACTTAAAGTACTAGATGGGCATTTTGGTATCCACATAAACTTAGGTCCTTGATTGTTGTCATTCGACTTTATATGGCCTTTCGGAACCCAAACAAATTTATTTCTCACATGGGAATTTCTTCTAATATAGCATGTGTGAGAAATAAGACCGGCTTTACTACAATAATTGCTAATTGTATGAAGATATGTATTATGGGATATTGTGCAAGTACTATGTTGGTCATGAGAGGTGAAACTCGAATGGATTTTATTTGAACATTCTTTTATCCCAACAAACTTTCCAGTATATTTGAAAAAAAAAATTCTTCAATAGAATCATTAATTGGTATGAAATCAATTTCATACAAAATTTCAAAATCATTTTTCTTAAATGCACAAGAAGAATAGGAACTTTTTACCTTAAGTTCATCTTGAGCTTCAAAGAACGATTCTTCATATTTGTCTATAATAAGCCCTTTTCGGGAATCCTCTTCTTCTTATCTATCTATGTTGACTATATAGAAGTGTTCTATGATTTCTCCTTCATCATCTTCAACTCCCAATTCTTCATGCATAGTAGATGCATAGTTTGTAGTTTTACATTAACTGTCAACACTTTCAACTTCAACGCACTTGTTAGAAGTATACATAAATTCAAGAGTGTTCCAAATATCTCTAGCAATAGAGCAAAATCAAATTTTTTCAAAATAATTTTTGGTTAAAGCACTGTCCAAAATTTTCATTGCTCTAATATTCGACGAAAACATTTTTTTTCTTTCTAACAATTCTTTCTTTGTTTGAAATCAAAAGCATTTGTAAAAACAATCCACATATCAAAATCATCTACGATTATAAAATTAGTCATTCTACCTTTCCAAAATCAAAAATTAATATCTTTTAATAGAGGTGGAGTTGTATAGTCAAAACCTTCATAAATGTATAAAATACCCAAAATCAGCCATTATAAATTCTTGAGACAATTAAGTTCTATAAACAAGAGTCCATCTCTGATACCAAATGTAAGAACTGGATGACACCCAAGAAAGGGGTGAATTGGGTGCAAGATAAAAAATTAAGAATGTTGAAAAACTTTTTGCATCCTAGTGAAAGCAGTAAGTATGAAAATAATGAATCATAAATCAATAGTTAGATTTAATAATATATGCTAGAAATATAAGAGCTTAGGGAAGAGAATATGTAAACTATGATTTATTCAGGTTTAGTCCAATCTGTGATGACCTATGTCCAGTCCCTAGGCTCCTCCTGATATTTTCAAATCCACTATCTTCTTGTTTAATCTGGGCACAAGAAAAGCCTTTACAAACCCATAAGTTTAGCCAAGCACTTATGAAGCCTTTTACAAATCTCTCACCGAGATACTCCCTTTTATGACAAGTCTTATGAGCAGAGCAGTTCCAAAAACCATTCTCTCCTTCTTACCAACATAAGTCTTATGAGCAATAACATTCTCTCCTACATACACCCTTGTAAGTCTTACGAATAGCAACATTCTTTACTGCTGCACCTTGTAAGTCTTATGAGCAGAAAGTCATACCAGTAATTCTCTCTATAGCTTCCCTATAAGGAAATCAACCTTCTTAAGGTCCCTCTACCTTGAGATCAATTCAGAAATACAAATGTTCAAAACTCTCTCACATAATGGATAAAATACTCAGTGAAGTATAATACAAATAACTCTCTTAGAAATACATGATATAGAAAATAGATAAGAACAGAGAGTGGTTGGTCGAAGTGGATGAGTCATGATATAAGCATGTTGGTGTCATTAAGCTCTTATCATTGTTCTTCTGAACTCTGAATACTCTTCTATTTATAGTTGAGTAAGATATGACTATTGTGAGTATTTCAACCTATTCGTTAGAGTGCGGTGGATTCTTTTGTCTATTTGATTGAATTTGAAAACTAGCCGTTATGAACATTTACGCTCAGCTTTGGTAAATTCACCTTTTATCTCTTTACATCATCTCTTTATTGTATTCCAAAAGAAATATATTAAACACTGATATAATGAAATGTTAGAGTGATTGAAAGCAAGAAGAGTGAGTTACACAATCGTTCCCATGATTATTTGAAGTTATGATACGTTGTCTATCTCATTACTTGAGTGGTCACTCAAGTGATCCTAGGTTATCACTTGAGTGATCACTCAAGTGATCTATTCATTTTGGTTGCAAACATGGCAAATGACATATCATCAGAAAGCTCTAGCCATATACATTCCATTGAAATAAGAATCAGCTCCAAACTCATTGTATAATTAAAGTTATGATCCAAGAAGTGACTACTACACTAGATAGTCTCTGAATTCACAAGTGCCAACTTCCAGAAGGCATACTGCTTAGCATATAACTCCATATATGACCCATAAACTATCCATGTAAAGCTCTTTAAGTCTAGTTTCATATGCCACTATTTTTAGCTCAATTTGACATATAGTTTGAGAGTTATGTCCAAAATACCCAAGTTGTTCTCAAATATGACATTGATTTGAATGACATCTTCCCAAAATCATATCTCTCTCATATGATCTCCTTCAAATGTGATTCTAGCGCGTATTTGATGTGTTGGGACTCTACTTTCATGTGAAACTTGTTTCAGCTCAATTCGACATGTAGGTAGAGAGATATGGCCAAAATATCGAACCTCTACATGTTACATGAAAAGAGAGCACAATAGAATATTCATCACTTTAATGATCAAGTGATGCCTTCCAAAAGTTTGCAGAGAGCTAATACTCTAGGGAACACCTTGGGAAAGTTCCATAACTTCCATATAAGTTATCTTAGCTTCAAGTTGACCAATTCCAACCTCTATATGATTATAGAAACGTTCAGCATCACTTCTAAGAGCTTGAATCTTGATATTCTCATTAGATCTTGGAAGTTCTTCTTTCTTCATTCTCTTTCTTCACTCTCTTCAATCTTCCTCTTTCTTTGCTTGACCAATCTACAAGATATTTAACATTAAATATAGTAGTTAGTCAATGTAGGAGATAAGTATATAATGCAAACTTTTTGCTCTTGATATTTGGCATCTATATTTGACATCATCAAAACTAATTATATCTAACATTCTCCCCCTTTTTGATAATGAAAAAGCTTTTAAGAAAAATATGTGTGAATATGACAACAATTTGAATGCAACATATTTTTCTTGCCTTTCAATCCCCCTATTAAACATCAGCAAAAAGTTTGAAAGGTAAATATGAAACCGAATTAGAAATGTCTTTCTCCCCCTTAATTAAGAGGAATGTGTCAAGAAAACAATTTTCTCTCACTCTATTTAAAAGTATTTTCATTTATAATGTGATTCAAATGAAAAATAGTTTCCATAAAAACAAACTTGAAACAATTTGGAGAGGTTTTCAAGAGAACTTTCATAATCAAGGCAAATTGAAATCAAAGATATGAAAAGTATTCTTGAAATATAAAGTGAGGGTTTATAAATGCTCATTTGGATTTAGCAAGCTAATGATTGATCCATGAAGGCCATTGCCTTCTTTTCTTGTTGTGTTAGATCTATGATCTTGTGTTCACCACACTTTCACTATGTACTCTGATGGATCTTGTTCATAGGAGTTAACTGTGGCTGGCTCTATAGTAGGCTTTGAAGTGTGCTCAATAGAAGGCACTGGAATAGTTTTTGAGATGTAGAAGGGGACTGAAGTACTGGCTTCTCAAGTGGTTCCTAAACTCAACAAAATCATCCTGGTATGTGTCCCTCGTTGTTTGAAATCTTGTTGCCAACAAGCACTTACTCCCCCGCGTGATGCGCGGGATGAATTAGTTTATGTGTAATCAATATTCTTAATATATTCAATCACACATAAATTAGTTCTCATATAAAGATTTCTCATACATGTATAGTTTAAAACACACATTGTTCTATTAGAGGCCAACTAAATGAAAAAATAAAAAAGAAAAGATCCATTCACCTCCCTTTTTCATTGTCAAATCTTGTGTCCCTAAATCTGCACCAGCCAAGAGACATTTAAAGATTATTCTTATATCCATACTCATGTTAAGCTATTCATATTTATTTAAATAATTTCTTCTTCATATCTTTAACATTATATCATTCCAGATCACACATTCACCCCCTACACGATGCACCGAAGCAAAACTAAAAGGAACATAATATGCCAGAGAAACCAAGTACGAGAATAAAAATGTGACTCATACGGCAGAATATCTCCCTCTCCTTTCTTGCTTCAATCTTCAGTCTTGCATGACAGAAATCCAATGAAACAGTTGAAAGTCACACCGTTGCAATAATTTCAGTACACAAAAGGATGACCCAGTCCATCTAATGACTATATAGTCGTCATATCCCTTTTACCCATCCAGCATATGCACCATATGCGTACAAGGATGGATCTTGAGCTGCTCCATAAGCATAGGCGTTCATAGCCTTGTCCATATCCATAGTAGGCACTCCATTGGCTCGGGTCCATCTGTGCTCCCAAGCTATCCTAGTACAATTACATGGCAAGAAGGTTTGCTTTAGTTCTTCTTCAGTGACATTAAGATCCAAATTACCAACAAAAATCAGCAATAAAAACTGGGGTAAGACAATCATAAAAGAATGAAATTTACAAAATATTGTGGGTCTAACTTACAGTTGTATTATTCATATCATAATCCGGTGGAACTGCATTAACTGGGGTAGTATATGCCGGGATCAGATATATAGCTGCCAAAGAGATCCTTGAGTAAGTGCCTCACGTAAGTAGCAATAAATTCAAATAGCAAAATTCTAAAATATAGCCATTAATTATTCAAGGTACCAAGTCTTAAGTACCAATCTTCAAATCTCTTCTCATATCTACATGAACTAATTAAAGTAGTTTTTCTTGCTTTGACTTCTTTAGTAGAGTAGCGCAAAAACAAATACAACAGTACTCCATAACTTCATGTTCATTCCTTAAAGTGAAGTAATTTTTTTCCTTTATTTATTTTTTCAAAACAGCAAATCCAGCTATATTTTAAAAGCACTAGAAGACTTTAATGTAACATATGCACCACCAAGGCACACCTCAAACTTGTCAATTAGATTGGTACTGACTTTTATTAAATCACTAGTGGTGAGGGGAGCATAGTCCCTGTTCCCCAGGAAATATATGAAAAGTATCAATGCAATAATCACCTTTAGCTGCAGCATATTGCGGTTGGAAACCTGTGGTCTTCTTTGGGGTTGCAACACTTATACTCATTGGCCTACTTGAGCAATAAACACCATTCATTTTAGTTATAACATGATTCCTTTCAGTCTCATCAGAAAATTTAACAAACCCAGATCCCTTGGAACGCCCTGTATTAGGATCAGTCATGACTTTAGCACCTCAAACTGAAGGATAATGGGCTCAGAATGTCTTCTGCAAAGGTAATCTGTAACATCAGGTGCTAGGTCCCCCACAAAAATTGAGTGCTCAGGCCCAGCATCAGGACGCAGCTCCCCAATACCAAAAGATGCTCAATTCAATCTAAAAGTCTGTTCTGTTCCAGGCATTTGCATCCCATTATAAGTTTGCAGAATCTGTTCTGCTGCCGCATGAGAAAGAAACTCCACAGATCCATAGCCCTCAGGTTGTCTAGTAATCTTGTTACATATGATCTTTATGGAAACTACCTACAGAGTAAAGCAATCCATTTCCATGAGCACCCTACCATCTATCCACATATACAAATCCATGATTAAAGAAGTGTCTGAGATGGAATATTTATCACCAGGTATAATAGCATAACACAAATAAATCATCTACCCTAAAAATTTCACACAAGAATCATCTGTAAGGATACAACAAAGTTGAACACTGGCATAACGTATACTAAGTAACTTTTTCACCCTGTCTTAGCAAAGATAATAAAGAAGTTTTCAAGCTTTTCGTCCTCTAGGAGAAAACTTTCCAAAACGGTACATTTCTCTCACTAAAAAAGATTGAAATTTAATATATCACGCTTTCATCAAAACCTCACTTAGATAGGATGGCTTTTTTCAAAGTTATTTCTTCATGGATGATAGGATGGAAAATCAAAAATAGCTTCCCTAGCGCTGGTTTAATCTAGAGTTTAAGTTGACACTAAGAGGAGATGAAGAGCCATAAAATTTCAACTAAAGAATGATGCTAATTTGAAATGGTGTAATTACTTAGTGATATGAAATACATAGACTCCAAGTTTCCTATTCTCTGAGTGAAAGCCCTCTTCTGAAACAACCACAAAGTAAGACTCTAATGTAATTGGTCATCCTCCAACTTTTAAGTGGCTTTTGCTTGTTGCTCACAATCACATAGTATTAAATGTTAATCATCCATAGAAGAAAAAAAGGCATTTACCCTGGCTTTACTTCAGAGGTCCAACCAGATCCACCAATCTTGTTTGTTCATATATATAAAAAAGGATCAATTTTTATGTGACACATTTCACTGTTTCCATCCTTTTCTCATGATTTCAATTTCAATATACCATATAATTTCTCAAATAATCACATTCCAAATTAAATAATTATGAAAAGAAACAGTGAAATGAAAGACTGGAAAAAAGCTACGAACTTGAAGATGTCTTGCTCAACAGTAATGCTAGTCAATCCAATTGAATGATGCAGCTGGATGAATAATTTCTTCTTACAAACGATCTGAAGCTTCCGAGTTCCATAATTAGCAGCATGCTCTAAATTTATAATCCAAGATAAGGAAGCCCTGCAGCATAAGAGATAAAAAAGTGCAGGATCTGCATATTTTCTCCTCTAGATGAAAAAAATGAAGAACTTTATCAGTAACACAAATGATTCCATGACATTCTATATTGCCTTTCTTTTTTATCTTTTGAACCAGTACGCACCATTCCGAAATCGGGCCTGAGAAAGAAGTTTTCCTAACTATATCCAAAGAAGGTCTTGAGTTTAGGAAAAGAGCATTAGAAATACTTCTGTTCGACTGCATCAGACACTGGCAAGGATGGAGGCGTGATTTCCAGCAGCAATGCGATGAAGTAGACTTCAATAAGCTTAGGGTTGTAGAAGAGGCATGTTATGATTAAGGAAGAAGCCTTTTTATGGAGGATAAAGAGATGAAAGGGTTGGAGAATGAACCATTATAGCAGCAAAGAGAGAGAAGAAGAGAAGCAATGGCTTCGGAAGAAAAAAACAACAAATAAATGAGAGGGAAGGGATTGTAAATTAGGAGGGAGTTTCAAATTTCAAACCTATAAGCTACAGAGCCAAATCTGTTGTTGATCTATGCATGGAGCCCAAAGCAAGATTTGAGCTGATACTGTTCATATGAACAGTAAAATTATAGAGATTTATTATATTAAAAGGATATATTTCCCTTAATTGAGCGTTAAAGTATTGTTCCTTAAATTTGATAGCTTTTTCTTATAGTATGTTGAAGAATGTTATTACACAAAACAAATTCTCCTACCAAAAGTATAAATCTTTCTTACACAAAGAATGATTAGTGTAACCCCTTCCTTGAAAGTCATTAATGTTAGATCTCATGTTTTGATGATAACAAAAGAATGGTTTGAAAAGGAAATGATTAATAAACAAGTTTGAACAAAGGAATAACAGGGATAAGCATCACTTGAAGTTAGCATTGGAGTAATGAAGAAAGACGAAGAGAAAAAGCTAAGAAACTTGATCAGATGTAGTTTTTCTAAGTCATTACTCGAGGAGGTTGATGCGATCCAGAATCAACAAGTTGTCCCTTCAAATTCTAGTGACATCTCTTCCGTTTCAAATTATCATTATCAAATTCCAACTCAAGAAATCATGAAAGCACAAGCTAAAATATTCAAGGAAGCATTGATTGGGCTGATTGAAGAAGTTGTTGTAAATCAAATGGCAATTGGATCAATAAATCTGATTTACAAAACAAAGATGCTGAAAACGTCACTAAGTTCATTTGTGCTAAATATGGAGTTGTTAATCAAGTTTTGGGCTTGGAAACTTTAAAACAAAGAGCTTGGACCTAGTACTACACATGGGAGGCTCATTTGGGCCTAAATAAGCACATTTTGAGCCTTAATTTGCTGAATACATCTTCTTGAAGTTAGGTGTGCGAAAATCAACAAGGGGTTGGTGGTAGATTTGACTTTTGGTTTCTTTAAGCATTTGTATTTGAGTTTTCAACTTTCTTCTAGATAGTATTAGAATTTTGTGTTCATGTATTAGACTTTTAGGTTTCCTAGCACATGGTATTATACTTTGTATTTTCTATGTTCAGATTTGCACCTACTACAATTAGGACATATTTTCCTATAAATACTTGGTGCTTCTTCATTTGTAAGACACACAATTCAGATTTGAATCATAAATGAAAGTTGCACTTCTGCACTTTGTTTCTTGAGAGTGGATTCTCTCTAAGGGTTCTTTTTAGAACTAACAAACTTATCAAGGCTTGATCAACCTTGTGGCGTTTTCCAACACTTCGGGTCCTTGTTCTTTCGTGCTCAAGGGTTCAAGTGGATCGTCGATCTGTGTTTAGCTTTCTTGGGGTGTGTATATCTCAGAATTGGTTGCGGGTTCGTGGGATCTTCCCTTGTGGGTTCGCACCATCTAAGACACACAATTCAGATTTGAATCATAAATGAAAGTTGCACTTCTGCACTTTGTTTCTTGAGAGTGGATTCTCTCTAAGGGTTCTTTTTAGAACTAACAAACTTATCAAGGCTTGATCAACCTTGTGGCGTTTTCCAACACTTCGGGTCCTTGTTCTTTCGTGCTCAAGGGTTCAAGTGGATCGTCGATCTGTGTTTAGCTTTCTTGGGGTGTGTATATCTCAGAATTGGTTGCGGGTTCGTGGGATCTTCCCTTGTGGGTTCGCACCATCTAACTTCAAGAAGATGTATTCAGCAAATTAAGGCTCAAAATGTGCTTATTTAGGCCCAAATGAGCCTCCCATGTGTAGTACTAGGTCCAAGCTCTTTGTTTTAAAGTTTCCAAGCCCAAAACTTGATTAACAACTCCATATTTAGCACAAATGAACTTAGTGACGTTTTCAGCATCTTTGTTTTGTAAATCAGATTTATTGATCCAATTGCCATTTGATTTACAACAACTTCTTCAATCAGCCCAATCAATGCTTCCTTGAATATTTTAGCTTGTGCTTTCATGATTTCTTGAGTTGGAATTTGATAATGATAATTTGAAACGGAAGAGATGTCACTAGAATTTGAAGGGACAACTTGTTGATTCTGGATCGCATCATTCCCTCTCTCCTCAAAAGGATTCGTCCTCGAATCTTGTCTTGAAATTGGAGAGTTAATTTGTTGATTCTGGGTCGTATCAGAGGTACTCGAGTAATAAGCCAAAACTTGAAGTAACTAGAGGCACCTTCCAGTAACCTGCCAATGTTACTCGAGTAACCAGGTAAAAACTTGGAGTTTCTCCCGGCCTGCCAATGTTACTCGAGGAGCTACTCGAGTAACGCACTGAAGTAAGTAAAAACTTGAAGGTGGTACCCGATTAACTTGATATAAATTTATCTCATTTTCCTCGAGTCCTTACTCTAGTATGCAAGTATTTAATGTTCTATTTTAAGTGGATTTCTCGAGTAAGTACCTGAGTATGCAGAAATATTTTCAAGGTAAACTTCAAGTCATTACCCGGGTAATTCATGCACAAAAAGTACATTTACTCGAGGTGGTACCCGAGTAACCTATGCAAAAATGAGTGCATTACTCGAGTCCATACCCGAGTAACAAGGTAAGTGTTCTCGGCCTTGAAATCCTGCCAACATTACTGGAGTAAAGCATCGAGTAACCAAAAGTTTATTTGAAGGTTTACTCGAGTTGGTACCCGAGTAACTCATAAAGTTGTGAGTGCATTACTCGAGCAGGTACCCGAGTAAACATATATTTCCAAAGGTTTGAAAATTGGTTATTCCATGCACTACCCGAGTAATCTTGTATTTGTTCATTGACTTGAAGTTAATTTAAGATTTCCCAATGATACTCGAGTAAGTACTCGAGTAAACTTCATGTGATACTCGAGTAGGTCGTCGAGTAAGCAAACCCATAAAGTTTGAAATCATTCCAACGGTCATTGTTTTGTTTCCTATTTGATTAACTTTTCATTATATTAGTATTCTTAGCATTTCAACAGATAAACAATGAAGAGATATTACCAAATAAGGAAAGTCAAAAGCAACGCTCAAATGTCACCGACCGCCACCTACCGTAACGTATGTTTTTCAAAAGCTGAAAAAGTCAATAGTAGCTGCGCACGCTCCAACGGACATGAAGAAATATGTTCCACCAATCATTACCAACGTATCTATATATATGGGAACATTTGAACAGAGAAAAAGAACAAGAACACACTCACAAACGTATCATCAAGTTCATTACTCTGTTTTTCATTGTACTTGTGATTCTATGCTTCAGTGATTCTTATTTACTCTGTGAGAGAGATATTTCATTCAAACTCAATATTTGTTATTGAAGTAACTTAAGGTTATGGAACCTTGAGTTGGGATTGAATTACAACTTGTAAGGGGGAGCGAGTGTCCAGGTGTAGGAACTTGCTTGTACTGAGGTGCCAAGAACCCACTGAATCTTGGAAGTTATAGTTAAACTCTCAGAGAAGCTCTGAGGACTGGACGTAGGTCAAAGTGGTTGTGGCCGAACCAGTATAAATCCTGGTGTACACTTCGGTGATATTTCTCCTTACTCTTTCCTGTTTTTATTTCAACGTCAAATTTTATATTTGCAACGAAATTTTTAAGGTCACCCAATTCACCCCCCCTCTTGGGTGAAACGCTTGCTCTAACAATTAATATGGTCCGAAAACGTGTTACGAAATAAATGGAAGACCAAAAGATAATTAAAATCTCATTAAATGTTCTGACTTCAAGACAGGATTTTGAACTGTGATAAAGTGGGTTTTTAAAAATTTTCAAAACATGATTAACGTGGTCTCATTTCCGCTTTTCCAAACATATTTGGCTTCCTCGGTTCGGTCTATTCATTAATTTCAGAGTGCTCAACAAAATTTCCTTACGAAATCTCGGGTTATACTCAAACTAGTAGGGTCTATAGGGCATAATCGTCTGTTTTAGTTACCATACAGAGGATTGATTACAACTTCACAAGTTTACATCATATACAATATATACATTTATCCTCAACAAATGATAACCAATGCAAAACTTTACTCTCCTAGCTGGGAGCACTAGCCGCCCTTCATTACCTACTTCTCCTCCGATTCGTTTGCCCTAGTTATAGGTTGTTTATTGGAAAGAGTGAGATTTATATGAATCTTAATAGTGACATTTCACTCATATGATATATAATAAATAAAGCATGAAAGCAATTGTCACAAAGGAGTATTCACAATAACATTCACAGCAATATTCATATTCATCATCTTCACGACAGCTTTTACTATATTCATGTTCACGATAGCTTTCACTGTATTCACAATAATGACAGCTTTCACTGTATTCACGATCACAGCAGCTTTTTCTTTATTCACGATCACGACAGCTTTCATTGTATTCACAATCACGACAACTATTTCTGTATTCATCTTCATGACAACTTTTGCTGTATTCACAATAACGATAGCTTTCATTGTATTCACGTTCAGGACAGCTTTAACTATATTCACAATAATGATAGCTTTCGCTGTATTCACGGCAGCCTTCACATTTGTCATAATTTAATGATAAGCACATACATACAAGCATTATACATGATATAAGATAAAGAGTCACTACCTTATTCTTTCTGGTCTTGTTCTTGCACTGATCTCCTATAGTTAGGGTAGATATCGAATCCTTTAATTAAATTTACGGATGATAGGTTATTACTTAACATAATGGTTTTTTAATTCAAATACTTACATTGGTTATCTTTAGGGATATTTAATCAAGTAAACTAAGGAGCTAAAGTGGTCAATTAACCTAAAAGACCAATTTCTAACCTCAGAGTTCAACAATATTACACTATGCCATTACATCTTCAATTTTCACACAAGTGACCAAATTTGCCAGAATTTTTCATCAACTTTGAAAAATTATATATTTATGTACAAAACTCAAATTGTAGTGATTCTAAAAGCTATGCGACCCTTATTTAGTCTATTTCTGAGGAAAAATACTAGATGTAGCCAGTTAGACGTATAGTATTCCCAGATTTGTCATTTATTGCACACTACTAGAATTCAACCTAATTTTCATGCCTAACTTCAAAAATTCATAACGCTCAGTGTACAAATAAAAATGACGCAAACGACCTATCAAATTAAAGCTTGATATGTCTAATTTTATTTTGGAAAGTTTCACCTCTATTGAACATCATTTTGTTATCCAATAACACCATAAAGTCAGAGTACCTCACTAGAATTCTTTTCGGGCAGAAAATCTAGTTTTACATTTTAAGTTTCAATGACCCCAAATTCACAACCCGGGGCTATTCTCACACTGTTTTTTTGTAAAACACAATGGTGACAACAAAATGACCAAGTTTCTACTCTTTCTATAAATCCTAATTTGGGCAAAAAATCAACAAAGTTCCAGAAATTACCAAACTCCCAATTTAAGCATCAAACTTGTGTCATATGTTTTGTAATCATCATAAAACACCAACTACAAAACCAAAACATCATGACACTTCAAAACCCTAGCTTGGACAAAATTAGGGCAGAATTATTCATGTCAAAATACTCATTCACCTATACAACTAATAGCTAAAATTGAAGCCAATATTCACCTCTTGCTTCTCCTTAGCTCCTTTGTTTGGTTTTTCAGCTTTTGTTCTTGGAAAATGGCTCAAAACACCTCCTATTGAAATTCTAAAACCATAAAAATAAAGCACTCATCAAAAGGAACAATGTTTATAAAGGATATTTAGGCCATAGATGAGGTTAAAAAGGTGCAACTCAAGAGGAAATAACTCACCTACACCTTGCTTATTCTTTTCTCTTTTTATGCAGCACCTAAACTGACTTGGAGAATGAGAGAAAGAGTGATTAAATGATAAGTTTTTATCTTCCTCTGACACATTAATACTTGGCCAAAAATTTGTCCAAAAGAAATAGATAAAGAGCCTTTAAAAATATCATAATCCATCTCCTTCAAATATTATATTTAATTGCAACAAACATGTTCCAAATACTTTAGATCATCATCTTTCTCTTGCTTTATCAATGTCATACAAACTTGGCCCCTTTTTAATGCAAGACATTATCTTTTTGTTTTGCCAACAATTGTTGACCAAAACCAATGGCCAAAAGGAGCTAAAGAAGCCCTTTTGATTTATCATAATTAGCCTCCTTACACTTTTACTTTTAGTTGCAATATTTGACCAACTCTGCATCTTTTCTTTCCTTCTTCATGTGTCATATGATTATGCTTGTTTTTGGAGAGGCAAATGACTTCTTCAATTATCATATATTTCCTCCTCAAATATTACTTTTAATTGTAGTCAATTACCTACAATTTTTGACTTTTCTTCTCACCTTTCACTTAGCTAAAAATGCACTATTTTTTGGCATGAGTGAACTAAGTGTTATTTCCCTCTTGCCTTCTCTCATGTCATATGTAAATATGGCTCTTTTAAGGGCAATTTTCCACCTCCGTTTAGCATGAGATATTTGACTTATGCCATCATCTTTTGACCTTGTCTTAATGTACTTCAAATTTTGACCTCAAGATCAAGTGGCAATTATCTCTTTTGCCCTTGATTTTGGCAATATTATTTAGATTTCCATTAACTCTTTATTTGTTTCATTTATTTCTCTTCCATATGCCATTTTCCCCTTCTTTTCATGTTCAAATCAGGCCTTTGGTCATTTTTTACTTTAGGCTAAAGACTAAGTAGTTATCTCAAGTTATTCGGAACTAAAGTCATAACACAATTTCCATGGGTAATTTTGTCATTAACCCCACTATTTATTATGTACATTTATCCCTTGAGTACATTTTGGGGTCATTATAATTAGTGCCATCAAGTTATGAAATTTATTCCATAAATCAATGTTATCCTTTCTATATGATATGTTAAAAATTAAGATCATGAAAGGAAAATATAAGAGTAACTTCTCGTCAAAACTAGTGAAGAGATAAGGAATGCAGATGATTATGCTAGAATAATGTTCTTTAAATAAAGGATATGAGCTTTTTGAGATATAAAACACATGTGAATGTGAAGCTCCCCCTTAATGAATACATGGCTTAAAAGAAACTCATCGTGAGTAATATAGTCCATAACTCTCTTAGATGTGTAAAACCATTGGAAATTTCTTAGAGAGAATGAGTATGAAAATCTGAACATTTGAAGAGAAATCAAGTTTTGAAAATGACTATGCTATTCGGAGTTTTAAGGTTGTAAACCTGTATCACTCGGGCGGTTACTCAGGTGATTCTACTCGACCATTACTTGAGTACTCACTCGAGTAATGCAACTCAGAGAATTTTAAATAAGTAAGAATACAATACCTCACTTGAGTAATGTTGTAATCACTCGAGTTACACTCCTCTGTAGTGCATTGATGCATCATTGGCTAGTCACTATTTGATGATATGATTGGTACTGAGGGATTCTGAAGTGTCCCTTTGTGAGCACTTAAGGATACCAAGATGAGCGTAGAATAAAGCCTTGAAATTTAGGTTGATCAAGTCATAGAGTTGACCAATCTTGCCATTAACAGAAGTGATGAACTCAACATTATTTGTAGTAAGCTCTGTGATTCTTGAAGCTCCTATCCCAGATAGCCTTGGACAGATGGATAAAAGAATGAAAGATCAAAGAATCTAGCTCTAGAAAAGTATTGTATCTCATCTATCCTTAAGGTCTCCGCTCCTATCCTTTGCGCTTCTTATTTTAAGTTGGAGTGAGGTTTAATAATTTAAACAAAGTGGTTACGAATCACTTGGAGTAATTATTAGATTACTTGGAGTAATTATCATATCACTTAGAGTGATCCTAAGAATCACTTGGAGTGATTGCGAATTATTGGAGTGATTGCAGATCACTTGGAGTGATTATCAGAATCACTTGGAGGTCTAATATTAAGTAAACAACATTTGGATGTTTTCATAGAGTACATAACATCCTAACTTCACAATCGTAATGAGTATTTCATTGGTAACATCAAGTGAAGCTTAGTTTATTTGAATGGTGGATCTAATGAACGAGGATCTAGGTGATCTAGCTTCAGCTGAGGATTGTGCTTCATCATCTCTGGATGCCTTAAGTTCTGCTATCTATCTCTAACTAGTAGCACGCACTAGTGACAAGTGTATATGTACCCTTTGGATATGGAGCTTCTCAACCATAGCAGTCCTCGTAAGGGGCTCGTTTGGCTTTAGGTACCATATCTTGTTAGCCTTAAGGAATAGAGATACTAAATGAGGGCATGTCATTAGAGTATGGCTTGTAAATGTATACATGTACCTCTTGTTCTCTGAAACACATGATCTCTCCAGTGTTCCTCTCCTTCATGCTAATAATATAGGCTATTATGTGATTATTCTTCTGGATGAAGTGAGTAAAGTTATTGGCCTTGTTCAACATAACTCTAGTTTAGGTATATAAGATAATTCAGTGAAGATCACTCATAGAGGTATAGTTGAAGTTGAGAATCCTCATTAGTTCTCATGGTTTGATGATTTTGTACTTCTCAGGCTCGTTGTACTCCTTGAAAGGTCTAGTGGGAGGGTTGTTGAAGCCTAACCACTTATTGATCTTTGAGGCTCAAATGGTGACCCTTTAATCTCTAATTGTTGTCTTCAATGTTTCTTCAATTATTTTGCCTTTCTTAGAGCATATGTCAGCTGGTTCCATGTCACAATTGAATTGTTTGACTTCCTCTAAGAAATACAGAAGATGGATAAATATCTGCACAAAAGGGTTTCTTGATATAATCACTGTCATTTCTTACCTTACTCTTGAATTGAGCTTCGTTGAATTGAATTCAGTTATGTCTACTAAAAGACCTTTCTCTCTTTCTATTGCTGCATCACTAGCTAGTTACTTGCTAGTAATGGGGTGTCATATGAGTGAGACCGCAGATTCTGATTCTGTGCACACTATAACACTACTAGTCTGGCTTACCCTGTTAGCCTCTATTCTTTATACCTTAAAATAGAGCATATTGGTCAACTCCTGTAAAAGTATAAAAACATGCTCTTTGGTACCCAACTTCTCTTGGGTTCTCACAGTATTAGACATAACAACTCTTATCCTCTTATACAATTAATCTATATGATTTTGAACAAAGAGTATAATAAACCAACAAAGACCAAAATATAATTATACCCAATTAATTATAGTTACTGAACATAAAGTGTAAACAAATGATGACAAGAATGAAGTTTATTAATGATCAATGGCATTTGTAAACACACTTTATATATAAAATATATCATTGATAAGATTTTCATGCAATCCATGTAAGTTGGATTAGTAGAAAATCATCCATAATAAGAAACTTTTATGAAATGTTAAATCATGAATTGGATCAACTTTTCCAAAAATGCAGATTGTTTCAAATCTCAAATGTTATTTCAAATCATGACAATGCATTGTCAAAATTGAGATTTTGTATATATGGAAACTCATTTATGAAATCCTCATGCTAAAAACAATAGAAATCAATATATGTTCACATACATCAGAAAAGCTTCAATTTCAAAGAACATGTCAAATATTTGCTGTTAACATGTTGGAGTATTTTCTTGAGAGCAAAAAGTCATAAAACTAAAGCATTGGCCAAATAGATGAAGCATGAGTGATTAAGGATAATGACTTTGTTGTTGACCAAGAGACAGTCTTGACTTTGATGAGTAAGAACACTACCAAGTCAAGGATTTGAATACTTTAGTTGCTCGGAGATAGGTAATGTCATTTGTTAAGGCATTCGAGCAATAAGAGCAAGTATGTTGATTTATAAAAGTTGAAGTTTAGGCTCATTTGTGTAGATGTTTAGAGGCCCAAAGTGCTGTCTTATAAAGTTATTCAACTGTATTGGTTAATGTATTAATATATCAACGACTATCTGTAAATTCTTGGAATAACATGGCCAAATAAGACTTTAGACAATAGTCACAAGGCATTCACATATTGGATTCTTTTATGAGAAATACACTTGAACCTGATATAGATAGTTACTTGTTAGACATAAAGTCTAACATGTTAGAGAATAAAGACTAATAAGTTCAAGTAGTGGATAACACATTTAAGATCAATTATCAATATGTCAACGATGGGGAAATACTCTTATAGATGAATTTGAAGCATTTTTTATTTTCAGTATACAAAATTATTAACTTCCAATTTTGAAACCAATTTGAATGCAGACAAAATATGAATAATTTTCAAACCATGCGTATGCGCTAATAAGATGAATTGAAATCTAAACACATTTTTGGATTGTGCACTTCAAAACAAAGCCGATATAAAAACTATGTACAAATTTACTTTTGGTTTATTTAGCAATCTATAAACAATTTAACGCTCATAAAGAATTGATTGCTAAAGGAAAGCAATAATGGACAAATATTCATTACCCAAATTAAATAATTCATATAAGCACAATATAGAGGAAGGATTAGATATCACTGTAATTCCTCTTGTCCTTGTGATAGCTTGCATGGTTTAGGTGGAATAATATTGATTTTCCTCCTTTACACACTCAGCACCAAAATCCAAACACCAAAATTCAGCATCATCAAGATATGAATTTGTTCTCATGTGGCCATATTCTTGAGAGGATTTTTCTTATCCTACAGAGCTGTATAAATTTTTTTTTTCATGGTATACAACCTTGCTTGGATCCTTTTCTTGTTAGCTTGTAGGAATCAAGATTAAATTCCCAAGCTCTAAGCATATAATTAAATCAAGGCAATTGAGCATAATGAATTAAACATGTCTTTATGCATAAATGAAATATTTTCTTTCCAAATCATTATATATGCATAAAGAATTAGCCTGTTGAGTATTGCAATTCCCTTATAAATAAATCTATTAAGTGACTTTTTAAGGGATGAGAAAACATAATTTCAAAAAAGTTGGAAATGCTCATTCCTAAGATTCCAAAATATAAAACCTCAATGAATATAAAAGATAATAGCATAGGAGGTTTTATCATTGTGTACCTTTGCTTTAGATACTTAGAGGATTGCTTCTGCTTACCTACTGCATATTTCTATAAACCTATGTTTTTGTATATTTGGCTTTGGGATAATGGAAAGCTCTCTCATATGATGTAAGCTTTGAGGGTATTTTTCTTTGTGTATGAGAGATCCTCTTATTCTTGTTCTCCTCAAGGAAATTGAGTGGTACATTATGGTAGTCCTTCCTTGAGGTGAAATATACTCCTTTTATCCATTGATTTTTTCTATGGTTATACTCTGTAGCTCCAGCAATAAATGTTCTGAGAATTATCTTTTGTGATGATGTGAACCTCTTAATTGGTGTATGAGAACCTCTTGGTTTCTTCTTTTTTTTCTCTGTACCCTTATGTCCATTTCTTTTTAGATCGTCCAGTATACATAAAGTACTAGATGGACATTTTAGTACCTACATATACTTAGTTTCTTCTTATGTCCATTTTAGAACCTCTTAATTGGTGTATGAGAACCTCTTGGTTTCTTCTTTTTTTTCTCTGTACCCTTATGTCCATTTCTTTTCAGATCGTCCGGCATACATAAAGTACTAGATGGACATTTTAGTACCAGCATATACTTAGGTTTTTTATTGTTATCATTTGACTTTATATGGCCTTTTAGAACCCAAGCATATTTATTTCTCACATGGGAATTTCCTCTAATATAGAATGTGTGAGAAATATGACCGGCTTTACCATAATAATTGCAAATTGTATGAGGATATATATTATGGGATATCATCAAGTACTATGTCTGTCATGAGAGTAGAAACTCAAATGGATTTTATTTGAATATTCTTCCTTCCCAACAAACTTTCAAGTATGTTTGAAAACATTTTTGTTTTTCTCAATAGAATCATTAATTGGTATGAAATCAACTTCATGCAAACTTTCAAAATCATATTTCTTAAATTCACAAGAAGAAGTAGAACTTTTTACCTTAGGTTCATCTTGAGCTTCAGAGAACGATTCTTCATATTTGTCTATAATGAGCTCTTTTTTAAAATCCTCTTCTTCTTGTCTATCCATGTTGACTCTATGGAAGTGTTCTATGATTTCTCCTTCTTCATCATCGACTTCTAGTTGTTCATGCATCATAGATGCACAGTTTGTAGTTTTACATGAATTCTCAACACTTTTAACTTCAACATACTTGTTAGAAGTATACATAGAATCAAGAGTATTCCAAATATATCTAGCAGTAGAGCAAAATCTAATTTTCCCAAACTCCTTTATGGTTAAAGAACTATATAGAATTTCTTTGCTCTAATGTTCAACAAAAACATTTTCTTTTCTCTTTCTATATAATCCTTTCTCGGTTTGAAATCAAAAGCATTTGTAAAAACATTCCACATATCAAAATTAGATACGTTTATAAAACTAGTCTTTCTAGCTTTCCAAAACAAAAAATCACTGTCTTTTAAAAGAGATGGAATTGTATACTTGAAACCTTCGGAAAGCATACAACATCTAAAATCAGCCACTATAAATTTTTGTGACGATTAAATCCTTTAAACAAGAGTCTAGCTCTGATATGAAATGTTAGAACCGGCTGATACCCAATACGGGGTGAAATTGGGTGTAAGATAAAAACTTAAGAACTTTGAAAATCTTTTTGGATCTTAGTGAAAGCAGAACTATAAAAATAATGAATCATATATCAATTGTTAGATTCAATAATATATGCTAGAAATATAAGAGCTTAGGGAAGAGAATATATAAACTATGATTTATCCTAGTTCAGTCCAATCCAGATGGCCTACGTCCATTCCCCAAGCTTCTCTTGAGATTTTCAATTCCACTACTTCTTTTTTAATCTATGCATAAGAAAAGCCTTTACAAACTCATAAGTTTAACCAAGCACTTATGAAGCCTTTTACAAATATCTTACTGAGATGCTTCCCCTTACGGCAAGTCTTACTAGTAGAGTAATTCTGAAGACCTTTATCTCTCTTAACCGTACAAGTCTTATGAGCAGTAATGTTCTCTCCTGCTTATACCCCTATAAGTCTTACGAGCAGCAACATTCTCTACTGCTTGCACCTTGTAAGTCTTACCGACATTTCTCTCTACAGCTTACCTGTGAGGAAATCAATCCTCTCAAGGTCCTTCTACCTTGAGATAAATTTAGAAATAGAAGTGTTTACAAACTCTCTCACAAAGTGGATAAAATGCTCACTGAAGTACAATACAAATAAATCTCTCTCAAATATACATGATATAGAAAATACATAAGAACAGAGAGTGGTTAAGTCGAATTGGATGACTCCTAATATAAGCATGTTGGTGTCATTAAGTTCTCATCGTTGTTCTTCTGAACTCTGAATACTCTTCTATTTGTAGGTTAGTAGGATATCACCATTGTGAGTATTTCAACCTATTCATTGGAATGTGACTGCTTCTTTTGTCTATTTGCTTGAATTTGAAAACTAGTTGTCATAAACATTAATGTTCCGCTTTCATAAAGTCACCTTTTGTCTCTTCACATCATCTCTTCATTGTATTCCAGGAGAAATAGATTAAACATTGATACAATGAAGTGTTAGAGTGATTGAAAGCAAGAAGAGTGAGTTACACAATCGTTCCCATGATTTTTTAAAGTTACGATATGTTGTCTGTCTCATCACCCGAGTAGTCACTCAAGTGGTCCTGGGTTATCACTTAAGTGATCCCCTTCAACATGTGGCAGAGAGAATCAAAGTCATTTTCAAACTTTATCACTTGAGTGACCACTCGAGTGATTTTGGGTCATCACTCAAGTTATCCATGGTTATAACTCAAGTGATCAAGTCATTGTGATTACAAACATAGGGAATGATATATCATCAGAAAGCTTTTACCGTATACATTCCATTACAACAAGAATTAGCTCTAATCTCATTGTATTCTTAAATTTATGATCCAAGTAGTGACTACTGCACTAGATAGTCTCTGACTTCACAAGTGTCAACTTCTAGAAGGCATAATGCTTAGCATATAACTCCAGATAGATGCATAACCTATCCATGGAAACCTCTTTAAGTCTAGTTTCATATGCCAGTAGTTTGAGCTCAATCCGACATGTAGTTTGAGAGTTATATCTAAAATATCAAAGTTGTTCTAGAATATGATATTGATTTGAATGGCATCTTCCAAAGATCATATCTCTCTCATCTGATCTCCTTTAAATGTGATTCTATTATGTATTTAACATGTTGGGATTCTAGTTTCATGTGAAACTGGTTTTAGCTCAATCCGTCATGTGGTTAGAGAGATATGGCAAAAACAAAGCACAATAGAATGCTCATCACTAGAGTGATGCCTTCCAAAAATTTATAGAAGATCTAATACTTAAGGGAATACCTTGAGGAAGTTCCATAACTTCCATATAACACTACTACAAAAACTAACCATTTTTTTACTTTTAATGTCCCTAATTTAAATAGGGATGTCTAAAGTCTCTAAAGCCACACTTTAAACATCCCTATTTAAATTGGGGATGTCTAAAGTAAATTTTTTTTTAAATCTTAGGTGTCCTTGATATATATATGATCAGGGACGCCATTTGAATTAAATTAGAAGATGTTTTGGTGAAGGTGGACAAACTCATATTCCCAGCTGATTTCATAATACTTGACATGGAAGAAGACCAAGAAATTCCTACCATTCTTGGGAGGCCATTTCTTGCAACTGGGCGAACGTTAATAGATGTGCAATAGGGGAAGTTAACTTTGTGAGTTCAAGAGAATCAAGTCTCGTTCAACATCTTTAAGGGTTTGTCCTTTCCAAATGAAGGTGACATCTATTATAGAGTAGATACATTGACTAGCTGTGTTTTAAACAATGATGGATGAAATTTGCATCGATCAACCATTAGCGATGGGAATGGTAGATGTATCAAAATCTACTAATCCTGAAGTCTTGGAATAGATTAGGTACCTGGAATCAAATTCCCTAATTTTTTATCAAGAAACCATTTGAAGATTTGGGGGATAAGCTGAGTAAGCCAGTGCCATCAACAGAGAAACCACCAATACTGGAGTTGATAGTACTGCCATCCTACTTGAAGTATGCTTATCTAGGAGGAAATTCAATGTTGCCAGTAATCGTCTCAGTAGCTCTTACTCCTGATGAAAAAGAAAAGTTATTAAGAGTTTTAAGGGAGTATAAAACAACATTTGGATGGTCAATAGCTGATATAAGAAGAATTAGTTCTTCAATTTGTATGTATAAGATCTTGATAGAGGACAATTACAAGCCATTAGTTGAGGTCCAGAGAAGAATCAATCTGAAAATGAAGGAAGTGGTGAGAAAGAAGGTAATAAAATGGCTAGATGTTTACATAATTTACCTAATCTCTGACAGTCAATATGTAAGTCCAGTTCAAGTTGTACCAAAGAACGGTGGAATGACAGTAGTGCCTAATGAGAAAAATGAACTGATTCCACAATGAATGGTGACTGGATGGAGAGTATGTATTGACTATAGGAAGCTCAATAAAGCAACCAGAAAAGATCACTTCCCTCTGCCATTTATGGGCTAGATGCTTGACAGATAAGTTGGGAAAGCCTATTATTGTTTCCTTGATGGGTATATAGGATATAATCAAATTACAATTGCACTAGAGGATCAAGAGAAAACATCTTTTACATGTCCATATGGTACCTTTGCCTTTAGAAAGATGGCATTTGGTTTATGTAATGCACCAGTAACATTCCAAAGGAGTATGATGGCAACCTTCTCTGACATGGTGGAAAGGTTCATTGAGGTGTTCATAGATGATTTTTTTCGGTTTTTAGAGAATCATTTGATCATTGTCTTTCAAATCTGGTAAAAGTTTTGCAACGTTGTGTGGAGACAAATTTAGTTCTAAATTGGTAGAAATGCCATCTCATGGTGAAAGAAGGAATCATGCTGGGTCATAAGGTATCTAATCAAGGCATTAAAGTAGACCGAGCTAAGATTGAAACAATTGAAAAGCTAGCACCTCCTTTCTCAATTAAGGGTATTTGGAGTTTTTTGGGACATGTTGGCTTTTATAGAAGATTCATCAAACACTTCTCAAAAATCACAAAACTACTATGCATGCTATTAGAGAAAAATACTCCCTTTGTGTTTAATGAGGAATGCTTATCAGCCTTCCAAACTTTGAAAAGTGTCTTGACTTCTGCACCAGTATCATAGCTCCGGATTTAAACCTTCCATTCAAAACAATGCGCGATGCAAGTGATTATGCAATTGGAGCTGTTTTAGGCCAACGAAAAGATATGGTCTTTTATGCCATCTACTATGCTAGTAGGAGACTCTCAGATGCACAGTTAAATTATGTAACAATAGAAAAGGAGCTATTAGCAGTTGTGTTTGCATTCGACAAATACAGAGCCTACTTGATCGGCTCAAAGGTTATTGTTTAGACGGACCACTCAACAATCAAATACTTGATTGAGAAGAAAGATGCTAAGCTTAGACTGATCAGATTGATGCTTATGCTACAAGAATTTGCCTTGGAGAATTTCCTAGAGAAAAAGGGGACCGAGAATTTCATTGCAGATTATCTATCTCGATTAAAACCACCTAAATAAAAGAAAGAATCACCAATCCAGGAGAATTTCCTAAATGGCAAGCAGAGTAATGCCTTTTAAACTTTCTAAAGTGTAAAAGAAGAAATTTTTAGCTGATGTAAGGCATTACTTTTGGAGGATCCATTTTTATACAAACAATGCCTATATCAAATTATTAGGCGATGCATTCCTAAAGAGGAAATGGATAGCATCTTAAATAATTGCCATTCATCCCCATATGGTGGTCAAAGAATGGGAAATATCTTAAGGAGACACGAAGCCCCTTTAACTAATATCTTAGAAGTTAAGCTCTTTGATGTATGTGGATTGATTTTATGGGGCCTTTTCCATCTTCTTTTGCAATTAGTTCATTTTAGTAGCTATTGATTATGTCTCTAAGTGGGTTGAAGCAGCTTCTTTTCCTACAAATGATTCTCGGGTGGTTGTGAAGTTTCTAAGGAAAAATATTTTTCCAAGATTTGGAGTACCTAGACATATTATCAACGATGGAAGAAGGCATTTTTGTAATTAGTAGCTTCATTCTGTGTTAGCGAAATATGGAGTAACTCATAAGGTTGCAACTCCATATCATCCACAAACTAATGGGCAAGTGGAAATCTCAAATAGAGAACAGAAGTAGATCTTAGAGAAGACGGTGAATTCCAATCAGAAGGACTGGTCACAAAAATTAGAAGATGTAGTTTGGGCTTATAGAACTACCTTCAAGACACCAATTGGTACATCCCCACATGAATTGGTCTACCGAAAAGAATGCCATCTTCTAGTAGAAATGGAGCAAAAAGCATATTCGGTAGTAAAAGCCTTAAATTTTGACTTAGAGGCAACTGGTGAGAAAAGGCTTCTCCAACTCAATGAGCTTGAAGAATTCTGATAACAAGTAGAAGATGTAATATCCTGAATTGTGATTAGGGGCTAATAACTTGAAAGTAATGTAATTAATATTAATTAAGCACTTTTGAAGTACGTGATGTGGATTGTGGGGTAAAATATGTTTGTTGATGGTTTAGTAAGCATTATGTCAATCAGGGGCAAAACGATAAATTTACCAATCGATTGGTCAGTTACTGGAGAGCAAAATCCTTAGTAATTGAGATTAATGGCAAGGATTAAAAGAGGTAGAGGCAGAATTCTACGCATAAAGTCCATGTGAAAATCCATGGTAGGGAGAATAAGATGTTGACAAGTGGCAAAAGATAGACCATGGGATAAGGGTCAAAATTTCAAACTCATTTTCTCTTCCCTCTCTCCTCCAAGTCGGTTATGGGTGTGTGTGTGGGGAAAAAGTTTTGGTCCTCATGTATTCACCATCATCTCTCATCTTCTCTCTCATCATTCTCTATTTTCGCTGAAACAAGGCAAGAAAGAGAAAGTGTAAAGGTGAGTTTTGGCTAGCTAGATGCCTCTTAATGCTCAAGTGTTCTCTATTAATGTTGTGCAAGAGGTTGAGAGCTTTAAACTTATGGTTTCAAAATTTTCATTGGTGGTGGTTGAGAGATTGTAAGCTTTGGAAAGTTGAAGAATCAAGAAGTTGGCTTTGGAAGACATAAGAGGTGAGTAGTTGATGCACTTTGGTATAATTGCTTTAATCATTGGTTGAGTTTTGAGGACTTGGGAATTTGCCCTGATTTTAGCCTAATTATGAAATGTATGAATTAGCTAGTGTTTTATGATGAAATATATGCCAAATAGTGTCTTGGTGTCAATGGTTGTCGTTTGGATTTGAAAAGGGAAAGTTTGATCATTAGGTGATATTGGGTGTAATGTGGTTAGAAGAGTAAAATGTATTATTGTGGTAAGATTTTGGTTGTTTTCAGGTTTCTAATAGGTTCATTGTGGAATTTAGTATGGGAATGAACTTTGGTATAAATGTTGGGACCATTGGAACCAGTTTTGGTAAATCTGGAAAATCATATCAGTTGTTGCGATCTGGCATCTGATAAGCTTCACTTATGTGAGGAGGGGTCTCACTCGAGTGCAGTATGAAATTCTAGGTATTTTGGTTAAGTCTTCAGGCAGAAATCATGAGTGCACTTTTATTCCTATGAGTGATATAGGTCATCACTTGAGTGCAGCTCCCTGTGCTTGAGTGAGGGAGTAAGTTTAAGACTTTGGAATTTATGGTTGCTCTCGGGTAGTCACTCATGGTGCCTCACTTCTTGGTACTCGAGTGTATTTGAGGTTATCACTCAAGTGCGGTTTTCTGTACTTGAGTGAGGGCGTAAGATATATCAGGATTTGCTCTTGGGCAGACACTTCCGATGTGATACTTTTGGGTGCTCGAGTGAATTTGGGGGTCATCACTCGAGTGAGCTGACCAAAAATCAATGCTTTTGCTTCCAAAAAGGCATCTTCGGGGTAGTTCCTCCCAACCCTTTTGGCATATATTTAGGCATTTAATGGCCACATAAAGAGTTCATATGAATACCAACTTAAAGTATTATGGAATTAAGAACTTGGAAACGAGATTGATCTATTATCCCTATTTTGGTTTATAGGATTTGACATCTGCCATCCTCGTGAGCCCACTGTGCCAGTGAATGTCAGAAAGGAACAAGGTAGTGACTTTTCTTTTATACCATATATGATGCATTATATGTGTGTTATATAATTGATTTGTGATAAATTCGTATACTGCGATATTTGTGATATGTGTAAGTACCACCATGCCAATAGTCCCTGAGTCGCTAACAATGGTTCGGGTCAGGACAGTGTGCCTTCCTGACAGTAAAAGGGGATGAGGATAGGGTGTGATATGTGTGATTATGTGAAAAGCCGAAAGGGTATTAGTGAAGGCCTATGGGCCAATTGTGAAAGCCGGATAGCTATATGAGCTATAAGGCTATATGTATGCACTGCCACACCAACAGTCCCTGAGTCATTAACAACGGTTCGGGTTAAGACAGTGTGCCTTCTCGGCGGTAAAAGGGGATGAGTGTGGAGTGTGATTTGTACTATCTTGTATGATGATTTTCTTATATGCTGTGTGCTTATGTGTGGTATAAATGTTTTGTTACTACTGGGATTTTTTTGAATCTCATTCTTTCTTTGACTAACCTTTCAGACAGGGCAAGTGGCTATAAGGAGAAGCGAACAACCTGGAGTGGTTAGAACCCTGTAGGGACATTTAGTTCGGGCCATGTTAGTCATTCATTTTGGATAGGAATTACTGTATGACATTTTGGAGTTGTAAATAGTTTTTGAATGCTTGGTGGTGTAATCCCCTAATTGGGAACTGCAACCCTATAGATATATATAGATGAAACCCGGGGGTTGCCGGGGATTAAGTTATAAACTCTGATATGTTTAAATGTGATATAACTGCACAGGTAATTATATTTGATATTTCAACATTGAGACCAAGATAGAGAAGTTTTGAAAATTTTGTTAAGTCCCTACTATGAAAAGGGAGTTTTAAATGAATTTTGAATTATCCAATGGTCTTTAATCCATTTTATTATGCATTATCAAATCTTAATTACGCTAATTAAGGCAGGGGGTTACAGAAGACAAAAATGAGGCATGACAAAAGATTTTTTAGGACAGAGTTCACACTGGGATAAAAAATGCTTTTATACAACTCAAGGTTAAGGTCGTTAGGTCCTTTTACTGTGATTCAAGTATGGCCATATGGAACTATAGAGATTCAAGATGGTGATAAAAAATTCAAAGTGAATAGGCAAAGGGTCAAGGAATACATTGAAGGTGCACTCAATACTTTGAAATCTATCATCACGTTTGAGGAACTAACATGTAAGTCCTCAATCTAGTAGTTTAAAAACAATAAAATAAAATAAAACATGTTTGGTTTGATCTTTGTCTAGCTAAAGACGTTAAAGATGGGCGGCTATTTAGGAGGCAACCCAAAACTTCTTTACTACTCTCTTATTTTACTTTCTTACTCACCAAAATACATTGCATTATGTTGGGAATTTTAATTTTCATCAGTTTCTTTTTAATTTACTATAGAGGAATCTCTTGCAAAGCTTAAGAACAGGTTCCCCACTTAGGAAGCTCTATAGCTGTTGACTTGAAAGGATGAAGATATTCAAGCATTTGGGCCTTCCTGAGGACATACGTTAGATCATTGAAGCTAATGTACATTTAGCAGGTGAATTTAATAAATTAGTTGTTAAACCTTTGCCAGGAATGGGAAGAAATTCTTACTCCAAAAAGAGAAGAGCTAAGAGAATGAATGTCTACTATAAATGTGCAAGGTGGACATGTGGTCAATGTTGTAGGAGCAAAGGCATGGTTTCTATGAATCGAGAAGATAAAATTAAATTTATAATGGATGGACTGAGTAAGGAGTCCCTGGATGATGGTATTCAAACTCTTGAGACACGTCTGAGTGGTGATGTTCATCATATTCTTCTTGATTTAGTAAATGTATTCAACCAAGAAAAATGGCGCTATTGTCTTGGAAATCTGACAGAAAAAGACCCTGTTTGCCATTTTATAAGAAAACTGGATGGGAAACAAATCCTCACTTCATTGAAATCGTTTAAGCTGTTGTTGGACATAAAACCAGAGGAAGATGTGAGCCAAAATCACAAGTACTGTACATACTCATACTTTTACCTAATTTGTCTTATCTTTTCAGTAGCTTTTGTCTAATTTGTTTTATCTTTTTAATAACTTTTGACTTTCTTTCCTCTTTTTGTTAATTTCTTCACGCAAATTATGTTGGTCATTCGTGTCAAAAAATTTACAAACTTCTTTGAAAAATACCTGATTTGCATGATCTTGTTGTCGCTTTTTAGTATTATATATATACACTCTTCCACTTGTTAATATGCACACTTCCACTTGTAAATATGTAGACTTCCACTTGTAAGCACAAATGGTCTGAGAGAAAAGAAGATAAAAAGGGTATCACACTAAAATATAGGTTTAAATCTATATGCATTTTTGGTGAAACTGATGAGGGAAAGAATGGAGATTTTTTACTGCAGCAAAAGAACTAGGAATGCATTAGCTGCTTAAAAGATCAATTTTGTATATAAGGGAGGCATCTAAGGCCTAAAGGGAAGTGTGGCCAATGCTGCAATTATTGATGTAAGCAAGGGTTTGAGTGTAAAGTTAAAGGAGTTAGATTGTCACTGTTAGACATCATATGTTTTGATGATAAAAAAGATTGGACTAATGATAAAAGAGGATATAATAACAAATGAATTTGAACGAAGTAAATAAATGGCAAAGTTTCACTCAAAGTAAGCACTGGAGTAATGAAGAAGATCTGAGAGAAAGAGCAAAGGAAAAACCTCAGTGGCAGTTTTTGTGTATGTTAACTCGAGTGACCACTCGAGTAAGAAATATTGTTTCTCGAGTGGGCACTCAAATAATGTTGAAAGAAAATGTTTTCAAATGCACTGCCAAAATTTGGATGATGTTACTCGAGTAGCCACTCAAGTAATCTACAAACTTATATGATCCATTACTCAAGTAGCCACTCGAGTAACACATAAGAAAAGCCTTTACTCGAGTAGCCACTCAAGTAACTAAGGAAAAAATCTTCCAGTAGCTCTTGGCCAAGAAATGCAAAAATTTACTCGAGTAGCCAGTCGAGTAACCAGGTGAAATGCATTACTCGAGGGAGCACTTCAGTAATCTCCAGAGTTATTTGAAGTATTACTCAAGGGGTTACTCGAGTAATCAGGTAAACAAAGAACAAGTACTCTCAGCCAAGAATTTGATGCAATTACTACAGTGAGTAATCAAGTAATCTGCAAAGTTACTTGGAATTTACTCGAGGAGTCACTTGAGTAAGGTTTGAGGAAACACCATGGCCACTCGAGTAACCACTCGAGTAATAGGCTTACTGGAGGAAGCACCTGAGTAACTTGTGAAGAAAAGACATGGCCACTCGAGTAGCCACTCTAGTAATCAGGTATTTCCAATGTTTGTGATGTATTGCACTCCAAGTCTTACCCGAGTAATATCTTTTGAAAAATGTTGAATTACTCACTATCATATTTTTTATAGGTTTACTCGAGGAACTACTCGAGTAAAAAACATAATCACTCGAGTAGCCACTCGAGTAATAAAGTCCATAAATCATTTTTTATTTGAATAATTATTGATTTAATATCTATATGATTAACTCGTCAATGCACTAGTAATCCAAGTACATTTGCAAAGAAGTAATAAAGAGAAAATGCCAGAAGTGAAAAGTCAAATAAAAGTCTGAACGCTCACCTACCGCTACCTACCGCAAATGGATAGTTTTCAAATTTGAAGAATGGTCAACCATTACTGCATGACTCTAACAGACATATTTGAATTGCTTCCAATAGACACTACAAATCATCTATATATATGGAGCATTAAAAGAGCAAAAAACAAGAACTGAGAACACACGAACATACACTGATCAACACACTCTTAGTGCTTTGTTTTCTTATACTCATTCATTATACTTCAATGATTATATATTTGCTCTGTGAGTGATTTTTTCATTACAAACTCAATATTTGTTATTGAGACAGCATAAGGTAGTGGAACCTTGAGTTGGGGATTTGATTACAATGTGTAAGGGGGAGGGAGTGTCTAGTTGAAGGAACTTGCTGCGTACTAAGGTACCAAGAACCCACTGAATCTTGGAGAATATAGTGAAACTCTCAGAGACGTTCTGGGGACTGGACGTAGGTTAAAGTGGTTATGGCCGAACTAGTATAACTCCCGGTGTACACTTCGGTGATATTTCTCTTTGCTCTCAACTGCTTTAAATATTCTGTCAATTTTCTTATACGCAACAAAATTGCTGGTATCACCCAATTCACCCTCCTCTTGGGTGAAACGCTTGCATTAACATTTGGTTTCGGAGCATAGGTCTTCTTGTTAAAGTTTAACAACCTAAGAAGGATCTAATGGCAAGCATGGGAAAAGGCATTCTTCCAAACAAAGCTTCTAGCACAAGACCCCTAGGTTTCAATGGCGAACACTTCTCATTCTAGAAAGCAAAGTTCAGAGTCTTCGGAATGGCTATTGAATATAGGCTAAGGGATGTGATTGAGAGTGGAAACTACAAACCTGAAAAGATTTTAGATTCATAGATAGTTCCCAAGACACTAGCAGAATATGATGAGAATGACAAGAAACTCATTACACTCAACAGCAAGGCAATTCTAATGATTCAAAATGCCTTGAGTCAAAATGAGTACTTCACAATCTGCACACACCCCAATAGCTAAAGAAATGTGGGAAGCCTTGGAAATAGCTCACAAAGGAACTTTAGGAATAAAAGAAAACTAGATCAATACTCTGGTTTCTTTGTTTGATTTACTTCAAATGAAATCAAGTGAGTCGATAGCTGAATTTGAACTTAGATATACTCCCCTTGTTAATCAACTTACATCACTTGGAAAAGTCTATGATCAACATACCCAAGTATGAAAGATTTTAAATATTCTTTCTAAAGACTGGGAGGCAAAAGTCACTACAATTGAGGAAGCAAAAGGTGAATCAATGTGATCGGTTACTTCTCTATTTGGAAGTCTTTCTGAATATGAAAGTAAGTTAAAGAGGTCAAGCACTGAAAGAAAAAGAAGAAGAACAAAATGAAGATGAAGAACTTGACAATGATAGAATGGGTCTAATCATAAAACAATTCAGAAAGTTTAACAAGAAAGGCCAACGATTTAAAAATTTTCGAAAAGGAGGAACAAGCAATAAAGAACACATCATCTGCTATGAATGTGGAAAGCTAGGACATTTCAAATTAGAATGTCAAGAACTTATTCAAAAGAATAAAGAAAAGAGAAAAGGCAAATTCTACAACAAGAATAAAGCCTTTGTATCTGCCATATGGGGAGATAGCTCTTCTGAAGAAGAAAGCGATGAATAGGAGGTAGCCAATATCTATCTAGTTGCTTAAGAAGAAATAGAAGAAAAGGTAACTGATTCTCATCCGACCTATGATGAATTAATTTTCGAATATAATTCTTTACATTATAAATTAATCAAAGTAGTTAAAGAACTAGTTGTTTTCAAAAACAAAAACAAAGCTCTTGAAATAGAACTAAAAGAAAATTTAGAGAAAGATTGTGAAAACTATTCTTCTTTGCAAAAGAAAAACATTGATCTTATGAAAATTCCTGAAAAATTCACTAAAGGAATCTAAAAGCTCAACGTTTTGTAAATGATCGATCTGGTCTTCGATATGATCTAAAATCAGATAGAAGAAAAGGAAGAAAGAAAGCAGGAGGTAAGTCATATTTGAATTATTTTTAGCATTCTGTGCATACATCAAATCCTTTTGCATATTGTATTTATTGTAATAGAAAAGGTCATTATACATCATCATGTATTCATAAGAAGAAAGGAAAGATTGGAACTTATAAATGGGTACCTAAAGGTTCATATGTTCCTAAAATCTTTTGTACTAACCCAAAAGGATCCAAAAATAGGTGGGTACCTAAGACTTAATCATAATTGATTGCAAATATTTCTTAAAGCATCCAAAAACAACAAATTGTACATAGACAGTGGATGCTCTAGACATATGACCGGAGATTTTGAAAGTTTTACCACATTGCAACCTAAGGAAGGTGGAAAGGTAAAATTTGGAGGAAATCAATCTGGAAAAATAGCAGGAATTGGTGAAATGAAGAATGACAAAGGAATAAAAGTCAAAGATGTATATTACGTTCAAGGCTTGTGTCATAATTTGCTGAGCGTGAGTTAAAGTATAGATAAATACAGCTGGATAATATTTGATTCAGATGAATGCCTAATTATCAACAAGAAAGACTTATAACTTGATAAGAAAAATATCAAGGCAAAGCTCTGAGCAAAAAGGGAAGGTAACTGCTATACACTTGATATAAAAAGAAATAACTCTGAAAATTGTTTTCTGAGTAATGCCGATGAGAGCTGGTTATGACATAAGAGACTAGCTCATGTCAACATGCACCGACTAGGCAAACTACTTAAAAAGGATTTAGTTCTTGGATTACTAAAGTAAGTTTTAAAAATGATTTGATTTGTGACGCATGTCAAAAGGGTTAACAAACTAAATCATCTTTCAAATCAAAAAATGAAAATACAACAAATTGACCACTTTAATTGATACATATGGATTTAGTTGGTCCAGCAAGAGTTAAAAGCCTGGGTCGCAACTTGTATTCATTGGTCATTGTTGTGATTTCTCTAGATTTACATGGACTACTTTTCTGTCATCAAAGGATGAAACCTTTGCAGAATTCATTGTTTTTACTAAGAAAGTGCAAAATGAGAAAGGTATGTCCATTACAGGTATCAGGATAGATCACGGTAGAGAGTTTGAAAATCAAGCCCTTGAAGATTATTATGATACTAATGGGATTGATCACAATTTCTCTGCTCCAAGGACACCTCAAGAAAATAGAGTTGTGGAACGTAAGAATAGAGTGCTCACTGAAATGGCTAGAGCAATGCTGAATGAAAAGATCGTGTCTCAAGTTTTCTAGGCCGATGAAATGAGCACAACATGCTATATTTCAAATAGAGCCTATATTAGAACAAAACTTGGAAAGACACCATACAAGCTATACAAAGGAAGGAAGCTGAATCTTGCTCATTTACACATCTTCGGTTGTAAGTGTTTCATTCATAATAATAGTAAAGATAACTTAGGAAAATATGATTCTAGAATAGATGAAGGAATTTTCCTAGGCTATTCTAACCGAGGTAAAGCATACAGAATTTTCATTAAACGAATATGTGTTGTTGAAGAATCAATTCATGTTGTATTTGATTAATTTGAATCCTCTGACAAAACCATTGATGATGAGTAGGAAGTTGTTTTAAATCAAGAAAATGGTCAATCTATATCTAAATCTCTTATTCCAAAAGTTGATCAAACCAAGGAAAAAGATCAGTGACTAGGACAACCTAAAGCCTGGAAATACAATAGGAGTCATCCCTTAGATCAAGTCATAGGAGATGTGAATGAAGGAGTCAAAACTAGAAATAGAAATTTCAATGAAGTTAGTTTTTCTTCATTCATTTATAAGATTAACCTTCTAACATTGACGAAGCCTTAGCAAACAATGATTGGCTTATAGCAATGCCAGAAGAACTAAACCAATTTGAAAGAAATCGAGTTTGGGATTTGGTACCCCAACCTAAGGATCATCCAATTATTGGCACTAAATGGGTTTCCAAAAACAAACTTGATGAATCCGCAATTATTGTTAGAAACAAGGCATGATTCGTAGCTAAACCAAAACCTCTGAAAAAGCCCAAGATTGATGAGAAGCTTACCAAAGTCATGGTAGGCATGCTTGAGGAAGCTTTTCAATCTAAGGAATCAAAGAAAGGGCAATCTTTAAGGCAAACACAAGAGAGGGATAAAGAAATCACATTTCCTCCAAAGGGATTCAATGTAGGCAAGCTTGAGGAATCTTAAAAGTGTATGAGTTACTTTACAAGGAGAAATGTGTGCAAGATGCACTACATTGACTACAAGGTTCTTCAAAAGGTACTGAAATTCGACCTGAGTCCCTATCTTGATTCCTATATGCCTTGGCTATCTGTTAAACTCCCATTTTACACCAAAATCGTGAGGTATTTTTACTGTAACCTTGAACCTATGAATGATCCCATTAGGAAGTCTGTGGAAGAAGAAGTGACTTCTAAGGTCAAAGGAGAGAGAATTCTAATCTCACCTTCTAGAATTAATACCTGGTTAGGAATAGAGAACCCTCCTAATAATTATTATCCTAATTATGATTCAAACTAGTTGTTTTCTATCCTAAGACCTGGTGAGATAGTAAGACCCCTCAATTTCAATCCGAGTGATATGAGTGATTTTCATCAACTCTTATGGTATATCTATTCTAGAGCCATAGTGAACATATCCAATAAATTCACTCATTTTATTGAGAGGGACTTCAGAAAAGTTGCTTTATTGATCCTCAAAGAAAAAAAGGACTTGGGAGAATATATCTTTGCTCAAATCAAGAGATATAGGTATAAAGGAAAACCTATTACTCCAATGCCTTATCCTCAACTTATTTACTTATTCCTCAAGAAGAATAATATTTGGTACTTAGAGAGTAAGGAGCCTATTGAGAGGATAGCACAAGTTGGGAGGAATCAAATTGGAAAGTTGAACATTGAGATTCCTCTAAAGACTCCTCTAGAAGCAAGTCCCAAGAAGAAGAAGAAGAATGACACATCAACTAGTCAAATGAATGACACACAATCTTCTGCTCCAGCCAACACATCTTCTCTATCTTTCTTTGGTATCGCAATACAAACATTCATGGAGAACATTCTGAAGAGTTTTCATATCGACATTATGAATACCAATGTGGTGTTGGTAACCTATATAAATGAGAATATGGGACAACTTGTGGAGAGGATGAATAAGAGGCACAAAGAGTTGTTAGCTGAACAACATGCCCAGGGTGAGCTTCTGAGATCCATTATTGCCAGACTTGATGCTATGGCATTTAGCTCCTCTATTCCTAGTCCTTCTGTTATTCCTGAGCCCATACCTATCTCTGAACCTAGACCCTCTATACCTACTGAGCATAAACCCTCAGAGATTGGACCCAGTAATGTCTTGTTCTGTATGCCTGACCCTGACACATCCGAGCCAATCCAGATCACCACTGACGATCCACCTCAACCTGTTTAGCGAGAGCCCATATCTACTCCCATTGCCTCACCTACACGTACTGAGGAGGTGCTTGAGTCTTCATCGATTGCTACAGAGGAAGTAGAAATTACTTCTCTTGTTCCTTACCCATCATTTCTGGTGAATCCTCCAGAGGATCTTCAGACACCGCTAGTAAACCTTCCTGACCCTGAACCATCATCTTCAGATCCTTCAAGTTCAGATGGT
Source organism: Inga leiocalycina (assembly GCA_963242795.1). Lineage (NCBI taxonomy): Eukaryota > Viridiplantae > Streptophyta > Magnoliopsida > Fabales > Fabaceae > Inga > Inga leiocalycina. The sequence continues at coordinate 38,841,872 of OY725330.1, read as the reverse complement.
TCATATGATTCATTGGCATTTCCTATCACTCCTATCTCAGCAGCCAAGCCACCTACTCCTCCTCATGATTGATTCCATATTTGTGATGAAAACAAAAAGGGGTAGAAGAGCTTCAGTGATTTTGTGATGAATGGCTGAGTTAATGTATTGGGATTTGGGTGTACGGGGCTTTAGGGGATTCTTAACTTTGAATTCTAAGGTTCATTATGTATTGAATTCTTCTTTATGCAATTTGTTCCTTTATGCCATTAAAGTTAAATTTTATTGAAGTTATATTGGATTGAGGGACTAATAAGTTTTTGATTGTTATGCAAGGTGAACAAGTAAATATGAACAAAAACTTTGAAAAGATCTTTAATAAGCTATTTCAAAAGAGTTTTCAAGGTTAAATTGAACAAAAGATTTCATATGAAAAGTATTTAAGAAACATTTGTTTGAAAACTCAATTTCAAAAACTTTGCTCAAAATCACCAAGTTTTGTCATCATCAAAAAGGGGAGAATGTTAGATCCCATATGTGTTGATGATAACAAAGACCGGACTAATGATAAATGAGGATATGATAACAAATGAATTTGAATAAAATAAATAAATGGAAAAATTTTACTTGAAGTAAGCACTAGAGTAGTGAAGAAGATCTGAGAGAAAGAGCAAAGGAAAAACTTCAGTGGCAGTTTTTGTGTATGTTTACTCGAGTGACCACTCGAGTAAGAAACATTGTTACTTGAGTAAGAAACATTGTTACTCGAGTGGGCACTCGAGAATGCTGAAAGAAAATGTTTTCGAAAGCACTGCCAAAATTTAGATGACGTTACTCGAGTAGCCACTCAAGTAATCTGCAAAATTTATGAGCCATTACTCGAGGAGCCACTCAAGTAACAGATGAGAAAAGTCGTTACTCGAGTCACCACTCCAATAACCAAGGCAAAAATCTTCCAGTAGCTCTCGGCCAAGAAATTCAACAATTTACTCGAGTAACCAGGTGAGAAAAAGGCATTACTCGAAGGAGCTCTCCAGTAATCTCTAGAGTTATTTGAAGCATTACTCGAGGGGTCACTTGAGTTAGGTTTGAGAAAACACCATGGCCACTCGAGTAATAGGCTTACTGGAGGAAGCACCCGAGTAACTTGTGATGAAAAGACATGACCACTCGAGTAGCCACTCGAGTAATAAGGTATTTCTAAGGTTTGTGATGTATTGCATTCTATGTCTTACCCAAGTAATATCTTATGAAAAATGTTAAATTACTCACTGTTATATTTTTGATAGGTTTACTCGAGCGACTACTCTAGTAACAAGCATAATCACTCGAGTAGCCACTCGAGTAATGAAGTCTAGAAATCATTTTCTAACCAAATAATTATTGATTTAATATCTATATGATTAACTCTTCATTGCACTAGTATTCTAAGTATATTTGTAGAGAAACAATGAAGAGATAATGGCAGAAGTGAAAACTCAAATTAAAGTCCAAACGCTCACCTACTACTACCTACTACAAAAGGATAGTTTTCAAATTTGAAGAATAGTCAACTGTTGCTGCGCAAATCTAACGGATGTATTTGAATTGCTTCCAATAGACACTACAAATCATCTATATATATGGAGCATTCAAAGAGCAGTAAACAAGAACTGAGAATACACGAACATACACTGATCAACACACTCTTAGTGCTTTGTTTTCTTATACTCATTCATTGTACTTCAGTGATTATATATTTGCTCTGTGAGAGAGTTTTTCATTACAAACTCAATATTTGTTATTGAGACAACTTAATGTTGTAGACCCTTGAGTTGGGGATTTGATTACAACATGTAAAGGGGAGCGAGTGTCCAGGTGAAGGAACTTGCTATGTACTGAGGTGCTAAGAACCCATTTAATCTTGGAGAATATAGTGAAGCTCTCAGAGAAGCTCTGAGGACTGGACGTAGGTCAAAGTGGTTGTGGCCAAACCAGTATAACTCCCGGTGTACACTTCGGTGATATTTCTCTTTGCTCTCAACTACTTTAAATATTCTATCAATTTTCTTATACGCAACGAAATTTCTAGTATCACCCAATTCACCCCCATCTTGGGTGAAACACTTGCACTAACAGTCACATATTTTCCTTAGGACAAGAGTTACAGGTTTCCAACTTGTTGGACCGTATAAGACGTATGTTCTATAGGCTTGAAGGTTATATCGCTCTACCTGGTGGTTTGGAAATGTTGGATTGGATTTCCAATATCACATATTAGGCTAAGTTAAACTTTCACAAAAAGCCATTAGGATTGTTAAACGTTAATAGATTTTATGATGATCTATTGTCTTTTTTTGATCATGCTGTGGAAACATATTCATACCCGAAGCGACTCGTCATTCCATAATTTCTGCCCCAACTGCTGATTAGTTGCTAAATCAAATGCAAACATATGAATCTAAACAAGATATACTTGTCAAGCACATAGGTGGGCAATCTTCATATAGCAGTCAAAAGCAAGATCCAAATACCACTCTTCGATTGTAACTTTGTTTAATCTATTAGTTTTACTCTTAACATTTTGGTTTTACTTTATTGTATGTTTATATTTAAAAAAACTTTCTCTAAGCTCTTGAAGACATTGGAGACAATGTCTGATTTAGGTTGCTAGAGGAGGAAAAAATTTTTTTAGTTAGTTAGTAAAACCATTAGATACATGGGATGTGAAAAAAATGGTAGACTATTGAGTTATTCATAACTCCAGAGACGCATTTTATTAGTTGCATGTTTTTGTTCCTTCTTTAAAAACATGAGTAAAAGTGAAAAAAATCATTATGTTTAAGTTCTTTGTAATGATCTTAAGAAGCATATAAGTTTTGAGTATGGATCAATTGAATTTAGAGTTTTCAGAGCATGAATGAATAACTGATTGTTGCAATTGGTTATGAATTTTGAGATTGAATGAGCTGAGTTTGAAAGCCCTTAACTGTGAGCTTTTGAGCCTATAATGATTATTTCTCTTGTGTGTGATATTCACCTATTAAGTTGTCACTCTAGAACTTGCTTTAAATCTGGTTGAAATTACATCTCACATGCACATTCAAAAATGATAAAGGCATTCATTTTGTTTAGCTAGATCCAAATAGCTAACCTTGCAATTATACAGTTGATAAGCCCCATTAAGCCTAATTGATTGTTTCTTTGTTCTCAACCCATTAACATATGCTTTAATGATATATCAAGTGCTTTTACCTAATTCGGAAGATTAGCAGAGCATTTGAAGTTTTTGTTAAATGGGCTTTTGACAAGTATAGGGGTATATATATTATCAACTTTAGAGTTGTAAATAAATAAATAAATGATGAAAAAAAAGAAAAACAAACAAAATGAAAAAAACTTGAGTATTCAAATTATGGGTTGTTATGTTGAAATAGATTTATTCAGAAGCTATCCCATTTTTCAATTATTCTATTGATTTTTTAAATTTAGCCCTTTATATCACATTTTACATTCCTTTTACCTTAACCTCATTACAACCCTTAATAAGTCCTTTTGATTTGAATTATGCATGTGAATTAGGTATTAAAGATTGAGATTTTTAGCAAGCCTATGGTAGTGCAATTTTTTAGGTTTAATTAGAGCGAAACACTTACCCTTAAACCCTCAAGCATACCATGTTGATATTATAGAGATGAGGGGAAGACGATTTGAATCTGAAGAAACAAAAGCAATAAGGAGTTTAAATTGACAAGACAAATAAAGATTAGATTTATTAAAGTGGCATTATAGTTCGAATAGACACAGTTTGGATATTTACCTTAGAAGCTAAAGAGTCAAACATTTCATACCAGTTATAAAGAAATAACTTTACCTAAAAGGATATATGTACAAGATGTATAAGCATCTAGTGTAAAAAAATTTAAATTTTTAAATTTTCTTAAATTTAATACTTATTGACACTGCATTAAATTAAAAACGATCTAGAAAATTATTTAGACTATGTGAAGGAGCAACTGGTGTTAATTTGTATTAATATTTACTACTGGTTATAATTTTTTAAATCATCTCCTCCTATTAAGGTCTAGATGTGGCAATCTTATAGGCCTTTTTTCTAGTAATGACTAGCTGGGAATATCAACTGAAGGTAGAGCTTTTAATCAATTTTCATATTTGAAGAAATTGTTTATAAGGAAGAGATGTGAACCATAGGAATTTCCAATAGTGCAATGTGCATTATTCAATGATCCATAAGAACACTCAAACAAATATTTATAACATTCCATAACCAAATATGAACCATAACTGTGCCCACCCCAATAAAGATTGACAATTCCTTTATGGAAATTTGGGTGCTTAAAATGATTTCCTCTTAGTGACAAGAATAAATCAACTTGACTAATAAAGAGTTTCCTAGAATATACCTAGTACACCCTTGGTGAATTAGGGCTAAAGCCTAACTCATGTGGGGCTACCATATGAATATTGAAAAATATGGGTGCATCGATAGGGTTTTTACTTTTGTGATTAAGTAACTTTCGTATATGATATATGGAATATGGGGTTTGAGAGAGTTGGTTAAGGCAATTCACAATACTTCTCCTCTTTCTATAAAAATTGCTCTCTCAGATAACTCAGTGATTATTCTCTTTTTCCTCTCTATATTGAATATGTTGTATAATGTGATCACAGTCTATATTGGTGCTTCGATCTCATGTAGGTATTTTAGCAAATTAGTCGGATTTAAGGTACACCAGAAATCCGTCATAGTTCCATTAACTGGATTCCCAGTTGAACGATCATACTTTAACATGCCTATTACTAATCTAAGATTGCTCATGTTATAATATGCATAGTCAACCCTTGGTGGATTAGGGCTTGAACAAAATAGCATTGGGGTCAAAATATAAATAATAAATAAGTAGTTTTGGGCTAATTGTGATATTCTCTAGTCATTCTAATTTGTATCATTAAATTGATAAAATATGTCTTCTGATAAGGGGGGATTATATCAATTAAGGAAGAGGCATGTGGGACCATGTATATATATGTGATTGCATATGGATGTAGGTTCACATTATACAATACACATAACTACATGTTTATTAGTTTCCTCTTAAACTATTCTCTTATTCTTCATCTATCTATGGTAAATTTGCTGTGTAACATGATTGGGGTTCGCATCGATGATCCAGTTTGCTGTATGTACTTTAGTGAGTCAATCAAATTCTAAGTACGGATAAAATGCATACATGGTATCAAAGCATGGTTTTCTTGTAGCCTATATGTAATTATCAAGATGCAAACTTCTTTCCATAAAAACATGCAAATCAATGAAAGGTTATGGTTTGATTTATTTTTGTTTATACTTTATGTATGTTTAGGTAGATTAAAGAGTTTGATGCCATTAAGGCTAGCATAAAAAATAATTATTTCCTCTACACGTTTTCTCTTGTTGTGTTAGAAAATCTCTTGAGTTTGAAAAATTACTTCTGCTATGTGTTTACTGCCCCCTTAATAAGATTGATCCCTCGGTTCTATTATTTTGTATGTTTTCTTGAGGCTTGTGTTTATTTCTATTAAATAACTCCTATGGTATGTCTCTTCCTTGTGCCAAGCTAAATTCTGTCTTTTCTATCATTTATTCATCAACTTTTGGCATATATATTGTTTCTTTCTTACAAGTGATTATGCAAGATATGATTTGTTTGTAAAATATATCTGTCAATCGTAGAAGTTTATTTAGTTTTAGTATTTGCTAGCTTGCTTTAATTATTCTAGTAACGTCAGTTGATTTGTGTTTTTTGTTTGAACCTTGTATACAATTGTTCTCTTCATAGTATCTATGTTCTATCATGGTGAGTGTGCATTAAAAGATATAGAACACATTTTTATAGAACCCCATAATGAAGGAGAACAAACCTAGAACACAATGCTGCAAAATTGAAACCAAGAAAGTTTAATTATTTAGATTTGATCTCTAGAAAATAAAGTTTATAGACTAAAAAGTTTCCATATAATTAAATAAGGTGAAAAGATGAGGTTGATTAGTAACCTTGGAATGGAATTAAAGGTGCAGTTGAAATATATGTTTAACAGGAATTTCCTAAGTATTAAGAAAGCTAATGTCAATATTTGAATCTAGAGAAACCTTAACGAGTTGAAAAAATAAGGGAACAATAAGAACAATTCAATAGAAAAAGAAAGAGGAAAGAAGTTTGAGTGTTCTTTACATTCTTGCCGAATTTACGTTTTCAGCTGATAAAGCTTTCACAAATCTTCTTTACTTATCAAGAGCTATGTTTTTATGGTTCCATATTTTTTATCAAAGGTATTGGGTGGTATCTTGTTGGTAGAAGTACTGCCGGAATCAATAACCAATGGTAGAATCGACTAGAGGTAATCATAAGCTTCGATTTGAGTATCATGTCTTGATGTTTTGGTGAATTTTTATGAAGTTATAGACCCTCTATGATTTTAGCCAAGGGAGTAATTTTGGGCTGTGATGGTCATATGATGATAAACATGACACTAGTACAAAAATGTGTTTTAAACCGACACATTTAGATTGGTTGTAGTAGATAAGGTCTAAAATAAATGACTGGTGGCATTTTGGTAATTATAATCAAATTAAAAGACCAGTTATTCTATTAACCAATCAAAAAAGATTAAACCTTTTAGACCTGCTTGGATTTTAAACAGATCTAAAAGGTTCAGCAAGAAAAAAAATTAAAAATTCATTATTTTTTAGATCGGTTACTAAAACCACCGATCTAAAAAATATTTATTTTAGACTGGTTAATAGAATAACCGGTCAAGAAGAAAGCTTTTTAAGACCGGTTATTCTAACAACTCGTCTAAAAGATAGACTTTTAAGACCGATTGTTAAAAGAACATATCTTAAAAATGTTTTATGACTAGTTATTTTTTATTATTTTTTATAGCCAGTCTTAAAAGTCTTTCCCTAAATTTCTTTCACGGCTTAAGCTCCCCGCCTTCTTCCATTCTGAAATCCTACCACGCTGAACAGCAAACACTCAAGAACTAACAACTCCTCTAAATTAGTCATTACAAGAGTGGAATTTGTGTGTCACCTTGGATTGGTATTGCACTTCCGCCATGAGAACGGCACTTAACACACTCTCTTCACATTTTTATTCATCCTCAATCTGTGAAATTTGGATAATAAACTTGTTGAAGCCCTAATTCTCTTCCAAGTAGTTATTTTCTTCATCTATAGTTTTTTCCTTTGAGAATTGAGCGTGTTGTCAAGTCCGAGAACTATTTTTTTGTGTTATGTCTGCTAACACATAATTCTGTTAGTTCTAAAATTTTTTGAGAACTTATTTGATTGAATACCTGTTGTGGTGCACTGAATCTCAAACACTTGAATTCATTTGAAACACTTATTCTCTGGAAGTGTTTTGCAAAATTGTACTTTGATCCTGAATTGTTGTTGCTAAATATCTCTCTTGATCTGAGATTTCTAAAACTACAAATATCCATTAAAATTAATTAAAAAAGACTAGAGTCTTGAATTTTGTCACTGCATTAAATCATACATCTTTAGACTAACTCTAGAGTTCTTCCTCATATCCACTGAATTGATTGAAAAAACCATATTCTATTTTAAAGTGAATTTACAATGCTTATATTAATCTCATGCTTTCTAAATAGACGAAACTACACTAGCAAGGGTTTTCTGCTATCTGTCATGAAAATTTTAAAGCATTAAGGATTGTCAATATGTTTTGAAATTAATTATCTGACAGAACATGAATATGGAAAGAACATATGAATGTTAAAAGGATTCCTCAATAGAGAGAGTAACAAATGCACCAAAACTCCAAGCCGAGTTTACCATGACCCCCCATTAAGGAAGTAATCATTAAATGATATTTATAGATTATGATTTTGTAATTACATTTATATATAGGAACCTACTTTAGTCCAATACTTATATTTTGGCTATTTAATGTTGAAATGAACAAACTGCAGTTGAATTCCTCTTCTCAATTTTTTATTAATTATTATGATTTTATATTTTCTCTTTTTAGGAATCTTTGGCAAAGACTAAAGTAGTATGGGATGCTTAATTTCTATATAGGAATGATAGACCTTGCGAAAATAGATTTAAAGTATGTTTGGTTTCATATTAAAACATACGAAATAGTTGGTGAGGTGTCCAAAAGGGAAAGGGGCAATGTTAATTACCTCACATATCTCTTGAGATGCCATAAGGTGTGTGCCAAAGAGAGAAAAGATCTTTGGTTGGATATGTATATAGGGAAGAAAAGGTTCATAAGGGAATAAGGAAGTATTAAGCTTTGTTTGAGGAGGGAGCCCGAGCCTCTTGAATGCTTACCCCAAGAAGGATGTTTTCAATTCTCTCCCACCTTCCTTCTCATTTTCTTTACTCTCAAACATCAAATTTGTGCTATGTCCACCATATTTTACCTTGCCATCTTATTTAATTACATATTATCTCAAATGTTAATAACTTACATTATTCACACAGCCAAACTCCCCCTTGAGATAACAGATGAGACCAACTAAGAAGAAACACAACTAAATATTCTAGTTGCATATAAATTATGGATTAAAGATAAGTAATATTCATTTTAGTTTCTTATTTTAAGCTCCTTATAGACAACTCTACCAGCAGTAGCATTCCTTCAAACCTGTGAATTGAATGTTAGTCTTTTGGTTCTCTCTCCTTTCATCACTTTATCGATGTGTTCCTTTTTTTCTCCTTGCTTTACTGAATTTTTCCTCTACTGTTCAAAGTATTTTTGCTAATAGAGCCTAATTACCTTGATCCAATCATGCCTCCACCACTGGAATCTCATTCATCTATCTATTTGTTTTTTATAGAGAAATCATTTTGCCAAAGGCCAAGATGTTGTGTCATAATCTTAGTACTTGACTCCACTTTCTAGGACACTGGTATAACTAAAATACTGCCACACTCATTTATCCATTGAATTTGGAATTTTTACTTGTGTAGTCATTGCTGAATTTTCATATTTCATTCAATTTCATGATTTTATGAATCATTGAAATTGTGCTTGCTATTTTCTTGTGTTCTTGTCTGTCTGATACTTGTATGTCATGTCCATTTGCACATGAATTTTTTTTGTTTCATTTAACAAAGGGATTAATAATACTTTTGTAGAACTTAGAAAGCTAAGGGAATAGGGGGAGACAAGTTGATGGAATCTGAGAATGCTAATTCTTTCTTCTCCATGAAATTATAGTTACATGGCACTTACATTTATGATTGTAGGAAATATTTATAAGTGGTAATTGATCCTATGTTTGATAAACTTATGCTCGATATCTTTGTATCTTATACATGTTTGGCCAATATCTTATAATGAGCTTGATTGTTATTATTCTTATTTATTGAGAGTTCCTAACATATGTTTAGAGCCATCAGTCATAGAGCTGTTTCATGAAACATAAACAATCATGAGACATATACGATGATTTCTCTTCAATTAATCATGATTGTTTATGAATATTGTTTTTTTATTATTAAAATTCACCTTTTCTATTATTATAGATTAGGTTTATTTTATTACTTTTGGTTATTCATTTGTAGTTTACGGTCTTCAAAGCCTTTCTTCCAGCATGCAATCCACCCTATCATCACAAACTCATCTTTCCTGTGTAGTTTCCAGTCTTCAAAGCCTTTGTTCGAGTGATTGATAGGTAATTCAATTAGTCTTTGCCATTAAATAATTGAAATGATGCTAACCAAAATTGATCTTTGCTATATATATGATATGATATCGTAATTGGAATATTTTGAAAGCTAGTTAGGTTAGTAAATTAGAAGACCAGGATTAACCATTAGCGGTACTAGCCGTTTAAGAGCAGCATCAGCCAAACATGGCCTTAACCGTGTCTAATTTCTAATAGATTTCTAATTACTGAACCCCTAATCCTCATTGTACTATTTTATTTCTACTGTTCATACTAGCAATATATATGGGCATCGACCCATTGTATTGGACAGATTTGCATTGTTAATGAGAATCATACTATTCAAATTACTCTTCTTCTATCTCTATTTCTCTAGTCTCTTCTACATGTTCATTATGTAGTAGTTAAACTAGGTACTTGGGTGTAATGATTACATGTTCTCATCATACTCCTACTTTTTCCAGGAGAAAAAGTAAAAAAAAAAGGTGCTGGAATATATGAATCATAGTTGGATACAAGCTAAACGGATGAATGTTGAATATGATGTTAGGGTGAGGGCTTTTTAGACTTTGTAAAAAGAAATGCCGATGATGATAGTGGGATGTTTTATTGCCCTTATGTAAAATTTTTGAATGAGAAGTGACTAAGTGCTACAAAATAAAAGAGATTGGAAGAAGCATCTAAATGTGATATTTATGTTCTTCTTTCTCTACCATCTTGATTTGTCGTGAAGAAAAATGATTGTTTCCTCACCAAAAGAGGAGTGGGTCATATATGGTAAACAATCTTGTATAGTAGGTGAAAAAATTATGAGTATATAATGTTGCTGTTATTAATTACAGAAGAAACAAATTTTATTACTTATGTTTGTTATTTTGTATTATCTTACAGGAGGAACTTAGAAAAAAACAAGTTGAAGGGCAAGAATGATATTTTGACTGTTGCTACTGGTAAACATGAGCATCCAGGTTGTGTAAGGGGAGTTAGAGGAGGGATAAGGATACGGGATTAATTTAGAGCCCCCATACACCATTCCTTAAGTATTGTGACTAGGGAGGAATTTGAGACTATGTTGGCCACTACAAGCAAAGGCTGAGGCTGATGCATCATTTGATGTACTACTAGAAACTCATGAGCAAGATGGAAGAGGAAATGATAGTGTTTATGAGCTCAAGACAAGATACCAGGCTCCCCAGGCACAATCACTTGATCCTAATAAGCAGAGCACTAAAGGGAGTTATTGCAATATCGGGCAATCATCAAAGGGTCCTTCAGGAGAAATTATTGAGCCTTGTAACATTTTTGTCGGGGATCCTCTTAGACGGTTAGTTGCATAGGGTAGTGTGCATAACCTGGGATCAACTGTTCACGACCAACAAATGAAAGCTGATCAAGTCAGAGTGTCAGTTGAAGAGGTGATCATTGTAGATGCATACATCCCTATCCCTTCTGATGATTTCAAGATCGTAAGTTATGTCCTGGGTACGTTTATCTTGAGCCAAAGAACCTCATTTCTGTTCAAGCTGAGGAAACTCTGATCAACGCCCCACCAAGTCCAACTCCCTTCACTCAAGAAGTTTCACAACTTTTATTGAATATCTTGCAACAAGTTATTCTGATGGCATATGATGCATCCTTTAAAACAAGAGATTAGCCTACAGATTCAATTGTTGGCAAGTCAGGGGTGACATGCTATCTTGAGAGGGATGATTTGATGTCACTGGTAGCTCCTAGACAAAATCTTATGTTTGGGATTGTCCAACTGTCCTTAATGTAAGCATCTTCTTCAATTCAAAGTAAATATTTTAAAAATTTAACCGTTTACCTTTGATTTATGTCCTTACATTATTGTATATATATGCATCATAGGTCGATCTCCTCTGGCAAAAGCAATAAATTTGGATTTTATGCCTAGCTCAAATTCAAGAGAAAGGGACCACTGTTGCTGTCAAAAATACATACTTATCAGAGAGGCTTAGTGAAACTGGAACTGAGTATTTCTTGGCTCCATATGTTCACGGGTAAGAAACAAGCTTATATTTTAAAAAATATATAATTTTTTATATTTTCTCAATATTCTTTATTTTGTAGTGATCATTGGCAGTTGATTCTTCTAGACAAGAGTAGTTACACTATCATCCTCATATGCTCCCTCTACTACAAACCAGGGAATGATTTGAAAATGACAATGAACTCATAAGTTTTCTTGCATTATTACCTTTTGTGTGCAAAGTTTATGGAATTTGTGAAAAATAAGTAATCTTTGTGATTTTGATGATAATAGGGCTATGTGGACATTCCTACACACTGCTTGTGGTAAGCATGTTTGTGACTTAAAGGACCCTGCATGGATCATGCCAAAGGTTAGTACAAATTGATTTGTTTAAAGAATGTAATAAGCTATGCCTTAATACTCATTTTAATGATAACATGTTTTTTAAGAACCGTAGGCAACCATAGGGGTCCAACTTATGTGGTTTTTATGTTTTGAGATACATTTACAATATTATCATTATAGGCACGACTGATTTTTCTAAAGAGGTAAATTTATATTTCAAAATGTTTGTATTACTTTTTTGTTTTTAAGTTACTAAGCTAATGTTTTGTCTGGTTTTGGTGTTACAAATGTTTGATCTTGCTGATCCTTTTTCTGAAGAAGATATTGATTTCATTTGCAGATGTTATGCCGAATTCATCTATGAGCTATTACAAAAATTGAGTTTTTGAATCCAACATTACAATACATTGTTCTCATACGTATTGCTCCTGCAGTATGAATTTCTAACTAGGTTTATGTATCTGTTTAGGACAATTTCTAGGATATGGGTGATATAGGGGGCATGGGATTTGAGGGACTGGCCTTTGTACTTTTTCTTCCCTTTGTATTATGTAAAACTGAGGAATTTTTGTTGTTGCTTGCATCAATCCTTGCATTTTATTACTGCTATTGTCATTCAAAGTTTTACATCCATTTCTGAGCAAATTCATCTGTTTAGACATTCCTTCATATTGCACATTAAAATTGATTCATAAGCTGTGTTTTAGTTTTAGACAGTTATTGAGTGCATTTGGAGTTCCTGGAATCTGAATTAAGCTTGTTGCTTGAATTGTCCACATTTGATCTTGAACCTTGATATCTTGCAACATTTCACCAATTTTTAGCTAAATTGTTTGATTTGTGGCTCAAAATTAAGTGTTATACATTAATTACCATTTGTTGGAAGTTGATTTAAAGTCACCTAGCTTACACCTTCATTTATGCTGCTTGTTGATCTTGCTGCTGTCATTGCATCTATGAAATATGTGTTACGTTGCTTATATAGAATATGGGATAGAAATGGTTTGCTAGGTAAGGTATATAAAAGGGACATTTTAAAAAAAATAGAACTTTTAAGACCATTTGTAGCTACAGCAGGTCTTGAAAGCCAAATCTTTAAGACCGGTTTTAGCTACAACTAATTTAAGATCGGTTGTAGGCATAACGGGTCTTGAAAGTCACATATTTAAGACTGGTTGTGCCAACAACCAGTCTTAAAGGTGTGACTTTAAAGATCGGTTATAGGAATACTTAAAGTAAATTTTAAGACCTATTGTTCCTTCAACCGATCTTAAAAGTTATACTTTTAAGACAAGCAGTCTAAAAGTAATCACACTTTTTAGACCTGCTATAACAAGACCTAACACACAACCGATCTAAAAAGTCTTTTTCAACTTGTCTTAAAAGTCATTTTTCCACTAGTGTGATGTTAGATAGGGGTTTATGATGATAAATAACATGTTTTGAAGTGGAAATTGCAAGAACGTAACTTATGCTAATTAGGGTTTAGTGCGGCTAGCTCTGAATCATAGGGAGAGGATATCAATTTGATGGTTTTGAAGTTGAAAATGGATTTTATGGGCAAAATCATGTTGAAATAACTTGTGGTTGTGATTCTTGGATGATTTGATAGAAAACCCTAATTTTGGGATTAAAGGTTGTTAGTGGTAGATGCTGCCAGATTCATGTCAGATTGATTGTGCAATGTTTTTGACTGATCAAATCTTATACAATAGCTATGATATTTTACAAGTGTTAGTAGACATCTTAAACTTTAAAATAAGGTATAATATGTGTTATTTCGGTTTGTAGATTGTAAGTTATGATATGTTAAAGCTTAGGGATTCAATCTAGAATGCAATTTGTGGTAGTGAGTTTGATCGAGGATTCTTTGAGTTTTACCCCTATAATTAATACTAAATGATATTTTTCCTTTATAGAGGACTTAGACAGCTTTCAATGGGAACTAGAACCACCTCATTTGGACTTTTATATTTTAAGTTATGAATTTTCAAAATTGATCAATAAATTAGGCAGTTTATGGATGACTTGCAAAATTGTGGTATTTGAAGAGAGTTGTGATAAGTGAAATCATGAGGAGTATAGGCATGTCTTAGAACCTAATGTGATTACATTAGAGACCCAAATCACAAGGGAATAAAACATACAATGTGTTGGATAGAATAGAATGAGGAAAGTGCTAAGGATAACCAACAAAAGTCAAGGACAAGAATAGAGTTGGGTCAAAGAATAACATAACTCTTATTATGTTAGTAAGATTAAAGCATGTAATGACCCATCTATTCGTGTATTTGAAATTATAGGATTCAACCTTTACCCAAGCGGATCAAGAGACCGATAGATCAAGACAAGCTATTTGAAAAGGTTAACAAGAAGTAACTCTTTCTCTCATATATTATGTGATTCTTTACATTTATGTTTTACTGTTATGTATGATGTTCCTTTAGCATGCAGTTGCTGTAGGGTTGTAGCTTGAGGCCGTAAAACTGGGTTGTAGCTTAGGATAGTCAATTAGGTTGTTGCCTGTGGTTGTAAGACATATGTGACCAAGCGTTGTGGTAATGTGATCTATGTATATTGTGCCATATGTTGTTGTGCTAAATGCTATTGTGATGCTTATTGTGATATGATGGTTGACTTAACATACTTGGTGAATTTACATTTTATATCATTGAATATATGTAATAACTGAGATTCTTAAAATCTCATCATTTTTGAAATTCATTATACAGCAAAGGTGAGTGGCTCAAAGGGCAAAGGGGTAAGTGCTAATGAATGAACGATGCAAATGAAGAGACAAAGTTATTTTTTTGGTTATCTATAAATATTAATATTTAATAGCCTTAGATGATCACCCAAGTATGTATATGTCTGAATACTTTTAAATGCACGTAGTAGTAAGGATAGTATAAGGTAGTATAGAGCATTTAGTTATTTTTCAATAACACTTACACATTTGGCAATATCAGCGTAAGACCCTTGTGTTTTTCCATATTTTTCAAGCTGTTAGTGCAAAGTTTGGTGAGCATATAGGAATATCATAAAAATACTGATAATATGTACTTGATTACATTACCAGAAATCCCCACACAGTTTTGAAAAATCCATACAGATCCCAAAATGTACAAAATTAAACTAATGATCACCAATAGCAACTATGTTCAAGATTAGAACCATCAGTCGCATGAATTTATGTTTTTGCCCCCAAAGCCGCTACCTTTTGCTAGAATGTTTTAAATTTTGGGAAAGGGTGAGATTCAAATGAATCTCAGTAGTAACACATAGTCATTCATAGAAAATGTTGTAAATAAATATGCAATACACCATATAAACAACATAATTATATCACTATCTTACATGCATATACTATTCAAGGCCAAATAATTGTTTGCCCCATAACTATTCTCCTGTCCTAGTGCAGATGACTGCTTGCTTGGAAATGTTTCACTATCCTGGCATAAATGACTGCCTGTTGGAAATGTTGTTTCCTTGTCCTAGTTAGGTCCCTCTAGGTCATATGTTACTTGTGAATTTCCTACCAGGTGGTACTTATGCTTTACCCACACCATAACCAAGCTATGTAGCTGCAACTCGTGTCATAGAACATGGCAATAACACATAAAAAATCACATAATGAATGTAAGAAAGAGTCACTACCTTAAATCCCTTTTTTCATCGCTATCAGTTTCTTAACGTTAACCCGGCTCGGGCAAACTGTTTGGTCCTAGAAGTTCAAGTTTACAATAATTGAGTTATTACTCATTCATGCATTGTTCTAAACTCATTTTGATAGTTATCTTACTTTAAAACTGTAAAAAGACCATAATACCCATAGGGACCCGGTCTAAGTCCCTTTACACCCAGCCTAATTATACTTGTCCAAAAACTATGACCCAAGCAATTCCTACACAATTTCAGGAGTAGAATCCATTTTTGAACTCAAATTTGCCAAATTTACACCTAAAAGATGAAAATGCCCTTGGCAGCCCCTAACTTGGGGTTTTAGGGGTAAAATTGTCATTTCACACCCTAATGCCTTCTCACTTCATAATTCAAATGTACCCTACACAATTTTCCATTCTAAACATAATGGAATCATCAAAAACATAAAATTATTGCTCTAACCCTTAATCACTTGGAGAAAATGAGTTTTCAAGATTCCATCCAACTAAACTCCTTTCATTCCTAATCACTTGCTTAACCACTTAAACACCTCTTAACACATGATTAATAGAAAATTGGGTAGCATAACCCCTTAGGGTTTCATCATTCCAAATTTACAAAATCAATCAAAACAAGCCACCAAACAACCACAACAACAATCAACTTTCTTGAATCATCAAGAAATCAAGGTTACTTGTGCATACCAATTGTGTTCTCTCTTTATATAAAAAATGCTGCCTCTCTCTTCTTCCTTGCTCTTGATTTTGTCTTGCTAGAAGTGTATTGCAAGATGAATTTCACAATTAACTTACCTTGATTTATCTTCTTTAACCCTAGTTCCTCTTATCTTGCTCTTATTTCTTCAAGTAGCTCTCTCTCTCTTGTTCTCTTCGATGGACAAAAATGAATCTTACGAAAGTGATAAATATCCTTTAAAAATATCCCTCTCACCTCCTTAAGAATATGTTATTTTATTGTAAATTACCACATGGTAATTGTTGACCTTTCCTCTTGCTTCATATTTTTGTTTTGTCCATAAATATTTTCTTTTCCTCTCTCCCATTTAGCTTGGATGAAAATAAGGGTCTTGGAAAAGATAAATGGGCTCTTGAAGAAACTAAAAGAGATTCTTGAATTATCCAGATTTAACCTCCTCAATATTACTTTTAATTTGCCTATAATTTTTGACATTTCAACTCAATTTTTACTTGGTCAAAAATACTCCTTGATTAATTTTGAGCCAAGTATTTATTTTCCATTGCTTTCTCTCTTGTTTGGACATCACATAAGGCCTTTGGGAGAAGATAAGAAGCTTTAAAAATATCATCATCTATCTCCTTAAGATATAGTATTTTATTTCTAATAACCACATGTTAAACTTTTGACTTTTCTTCTTCCTTTTCATATGGCTATAATTGCTTCTACATGGCATGATTTATGCCCAAATATGCATTTTCTCTTCCTTCTCTCCATTTTGGACGTCATGTGGCCCTTTCGGAAGAGCAAAATTGGCTTCTTGACGAAGCTATTTCCACCCTTTCAAATAATATTAATTAATTGCAATTAACATGTGATAACTGACTAAAGTCATCATCTTTTTTTTTCCATGTGGCCAAAATTCACATATATATTGGGCCTAAAATTGTGCTAATCTATTCTCCAATTTGAGCTCCAAATAATGGGCTTTTATGAAGACACAATTTAAATTTTATGTCTTATTGTGGCCTAAAATTTGTGTGGCCACTAGTTGCACTGTTTGGCTAATTCATGTGTGTCAATATTCACCATTTTATTCCCTTTAATACCACAAAGGTGTAAAGGAATTTTGGTGACTAAAATTTGGGATGTTACATTTCTACCTCTATTAATAAAATTTTGTCCTTGAAATTTCAGATATCACATAGATTATCCTTGGGAGAATCCCGTTGTAATTTGTAACTTATCCCTGCATTGTGCATCCTCATAAAAGTATGATTTATACAAGATTTGTCCATAAGTATACCTTTATGCACATATGTCTCCTTATAACCATGTTTGTCTGTACACATAATTGCTTGTAGATATGTCTGTCCTATCAAACATTCACGATCAAATGACTATTTGACCCTTTAGGGATCATACTATGTGCACTGTTCAGGATCAAATGACTATTTGACCCTTACTGATCATACTGTGTGTACTGTTATATGAGTAGGAAATTGATTATGTGAGGCTACACTATTGAGAGGCATTCGCCACTATTATGCCCTACTATACTAGGGCTCATCCCAAATCTCATTTACATGTGTCACAACTGACCATATAGATTATATGACTATTGACCACGCATGTCATGTCACTGCAAACCACACTGGATTATGTCATTATATACTATATAGGATGTAATACTATTGACAACTCAGGTCATAACATTGTACTACACACAAGATATAATACTGTTGACCACATTGATCTAAATATGATTTGGGATGATCAATATTCATATGAATGTTAACCTCTCCTATTGTCCTCAGATGTTGCACATAAATTCACCATCTCACTCAGATAATTTATAGTCTCATAGTTGTACCACTCTTATGTTTAATTTCCTTCTATAAGCTTTAATAATGCCAAGACGGTCTGACTAGAGTTCCATAGGATCCTTCTATAACACCTGACTAAACTTGGGAAACTGTGTACCTCTGTGACAATTCCTAGCCTATTTCCGCCCAATGTTGTGTCGATTTTACTAAGATTTGATGAATCCCATTCAATTTTACCTCAGACTTAATTGTATTTAATAGCAGATATGTCTTAAAGCATCCAAAATAACAATCGATCTATGGACAATGGATGCTCTAGACATATGACTAGTGATTTCAAAAAGTTTACCATAATGTAACCTAAAGAAGGTGGGAAGGTAAAATTTAGAGGAAAACAATATGAAAAGATAGCAGGAATTGGTGAAATAAAAAACAATAAAGACATTCAAGTCAAAGATGTATATTACGTTGAAGGATTGTGCCATAATTTGCTAAGCATGAGTCAAAGTGCAGATAAAAACAACTGGGTAATATTTGACTCAGAGGAATGTCTAATTGTAAACAAGAAAAACTTACAATTAGATAAGAAGAATCTCAATGCAAAGCTCATAGTAAAAAGGGAAGGTAACTGCTATACTCTTGATATCAGTAGAAATTACTCTAGAAATTGTTTTCTAAGTAATACCGATGAAAGTTGGCTATGGCATAAGAGACTAGCTCCTGTCAATATGCACCAACTAGGCAAGTTACTTAAAAAGGATTTAGTGAATGGATTACCCAAAGTAAATTTCAAAAATAATTTGATTTGTGATGCATGTCAGAAGTGTAAACAAACTAAATCATCTTTCTAATTGAAAAATGAGATCACAACCTACGGACCACTTCAATTATTGCACATGGATTTAGTTGGACCAACAAGAGTTAAATGTCTTGGTGGCAACTTATATTCATTGGTCATTGTTGATGATTTCTCTAGATTTACATGGATGTTTTTTCTATCATCAAAGGATGAAACCTTTATAGAATTTATTATTTTTGTCAAGAAAGTGTAAAATGAGAAAGGTATGTCTATTACAGGTATTAGGATAGATCATGGTGGAGAATTTGAAAATCAAGCCTTTGAAGGTTATTGTGATACTAATGGCATTAATCACAATTTCTCTGCTCCAAGGACACCTCAACAAAATGGAGTAGTGGAATGAAAGAGCAGAGTACTCATTGAAATGGCTAGAGCAATACTGAATGAAGAGAATGTGTCTCAATTTTTTTGGGCCGATGTAATAAGCACAGCATGCTATATTTCAAACAAAGCCTATATCAAAATAAAACTTGGAAAGACACCATACGAACTATACAAAGGAAGGAAGCCAAACCTTACTCATCTGTACATCTTCCGTTGTAAGTGTTTCATTCATAATAATAGTAAAGATAACCTAGGAAAATTCCATTCTAAATCAGATGAAGGAATTTTCCTAGGCTATTTTAACTAAAACAAAGCATATAGAGTTTTCAATAAATGAACATGTGTTGTTGAAGAATCAATTCATGTTGTATTCGATGAATTTCAATCCTCTAACAAAACTATTGACGATGAGTATGAAGTTGTTTTGAATTAAGCAAATAGTCAACCTACTTATAAATCTTCCTTTCCAGAAGTTGACGAAACCAAGGAAGAAGATCAGTCACTAGGACAGCCTAGAGCCTGGAAATACAATAAAAATCATTCCCTTGAGCATGTCATAGGAGATGTGAATGAAGGAGTCAAAACTAGAAATAGAATTTTCAATAAAGTTAGGTTTTCTACATTTATTTCTAAGATTGAACCTTCTAACATTGACAAAGCCCTATTAGACAATGATTGGGTAATATCAATGCAGGAAGAACTAAACCAACTTGAAAAAAATCAAGTTTGGGGTCTGGTACCCGACCTAAGGATCATCCGATCATTGGTACTAAATGGATATTCAAGAAGAAAATTGTTGAATTTGCAATCATTGTCAAAAACAAGGCAAGATTAGTGGCCAAAGACTATAATCAGGAAGAAGGAATTGATTATGAGGAAATGTATGCTCCAGTAGCTAGATTGGAAGCTAAACGAGTACTCTTAGCCTTTGCATTCATCAAAGGATTCAAACTCTATCAAATGGATGTAAAACGTGCATTTCTAAATGGCTACATCATGAAATAAGTATATGTAGATGAACCTCCAGGTTTTGAAGATGTAACCAAACCTGACCATGTTTTCAAACTGAGAAAAGCTTTATATGGTTTAAAACATGCTCTTAGAGCATGGTATGAAAGGCTTAGTAAATTTCTCATTGATTAAGGTTTTATACAAGGAAAAGTTGATACAATATTTTTTACAAAATGAAAATGAGATGATATCTTAATTGTACACATATATGTTGATGATATAGTTTTCGGTGCTACTAATGAAACCTTGTGCAAGGAATTTTCTGAGATAATGGAGGGGGAGTTTGAGATGTTAATGATAGGAGAATTGAATTTCTTTCTCAGTTTACAAATCAGAGAAAGAAAGAATGGAATTTTCATATCTCAAAAGAAGTATTTGAAAGAGCTATTGAAGAACTATGGAATGGATGAAGCAGATAGAAATTGACATGCTTATGAGCTCAACTACTTTGCTTAATGCTGATGTTAAGGAAAAAGATTACAATATCACAAGATATAGAGGAATGATTAGATCATTACTATATCTCACTGCAAGTAGACCTGACATCCAATTCAGTGTTGGTATGTGTGCAAGATATCAGTCAGCACCAAAGGAGTCACATGCTGAAACCATCAAACGTATCTTTTGATATCTTGCTGACACACCAGAATTAGGTCTCTGGTGTCCTAAAGGAAGAAGTGAATATCTAGTTGTATACTAAGACTCTGATCATGGAGGATACAAGATAGACAGAAAGAGTACCAGTGGATAAAGCCAATATCTTGGAGGCTCACTTGTATCATTGTTTAGCAAGAAATAAAATATAGTGTCTCTTTCATCAATGGAAGCTGAGTATGTTGCAATATCAAGTTGTTATGAACAAGTGTTATGGTTAAAACAACAACTATAGGATCTTGATACTTATTTGAAAGAGATACCAATATAATGTGACAACACTAGCACAATTAACTTGGCAAAGAATCCAGTTCAACATTCAAGAACCAAGCATATTGATGTTAGAAATTACTTCACCAGATATCATGTCTAAAAGAAAGATGTCAAAGTGATATTTATTCCAAATCATCTTCAACTAGCTGATATCTTCACAAAACCCCTAGTAAAAGATCAATTTCTATTTATTAGAAGAGAATTGGGAATGGTAAATCCCAAAGAATTATAAGTTATTTAGTGTTTACAAAATGTTAGATGATGTTATTTACCGATGTTTTGATGATTACAAACTTAAGCATTAGAGTTTCTTGTAGGATCTTGATATTCTATTTTGGGGTATGAAAAGCAAAGTTTAATAGAGTACTATATTACTCAAAGGACAACTTCAAGTAATCTATATTACCTGAGTGATAATTGGAAGTAATGATAAACATCATTTGAGTATCCACTCAGGTGATGACCTTGAAAATGTGGCAGAGAAGCATTAATCCAAGGGAAAATGACAAAATGGTTGAAAGTGAACAAGTTAGCAACTCAAAAGACTAATCACTCGAGTAGTTACTCGAGTGATGCAACAAAGTCACTCGAGTGATCATGACAGCTGATTACAAATCAACTCATTTTCAACTCAAGTCTTCCTTAAAGTGTCATCAAATTTTCAAGGGAATATGCATGAATAATTACAATATTATTTATACCAGGTACACTTTTAAATTATCTTTATTTTTAAATTTTTGATATGATTACTCGAGTAAGCCCTCGAGTAATGTTGGGTGCTAGGGCTTAACTTTGGCAAATCAGTCATTTTTCACAAAATCTCCTCAAGTGAATCTCCTAAAACCTTTTCACAAATACTTTTACACTCCATTTTCGACAAAACCCAGTGATTTTTTACTTCAAAAATCACATCAAATCTCTCAAAATCGTCTGGCCTAACCATCGAGAAAAAAAGTTCAAATTTTCTTGTTATGTCAATAAAGATGGTGAGAACCAAAACCACTACTCCCAATAGTCCTTCCGAATCTTCTAATCCTTAGAAATTGCTTGATTCTAATCCATCTCCTCCACCCAAAAGACAGAAGATCACTTCACTATCAAAAGCTAAAGCAATGCCGCGAGCCAAACCCAAAGTCAAGGGAGTTGTGATCAAGGAATCCACTACCTCAAGAGCTCAATTTAAGAAGGATATTCCTCCTAGTAGAGGTAAAGAGGCTAAGGCACCTTCTCCACCTCCTTCTGATTCCTTTGACACACCATCTTTTTCTGAGAAGCCACAAAAAAATATTAAGTTTGATAGGAAACTTGCCTAGGCCATGGCAAGTTTACTGGATGAGGCTAAAAAATCTAGAGGAAAAAAGCGTAGCCAATCTTCAAAGGAACCAGAAAAAGAAGAAATCACATTCCCTTCAAAGGGATTCAATGTGAAGGAGATTGAGGAGTCTTAGAAATTTAAAGATCACTTTTCAAGAAAAGTGTGCAAGATGTACTTTATTGACTCCAAGCTTCTTCAAGAGGTATTGAAGTTTAATCTCATGCCTTACCTTGAATCTTATATGCCTTGGCTTACAGTTAAATTTCCTTTTTGCACTAAGATTGTGAGGCATTTTATTGCAACTTAGAGCCTATGAATGATCCTCTTTGAGGTGCCTTAGAAGAAGAAATTGTTTCTAAGGTTAGAGGTTAAGAAGTTCTAATCTCACCTTCCAAAATAAATACCTAGCTAGGAATAGAGGATCCCCCTAAAGATATTCATCCTACCCTAGACTTAAGGTAGTTGTTTTTAGTTTTGAGACCTGGAGAGATTGTGGGACCTCTCAATTTTAACCCGAGTGATATATGTGACTTTCATCAAGTTCTATGGTATATATATTTGAGAACCATAGTCAACAAATCCAACAACTTCGCTCATTTTATATAGAGGGACTTCAAAAAATTTGGCTCAATTCTCCTCAAAGAAAAAAAGGACTTGGGATAATATATCTTTATTGAAATCAAAAGATATATATTTAAAGGAAAATCCACCACTCATATGCCTTATCCTCAACTTATATAACTGTTTCTCAACAATAACAATATTTGGTATTTGGAAAAGAGTGAACTAATTGGGAGGCTTACTCTAGAGGGATGAAATCAGATTAGAAAGTTGCACATTGCCATTCCCTTGAAAACTCCTCTTGAATCTGGTCCCAAGAAGAAAAAGACTGAGGCTGAATCAAGTAGGATAGATGATACTTGTAGACATTTACTCTTGCTGCTTCTACTTCTACTCCATCTTTCATTAGTTCAGTATTGTAGACATTTATGGAGAACATCCTCAAGGGTTTTCATGTGGACATTGCAAATACCAATCCTGAATTGATAACTCGTATGAAATTCAAGATGGGAGAGCTTATAAAGAAAATGGATAAGAGGCATGAGGAGATGTTGGCATAACAGCGGGCCAAGGGTAAGCTTCTGAGATCACTTCATGCCAGACTTGATGCTTTAGCACCTGGTTCATCTACTACTAATCCATTTATGCCTATATTATTTCCTAAGCCAGTATTACCTTGTGAGCTTAGACCTTCTGAGATTGGACTATCTTCTTTTCCTCCTCTTAATTTACCTATCACCATTTCCAGAAACCTCCTATTCTCTATGCCTGACTTAGAAACATCTGAGACAATTGACATCACCATTGATGATTCAGTTCCTCCAGCAAACACTAAGGACTAGTTATCTCCTCTAGTAATTATCAATCACCTGAAAGAACAATGGAAGTGGAGATCTCTTCTCATGTTCCAGTCTCATAAAGTCCTTCAAAGGATCTTATTATGGTTCCTCCTTTGGTACTTCCTAATCCTGAACCTTCTAGCTCCTCTTTTGACTCTTCCAATTCAGATGACTCATAGCTCTGACTTTACACCTCTTCTTGTCAAACCCATCTTTGCAGTCAAGCCATCTGATTCATCTTGATTGATCCTCCCTTGTGATGAAGACAAAAAGGGGGAGAAGAATTTGGGGTGATTTTGTGAATTATGATGTGATTATGTAATGCATATTGATATGGGTGTATAGGCTTTAAAGGAGTTTTATTAGTTTTAAGTATATTATGCTGATATCATAAACTCTTTCTGTAATTTCAATTGAAGTTATATTTCATTGTGGACTGATGAGTTTTTGATTGTATGCAAGGAAAACTCTTACAAAATTATGAGCTTTTAACTTTAACATCATTAAAATTGGATTAAAAAAGGTTTCGAAAGCTAAATTTTTCCAACACCAATAGATTTGAATTCAAAAAGATCTTTACCAAGTTATTTCAAAAGCATATTAAGTTTAAATTGAATAAACGATTGCATATAAAAAGTTTTCAAAAAATTTGTTCAAAATCACCAAGTTTTGTCATCATGAAAAAGGGGGAGAACATTAGATCCCGTATGTTTTGATGATAACAAAGATTAGATTAGTATTACAAAAGTTTTAAATCAAAGGTTTGAACAAAGTAACTTGGGTATTGCTTGTAGGCAAAAGAGTGGGAACTCAAGTAAGCACTCAGGTAATGACCTCATTACTTAAGGGACCACTCGAGCAATGTGTGAGAAAATGTTCCAGTAAGCTCTCAATCAAGAATTGCTTAGGATTACTTGAAGGGATCACTCGAGTAATATGCAGATTTATTTGAGACATTTCTCAAGTAACCACTCGAGTAATCAGAGCAGAAACCATCTAGTAGCTCTCGGTCAAGAAATGAGTGACATGACTTGAAGTCATGACTTGAGTAATCTACAAAATTATTTGAAGCTTTACTCAAGGGACCACTCGAGTAATCCAGTAAGTAGAGAAGAAGTTACTCTCAGCCAAGAATTTGATGCCTTTACTTGAGGGACCACTTGAGTATTGAGGTAAGAATTGCAAGCTTTACTCGAGGTATCACTCGAGTAATCAAGTCTACCAGGCATTGTAAGATGAATTACTCAATCACTTACTCGAGTAATATGGCCAACAAATATTTGCTTAACACTCTGCCATATTTTTCAAAGACTTACTCGAGTAGCTACTCAAGTAATCAAGCATGACCATTAAAGTAGCCACTTGAGAATAAAGCACCAAAAGCTTGATTTTAATCCAATTTTTATTGATTTTTTATCTATATGATTAACCTTTTATTGTATTACCTTCCTAAGTATATCTGCAGAGAAACAATGAAGCGGTCGTATATTAAGAGAGAAGTTAAATATATCATCCGCAGTGTTCGAAACGCCTACCTACCACATGCGGCTAGTTTTCAAATTTGAAGAACGATCAAATAAAGTCGTACGACTCTACCGAACATGTTTGAAATGCTTCCAATTGATATCACAATTCATCTATATATATGGAGTATTCAACGAAGATCAGAACACAACAACTGAGAACAAGCAAACTCACATTGATCAATATACTCTTTGTACTTTGTTTTCTTATATTCACTCTTTATACTTCTGTGATTATACATTTGCTCTGTGAGAGAGTTTTTCATTACAAACTCAATATTTGTTATTAAGACAACTTAAGGTTGTGGAACCTTGAGTTGGGGATTTGATTACAATGTGTAAGGGGGAGCAAGTGTCCAATAAAGGAACTTACTGTGTACTAAGGTGCCAAGAACCCACAGAATCTTGGAAGATATAGTGAAACTCTCAGAGAAGCTCTGTGGACTGGACGTAGGTCAAAGTGGTTGTGGCTGAACTAGTAAAACTTCTGGTGTACACTTCGGTGATATCTCTCCTAGCTCTTAACTGCTTTAAATTTCCAGTCAATTTTTATATACGCAATGAAATTTTTGGTATCACCCAATTCACCCTCCTCTTGGGTGAAACACTTGCACTAACATAACTAATATCATCACTTAGCATGGAGAAACCTCAAAATAGCTACTAACCCTTAAGTTTCCATAGCCTCATCAAATGAACCTTTTTGGGTAGTACTCACTACAATAGAAATGTTCTGAGTTAAAATCAATACTTACATCATCATCATCTCGATGCTTCTAAGCATTCTTTAAATCATCACAATAAGATTATTATTTTCCATGGAGAAATTTCAAAGTAATTGCTATTCCTCAAGTCTCTATAACCCTACCAACTTAATTTCCCAAGGGGAGCACCCATCTTGAGATTTCCCTATTTTGAGCACGCTTAACCTTTATGTGCTTATGCAAAATTACATATACTGGCTTTAACCGCTTTTGATCATTGGTACGCCATGTTTGCCCCTATCTCAAAATTTGTGCCTACTATCTCCGGGCATCAAAATATTGTGTATGTACTATATATTAGTGTCGGTACATGTACTCGAACTATACCTTGTGATATGTTCCCTAAAATATACCAAAGTTTATATTTAGACCTTGCTCTATAATCTTGTTCTTCTCTAAGCCAAACCACTGTATCCGGAAAAATGCATCGTAGACAAATCCAGATGTCATCGGGTACTATAAATCTAGTGTACCTTGATCACACAATGTACTTCTTCCCAAATACTCCAAATCGAGTAGACTCTCATTACACCATATTGGATCAGATTGTTTTGCTATATTGTATATTGGTCTATAAGGGTGTCTTACTCTTAGACAAGCCGCAGACATATACTCCTAATCTATAACTAGATGCATGATTGATGAGTATCCCCTACTGATGAGCTCACAGGTGATACCAAACTATTTTACTAGTTTAGTTTGTACCTGATTCCTCAAGTTTCACAATATCCCTAGATCAGTATTGCAATACTCGCTGCCTTTGGGTATTTGCTATTCCTCAAGGGCTAGTTCACATACTGGGATGATTCACTCCTTGAGCACCCTTTTCTATGCATATATGTTGTCATTATATAATCAAGACCATATCAGTATATTAGTCTATTGCTAGAACTACCACTCTAATACCAAAATGTAAGACCTTTGTGTTATTTCCACATTTTTTAGAGTGTTATTGTGTAGTTCGGTAGGCACACATGAATAACATAAAAATACTGATAATATATACTTAATTGTACTAAAGGAAATTCTCATAAGGGTTGAAAAATATATACAGATTCCAAACTGTACAAAATTAAACTAATGATCACTAACAGCAACTCTGCTCTAGACCAGAACCCATCAATCACCTATATTTATGCTTTTGCTCCTAGAGTCGCTACCTGCTATTGGAATGTTTTAAATTTTGGTAAAGGGTGAGATTCAAATGAATCTCAGTAGTAACACAAAATCATTTATAGAAAATGTGATAAATAAATATGCAATACACCATATAAGCAACAAAATTATATCACTATACTCATGTGCGTACACTGTTCAGGGCCAAATAGCTGTTTAGACCCTGGCTGTTCACCTGTCTCGGTACAGATGACTGCCTGTCTGAAAATGTTATTTCCTTGTCCTAGTTAGCTCCCACTAAGCCAGATGGTGCTTGTGAGCTTCCTACCAGGTTTTACTTATGCTTTTCTCAAACCATAACCAGGTTGTGTTCCTACAACTCGTGTCATAAAACATGGCAATAACACATAAATAATCACATAGTGTATGCAAGAAAGAGTCACTGCCTTAAATCTCTTTTCTGCTCGCTGTCAGTTCCTTAACATTGACCTGGCTCAGGCAAACTATTCAGTCTTAAATGTCCAAGTTTACAAGAATTGAGTTATTGCTCATTCATGTATTGATCTAAACTTATTTTGTTGGTTATCGTAGTTTAAAACTGTAAAATGACCATAATACCGATAGGGACCCGGTCTAAGTCCCTTTGTACTTAGTCTAACTATACTTTTCCAAAAATAGAACTTGGGCTATTCCTACACAATTTCACATGTAAAATATATTTTTGACCTCAAATTTACCAAATTGAAAGCCAAAAGATGAAAATGCCCTTGCAGCACCTAACTTAGGGTGTTAGCAGTAAAATTGTCATTTCACACTTCATAATTCACATGTACCTGTTGGGATTGGCAAACACAGTGGAAATTTAAATTGCAAAGTTCATCAATCCCAATTACGGATCTATCAACGGTGTTTAAATCAAGTTAGAAAGAATCATACCACTTATGAATTTTTTGCCTTTTTGATCTCTAGGAGCTAACACCTCAGATCATCTCCCTCTACCAGTATCCACAAGAATACGACCCCAACATAGATTGTGGGGTAGCGTGTCCAATGTCTCTTGTCTCCCTAGAGTTTTCTTATGGCTACTTATTTTCTCATCCGTGCTCTAATTAACATGTCCCTTCGCTTTTGTAACTAATATAGGTTATCTTGGATCTTTAAAATTAATCTTAATTCATTTTGAAATTAATTAACACTTAATTGTTTTGATAAGCTAATTAAATAAATTCAGTTTAATTAAATCTATCCAACAATTTTAATTTAACCTAATTATTTAATCTAAATAAAGAGTCTATAGGATTAGATTTAATTTATCTTTATAAATTAAATCAGAAATATTATAACTCTAACAATGTTAGTCATTTAATTTATCAAATAAAATTAAATCTAAAACTAACACTACATAATAATATTATTATTATACTTTTCACATATTTTATATCATATATATGTATATATATATAATTCACCCACCCTAGATTAAACATTATATTCATTGAATCTTAGACTCACCTTAGATTCAATGAACTTGAATGTTATAGCTCGTGTTGAGCTATTCTTGTGTGCGACCTTGTAGGCCCATATGAAGTTGTAGTGGGCCAATAACTGTACTAACCTACAAGTCACAAGTGATCTATAGCAAGACACTATGACTATTCATATGAGGATCGTTAGCAAGATGCAACCTGTCATAGAACTATGTCCATCCCTTTTGTCACATGATATTTAGGCCAAGGATAAGACACGGATAATGTCATCCTTTTATTCTTAACCATTACTTTTCTGATTCTTGAGTAGTCTAACAATAGAAATAGAAACTTCTTTCCATCGTAGTATGGCCATACATTTCTCTGACTCACTCATTGAGGGGCCCAGTAACATCTCTCTACTAATGTGAGGAACAAATTCCATCTTGACCATTCACATTCCTCTACATGAAAAACAACCAAGCCCAATCGTAACCTTTATCATCACCTGGTTAAAGGTAACTTCTGACTAGGTCAAAGCCTAGCGACTCTCATATAGAAATCTATGATGATCTCAGGTTAAAGGGCATAGTGGCGTGGTTATACATGAGATAAGCTTATGACTTAATCCATGCAACTTTCTCATAACGGGTCAGTCCAGCACTTTGCACCCTTACAAGTGCCTAAGGCTTTGATTTGTATCTCCATACCTTATTAAAGTCATACTAGTCTCATTTCATCTTTGCTCTCGTATAGATGACCGACCAATGACATTTAGGACAATCTTTATGATTTATCGAAGGATACAGTTATCACAGTAAACATGTGAATAATATGATAACAAAATGAAAAAATTCATTAAATAATACCATTCAAAATACAATGATTGGCCCATATGGTACAATTTTTAATAGTAGTTTACACAATTTTTCATTATAAACACAATGGAATCATCAAAAACACAAAATTGTAGGCCTAACCCCTCTTTCCTAGCCTAGCCAAAACTTTAAGAAAAATTGGAGAAAATGATTTTTCAAGATTCTATCCAACCAAACCCTTTCTTTTCACTCCTAATCACTTGTTTAACCACTTAAACATGATTAATAGAAAATTGGGTAGCATAACTCCTTAGGGTTTCATCATCCCTATAACATTCCAAATTTTAGTCACTAAAATTCCTTTACGCCTTTATGGTATCAAAAGGAATAAAATGGTGAACATTGGCACACTTGAAATAGCCAAACAGTGCAATCGGTAGGCACATGAATTTTGGACCATAATAAGACATAAAATTTAATTTATGTCTTTATAAAAGCCTATTATTGGAGCCTATAAGGCCCTTAATCTATTTGCATAATTTTCAGAGTGCTTGAGCACAATTCGGTAGGCACACAAGAATGGCATAGATATACTAATATATAGTATATGATTACATTATAGGAATCCCCACAAGGTCTTATGCATAATACTTACAGACCTTAAAATAAATAAAAGGTCTTCAAATAACCAAGAGTCTTGCTTAATCAGTATTGGAACCATCAGTTGCCTGTAAGTACGCTTTTGCCCTTTTAAGCCGTTGGCTTCTACTGGAATATTTTTAAAATTGAAAACGGGTAAGATTCAAACGAGTCTTAGTAGTAACATGCAATCAGTCATATAAAATGTGACAGATAAATATGTCATACACCATGTAATGCAACATAACACAAACAACATGGCATGTGCACATATGTCAAGGCACTTCCTCACTATCCATAAATCTCTATAAATGTGCCTACTTGCACAATACCCTACTCGGGAATACATTGTTCATATTACAGAAGATGGAATACACAATGCATATAAACATTCACATAGTTTATGAAAGATATAGTTACTACCTATAATTGCCATTTCCTGCTCTATTATCTATTCAATACCTTTGATTTGACTCGAGCTATTGATATGTCCTAAAATTTCTAAATGTATGAGAATTGAGTTATTACTCATTCATGTACCATTGCAAACTTGTTTTGTTGATTATTTTAGCTTAACACTGCAAAATGACCAAAATGCCCCTGAGGACCCGGTCCAAGTTCCTTTCTACCCAGACTAACCGTGCCTTTCCAAAAATTATGACCCAGGAAAGTCCTACACATTTTGCATGTAGAATCCATTTTTGACCACAAAATTGGCAAATTCACTGCCAAAAGACAATTTTACCTTGGCAGCCTCTATTTAGGGTTTTAAGGGTCATTTTGTCATTTCACCTTCCAGTCCTTTTCACATTTCCTACCGAACAAGTACATAATTTTTTCTTATGAACCTAATGGAACCATCAAATTGATGAAGTTCCAGCCCTAACACCTTGAACCAGGTCTGGCCAGAACTCATCAAGAAAAGGAAACATTGGAATTTCATGATTTAATCCTCTATACTCCTTCCTTTACACTCCTAATCACATATATAACTTTAAAAACTCTTATTAAACATAATTTATAGAAATATGGGAAGGATAACCCTTAGGGTTTCATAATCCCAAATTTACAAAATTCACTAAAACAATCACAAATCAACCAATAACCATAATAACCACCACAACAACATATGAACCAAGAGGATTAAATTTCTTGAGATTACCTCTTGATTCTTCAACTTTCTCTCTCTAGGGCGTCACCCTTCTCTCTCTCTTCTCTTGAAATTTTGCTTGCTACACATGATATTCATGAAGATATAGAGGTTAGAGAAGGTTTTACATAAGCTAGAAGGCAAGAACACTTGAATTTCACCAACTTACCTTGAATTTTGTCTTCTTGAACCTCTTGAGCTCTCTCTTGTTCTTGAGACTCTTTCTCCCTCTATTTTCCTTCCCTTGGTCAAAATTATAGCCTGATAGAAGAGATAAGGAGACTTTAAAATATCTTTAATCCACCTCCTTAATGGAATTTCACCATGTGATTTTACTTTCTGCTTTATATCTTTTTACTTGACTAAAGATAATGACATATGGCATATTTAATGTCCAGGTAAATATTTTTCCCTCCTACTTTCTCCCCTTGGGGAAAAATTATAAATAGGAAGGAAAATAATAATTTCTTCTTGCATTTTCCATAATATCTTTCATCAAATAATTAATTATGTATATATCCACTTTTGACTTTTCAAACTTCATATACTTGGCCACAATTACTTCAAAATTGGAATATTTATCCCTTAACTCTTATTTTCCCTTTATTTCGTTTTGTTTGGCTGAAAATGGCCTCATGAATTTGGGAAAATAATTTGTCTTATTGCTTTATTCATAAATTACCATTTTGCCCTTATATCTTTTTGTAATTAATTTGGGCCTTTTTTTTTGCCTTCTTCTTGGCCAAAAACCACAATTAGTTGAGCCTAAGACTTGTGTTCTTCTTTTCATTATATTGCGCTTCAATAATGGGTTTTTTGGAATACAAAATTTGGCTTGATGCCTTATTTTAGCCCAATTTTCATGTGACCTAAACTAAAGGTGTTGTTGTCATTTTAATTGGTCTAAAATTCACCATTCTATTCTATTAAATGCCACAAATATTTACAAGGCATATTTGAACTACTGTACAACATGTGCTTGCCCTTTTTCATAACATGTTACCACATATGCATGTGACTTCCAAGGGGGTCACCCATCTTGATATTTCCCTAGGTTGACCATGCTTAACCTTTATGTACCCGTGCAAAAACGCATATACCGACTCTAACAGCTCCTAACCACCGGTACCCCATGATTGCCCTTGGCTCACAAATCATTCACACTATCTCTGGGCATCAAAATACTGTGTATAGACTGCATACCAGTGCCGGTACTTGCACTCAGTCAAGTACTTTATGATATGCTGCCTGAAGTCTACCAAGCTGTCATTCGGATCCCACTCTCTAAACTCGTTCTTCACCCAGACCTCAAAATGCAGTATCCAAAAAAGCATACATCACTGTGTAGATCCACATGTCATATGGGTTTTTAAATCCAGAAAACCCTGCTCATACTATACTAGAATTAGACTTTCTCAGTACCCTATATGCTGATCTATAGGGGTGTCATGCTCTTAGACAACCCGCAGATATATACTCCAGATGTTCTCCCATAGCCCTGATCTACAATCGGGTTTGACTCTAACTTATCTGTTTGTGGCTTAACTGTCTAACACTATTCGCTTACTAGTGATTCTGTTCTTGGATGAAGCCCCACTCTGGCCTTATTCGAACCTGCTCCCTTGGTGTCCGTGTCATCCTTGTACCACCCTTACTGATATGGTAATACTAATTGCCCTTGGGTATTCGTTATTTCTTCGGGGTTGGTTTACAAAATACTCCCTTTTTAGGCATATGTCCTGCCACTATATAATTAAGGCCATATTAGTATACTATTATGTTACTGGAACTTCTTGCTATGCTAGAACTGCTTGCTTTGATACAAAAAATGTAAGACCCTTATTTATTCCTATATTAACCAGAGTAGAAATGCGCAGTTTGATAGTAATACTGTAAACATCTGTTATATGTTATTTCAAATGTATTTGTGTACCTAAAATAGTTTGAAATGATAGATATACCCTTATGACTATGTGATATTTACCTCTTCCTTGTTTATATATAGTGAAACATAAAGATAGTAAGGCTAAGAGGTACAGATGCTGGTAGGGTCAAGAAGCTAGACCTGGCCCAATACAGCAAATCATTAACACATTAATAGAACATCAAACAATGATCAATGATCAATGATCATCGTAATAAACTGTAAGTGTAAGAGAAACAAAACACATAAAGGGACAAGTAAAATAATCCTAGTAGACAAGAAGATGGATATAATTGCTTAAGATTTTCAACTTAAAAATCCAATATCATTCAAGAAAGGCCAATGTAGTGACACTTTCTTTCCTACATTATGCAATTATCTATATGCTTTGTATGCCATCTTCTGTGATATGTATAATGCACTCTCTAACTAGGATGGGAATGCACAAGTACCATTCAAGGGGAAAAGCATGAGTACCCCAATGGCCCCAAAGGGGATCCAGTTATAAGATATAGTACTAATAAGGTACATTTCCTAATCTGTGGTCATGAGCCCATCTGAGGTACGGAAAAGTAGGCATTCTAACAGAAGTTGGTCCTAAACACATGTGCACATTCTGATGATTATGAATTTATGGTGTTATTTTTCTATTGTATTATATGGTATGTGGCTTATGTATTATTGCATTCTTTATGAATGATTCTGTGTTACTAAGAGGTCAAGTGGGATCTAATTGAGGAAGTAAGACAAGTGCAGGTAGACAGTGCAAACTTACTTGTATTGTATTTGATAGTGTGAAATATTAGAGTGGGTAGCAGAAGTGTAGTGAATTTATGTCTAACATTTGAGGACAACTGGAGAGGTTAACATTCATACCAATATAGATAATCTCAAACCATGTTTAGACCCATGTGGTCTACAGTGACACAACCTGTATAGCATACAGTGATATAACTTAAATGGTCAACAGCATTACACCCTATATGGTGTACAGTGATATGACCTGAATAGTCAACAATTCTACACCCTATGTCTTGTATACTGATATAAACTAATATGGTTTATAGTGACGTGACCTGTATAGTCAACAATCCCACAACCAATATGCTTCGTTGTGACACATGTAAATAGAGATTGGGATAAGCCCTTGTGTAGTATGGCATTATGGTGGTGAATCACTCTTAAAAGTGTAACCTCACAGAAATAATACACACTCATGTTCCAGTACATACAGTATGGCCAGTAAGGGTTAAATAGTCATTTGATCCTGAATACCAAACAGACAGGCATATTGGCAGTAAGTCTTTAAGTGCTTGTAAGCATAAGAGTGATTCCCTGGGCAGTAAGACTTGGTATGCAAGATTGTATGGGGCAGTGTTCCTAGGCTATAAAATCCTATATGCCAGTTATGTTATAATGGACCAGTGTGTTCAGAGGCCCTAAGACCTAGTAGACCAGTGTGTCCCTAAGCTGCTAGATGAATTTAGAAATGTGATAGGCAATGACCCGAGGATTGGGGGAAGAGACCCTCGGCTACACAATATTATATACTAGTTGTTTATATTGCACATTGATTGTTGAATGTGAACATTGATTGAAAAATGTTGAATACAATCAGAGATCTAGAATATGATGACTGTGTTGTATGCTCGGTGAGATTGCATATGAAAGTAATGAATTGAATCATGACTTGTGTCATATGCTTGTTGAGCTTGCACACAAAAGGGATAGACTAAGTGTCTAGAATGATCCCTAAAGTATATACATTCAAATTTCAAGGACAAAATTTATTGAACAAGGGGAGAAGTGTAATATCCTAAATTTCATTCACCACAATTCCTTTGCGCCTTTGTGGTATTATAGGGAATCAGAGGCCATATGAATTTTAAGCCACAATAAAATATAAAACTAAATTTGTGTCTTTATTAAAGCCCATTATTGGAGCCCAAATTGTTTAATGGAAGAACACAATTATTGGGCCCAATAAATAATGATTTTTGGTCCAATACAAAGAAAATGAAAGCAGGCCCAATTTAATTACAAAAATGTGAGGGCAAACTGGTCATTTGACCATAAAGCAAGGAGTCATTTTTTTTAACATCCCAAATTTCAGTCACTAAATTCCTTATATCAAAAGGAATAAAATGGTGAATTTTGGCACATTTTGAATGGCCAAATAGTGACCATACAAATTTGGGCCACAATAGGACATAAGAATTCAATTTTTGTCTTCATAAAAGCCCATTATAGAAGCCCAAAACATAGAGATTGAAAGAGCACAATTTTTAGGCCCAATTAATAGTGAATCTCGGCCCAAAACAAAGAAAAGGAAGAAGGCCGAATTTAATTATGAAAGTGTAAGGGCAAAATGGTCATTTGACCAATAAAGCAAAAAACACTTATTTTTCCCGTTTCTTGGGATATATTTCAGCTAAAAATTTTAAAAGGTAGGGAAATGAATATTTGGTGCAAATAATGTCACATGGAAGTATTTTTGGCCATATGGAAAAAAGAACGACATAAAAGTCAATTAATATGTGAATATTGGCAATTATATATTATTATTAAAGGAGGTGCAAGATGATATTTTTCAAGACTTCTCATCCTTTCCCAAAGGCCTATATTTTCGTTCAAGATGAGTAAGAGAAGAAGAAAATAAGACTTGGACATAAAACTTGACTAGTGGAAGCTTTCTTGGCCAAGTGAAAGAAGAAATAATAAAATTATCAAGGACATGTGATTAATTACAATTAAACATTAATAATTAAGGAGGTGGAATGGGATATTTTTGAGAGCTCTTATCCCTTTCAAGAACCTCATTTTCATCCAAAACAAGAGCAAAGGAGAGAGAAAGAGTCTTGAAGCACAGAAACACAAGAGAGAAGGAGCAAGTGTTCAAGAAGCAAATCAAGGTAAGTTTGGTAGCAAATGTAGCATGTTCTTGCCTTTAATCCCTTGTACATCTCTTCTAATCTTCATAACCTCCTTGGAAACACTTGTAGCAAGAAGGAAATCAAGAGAAGCAAGGAAGAAAGGGTGTTGTTATAGACAGTGAAAGAAGAGAAGCAAAGGTAATCACACTATACTTTGCTATCTTGTTGATTCAAGGTTGTTATTGTGGTTATGGTTGATTTTGTAATTTTAGGATCACAAATCCCTAAGGGGAGGTACTGCCTAAATTTTGGGATCACAAATCCCTAAGGGGATTCAAAGATTTTTAATGACGATATATGATGATTTTGGAAGTTTGTGTTGAAATCTACCTAAATTCGTTTTCTGGAGGCAGGGAAATTGCAACATGTTTTTGATCGATTAAACTGGGTCCAAATGCTATGAAATTTTTCAAAATTAAAGTAGACATCCTGGGCTTTAATTTGATAGGTATTATAAGCCATTTTAACTAGTGGATTGAAAGTTATGTTTTTTCAAAGTTTAACTTTGATTCTAGAATGAAATCTGTAATAGTATGAGTTTGATGAATTTCTAAGAAATGTGTGGCTGTAACTGGTGCTCTATGATTTTTTTCATTGAAAAAGGACTTCAATTGATTTTTATAAAGCTTTGCACCACTCTATTTGGATTTTTCTAGATTAAGTTATGACTTTTAGAAATCTAGCCAAGAAATAGAGGAAAACCTGGAAGTGCAACTTCTTGGCTGTGGCCAGATGATTCCTTGGCCGCAACTAAGACCCCAATTTCTAACATTTCATAGTTTGAAAAGAAACATCAAATTGTTTAGCCAACCTAACTTCTTGGACATTAATATACACTTCCAATGACTCTCTATCATGTCTCTAATGATGTGATTGGGTATTTAGGGCCATGAGAGGACAAGGAAGAAGAAATGGAAGAATTTTCAAGACACTACAATGATTGGAAGAAAATGTACAAGAAGAGGACACGAAGACAAGAGGTAGTTAAGCTTTCCTAACTTGTATGTATATGATATGTGTGTACTTGTGTATTGGCATGTGATATTACTTTAATGAATTGTGTGGAATAAACATGAATGATTGAAGCTCTGTTTGTACTTATGCTATAGTCATGAGTATATGATAAAGCATTGTGCATGCATATGTCACTATTTGGCATAAATTTATACATGCAAGCATATCATACACTTAGCATTATCTTGCATGCATATTTAGCATCTTTACTACTGAGATTCCCCCGAATCTCACCCACCCCACCAACCATTTAAATAGGTAAAAATAGAGAAGAGAACTACTGAAGAGGAATGTAGTGGTGGAATGAAGACAGGATGATGTTTATATTTCATTTTAATGAGTTTTGGCACCCTAGTAGCCTTGTGTAGATACATTATTTGTATGTATAATACCCTTGGGAATTCCTGCAATCAAGAATTTATTATTAGTATTTTTATGATATTTTTGTATGCACACCAAACTGCACACAAGCACTATGAAAAATGTGGAAATAAGTTAAGGGTCTTACAATTTTTGGTATCAGAACCCAAGCGGTTCTGACAGCCAGAGCAGTTTTGGTAGTCCAAGTGGTTCTGGCAATAAGATAGTATACTGATATGGTCTTGATTATATAGTAACAGGACATATGAACATAAAGGAGATATTTCTATGAACTAGCCTTGGAGAAATAGTGAATACCCGTGGGCATTAGTATCCTAATACCGGTCTGAGGGCGCTATAAGGATATCACAAACACTGAGGGAGCAGGTCTGAGTAAGGAGAGAGTGTAGGCCTCATTGTAGAATAGAAAAGCACAAGTACCGTCCGGGGGAAAAGCACCAGTACTGTCCGGGGGAAAAGCACCAGTACCCCAATTGCCCCAAAGGTGATTTAGTTATGAGACACAGTACCAGGGGGCACATTGCCCAGTCTGTGGTCATGAGCCCGGCTGAGGTACGGATAGGCAGGGTTCTAACAGTAGTTCACCTTGACCACATGTGTGCATTCCGAATGTGATACAGTTATGATATACAATACCAAGAGGGTACACTGCCCAATATGTGGTTTTGAGCCCAGCTGTGGTACAAAAAGTTGGGGTCTAAGAGTGGTTGGCCCTAAATATGTGCATATTCTAATAGTTATGAATTTTACATTGTTATTATTCTATTGCAATATATAGTGCATGGCATATGTATTATCGCATTCTCTATGAATGATTGTGTATTACTATGGAGGTCAAGTGGGATCCAACTGGGGAAGTAACACAAGTGTGGGTAGACAGTATAGCCCCACTTGTTTTGTATATGACAATGTGAGATATCAAAGTGAGCAGTAAAAGCATAGTGAAGTTATGTATAACATTTGAGGACAACGGGAGATGTTAATAGTCACACCAATATTGATCATTCCAAATCCTGATTAGTTCTATATGTATTTTATAGTAATATAGCCTGTATGGTATGTAGTGATTTTCCCTTAGTAATGAGGTGATGTGGCCAATAGTATTACACCCTATATGGTGAATAGTGAAATGACCCGAGTAGTCAATAATATTACACGCTGTATGGTGTATATTGACATAAACCAGTATGGTTTACTTGGCACGACCTGTCTGGTCAACAGTCACACAACCAATGTGGTTTGTGGTGACACATGTAAATAGAGATTGGGATGAATTTTAGTATAGTAAGGCAAAATGGTGGCAAATACTCTCCACATTGTAGCCTCACATAATCAAATACCCATTCATGATGCAGTAAGCCCCAGTGTACATGTTTGTGTAGGACAGCAATCCCTAATGGGCTATATGTCTTGAGGTTGTTAGTCTTGATATGTTTTCAGTAAAGATAATGAATTGTTTGTGAGTAGACCATAAGACCTGACAGACATGTATGTCCTTGGCCAACAGAATGTTATGTTTTTAAGAATGGTAATGAGTAGAGGTTCAAGGTAGTAAGTCTCGAGGTGCTTGCAAGAATAGGGGTGATTCCCTGGACTATAAGACTCGGTGTGCAAGATTGCATAGGGTAGTGTCTTTAGGCTATAAGATCATGTATGCCAATGATATTGTAATGGACTTGTGTGTCCAGAGGCCTTAAGACCTAGTAGACCAATGTCAACCCCTTAACATTTCAATATTCACAGAGTAATAAGCACATAGTTCCATAAGGCATACAAAAATAATGGGAACATCTTGACATTAAGTACTTGTTTACAATACAGGAAATTCCTCATAGGGTTTGACAACTATATACAAATGTATAGAGTGCTCAAAAGAAACTAAATTACAAGCGAGATAACCGACAACAATCTCTACGTTCATCAAAACTCTACTTGCTGGTAGCCATAAACTTGTCCTTCGAGCCACTACCTTCAGCTAGAATGTGTTTGGATATTTGAAAAAAATGGTGAGATTCTAATCAATCTCAGTAGTAACATGTAATTAGTTACATAAAATACGACAAATAAATATGCCATACACAATGTAATTCAACATAACATAAATAACATGGCATATGCACATGAGTTAGGGCTACTTCCCCACTATTCATAAACCTCTAAATGTGCCTACTTGCACAATGCCTATGCAGAAAAACAATGCTCATATTATAGAAGATGGCATACACAAATATTAATATTCACATAATTTATGAAAGATAGAGTTACTACCTGAGTCCTTTTTCAATTCCGCTGTCTGTCCTAAATTCTTGTTCTAACTTAGGCTATTTTCAATTCCTATAAAATTAAAGCCACAAGTAACTAGTTATTACTTAAACTATTACTATCTTTAATCACAATTTGTTGGTTATCTATCACTGTTTCAAAAATTCCTGCATAGCACAACTCTGTACAGTGCAGTTTCATAGAGTTTAGAAAATTGACTAATTTCCAATCAATTTTGAAAAATTTTAATTAGTTCAAGGAAATTCCAAATTGACTGATTCTAAAGCCTAAGTGAAGCTCTTTAAGTTAATTTTTATGGAAAAATGAAAAAGTTTGGTCATTACAACCACATTATTCTCAAAAATTCACCAAACCTCCATTGTTCTAGATTGTATTCTAGAAACAGGGCACAACATCAAAAATCCAAAGCTTTTAGTATTCTAGTCCAAAAATTATGATTCACTTATCAAATTAAAAATTTCCATATCTACTTTAATCTTGTAAAGTTTCATAGTATTTGGATTAGGTTTGACTAATGAATTTCATTCACAATAACACTACCTCCAGAAATCAAATCAAACAGCATTTCCCCTATACTTCTAAAAATTCCAGATTTGCATATAATCATCCAAAAATTATGAACACATGTATTCCTACAAAATTTTACCTTTTAAATCTAAGTTAACCATTATAATTACAAAATTCCAGCTCCTTCCTATGTTTTTGCACTTGATCGAAAATCAGGACCCTAGAAGAGAAGTTGGGTTTTCTTGATTTTGTTGGAAATTGTGCCCTAAGGGCCAATCATTGTACTTTGAACATGATTATTTTAATGAAATTTCTCCATTCTGTTATCATATTATTTGCATGTTAACTGTGATAATTGTATCCTTGGATAATTCATAAAGATTGTCCTAAAATGTCCCTGGTCGGTTATCTATGCGAGAGCAGAGATGAAAGAAAATTAGTATGACTTTGATAAGATATGGAGATACGAATCAAAGTCTTAGGCACTTGTAAGAGTACAAGGTACTAGACCGACCCACTATGAGAAAGCTACATGGATCAAGTCATAAGCTTTTCTCATGTATAACCACATCACAATGCCCTTAGACCTGAGGTCATCATGGATTCCTATATAAGAGTTGCTAAGCTTTGAACTAGTCAAAAGTCCCTTTTGACCGAGTGATGATAAAGGCTACGATCGGGCTTGGTGGTTTTTCATGCAGAGGAATATGAATGATCAAGATGGAATTTGTCCCTCACATTAGTAGAGAGATATTACTGGGCCCCTCGATGAGTGAGTCTGAGAAATGTATGGCCATACTATGATGAAAGGAGTTTCTGTCTCTGTTATCAGGCTACTCAGGAATCAAGAAAGTAATGGTCAGGAACAAGAGGATGACATTATCCATGCCTTATCCTTGATCGATATATCGTGTGATAAAAGGGACGTGACATGGTTGTATGACAGGTTGCATCGTGATAACGATCCTCATATGAATTGGGTAGTTGTAATGTCTTGCTAGAGGCCGCTTGTGACTTTTGGGTTAGTATAGTTATTAGCCCACTGCCAACTTCATATGGGCCTACAGGGTCGCACACAAGAATGGCCCAACACGAGATAATGTTTCATTTAGGGTGGACGAATTTTATATTTATATATATATAATATAAAATTCATTAATAATATTATATTGATATATATATATTTTTGAAATATATATCTTATATATATATGTATGTATATATATTATATGATATTATTATATTGTGTTAGTTTTAAATTTAATTTATTAAGATATATTAAATTTAATAACTAACATGATAGAAATATAGTATCTCAGATTTAATTTATGAAGATAAATTAAATCTAATGGCTCTTTATTTGGATTAAATAAATAGGTTAAATTAAAAATGTTGGACAGATTTAATTTAAACTGAATTTATTTAATTAGCTCATCAAGATAATTAATTGTTAATTAATTTCGAAATTAATGATGATTAATTTTGAAATTTGAAAATAACCCTCATGGGTTATACACTTGATAGAGCAGATATATGCATAAGCACATGAGAATTGAGAGCCGTAAGTGAAACCCTAGGAGACATTAGAGGCGCTAGCACGCAGTCTCGGTTGGAGAGCATTCGTGTGGATACCAGTAGAGGGAGCAGACCTAACGTGTTGGCTCCTAGAGATCGTGAAAACTCTGAATCATCAAAAAGGTATGAATCCTTCCAACTTGGTTTAAACGCCGTTGATAGATCCTTGATTAGGATCGATGAAAATTTTAAAATTCTTCCGCTGTGCCTACCGATTCTAACAGATTTCTCTTGATTAACCTCATCCTTTTCACTTATAATCACATGATTAACTACTTAAACACTTAATAAACATGTTTCATGGAAAATTGGATAGCATAGCATTCTATGGTTTCTTCATCTAAAATTCCAAAACAAGGCAAAATCAACGAATTAAATAACCAGACAACCAACAATTATCAATAATTATCAAAATAAGCTAAATTTCTAGGCTCACCTTGAATTTCCTTTCTTTCTACCTCCAAAACCATGCAGATCTCTCTCCTTACTCTTGATTATGCTTGCTACAAGCCATGTTCATAAAGATATAGAGGTTAGAAGTGATCTTGTATGAACTATAGGGCTTAAACACCAAGATTTCAACCTACTTACCTTTGATTTTCCTCTTGAGCTCTCTTCTTACTCTATTTTCATATGACTCTCCCTCTCTCTTTTGTTAAGCTTTATCCGAAAATATAAGCTCAAAGGAAAGACAAAGCCTTATAAAAATATCACCTTCATCTTTCTCTTTTATTATATTTTATGGCAATAAGCACATGCTCATTTAATTGATCATCATCTTTTCTCTTTCCTCATTATCCTTGACTAAAATGCATTCCTCATATGGTCAAAAATTTGCCCTTTAATTAACACAATTAACCTCTTCCACATAATTTTTAATTGGAGTTGTAATTGTTGATCTAGTGTCATCATATTTTTTTTCTTTTGATCATTACCACAAATTGCTCCAAATACTAATAAATCCCCAATCAATTGTTTTTCCCTTCCTTTATCCCCTTTTGGACGAAAATGAGTAAATAATCAGGGAAAAATGATTGCCTCTTGCTTAATATGGAAAATTATCATTTTGCCCTTATATTTTGTGATTTTCCTACAAGCTGACAGATTTTTCATCAAACTTTAAAAATTCATATCTTTATGTATAGATTGTTAGAATCGGCAGGCACAGCAGAAG
Organism: Inga leiocalycina; assembly: GCA_963242795.1. Lineage (NCBI taxonomy): Eukaryota > Viridiplantae > Streptophyta > Magnoliopsida > Fabales > Fabaceae > Inga > Inga leiocalycina. Next base: position 38,798,580 of record OY725330.1, on the reverse strand, counting down.
AATTTTAAAAATTTTCACCGATCCTAATCGAGGATCTATTAACAGCGCTTAAACCAGTTAGAAGGATTCATACCTTTTATGATTCAGGGTTTCCACAATCTCTAGATGCCAACATGTTAGGTCCGCTCCCCCTATCGGTATCCACACGAATGCTCTCCAACCGACACTGAGTGCTAGCACCTCTAATGTCTCATAGAGTTTCCCTTACGGCTCTCAATTCTCATGTCTATATCAGTATATCTGCTCTATCAAGTTTATAACCTGTGAGGGCTATTTTCAAATTTCAAAATTAATCATCCTTAATTATGAAATTAATTAACTATTAATTATCTTGATGAGCTAATTAAATAAATTGAGTTTAAATTAAATCTGTCCAATAATTTTAATTTAACCTATTTATTTAATCCAAATAAAGAGCCATTATATTTAAGTTATCTTCATAAATTAAATCTAAGATACCATATCTCTATCATGTTAGTTATTAGATTTAATTTATCGTAATAAATTAAATTTAAAACTAATACAATATAATAATATAATATAATATATATACACTTATATATATATATATATAATATGTATTTCAAAAATACATATCTATATAATATTATTAACGAATTTTTATATTACATATATACATATATATAAATATAAAATTCGTCCACCCGAATTAAACATTATTTCGTATTAGGCCATTTTTGTGTGCAACCCTATAGGCCAATATGAAGTTGGCGGTGAGCTAATAACTGTACTAACCCACGAGTCGCATGCGGCCTCTAGCAAGACATCACCCCTAGCATGGATAATGTCATCCTCTTATTCCTGACTATTACTTTCTCGATTCCTGAGTAGTCTGACAATAGAAATGGAAACTCCTTTCCATTATAGTATGACCATACATTTCTCAGACTTACTCATTGAGGGGCCTAGTAATATCTCTCTACTACTGTGAGGGACAAATTCCATCTTGATCATTCATATTCCTCTACATGAAAAACCACCAAGCCCGATTGTAGCCTTTATCATCACCTGGTCAAAGGTGACTTTTGACTAGTTCAAAGCTTAGCAACTCTCATATAGGAATCCATGATGACCTCAAGTGAAAGGGCATTGTGACGTGGTTATGTAATATCCTGGATTGTAATCAAGGATTAATAACTTCAAATGATGTAATTAATGTTAATTAAGCATATTTGAAGTGTATATTGTGTAATGTGATATCAAGATCATTAGTGATGGTTTGATGAGTTTTGTGATAATTAGGGGCAAAACGGTAAATTTACCGATCGATTGGTCAGTTATTGGAGAGGAAACTCTTTGATGATTGGAATCAATGGTTTGGATGTGTTGAACAAGAGATGGAATCAAGTATGGATGAGTTTACAAGAAATCATAGTGGGAGGAATGAGATTTTGCCAAGTGGCAAACTATGGACCATAGATGAAGTCAACATTTTCAAACTCTTTCTCTCTCCCTCTTAGTTGGCCAAGTGCATGGGAGGAAGGGAAGGAAATGATCATCACTTTCACCAACCCATTTTCTCTCTCCATTCCCTCCATTTTCGCTGAACCAAGCAAGAAAGAGGAAGGAATAAGCTTGAATCTTAGTAGGTAAATGCTCTTGAATGCTCAAAACCTCTTCATTAATGTTGTTTAAAAGGTTGAGAGCCTTATTTCTATGATTTAAGAATCTTCATTGGTGGTATTTGATAGATTGTGAAGTTTGAGAGGTTGAGAAATCAAGGATTTGATCCTACCAAGTGGAAGAGGTAATGAATTGATGCATTTTGATAGTTGTGTTCTGAATGTTGGTTTAGTTTAGAGAATTCTGGATTTTTGCCCTGATTTCTGGTAATTCTAGGAAAGATGAATTAAGTAATGTAAAGTGTTGGAATAGATGTTAAAAAGTGTGTAAATGTTAGTGGTATTGATGTGGATTGGAGAAAAGGAAGTGTGTTAAGTTATGGTTTTGGTGAATTTGTGGTTTAGAGAGGAGATTTTGTTATTGGAGTGAAAGTTTGGTCATTTTGGGTTACCAATGGGTTTATGGTGAAGTTTTGGATGAGAATGAGTAATGGTATGAGTTATAGGACCATTGGAATTCAATTGGTGAATTCTGGTCAATCATATCAGTTGCTGCGTTTTGGGCATCTGATAGGATTTCTCGAGTGAGGGAAGAACTCACTCGAGCACAGGATGAACGTGCTCGAGTGAGCATGTTTGTTCTCGAGTGAGGGTGCATGAAATCACTGGAGGTGAGTGTCTCAGGTGATCACTCGTGGGTAGATTGCCAAGAGTGCGCGTGGCACTCACGGGTATTGAGGGATCACTCGAGCACAGGGGTTGTGCTCGAGTGCACTTGCGGTTGGAGTGTTGGGATCACTCTCGGGTTGTCACTCGTGGGGTCTCACTTCCGTGGTGCTCGAGTGCTTCTGAGGTCTCTGCTCGAGCACAGCCTCTTGTGCTCGAGTGAGAGGGTAGGTTTGTCGCGGGAGTTGCTCTCGGGCAAGCACTTCCTGCATCTCACTCGCATGTGCTCGAGTGAGAATGGGGGTCATGCTCGAGCACGGCCTTCTGTGCTCGAGTGAGGGGTCCAAAAATCAGTGTTTAGTTTTCTAAAGAAGGATCTTTGGGGATAGTTATCCCAACCCTTTAGGCATATGTTTAGGCATTTAATGGCCATCTAAAGAGTCCAAATGAATACCAACTTAGAGTGTTATTGAATTAAGAACTTGGAAAAGGAAATTAACCAAATGTCCCTATTTTGATTATAGGATTTGACATCTACTATCTTCGTGAGCCCACTGTGCCAGAGACCGTCAGGAAAGGATCAGGTAGTGACTTTTCTTTTGTACCATATGTGATGCATTGTATGTGTGTATTTTCATTGCTTTGCGATAAGTTCGTATGTTGCGACTTATGTGGATATGTGTAAGCACCGTCAGTCCAATAGTCCCTGAGTAGCTAACAACAGATCGGGTAAGGGTTGTGAGCCTTTCCGGCGGAGAAAGGGGATGAGGATGAGGTGTGACTATGTGATCTGAGGGCCGAAAGGCTGATTGTGAGCTGAAGGGCTATTTGTGAAGGCCGACGGGCCATTTGTGAAGCCGGATAGCTATGTGGGCTATAAGGCTATGTTTACGCACTGCCACGCCAATAGTCCCTGAGTAGCTAACAACGGTTCGGGTTAGGACGGAGTGCCTTCCCGGCGGAGAAAGGGGATGAGGGTAGAGTGTGATTGTGCTGCTGTATGATGATTTGCTTACATGCTTTGTGCTTATATGTGGTATAAATGTTTAGTTACTACTGGGATTCTCTTGAATCTCATTCTTTCCTTTGAACTAACCTTTCAGACAGGGCGAGTGGCTCTAAGGAGAAGCAAACGACCCGGAGCGGTTAGAGCTTCCTAGGGACATTAGTATGGATTTTGTTGGCTATTCATTTTGGATAGGGATTACTGTATAACATTTTGAGATGTAAATAGTTGTAAATACTTGGTTTTGTAATCCCCTGATCAGGATTTGAAACTCTGTGTCTATATAGATGAACCCGGGGGTTGCCGGGGTCTAGATTACGAACTCTGATATATATGAATGTAAGCTAACTGCACAGGTGATTATATTCGATGATTGAAAATGAGACCGGGATAGGAAAGAAGATTTGAAAGTTTTGAAAGTTCCTACTGTTTGGTAGGTGATTTAAATAGTTTTGAACTATCCGACGGACTCAAACCCCTTTTTACTATGAGTTATCGAATCTTAATTACGTTAATTAAGACAGGGGGTTACAGGTTATACATGAGAAAAGCTTATGACTTGATCCATGTAGCTTTCTCATAGTCGTTTGGTTTAGCAGCTTGTACTCTTACAAGTGGCTAAGACTTTGATTCGTATCTCCATATTTTATCAAAGTCATATTGATGTTGTTTCATCTCTGCTCCTGCATAGATGACCGACCAGGGACATTTTAGGACAATCTTTATGAATTATCCAAGGATACAATTATCACAGTTAACGTGCAAATAATATGATAACAGAATGGAGAAATTTCATTAAATTAATAATGTTTAAAGTACAACGATTAGCCCTTTGGGCACAATTTCCAATATAGATGTCTAATTGATGTGGTTCCAAAGGATATTTGACCCTTATTAAGTCTAGTTTTAAGGAAAAATATGTTCCTTAGCCAAATAGACGTACATTATTCCCAGAATTATCATTTATTGGACACTGTCATAGAATCTTGCCAGTTTCACTTTGCTAACTTCACAAAAACTATATCTCTTAGCATAGAGGCCCAAATAACTCATATGACCTATCAAATTAAAGCTTGCAATGTTTACTTTCATTTTGAAAAAGTTCACATTTATTTGACATTATTTGATTATCTAAAACCAAATAACAATCTCACTGCCTTGCAGGAAATTTCTTTGGCGGCATTTTTCAAGTCACCAAAAATTCACCATTTATTCTATTTATTGAAATAAATATACAATAGATATTTGGTGTATGAATTTTGGGATTTTACAGCTCTCCCTCGTTATTAAAATTTCATCCCTGAAATTTGTTACAATTATATGTATTCATAAATTCCGGGTACCGCTTTCGCATGTCTTCCTCGGTTTCCCACATAGCTCTCCCCCTTGTGTCGCATGCTTTTTAAGCTTGCACGTAAGAGGGTTGGATTGAATGTCTAGAAGATCCTTGAGGTGTAGATGTTCAAATTTCAAGGATGAAATTTACTAAACTGTTGGAGAAATATAGCACCCCAAATTTTAGTCACCAAAATTCCTTATACCAAGAGGAATAAAATGGTGACTTTTTGCACACTTTGAATGGCCCAATAGTGACTACATGAAATTGAGCCACAACAAGACATAAGAATTCAATTTTTGTCTTCATTAAAGGCATTATAGAAGCCCAAAACATAAAGATTGAAAGAGCACAATTTTTGTGCCTAATTTATAGTGAATTTTGGCCTAATAGAAAGAAAAGAAAGAAGGCCCAATTTAATTAAAAAAATGTAAAAGCAAAATGGTCATTTGACTAGTAAAGCAAAAATCACTTATTTTTCCCTTTTCTTGTGATACATTTTGGGCAAAATATTAAAGGGAGGGGAAATAAATATTTGGCCACAAAAATTGTCACATGGAAGTATTTCTTACCATATGGAAAAAAGAATGACATAAAAGTCTAATTAATATGTGAATATTGGCAATTATATATTATTATTAAAGGAGGTGCAAGATGATATTTTTCAAGACTTTTTATCCTCTCCCCAAGGCTCATATTTGACTTTTATGTCATTCTTTTTTCCATATGGCCAAAAATACTTCTAGCTGACAGAAGTTGACATATGAGTGATGGTAAAAAATTAACATGTGAATATTGGCAGTTATATATTATTATTAAATAGTTAAACTGAAAGTGTTTAAGAGAAGTAGTCTTCTATCTGAAAATAATAGGACAACTCGAGTCATGAACTCAATACTTGAGTAATGGTTTGGTTTGCATGTTACTACTGAGATTCACTCGAATCTCACTCTATTACTATACTTGAAAACATTCCAATAGAGGTTAGTAGCTCAAAGGGAAAGTCAAGGGCTACCAATGCATAGATTCTGATAGATACCAGAGCTATTTGGTTATCAATCTACTGAAATAGTCTCCCGGTGATCTAGCTCTAGCTAAAGTTTGTGCTTCATAATATCTTAATGCCCTAACCTCTACTCTTTATCCCTCTCTCAGGACTACTTACTTGTGATAAGCATTTCTTTACCATTCGGATGTACAACATCTTTAAACATAGGAATCCACATAAAGGGGCTCATTTGACTCTAAGTACCATATCTTGTTAAGCTTGAGGAATAGATATACTAAATGAGGGTATGGCATTGGATTATGCTTTATAGAAGTAAATAAGTACCTCTTGTTTTCTGAAAGATATGATCTCTCCATTGTTCCTCTCCTGCTTACTAATAATATAGGCTATTTTGTGATAACTCTTTTTGATGATATTGGCCTTGTTCACTGTAGCTCTAGTGTAGGTTTATTAGATAATCTTATAAAGATCACATATAGAGCTAGGATTGAAGCTGATAATTCTTATTAGCTCTCATAATTTTATGATTGTGTACTTCTTAGGCTCGTTGTATTGCGTGAAAGGTCTAGTAGGAGGGTTGTTGAATCCCAACCACTTATTGATCATTGAGTCTAAGATGGCGACCCTCTAATCTCTGACAATTGTCTCCTATGTCCCTTCAATTATTATGCCTTCCTCATAGCATAACTCAGCAAGCTCTATGTCATAGTATCGATGCCTAACTATCTTTAGTAGTAGGGAAGATGGCTGGATAATGAAGGCTTATAGTATTGGAAGTATGAATAGAAAGCTAGACCAAAAGATCTCTGGGTATAATCACTTTCATTTATGGCCTTGCTCTTGTCTTGAGATTCTTTAAGTTGATTCTGCTATGGCCACTATGAGATCTTCCTACTCTTTCTCCTTTTCGGATTACATCACTAGCTATTCATTTGCTAGTGATAGGGTATCACTTGAATGAGACCATAAATTTTGCTACTACCAATATTGAAACACTGGCAGTCACGCTTGGTCAGTTAGCCTCTGTTATTTGTACCAAAAGTATAGCATCTTGATCAACTCTTGCAAAAGTATAAATACATGCTCTTTGGTACCCAACTTCTTTTAGGTCCACAAAGTATTATACACAACAACTCTTATGCTCTTATACAATTAATCCATATGATATTTGAGCAAAGAATAAGACCAAAATATAATTTTACCTAATTAATTATAGTTACTGAACATAAAGGGTAACAAATAAATAATGCCTAGAATGATACTTTTCAATGATCAATGACAATTTGAAAAAATAGTTTATATTGAAAATATGTCATTGATAAGATTTTCATGCAATCTATATAAGTTGGATCAAAGAGAGTAGAAAATTTATTCATAATGACCAACTTTTATGAAATGATATATTATGTATGAAATAAAGTTTTCCAAGAATGAAATATGCAAATTTGTTTCAAAGTCTCAAATGTTCTTTCAAATCATAAATATGCATTATGATATCAAGATTTTGAATGTGTGGAAACTCATTCATGAAATCAATCTTCATGCTAAAAATAGTAGAAATCAATTATGTTTACATATACCAGAAAGCTTCAATTTTAGAGAACATGTCAAATATTTGAAGTTAACATGTTGGAGTATTTTCTTGAGAGAAAACGTCATAAAAATAAAGCATTAGCCAAATAGACTTAACATGAGTTATTAAGGATAATGACTTTGTTATTGACCAAAAGACAGACTTGACTTTGAAGAGTGAGAATACCACCATGTCAAGGATTTGAATACTTTAGTTGCTCAGAGATAGGTACTGTCAATTGTTAAGGCATTCGAGCAATAAGAGCAAGTATGTAGGTTTATAAACTATGAAGTTCAGGCTCGTTGGTCCAGATGACTAGAGTTCCAAAGTGCTATCTTATAAAGTTATTCCACGGTCATGGTTAATGCATTTAAAACATCAAATAAATATTTGTAATTCTTGGAATAACTTAGCCAAATAAGACTCTAGACATTAGTCACAAGACATTCACATATTGAATTCTTTTATTAGAAATACACTTGAAGCTTATATGGATAGTTAACTTGTTAGACGTAAGGCCTAATATGTCAGAGAATAAAGACTACAGAGTTCAAGCACTGGATAGCACATTTAAGATCAATGATCAATATGTCAATAATGGGAAAATACTCTGGTGGATGAGTTTAAAGCATTTTTGACATTCAGTATAGAAAACTATTAACTTCCAATTTTGACACCGATTTGAATGCATACAAGATATGAATAAGTTTCAAATCATGTGTATGCACTAATAAGATGGATTGAAATATAAGCAAGTCTTTAAAAAATGTGCATTTCAAACTTCCAATACATAGAAAGATTATCCACAATTCTATTTTCAGTAAGTTTAACAATCTGAAAACATTTAATAAACTATAAATAATTGATCGCTAATGGTATGCAGTGATGAGAAAGTATTTACCACTCAAATTGAGTTAGGAAGAATGAGTATGATGGTTGAGTTTTGAATTACTGATATAAAGTCATGACCCTCGAGTTTTTCCTAAAAACTCAAGTTCTACAGAAAATTGCCTATACTGGTATAACATACCTGGCTTGAGTGTAACTTGTAGATATTCAAGTTAGTTTCCAACTCCTTATATCTTTTGTACTTAAGCCCTCTAAGATCACTTGAGTAACCTATGCCTTTGAATCAAGCTTTTCTATAATTTCCTTCCTGAACTCAAATTTTCCATTAGAACTTCAAGTTATGAACTCTAGTTTGCTGCTAGAACTCGAGTTTTGTGTTTGCACTTAATATGAACTCAATTTTTTGCTCAAAGTACATGTATACTCTGTTCATTCCTATTTTACTGATTGAAAGTAGAGCATTTATTTCTTCTTCGTACAAAACCATATAACCCTTTTTCTTCCTTAGGTATCCAATTTTACTTGGATCCACTTATGTTTAGCCTATCGGAATTATGATTCACATGTTTTAAGAATATATTCAATTCATTGAAATTGAGCATAATGAAGTAAGCATGACTTTATGCATAAAGAATATTTTCACATGGAGTATATGTATATGCATAACAAAATTTGACTATTGAACATTACAACTCTTTATAGATGGTTTTTTTAAAGATTATAAAAACATATGTGAAATGCTTATTCCTAATGTAACAGGGTATAAGCCTCAATAGATATTAAAGATAATAGTGTAGGAGGTTTTACCATTTTACACAAAACCTTAGGTGCTTGGAGAATTGGCTTTACTCACCTAATGCATCTTTATGTATTATTGATAGTTGAATCCCTTGCTTTAGGTGCCGACAACCTTCTCTCAAAATATCTAAACTCCAAGAGTCTTTTACTGATGCTTGAGAGATCCTCCTTTTCTTATTCTCCTCAAGAAAATTGAATGGTACTTTATGGTAGCCCTTTATTAACGTAGAACTTACTCCTTTTACCTATTGCTTCTTTCTGTGGTTATGCCCTCCAGTAACGGATGTTCTGAGAGTTCTCTTTTGTGATGATATGAACCTCTTGGCTTCTTCATCTTCTCTGTACCCTTATGTCCAATTCTTTTTGGATACTCTTACATACATAAAGTATTAGATGGACATTTTGGTACCCACATATACTTGGGTCCTTGATTGTTATCATTATACTTTACATGTCTTTCAGAACCTAAACATATTTATTTCTCACATGGGAATTTCTTATAATATAGCATGTGCGAGAAATATGATCAAATTTACCATAATAGTTGCAAATTGTATGAAGATATGCATTATGGGATATCATGCAAGTATTATGTCGATCATGAGAGCAGAAACTCGAATAAATTTTATTTGAACATTTTTTCCCAACAAACTTTCTAGCATATTTAAAAGCATTTTTTCTTTTCACAATAGAATCAATAATTGGTTGGAAAACAATCTTATACAAACTCTAAAAATCAGTTTTATGAAAATTATAAGAATTGGAACTTTTTACCTTAAGTTTATTTTGAGCTCCAAAGAGTGATTTTTCATGTTCATCTATAATAAGATCTTTCCTAGAATCCTCTTCTTCTTTTCTATCCATGTTGAATGTATCATGGAAGTGTTCAATAATTTCTCCTTCTTCATTGTCAACTTCCAATTGTTCATGAAATTTAGATATGCAGCTTATAGTTTTAGATGAATTGTTAACATTTTCAACTTCAACACAATTGTTAGAAGTATAAATAGAATCAAGAGTGTCCCAGATATCTTTAGTATTAGAACAAAATCTAATTTTCTCAAAATCATTTTCAGTCGTAGCACTATAGAGAATCCTCATTGCTCTAATGTTTAACGAAAACATTTTCTTTTCTTTTACAGTCCAATCCTTCCTTAGTTTGTGATCAAAAGCATTTGTAAAAATATTCCACATATCAAAATCAGATGCTTTTATAAAACTAGTCATTCTAGCTTTCTAAAACAAAAAAATCAATACCTTTTAAAATAGGTGGGATTGTATAATCAAACCCTTCTGAAAGTATACAACACCCAAAATCAGCCATTAATAACTATTGAGATGGTTAAGTCCTTTAAACAAGAGCCTAACTCTGATACCAAATGTCAAAACTGGCGGACACCCAAGAGAGGGGGTAAATTGGGTGTAAGATAAAAACTTAAGAACTTTGCAAATGTTTTCACATCTTAGTAAAAGCTGTAAATATGAAAGTAATGAATCATAAATCACAATTAGACATTTAAATAATATATGATGGAAATATAAGAGCTTAGGTAAGAGAATATGCAAATTGTGATTTATCCTAGTTCAGTCTAATGTATGATGACCGATGTCTAGTCACCAGGCTCCTCCTGAGATTTTCAATCCATTATCTTCCTCAAGTTTAACTAGGTACTTGAGAATCACTACAATCCTACAAGTTTAGATGGGCACTTGTGAAGCCTTCCATAAATCTCTCACTAGGTTACTCCCCCTTATGAACTATAAGGTTACAATCTAGTTACTCCTCCTTACACACTATAAGGATACAACTTTGGTAAAAAAAGATTATAATCGATCTTCTCTCTCAGAAATATGTAAGATGAATACTGAAGAACAATACAAACAATCACTCTCTCAAAGATAATTGATATCAAAACTATAGAATAACCAAGAGTGTTTGAGATTAAGTGAATGACTCATGATTATAGCATGTTGGGATAGTTGAGCTTGCATTGTTCTACTGAACTTTGATTGCTCTTCTATTTATAGTTGATGAAAATTGATGACCGTTTGGGCATTTTAACTTGTTAGTAGAGTCCCGTTGCTTCATTTGACTATTCTTCATATTTGAAAAACAGCCGTTACGTTCGATGGATGCTCCGTTTCTAGAAAGTCACCTTTTGTCTCTTCACATCATCTTTTCATCTACACATCTTCGGTTGTAAGTGTTTCATTCATAATAATGGTAAAGATAACTTAGGAAAATTTGATTCTAAAACAGATGAAGGAATTTTCCTAGGATATTCTAACCGAAGTAAAGCATATAGAGTTTACAATAAAAGAACATGTATTATTGAAGAATCAATTCATATTGTATTTGATGAATTTGAATCCTCTGACAAAACCATTGATGAAGAACAGGAAGTTGGTTTAAATCAAGAAAATGGTCAATCTATTTCTAAATCTATTATTCCAGAGGTTGATGAAACTAAGGAAGAAGAGCAATCCCTAGGTCAACCTAGAGCTTAGAAATACAATAAAAGTCATCCCTTAGATCAAGTCATAGGAGATGTGAATGAAGGGATCAAAACTAGAAATAGAATTTTCAATGAAGTAAGTTTTTCTGCATTCATTTCTGAGATTGAACCTTCTAATATTGATGAAGCCCTATCAGACAATGATTGGGTTATAGCAATGCAAGAAGAACTAAATCAATTTGAGAGAAATCAAGTTTGGGATTTGGTGCCCCGACCCAAAGATCATCCGATCATTGGTACTAAATGGGTATTCAAAAACAAACTCGATGAATCTGCAATTATTGTCAGAAACAAGGCAAGATTGGTTGCCAAAGGCTATAATCAGGAAGAAGGGATTGATTATAAGGAAACGTATGCTCCAGTAGCTAGATTGGAAGCTATACGTGTACTCTTAGCCTTTGCATGCATCAAAGGATTCAAACTCTATCAAATGGATGTAAAGAGTGCTTTTCTAAATAGTTACATCATGGAAGAAGTGTATGTAGAACAACCTCCAGGTTTTGAGGATGTTACTAAACCTGACCATGTTTCCAAACTCAAAAAGGCTTTATATGGTTTAAAACAAGCTCCTAGAGCCTGGTATGAAAGGCTCAGTAAGTTTCTTATCGATCAAGGTTTGTACAAGGAAAAGTTGATACAACACTCTTTATAAAACGAAAACAAAATGATATTTTAATTGTTCAAATATATGTTGATGACATTGTTTTCGGTGCTACTAATGAATCTCTGTGTAAGGAATTTTCTGAGATTATGCAGGGAGAATTTGAGATATCAATGATGGGAGAATTGAATTTCTTTCTTGGTTTGTAAATCAAACAAAGAAAGAATGGAATCTTCATATCTCAATCAAAGTATTTGAAAGAGCTATTGAAGAAGTATGAAATGGATGAAGCAAATGGCACGGACACACTTATGAGCTCAACTACGTTGCTCGATGCTGATGTCAAAGGGAAAGACTACAACATAACAAAGTATAGAGGAATGATTGGATCATTACTCTATCTCACGGCAAGTAGACCGGACATCCAATTTAGTGTTGGCATATGTGCAAGATATCAATCAGCACCAAAAGAATCACATGCTGAAACGGTCAAACCAATCTTTAGATACCTTGCTGACACACTCGAATTGGGTTTGTGGTATCCCAAAAGGAAGAAGTGAATATCTTGTTGCATATTCAGATTCTGATCATGGAGGATACAAAACAGATAGAAAGAGCACAAGCGGACAAGGACAATTTCTTGGAGGATCACTTGTATCATGGTTTAGCAAGAAACAAAATATTGTGTCTCTCTCGTCAACGGAAGCCGAGTATGTTGCAGTCTCAAGTTGTTGTGCTCAAGTGATATGGTTAAAACAACAATTACAAGATCTTGGTATTTATCTCAAAGAAATACCAATCTATTGTGACAAAACTAGTACGATTAGCTTGGCAAAGAATCCAGTTCAACACTCTAGAACCAAGCATATCGATGTCAGACATCACTTCATCAGAGATCATGTTCAAAAGAAAGATGTGAAAGTGATATTTATTCCCACTCATCTTCAACTAGCAGATATTTTTACAAAACCCCTTGCAAAAGATCAATTTCTTTACATTAGGAGAGAATTGGGAATGGTAAATCCCAATGAGTTATAAGTAATTTCAGCATTTCATATTAGATGAAGTCCCTTGATAATGTTTTGATGATCACTAACTTAAGCATCGGAGTATATAGAAAATTGTTTTTGCAGGAAGAAAGAAACTCTGTTTTGGGAAACAAAAACAGAGATTATCAGAGGACACCATTACTGGAGTGTCAACTTGAAGTAATGACTAACAGAGAGATAATACCCGAGGAAGAACTTGAAGTAAAGTAACACTTTACTCGAGTATGTACTCGAGTAATGGCCCCCAAAACTGGAAGTAATGGATCAAGTTACTTGTAATTTAAATCTAACGGTTCAGTTTTCAAAGAAATGAAGAGTCAGAAGTTGAAAAGCATATTACCCGAGGCAGGCCTCGAGTAAAGTTGAAGATTACTCGAGTAAGGCCTCGAGTAATGTCGGAGTCCAGATTTTTAAAATCGATGAATAATGACTCAAATCTGCTCAGAATGGGTTATAAATGATCGAGGGAACATCCATGGATAATTACAATATTATTCATGCCAGGTACGCATTTTAAAGAAATTATTTTAGAGTTTTTCTGTATGAACACTCGAGGAAGGCCTTAAGTAAACTTGAACATTACTCGAGTAAGGCCTCGAGTAACGTCGGGTTCTAGGGCTTTATCTGTCGCAAACTTGGTCATTTCTATAAAATTTCCTCGAGTAAATCACTATTCTCTCTCACAAAAATTTTTCACAAGTGATTCCTTGCTCCATTCCGTCAAAACCCAAGTAATTTCAGTCCTAGAAACCTACTATTTTGCTCAGAATCTCGTTGCCCTAATTCGCGCCAGTGTCTCTGTTTTTCTAAAAATTTTAGTTTTCAATCTCTTGAAAGATGAGAACTAAAAATCTTACTCCTATAGACTCTTCTGAAACCCAGCAACACTCTGATCCTCTTTCTTCTCCTCCCAACAAAGAAGAAAACTCCCCCAAGACCAAAAGCTAAAGTTCCTCTTCAACCGAAACCCAAAGGTGTGGTGATTAAAGAGCCTATTGCTACAAGGGCTCAATCCAAAAAGAGTACTTCAACCGGAAGAGGGAAGAGTGCCAAATCTCCCTCACCTCCTCCCTCTGATTCCTCTACCCCTTCTTTCACTCCAAAGCCTACCAAAAAGCCTAAATATGATAAGAATGTAGCTAAGGCTATGGCTGGGATCATTGATCAAATGGAGAAAGGACAATCTTCCAAGAAGTCCAAAGTGTCAGAAGAAGAGATCACCAACCCTCCAAAAGGGTTCAACGTCAACAAATTGGTGGAGTCTCCCAAGTATCTATCCCAATTCTCCAGGAGGAAAGTATGCAAGACACACTATGTGGATCTCAAGCTACTTCAAGAGGTATTGAAGCACGACCTTAGTCCATATCTAGATCCTTTTATGCCTTGGTTATCCATTAGATTGCCTTTTTGCACAAAGGTAATCACTCATTTTTATTGTAACTTAGAGATTATAGATGAGCCTAACCGAACCTTAGTTGAGGAAGAGATGACCACCACTGTGAGAGGCCAAAAGATACTTATATCTCCCTCTACGATTAATTTGTGGTTGGGAATTGAGAACCCCCCAGATGATATCTATTCCCAACTTGAGCCAAATCAAATCTTCACTATCCTTAAACCCGGTGAGCTAGTTGGCCCTCTAAATTTCAAGCCCAGTGATATGTGTGATCTTCATAGGGTCCTTTGGTACATTTACTCTAGGTCCCTAGGGAACAAAGCCAACAACTATACCCACTTCTCCAATAGGGACTTTAGGTGGTTTGCTTCACTTCTCTTGAAGGAGCAGAAAGATCTGGGAGAGTATATTTTCTTGGAGATGAAGAGATATAAGGTGGATGGGAAGGCTACAACACCAATGCCATATCCTCAGATTGTGTCACTGATCTTAAAAGAAAACAAGATATGGTATTTGGATAGCAAGGAGCCAGTTGAGAGGATGACCCCGGTGGGGAGAAACCAGATTGGGAAATTAAACATTGACATCCCTCTCAAAGGCCCTTTGGAGTCTGGGCCCAAGAAGAAGAGGAAGACCACTGAGGCAGAGACCAGCAAGTTGGATGACAATCAGTCATCGGCTCCAGCTGCTACCACATCATCGCAATCCTTTCTCAATGCCACTCTCCAGCACTTCATGGAGAACATGCTCAGAGGTTTCCATGTGGACATCGCCAACACAAATGCCAAACTGATAACCCACATGAATACCAAGATGGGAGAGTTGGTTGACAGAATGGACAAGAGGCATGAGGAGTTGCTAGCAGAGCAACGTGCCCAGGGAGAGACTTTGAGATTGATTCTAGCACGACTGGACTCTTTGTGTCCTGGACCTTCTGCCGATCCCTCCTCTTTTGCACCACCTCCACCAGAGAACCCTCCTACTTATACTCCTATTCCTGAGGCTGAACCATCTATTCCTCCGGTCTCTGATCCACTTAAGCCCTAAGGCAAAGATATTCTATTCACAGTGGACGATCCTGAAACTCATGAGACCACACATATCATCATTGATGATTCACCTCCCAAACCTCAGCCAGAAACCGCTCCTAAACCTATTCCCTCTCCTACCCAAACAGAGGAAATATCTCCCTCCTCTTCCCCTGAACATCATACTCCTGCGGCTGAGACTACTCCTGAGATTCAGACCACTCCAGAAGGAGAAACCTCTACTATGGTTGTCTTCCAACCTTCTCCTCCCGGCAATGACATCCATATCCCACCAGTCCATCTGCCTGACCCAGTTCCCTCTAGCTCATTTGATTCTTTGGAGTCAGATGATTCTATGGTCCTTCCTGTGACACCCATTTCCATAGCCAAGCCTCTTAGCCCTCCACTTGATTGATGAAGACAAAAAGGGGGAGAAGAGCTTGAGCTTGTGATTTTGTGGATGTGTCCTAGTTTATTTTGGGGTATTTGGTTGTATATGGGTTTTAGGGAGCATTTTAACTTTAGCTTGTATTTTGCGACTTTTAAAGTTTAATGCAAGTGTGTTCATGTTATGCATTTTAAGTTTATTTAAGTTTTGAATTGTGACATATGTTTGGACTAATGAAGTTGTTGTGTATGCAAGGTGTATGCTATAAATTCAAACTTAATAAGCCATATGTAATTAAGAATCCAATTTGATAAACATGTTCAAAATCACCAAGTTTTGTCATCATCAAAAAGAGGGAGAATGTTAGATCCCATGTTTTGATGATAACAAAAGAATGGTTTGAAAAGGAAATGATTAATAAACAAGTTTGAACAAATGAATAACAGGGATAAGTATTACTTGAGGTAAGCATTAGAGTAATGAAGAAAGGCCAAGAAAAAAAGCTGAGAAACTTGATAAGAAGCAAGTTTTCTAAGGCATTACTCGAGGTGCTACTCGAGTAATGAGACAAAACTTGAAGTAACCAAAGACAACTTCCAGTAACCTGCCAACGTTACTCGAGTAAGTACTCGAGTAATAGTGTAAGTATTTTCAAGGTGCTCTAGGCCTGCCAATGTTACTCGAGGAGCGACTCGAGTAACCAGGTAAAAACTTGGAGTTGCTCTCGGCCTGCCAATGTTACTCGAGGCACTACTCGAGTAACCATGTGAAAAACTTCAAGTTGCCAATGATACTCGAGGAGCTACTCGAGTAACTCTGTTTCTGAAAATGTGGAGCTCTCGGCACTTTGTACTACTGCCAATGTTACTCGAGGAGCTACTCGAGTAACGCACTGAAGTACGTAAAAACTTGAAGGTGGTACCCGATTAACTTGATATAAATTTATCTCATTTTCCTCAAGTCTTTGTTCTAGTATGCAAGTATCTAATGTTGTATTTTAAGTGGATTCCTCGAGTAAGAACCCGAGTATGTAGAAATATTTTCAAGGTAAACCTCAAGTCATTACCAGGGTAAGTCATGCACAAGAAGTACATTTACTCGAGGTGGTACCCGAGTAACCTATGCAAAAATTAGTGCATTACTCGAGTCCATACCCGAGTAACGAGGTAAGTGCTCTCGGCCTTGAAATCCTGCCAACATTACTGGAGTAGAGCACCGAGTAACCACAAGTTTATCTGAAGGTTTACTCGAGTTGGTACCCAAGTAACTCATAAAGTTGTGAGTACATTACTCGGGTAGGTACCCGAGTAAACATATATTTCCAAAGGTTTGAAAATTGGTTATTCCATGCACTACCAGAGTAATCTTGTATTTATTCATTGACTTGCAGTTGATCAAAGATTTCTCAATGATACTCGAGTAAGTACTCGAGTAAACTTCATGTGATACTCGAGTAGCTACTCGAGTAAGCAAACCCAGAAAGTTTGAAATCATTCCAACGGTCATTGTTTTGTTTCCTATTTGATTAACTTTTCATTATATTAGTATTCTTAGCATTTCAACAGATAAACAATGAAGAGATCTTACCAAATAAGGAAAGTCAAAAGCAACGCTCAAATGTCACCGACCGTCACCTACTGCAACGTATGTTTTTCAAAAACTGGAAAAGTCAATAATGGCTGCGCACGCTCCAACGGACATGAAGAAATATGTTCCACCAATCATTACCAACGTATCTATATATATGGGAACATCTGAATATAGAGATACACACAAGAACACACTTACGAACGTATCATCAAGTTCATTACTCTGTTTTTCATTGTACTTGTGATTCTATGCTTCCGTGATTCTTATTTACTCTGTGAGAGAGATATTTCATTCAAACTCAATATTTGTTATTGAGGTAACTTAAGGTTGTGGAACCTTGAGTTGGGATTGAATTACAACTTGTAAGGGGGAGCGAGTGTCCAGGTGTAGGAACTTGCTTGTACTGAGGTACCAAGAACCCACTGAATCTTGGAAGTTATAGTGAAACTCTCTGAAAAGCTCTAAGGACTGGACGTAGGTCAAAGTGGTTGTGGCCGAACCAGTATAAATCCTGGTGTACACTTTGGTGATACTTCTCCTTACTATTTCTTGTTTTAATTTCAACGTCAAGTTTTATATTTGCAACGAAATTTTTAAGGTCACCCAATTCACGCCCCCCTCTTGGGTGAAACGCTTGCTCTAACAGAAAGAGATATGAATCATGGAAGATGACACTGAAATCACTATTACTTTTCAAGACAGGTTCGGTATTTTGGACATAACTCACAAACAACATATCGGATTGAGATCAAACCAATGCCATATAAAACTATACTCAAAGAGCTTTCTATAGATAGGTAATTTACATAACTTGAAGTTATATTCTGGGAGATATGCCATCTGGAAGTTAACAATTGTGCGGTCTAGTGCCATAGAGACTCTTTTAATCATAACTTGCAGAATACAAGGAGTTTGGAGATTATTCCTTTTGCATTGGAATGCATATGATAAGAGCTTTCTTATGATACATCATTTTCCATATTTAGAATCAAATGAATAAATCAAGTCTGACATAGGCCTATATGACCCGCAGTTCCAAAAACGCACTCTTGGAAAATTTCATGCGAGTATTGCCCAGAAGCTCAAATCCATAGTGCAATATACATGTGCACTCGAGTGAGGTCATTCACACTCGAGTGAGAGCTCAATATACTCGTGAGTGAGAAATCTCACTTTTGCAAATATCTTGCGAGTATATTCTAGAAGCGGCTGTGAAGTGGAAGAATTTCAACAACACTCGATTAAGAAATGTTACACTCGAGTGATGTCCAGATTTGCACTTAAGTCCTGTGGGTGTGACACTGAAAGTGTTTACCTGAGAGTCAGCTAGAACATGAAAACATGAAGTGTACTCAAGTGAGGAACAGGGTACTCAAGTGTTGGCAACTTGTACTTCCTGCACTTCCAATTGCACTTGAGGTATTGGCAGAAAGTGCAAGTGCACTTTCGATGAGCACTTATAGGAAAAACAAAGCAACACTATGTAACTTCTGAAAATCATAGGAATGATTGTATAACTTATTTTTCTTGCTTCTAATCACTCTAACACTTCATCATATTAGTGTTAATCATTTTTCAGGTGAACAAACAAGGATTAACACACAAAATAAAAATTTGACGGTGACAGAAGCAGAATGCATCATAGGGTTGTAGCAAACAATATGAATATGGTTAAAGGTTATTTATTCAATATGTTTTCACTTGTTATTATATATAAACATTAATTAACATATATTTCAAGTGAGAAATAGGAGATTAAACATTTGGATTGCATCTTCAAGTACAGAGGTCACTCATGGAAAATATCGTCTCTCGAAGTAATGAGTCCCTTAAACCAAAAATTCATCTTTTGACCAATGATCCAACATACCCATGACTAACACTTCATCATATTAGTCATTAAGCATTTTACAATGTGAAATAGGAAATTTAACGTCGAGATTACATATTCAAATGAAAGAGTCATTTGTGGCGGGTGGCATCATTACACACCGAATATCGGCTACCTACCATGACAAAAGATTGACCCACCATGAATGAATTTCTGAAACACAAATGCTCCACAACGTGACATTAAGTTTCAAAATGGAACATCCCGCTTCACAATTTGACGTACAGTTCAAAATGAATCATCTCGCTCTTCAACGAGACGCTCTGCTCTGTAACGGACATTTCATAGTGGCTCGTTATTTAAATGCACTCAACAGTCAAACGAAGCAATAGCACTCTAACGATGAATGCTTACAACAGTTTTCTTCTACAACTCATCTATAAATATGGTAGCGTTTAGAGAAGAAAGAAGCAACGAACAGAGTAACAATGAAAACAAACAAAAATAATGAGTCATCTACTTTGACCCAAATACTCTATGTTCTATAGTTTCTATATTACTTACCATTGAGAGAGTGATTATTTGTATTGTACCTTAATGTTCATTATATCTACTCTGTGAGAGAGTCTATAAACACTTTTAACTATATTTATGAATTGATCTTAAGGTAGAGGGACCTTGAGTGGGTTGATTTCCTTATAAGGGACGCTGTAGAGAGAATCACCGGTAAGATATTCTGTTCGTAAGACTTACAAGGTGCAAGCAGTAGAGAACATTGCTGCTCATAACACTTACAGGGGTGTAAACAGGAGAAAACGTTGCTTCTCAAAAGACTTGCTTGAGTAAGCAGGAGAGGAAGGTCTTCAGGATTGCTCTGCTCGTAAGACTTAGCATATGGGGGAGTATTTCAGTGAGAGATTTATAAAAGGTTTCACAAGTACCTGACTAAACTTGTGGAATTATAGAGGCTTTTCTTGTTCCCAGATTAAACGAGAATATAGTGGATTTGAAAATCTCAGGAGGAGCCTGGGGACTGGACATAGGCCATCACGAATTGGACTGAAGCAAGATAAATCACTATTTGCATATTGTCTTCCCTGAGCTCTTATATTTCTAGCATATATTATTTAATCTGACTAGTGATTTATAATTCATTACTTTTAAACTAATTGCTTTCAATAAGATATGAAAAGATTTTCAAAGTTCCTAAGTTTTTATCTTACACCCAATTCACCCCCTCTTGGGTGTCAGCTGGTTCTAACAAACTTGACCATAACTTGAGCTGCCAATGTTAAAATGATGAGCTCTCACATGCACTTTTAGGCTAAGATCCAGATCTACAACTTTCATGAAGATGAAATATGAGAATCCAACATGTTGACTATCAAAATTTGGCTAAAATCGAGAAGCATGGTTGCCATAAGGTCAACATTGGTGACTTAAAGTCAAGATTCATACCTAACAAATGGAAATCTTTACACGCCATTCATCTATAAATGAGGGGTGGAAGACACAAGGAGAGAATCTTAGAGTTTAATTTCATGCATTGTATTTTTCTTGCATACCTCCTTCGTGGAAGGCTTAAGCAGACCTCCTTCATGGATGGCATAGTTTGCCACGTACATAAAAGCTTTTACCTTTAAAGAGAAGGCTAGATTTTTCCATTTTCATGCATCTTGTAGTTGTATCTTTATGTTTTAGAATTTAATATTTAAGTTTTAGGCAATGTTTATGAAGCTTTCAAATTATTTTGGTATTTTTTTTAATTTCATATGAGTTAAATTTTCATTTTCATAGACTGATAATGTAGCTTACTAATGACGGATTGAATCTTAACTTATTAAATCTAGTTTTAATTTTTCCTTCATGATTGAATTTTGATTATTGTTTTTAATGCTTTCAACTGATTGGCCATCTTTTGAATGATTTTAATATGTATATTGAGATCAGAAGGAGATGCATGTGTGTAGATCCTATAATTAAAACCATAACTTGCATATGAAATAGAAATATATTCATAAGGGTTGTGTAGTTTTAATGAGTTCTATAAATCTTAATGCATGATTAATTGTTTTAATTCATATAGGGATATAATGGATTGTTAATCAATTACAGAATTGCTTGACCTTGGAAGACGCTAGTAACTAAATTAGGGAAACTCAGCTATCAATCATGTGGAATAAATTAGACAAGAATAGATAGGTGATTCAATCTAAAATTTGTTAAGTGAAATCTCATCCCTAGGGCTTTTTCATATAAAATGCATTCATATTTATCATTTTTATTTTGTAATCTCAATTACCAACTCATTGATCGATTAAATAGAATTAAGATTATCAATGTTGGTACTTAGTGATCAATCCTTGTAGGAATGATACTCTACTCACCTCTACATTACTTGTTTACAATAGTGTACCTTGTACTTTCTAATAAACCATTTATACAATAACATTAGCCCCATATACTTACTTTCAAACTTGGAGTTCGCATTTATTAGATTTGGCTCCCTTCTTTCTTAAATTTGCATAGTAGCTAAAAGTTGCTAGCATTTTGACCAAATTATGAAAAAACATAATTAATTCTAGAGAACTTCAATTAGGGCATTTCAAATTCCTATTCAAAGATATTTGAGTCTATTTTATTAGAAAAATATTACTTAGAGCCAATTACAGCCACAGAATTCCATAACATCGACTAAAGCCTCACTCCCACATAAGACATTCTAGATTCAATATCTAACTTCAAAAATTCATATCTCCAAATGTACTAACCCAAATGGTGCATATTACATATCAAATTAAAGCTTGACGTGTCTATTATTATTTTGGAAAATATCATGGCCATTGGATCATATTTGGTCATTCAAAAACTCACTATAACCAAGCTGGCTCCCAGAAAATGAAATCTGGAAGCACTATGTTCAATTCCAATTTTTAGATTTCAAATCTATCCTTTCTAAAATTATACCAACAACCTATTCCTAAACAATTTTGCCCAAAGAATACATAGGAGACCTCAAAATTAGCAAAATCATTCTCCTTCTTCATGCCCTATTCTGACCAAAAATTAGGATTCAAGACAACAATTCATTAATTCACAAATCATCCACCAAACTAGTCTCATTTGCTTCTTAAACATCATATAACAACATTTATATGATCAAAGCATTATATAACCCTAAAAATATCATAACAATTGAAATTAGGGTAGCAAGAGGATTCCATAAAAATCCAATAACCATCACAATACATACATCAAAATAAAGCCTAAGCTTACCTCTTTCACTTTCTAGGGATTGTTCTTGATTTCTCCAACTTTGGCATTTTGTAGAAAGTATAGAACACCTCTTTTCAAGAAAATAAAACCATATAAATGAAGCTCTTAATTATATGAACACAATTTATGAAGACCTCAAGAGCTAGAAAGGTGATATAAGAGGTGAAAATTGAGTAAGAGCACTTACCTTGCTTCTTTGCTCTTCCCTTTGCTCATTTCTCTTTCCTTTTTTCTTTTTCCACTTCTATTCTCTATTTTTATGGGTGTTGAACAAAATTTGAGTGTGTTAGAGAGAGGGTAATGTTTAATATTCACTTAATAGCCTTTTTGCAATTTACATGGCCAAAAATTGTCGAAAGAGCATGTGGCCATAATTGTGGCTTCTTGAAAAAGCCTATGGTTAATTAACCATATTGACTTTGGTTACTTTTACTCCCTCTATCTTCCTCCTTCTTCACCAAAATTCACTCTCAAAAAGGGAAAAGAATTGTTGACCAATTTGGTCTCTTTGTCTTCCTTTTTGGTCAAACTTTCCAAAGTTGAAAAAATTTGAAGAAGGATTAACTATTTGACTAAGCTTTTCTCTTCATTCTTTGCCCTTAAGTTGGACATTTTTTATGGCCTTAAGGGAGGGACATGATTTGCCTTTCATTCTCATAATTGCCTCTTACTTTTGAAGGGAAAATCCTAGCCCTTCATTTTGTCTTCCAATTTTAACCTCAAGATCAAGTGGCAATTATCTCTTTTGCCCTTGATTATGGCAACATTATTTTTTATGCCATTAGTTCTTTTAGTTCTCTGTATTACTTCTTTCTAGGCACCATTTCCCTTTTCCTTTAGATCCAAGCTAGGTTTCATGCTAGTCTAACATATCTAAAAAGAATCGGATATTTTGTTTCGACTAATTCACACTGAAATTATACTTTATTCCAAGTGCGGTTACTAAAACTCAATCTATTTCTTATTCCTTCCTGGAACTATTACGAAAATAGGATTAGTAGTCTATTTTTTTAAGCTTTTTCTTTAGCCCATAGTCTCAAAATTTAGGATATCAAAATTCAAAATAGATTATTTCGAATATCTGTACCTCAGGAAATTTTTTTCTAGACACTCAGTCTATCACTTTCATCTGTAGGCTCACAGAGCATGCAACATAAACCATCACCCTAGCATTCAGCATTCATTACAGCTGCATTCAGTAATCAATACACGGTATAAGCAACTAGCAAAAGGCATATTTGTCCAGTACCACACCATTGGCATATATGGTCTTACAGCATAGGGCATCCTCCTTATTCCTCGGATCATTACCTAGAACAATTCTGAATACATCTACTAGCCTGAGAACATGCTGGTCCAACAGGTCCAGGGCTTTGGACACACTAGTCCGATACAACATAAATGGCACAAAGATCGTATATCCAAGCCGTCTACCTTATACAAGGTGTAATATCATGAATTTTTGGATTAGAGGTATAGGAATAAGCATGAATTAAATGCATTGCTGAGCCCAAGTTTAGCAAGAGGCCCAGGAATGAGGATTTCCTGCCAGTGAAAATTTCCTAGAGGCGTGACATTGTGATATGATTTTTGATGACCAAATGATGTCCAAAAATTATGACATTTTACAGGATGAAAGTAGACATCTTAAGCTTCAATTGGATAGGTCATGCAAATTATTTGGAGCTATACACAAGGAGATATGAATTTTTGAACTTAGTCCAAAAAATCTTTCTATTTTCTAGAACAATGTCTAAAAACTTAAATTCTGGGAATCTTGTCCTTCTAATTGGCTAAAGACTATATTTTTCCTTGAAACTAGACTCAATAAGGGTTCTATAGCATTTAGAATCACTCTAAGTTGATGCTTACAAATTTAGTTATGATTTTTAAAAGATTGGGCTAAAAATTTGCCAGAATTTACCATTATTCTGAAAATGAAAAACAAATTATAGTTAATGTTGTAATTAAGGGATAAATGGAGAAAAGACAATTGGGCTAATTGAAAGATCCTCCTAGACATCTTTTATGCCAACCAAGAGAAGGGAGGACTAGTCTAATTTCAATTGGACTTATGACATCAAGTTGCATGTAGATAGAATTTATGCATATATGCCTCAACAATCAACATCTTGGAAATTTAGGTGATTAAATAAATGAAGGAAAACTGGATATTTTTAAAACACTTATCCCTTCATCTTTCCTCTATTTTCATGTCAGCTATTTAAGAGAAAAAAAGGGGAGAGAGTGAGTTTGAAAACCTAGAGAGAAGGAGGAGAAATTTGTAAGGTAAGTCTTGGTTGTTCTTGTGATTAAGCTTATAATTTTTATAAGCCTTCCTCTAAGCCTCTCTTTTCCATGAATCAAGGTGTTTTGAAGCAAAATCCTAGGTTTTGTGGAGGCTTAAATTTGGTCAATTGGGATAAAGAAAGAGAAGCTAAAGGTAAGTCCATAAACTCAATCTTTGGTTGCTATAGATGTTGTTTCTGGTTTAATCATTGATTTTGTGGTTGATTTGTTGTGGATTTTAAATTTGGGAAATGATGAACTCTAACCATTATGCTGCCCAAATTTGGTCTAAATCATGTTACGAATGTAATTAAATAGTTAATTAAGTGATTAAAAGTATAAAGGAGCAAGTCTTTCGATTCAGAATTCAAAAACAAAAAATTTTTCTTGAGTTTCCCAAGTTTCAGTCAGAGCTTTATGGAGGGAATTGAGTTGAATTTTTGATAATCTGATGATTCCATTGTGTTTAGGAGAGAAAATTAGGTGGGGTTACTGTTGATCACTTTTCCAGAAAAAGACTTAGAAAGTGAAATGACCAAGTGCCCCTGAAACCCTAAGTTATGGCCTGCAAAGGGCATTTTTTTTTGCAATGAATTTGGTAATTCCAATGGCAGAAATGGATTCCTTCAGAAAAAATATGTCAGAATAGCATGAGTCAAAGTTTTCAGAAAAGTACGGTAGGACCGAGTAAGTTGGGGTTGGACCGGGTCCTAAGGGCATTTTTGTAATTTTTTAGTTTAGACTAGTTTTACCATTAAAATACTTTGAAAGTGTCTAAAGTAGTACATGAATAGGTGTTAACCTAATTCTTATATTTGGAATTTTAGGACACAATTAATTGCTCTAGTTGTTGGCACATAGTTTGAGGAACGCTTTACGAGTTGAAAAGGGTTTAAGGTAGCAACTTTGTCCTTCATACATCATGCCAATGTTTATATGTTCATGTATGCCATCTTCTGTAATTTAATTAATCAATATGGTTATGCTGAGAAGGGGTAGTTAGTGCAAGAAAGACACTTTTACTTTGTTGTTGAGTATTAACCCAACTGAGGTGTATGGAAAGTAGGGGATTGAGCCCCTAATGCTTGTATACATGCCGTGATATTGTTAATTAATTTGTGCATAACAAAGAGCATGATATATTTACTTATCACATTTTATATGAACAACTGTATGTTATTACTGGAATTCCTTGGAATCTCAGCCTTTTTCATAAGTAATAAATGTTCAAGCAGGAACCAGTGGATCCAAAGGCAAAGCAGTAGATACGGGCAATTGAAGGGTGCGGATCGTGAGATTGAACCTGTTTAGTTATAGGTAGTCAAATTTTTAAATATTTTGGATATTTTGGATAATTGTATGTATATTATCAAACCCTGTGGGCTAATCGCTAATGTATTCAAGTACATTGTATGAATCTATCAATATATTTACATTATTCCTGTGTTGCTTGTAACACCCCAAATTTCAATTAAGGGCTAATGATAATTATTTAGGATAATTATTGAATTAAAGTAGAATAATTATGTGTTTTGTGACAATTTTAATTAATGTGCCATAATTGGTGGAAAAAGTTGAAAGAATGGAATTATTGGGCATAAGTTAGTAATTATTAGAGAGATTAATTACTAACTAAGAGAAAAATGAGAATTGTGATTCTATGGGTAATGGAGGGATTAGAGAAGCTAATTGGGTGTTTACTTTATGAGAGCCAATGATAGTGTGACATGTGGCAAGTTTGGAAGAAGAGAGAAGAGTAAAGAAAAGTCAAATATCATTTATTTATTATTTTCTCTTTCTTCCTCTTCCTCCATTTCAGCTGACCAAGTAGGGAGGGAGTAGCTTCATCATTTTATCTTCTTCCTCAAGCATTCTTCTCTCTCTTCTCTTCTCATTTCCGGCAACTATTGTTAGGCAAGAGAAAGAAAGGAAAAGCTTGCATTAAAGGTGAGTAAATGGCCACCATTGCTCAAGCTCTCTTCTTTAATGTTATTCCTTGAGTTGAAAGCTTGATTTTGATATTTATAGTTTGGCCATTGGTATTGGTTTGAGATCCCAAATGATTTTAGAGGTTGGGGAATCAAAGAACCTCTTTGGTAAAGTTATAGATATAAGTGAAATGAACTTTTCCATATAAGTTTTGTGGCTTTTGGATTAGTTTGGAAATTCTGGAATGTTTGGCTTGAATTTTAAAATAATGACCATTGGGAGATTGGTATATTATTGGCATAAAAATGGTATATTGTGGTGAGTTTGGGATAAATAGATTGATTTAGTTTTGAAATGACATGTTTAGTGATTTTGAGAAATTGGTGTTTAATGTTGCCCCAAACCAAAGCATGATAATGGAGTAGGATTTTGGTGTTTATGATGATTCCATTAAATTCCTTGGATGTTTCTGTGTAGGACTAGCTTTGGTTGAGGTTTTGGGTCCATTGGAATCACTTGGGCAAATGTTGGGTATGCTGTCAGTTTTACTGCATTTTCTGAGTTCTGATAGCATCACTTGAGTGATCTGGGGCTTACTCGAATGCGGTATGAACATCACTCGAGTGAGGATGGGTTCACTTGAGTGCGGTAGTGCATTTTCCTTTTTGCCTTTAACTTTCATGGTGCACTTCCACATGAAAGGCAAGAGTGTAGCCTCACTTACAAGTGTTGTGAGTTCTCACTCAAGTGAGCCTCCTCTCACTTAAGTGTAGGTGTATTTGACACCATGAACTCTTGTCTCAGGTTGTCACTCGTTGCCAAGTTTCAAGAGTGTGCCTTAACACTTACGAGTGTTAAGTTGTCACTCAAGTAAGGTCTTTTGCACTCAAGTGCTCCTTTTCTTTGAAAATTTCTATTGCTCTCGAGTTATGACTTTTTGTGCTTCACTTCCTAGGACTCGAGTGAGCATTTGGCTGTCACTCGAGTGTTAGGCTTTGTGCTAGAGTGCAAAGTGCATCATCATTCGAGTGCAGCAGTGAAAAATCAGTTTTTGTGCTTCCAAAAGTGGATCTTTGGGATAGTTCTCCTAACCCTTTAAGGCTTTTGTTAGGGGGTATTTATGGGTACTCAAAGAGAAATAATGATAACCAAATTAAGTGTTAAGAAGTAACTGAGTATTGGATAGAGAATAATACTTTGTCACTCATTATGAATTATAGGATACGACATTTGCCCTACTTGGGAGGGACCAGTGCCAAAGCTTGCACGGAAGGAACGAGCAAGTAGTGACTTTTCTCTCATATTGTGTATGATGTCTGGTATACATGATTGATTATTACGTGTTTGTGAAATGTGAATGAAAATATGCCATAGTCCTTTATAGCATGAGCACTTCAGTGGGAGCCATCGTAGGGAGTTGATGCTTATCACACCTACCTCGGCCGTTGAACTTCCGTTGTAATAGACATGGATCTTTAATAAACTGTTTTATGAATCTGGCCAGTGTGGCTATGTATTGTAAAATGCTTTATATGAATCCCAGCCATGGTGAAATATATTGTTGTGAACTGTGTTGTGGAGCAATACAGTGTGAGCAAACATAAGGGTGACGCAAGTCATACTTGCCCTTGCCGCTGTAACTACTGTTGTAGTTGCCATGTGTGGGTTATGATTTGCTTTCATGCCTTATTATTATGCATACTATGAGTGATTTGTTACTACAGGGATTCTTTAGAATCTCACTCTCCCAAAACAACTTTTAGACAGGGCCAAAGGATTAAAAGGAAAGCGGGTGATGAAGAGTGGGTAAAGCTCTGGATTAGGAGTTTATTTTGGTTAATGGTTATCATGTGTAAAATTCATTGGATATTTTATGGTAAATAGTTGTATATATCGAAAGTGTAGTGTAGTTTTGTGTAATCCCCTAGTAAAGGGAAAAAGATTATAGGCATTGTTGTCTTGTAAGACCCTTTACTGAATAAAGAAACCCAAGTGTGTCAGGAATTTACATTGTACTCTGATATTTGTAAATAGAATCAACCTGTATAGGCCACTGTGTATTTGTAATGTGAATATGAGACCTTTGTGAACAGGTTTTAGAAATGTTTTTATAGACCCTGATTTTGGGAAGTTTGATTTTGTTTTAAGTCCCAAATCTTTTAAGGTCTCTAATTTCATTTAATTACTTGCTTATAAACTTAATATCAGCCTATGGTTGGAAGGGGGTTACATTTGTGGTATCAGAGCTAGGTTCCTGGCAAGGTGAGGATTTGCTAGGATAGAAACTATAGTTGTTGGTCTAAGAGATAGGTGTTGACCTATAAGTGATGGTTGTATACACATGAGTATTTCTACTATTTGTGGATATATATGGATCTTATGGACTATGTGTATACCTTTGCTATGAAACTAACATACTGAATCGTTTATAAAGAGCTAAAGACAAAATGCTTCGCCCTCTTAGAGTCAAGCAATTGGATCCAAAGGTAGAGGAACTAAATGATAATCCTCCTGATCCTATGCAGGAGATTATGGATCTCATAAGGGAGCATTGAGACATGATAGCTGAGCTCAAGGAAGAGCTCAGAGAGGAAAGGGCTAAAGGTAATGAGGAAAGGGCCCAATCAACTCATGAGGAGACCCAAGCTAAGACTCGTCCAGAAGAGACAGTTGAGGGGTCCAATCGGTCTTAAGAATCCCCACCTTATACAGTGCCCAATCAAAAGTCTCAAGGGGTGCCAGTTTATGAGAGAAGAGACTTGCAATTCTGGGTTTCTAAGTTTTGTAAGCATCTACCTCTGATGTTTAAGGGGAGGTTCGAGCCCCAAGTTGCTGAGGATTAGTTGAATCGTCTAGAGAAGATCTTTGAAGTCATCGAGTGTCCAACGGAGGTAAAGGTGGAGCTAGCTGTGTATAAGCTAGAGGGGGATGTAGACCGGTGGTGGTGGAATATCACCATGACATTACGGAACCATAACATGCCATTGACTTGGGAGTTGTTCCAAGAGAAATTCAATGAGAAGTACTTCCCCAAGTCGGTGAGGCTTGAAAAAGAATCTGAATTCCTGCATATCAAACAAGGAGACACGGAGACCTTAGATGAATATCTGTCTTATTTCATCTGGTTGTCTTGGTATTCTTCCTATCTTCAAAAGAGGGATGACGAAGAGTTGAGTGTGGACATGCTTATCCATGGTCTGAGACGAGAGCTAAGAAAGAAATTGGCTACACACTACTTCACCAACTTTAACAAAGCAATGGAAGAATGTAGAATTATGAGAACAATATAAGGGAGTTGTACCCATCTAAGGGTATTGCTAGCCGAAATGAGCAAAGCAAGGCAAATACTTCCCAGACGCGGAAGGAATAAGGGTTTTCACCTGAGGACAGTAATAAAAAGCCTTATCAATTTGGGGGTCATGGTGATCAGAAACCTCCAGCGGGAATGATGTGCTAGAGAATGTAACCGGCCGAGGGTTGAGCAGAGACCTAAAAATAAGTGTTGAGTGTTCATGATGACACATGAGGAGGCCCAGAAGTCCCCTGACCTAATCCAAGGTAAATTCTTTTTCAATGATGGTTTATTAAAAATGTTGTTTGATTCGAGTGCAATCCAATTTTGCATTATGATGATTGTCTAAAGCTCTGAGATTGTGTGCATGTATAAATTGCTATTTGATTTTGTTGTGATAATGTTGATGATTGTGAAACCTATAAGTCCTATAGGACTCTAATTGGTTGACAGCGAGAAATACACTTACGATGTATGTGAACTTGATGAATCGTAACTTTCAATTGTGTTTAGATCGGTTTATGGTAGTTTTGTTGGTGATATTGTGATATACTGTATGAGTATGATAGAGGATACAGATCAGAAAGGGCTACCTATGGTGAGTTCTGATAGGAGAAGGCTACCTACGGAGAGTTCTGATCGGAGAAGGCTACCTACGGTGAGAACTGACTGGAGGGGCTAACTAGTCAGTGGATTGAGTGAAGCACCAGTACAATACCGTAGTGTGGAGCCACCATGATGATAAACCCTAATATGGAGCCACCATGATGATAAACCTTAGTGTGGAGCTACCGTGACTACGAATCTTAGTGTGCAGCTACCTTGATGACGAACCGTAGAGTGCAGCCACCGTGATATTGAATTGTAAGGTAGAGAGGAGCATGAGCTCAAGGCAATAAGTGCAATGTGTGTATAGGACCTCGGGAGGTAAAACTTAGGGCATGAATTATATTATGAGTAGGGGTCTTGGAGGATCCCAGTTTGATGAAAAGAGTTATGGTACTAAATATGTAGTGTTTAAAGGCATAAGTGTTGAGTATATACCCAGCCCCAGCCTGATGTGATTGTGTATTGCGAGTCTTTCACCTGCACCCTATCAGTGGTTCCCATGGGAGACCGTGCTTGTGGGGTGGTGGGATTACCGGGGATTGGCTATTTTTGTGTCTTTCACCAGTGGCCGATGGGCACTATTAGATCTCATATGTTTTGATGATAACAAATATTGGATCAATGATATAAAAGAATTTAATAACAAACAAATTAATTTGAACAAAGTAAATAAATGGCAAAACATTACTTGAAGTAAGCACTGGAGTAATGAGCAGATTTTGTAATGGCTTACTCGAGTGACTACTCGAGTAAGGGAAGCTGTTACTCGATTAAGCACTCAAGTAATCTTGAAGAATTTTGTCAAGAGAAGAACTATCAAAATTTGGAATAAGTTACTCGAGTATCAACTTGAGTAATCTGCAAAGTTATATGAACCATTACTCGAGTTGCTACTCGAGTAACACATGAGAAAAGTACTTGAGTTGCTACTCGAGTAACACATGAGAAAAGGCATTACTCGAGTAGCCACTCGAGTAACCAGGTCAAAAATCTTCCAGTAGCTCTCCACCAAGAAATGCAAAAATTTACTCGAGTAGCCATGCGAGAAAAAGCCTTTACTCGAGGGAGCACTCGAGTAATCTGCAGCGTTATTTGAAGCATTACTCGAGGGGTACCTTGAGTAATCAAGTAGGCAAACTCTCGGCCAAGATTTGAATGACATTACTCGAGGGAGTAATTGAGTAATCTGTAAACTTATTTGAAATTTACTCAAGGGCTCACATGAGTAACTTGTGAAGAAAAGACATGGCCACTTGAGTAATCTGGTATTTCCAAGTTTTGTGAGTTATCTTACTCCATGTCTTACCTGAGTAATATCTCATGAAAAATGTTGAATTACTCACTGCCATATTTTTGATAGGATTACTTGAGGGACTACTTGAGTAATGACCATGATCACTCAAGTAAAGCAGTCCAGAAATCATTTTTTAATCGAATGTTTATTGATTTGTTATCTATATGATTAACTCTTTATTGCACTAGTATCCTAAGTATATTTGTAGAGAAACAATGAAGAGATCATGCCAGGAGTAAAAAGTTAAATAAAAGGTCTGAATGCTCACCTACCGCTACCTACCACAAACAGATAATTTTCAAATTTGAAGAATGGTCAACCATTGCTGCGCGACTCTAACGAACATGTTTGAATTGCTTCCAACGGACATTGCAAATCATATATATATATATGGAGCATTCAAAGAACAGAGAATAACAACTAAGAACACATGAACATACTCTTAGTGCTTTGTTTTCTTATACTCAATCATTATATTTCGGTGATAATATATTTGTTTTGTGAGAGAGTTTTTCATTACAAATTCAATATTTGTTATTGAGACAACTTAAGGTTTGGAACCTTGAGTTGGGGATTTGATTACAACGTCTAAGGGGGAGCAAGTGTCCAGGTGAAGGAACTTGCTCTGTACTAAGGTGCCAAGAACCCACTGAATCTTGGAGAATATAGTGAAACTCTCAGAGACGCTTTGAGGATTGGACGCAGGTCAAAGTGGTTGTAGCCGAACCAGTATAACTCCCGGTGTACACTTCCGTGATATTTCTCTTTGCTCTCAACTGCTTTAAATATTCTGTCAATTTTCTTATACGCAACAAAATTTTTAGTATCACCTAATTCACCCCCCCTCTTGGGTGAAACGCTTGCATTAATAAGAACTGCCACTGTTCACCCTATTGAGGGATATGGGTGGGGTGTGATGAGAGTTCTCCACGTAGGCAATTTGGGTGAGGGACTGGGTCCCCATAAGTTGGTAAATTGGATAAGGATGGGATTGCGACGATTGATACTTCTGGCTAGCCACCTGGATAGAAGAGACTGATATTCCAGGTGGGATGTTATAGTAGGGTACTTTGGATAGAAGAGATTGAGATTTTGGTATGGCCAGATATTGTTGATGATGCCCAAAAGTCCCCGTTACCACTAGTGGGTGTACGGGTGAGGGAAATGTTATGAAAGCTGTTGGTTGTGCACAGTGAATCTGTGGTACATTAAGTTATTCCCGGAAGGGGAAAGTGACTTAATGACTAAGATTGAAAAGGCTTAAAGTCAGAAAGAATGGGCACAGTTTATCCGACTAGTGACTATGTGAGGTAAAGACTCTAGGGTTTGAAAACAGAGATCACATGCTTGTAAGAGTGTCTCCGGGTGCAAGAATTGGTGAAATGATTGAGAGAACGAAATTGAGCCATGAAGTATTTGTCTATTTAAAATTCTTGTGAGAATCAGACCTACGACGTACTGTTGATGTTCTGATAGCATCACTCGAGTGATCTGGGGTTCGAAAGAGTGGAAATTTAGTCATTTTGATGTTACCATTGTGTTCTAAATGAAAATGGTATGGGAATAGCCCTGGGTTGTGAATTTTGGGTCATTAAAACTCAAATTGCAAAACTGGATTTTATGCCTAATCAAGATTCCAGTGAGGTACCTTATTTGTGTGGTTTTTTTGGATAACCAGATGATGTTCAATAAAGATAAAACTTTTCGGAATCAAAGTAGACATATCAAACTTTAATTTTATAGGTAATTTGCATCATTTCGATTTGTACATTGGGAGTTTTGAATTTTTGAAATTTTCTAATGAAAACTGGGTAGAATTCTCGCAGTATGCAATAAATGACAAATCTGGGAATGTTATTTGTCCAACTGGCTATGAGGGATATTTTTCCTTGAAAATAGACTAACCAAGGGTCACATAGCCTTTAGAATCACTACAATTCAATTTTTGTATATAAAGATATGATTTTTCAAATTTGATGAAAAATTCTGGCAGTTTGGTCACTAATGCGAAAATTGAAGATGTATTGGTATAATGTAATATTGTTGAACTCTAAGGTTCGAAATTGGTCTTATTGACCACTTTGAATCCATAGTTGACTTGATTAAATATCTCTAATAATAACCAACTTGAGTCTTTTAATTAAAGAAGCATTAGATTAAGTAATAACCTGTCATCTATAATTCTAATTATAAGATTCAATATCTGCCTTGAGCACAAGAAATCTGTGCAAGAATAAGACCAAAAAGACCAAGTAGTGACTTTTTCTCTTATATCTTGTATAATTCTTTGTACGTATATGCTTATCATTCAATTGTGACAATTTCATGAACGTGAATTCTATTGTGAATGCTACCGTGAATGCTACTGTGTGACGAATGTCACTAATATGTATACAGCTGTGAAAGCTATCATATATAGCTGTGAAAGCCATCGTATATGGCTATGAAAGCCATGGTATACAGCTATGAAAGTCATCGTATACAGCTGTGAAAGTTATCAGGAATATGGCGAATGTAACGAATGTCACAAATGTGAATGCTACAGTGTATGCTACTATGAATTTTATGGTAATTGCTTCTTTGTGATAATTATTTACATGCTTTGTTAATTATATATCATATGAGTGAAATGCTACTACTGAGATTCAAATGAATCTCACTCTTTCTACTTGTTAACCTACAACCAAGGTAAGCGGATCGAAAGAAAAGTAGATAACGAAGGGCGGCTAGTGCTCCCTACTTAGAGACTAGAGTTTTGTGTTGGTTATCAATTTTTGAGGATGAACGTTGTAGGAAAAAATAAGGAGAGAGGATAGACTAGTGTACTAGGACAAATCCATATTCGGATCCGGGTCAAGGATCCAATGCTCCATAATAGTGCCCATACAATTATTAGACTACTAGAGCCTAATTGGGATTGGCACAATATATCACCAGAACAAGAAAGATGGTAGGAGAGAATAGATTGCTAGAAAATTCAATAGTATAGGTGAGGAATAACTGAAGGAGGCACCTCCTATTTATAGTGGTTTACGGTGGCCATTAATTAGGAAATGATGTCTACCCTTCTTGCCTTCCAAGTTTGTAATTAATTTAATTGATTCTCAATTAATTTCCTAATTGTGGTGACTTATTCGTTAGTTAAGAATACTATAACTAATACTGACTTATTCCTCAATATGCAATTAATGCTTATTTGATTCTTATTTGATTAGGCTACTTGTATCCTAATCAAATAGTCCGCCCTATCAAGGGCGAACTTGGACCCAAAGTCCAGCATCTCCCACACGTACTTTATGGGCCTCCTATCATGCGTTCGTTACTCTTTCCTATTTCATAATTGGCATCTGCTGTGACCACGTGGGCAAAAGCATCTTCAAGATTTGGTGCTTGCGATACTAGAAATCCCTCAC
This sequence comes from Inga leiocalycina, assembly GCA_963242795.1. Classification (NCBI taxonomy): domain Eukaryota; kingdom Viridiplantae; phylum Streptophyta; class Magnoliopsida; order Fabales; family Fabaceae; genus Inga; species Inga leiocalycina. Next base: position 38,763,259 of record OY725330.1, on the reverse strand, counting down.
ACAGAATCAGCATCCAAGGACACCCTTTATATCTATAAGCTATATATTCATTGCCTCAAATGCCTCAGATTCTCCCATACATACTACTCATGGCATATCTAATCCCTCTCGACTTAATATGTTAATTTACTCATATTGCCTTCTATGCACATAGTATCTGCACTTACAAGCTACACATAGAGCTAGTAAGGGGTCAACCATAGACACTAGCACATCTTATGTATCTACGAGTAAATCGTCCTTTTTGACTAAACATCAATCCATCTTGACTGGTCGCTTTCCTAGTTTATGACTGAAACGTATGTGATCATAGGGCTTCAGCTAATGTAGTTGTCACCAAAACCAAACTTTCATGATGTTGCCTAAGTCTTAAGGGCATTGTGGAAGGATCCTTCCTTCCTAGGACTCATACTATAGTAAACTAGGGATCTTTTACCTACATCCCATATTGCAGTCTAACTCTTGAGCATGTGCCGTATGAATTGCATGCTACTGTGAATGGTTTGTGGTGTACGTCGATTTCTTTCTCTTTCACCGTACAGACATTAATTCTAAAATGTACTCAATATTCAAACCAAAACTTTCTTTTTCACAATATCTCTTTTACAATATCATTTGTGAAAAAGAGTTCTTTGCCTGGCTACAAGTCTACATTCATGCTTTAATCCATTTTATATGTATATATACACATATGGATCTCATCTCAGTCTAACTAAGGTGACTCAAACACAAAGATTCTTCTTAACCATCTCATGGTGATCATTTGCTCGTCTTACCCTCTCATGCCCCTGCAAAACATGGGAAGGCGGCTGTTCATGTGAGTGAACCTACCTCTTTGGACCTTTATGACATACAAAATTGTATACCTTATATTCATTTACTCATAACATACATACTATTTCTTTTATCTTCATATAAAAGAAGTTTACGACCTTATATTTTATTTGCGCCCCAAGATTTTTCACTAACTGAATGAATATTAAGCAGCAGGCTCATGTAAGGGGAACTGCCAACATTCTATCAGCAAAATATCATTGAACTATCAATTTCCCTCTTTGAAAACATATCTCTCATAGAAATATATCAAACGTATGTTTCGCCTTGCTGTGATACTTAGGATCGTCATCATAAGATGCTACTGTTTGGATCCTTCTATCCACTATTCATTCCCAATTACTCATTGGAACTACTTTAGCCATATGGCACTTTGAATTATAATAGAACATGCTCTGTGTTCTATCTCCATAGATAACAGAAAAATACATTGTATATTTCCTTACTCCATTATCATATGCCTAGGTCTTGTATTGGAGTATCCTTTCAAAGGAAAGTTGTTGCCTTGACAACTTAATCTATGGTTATTCTCATTATCTATTTCACAGTAGGACTAAAAATAGCTTCAAAGTCTGACAAACAATATTTGGTCTTATGTACACCAATGTGTATATTTATATTACCAACCATAGTTTTACATGGGACTCTATCCACTTTTTCTATGTTGGATTCCTCATTGGACATGTAACCTCTTTAGGTTTGTGCCCTTGACTGTAAGGGTGTCTATAGGTTTATAGTTTGGCATCTTAAGATGCCTAAGGATCACACTTGTACATGTCTTAGGTGGTAAAGACTGTATCTTCCTTGTGCAATCTCCGTTTACCTTGTCATTCAAGATATTATTTGTTCAACCCATGTTTTTTTCAACTCAGAATTTGAGGACTCTATGATCCTTTATTCCTTTAACTCCCTTGACACTTGTTTCAGCTAAACATATGTCATTTGATAAAAGATGAATTCATAAAGAATCATCACTAGACCGTTTGGCACTTATGTAGTGTTCTTCGATTATCTCAAAGTTGGTGAGACTTTCACCTTATAAAACCTTAAATATTACTATTTAGGTGATTGTTTCTATTAGGCCCTTAAGCTACTTTATGTAGAGTTCATCATCCAATTTCTAAAATTTCCAAATTGGAAAGCAGCCTTTACATCATCTTGATGTAATTTCAAGACAAAGCTTGTTGTCATACCCAAAGTTCAAAGTTAAAACACACAACGGACAACCTTCCATTATAGTACCCCTTAGCCACTAAGTGTTTTAGGTTTTATATGCCCCCAATAGATTTGAGAACCTACTTGGTCCCGATCGCCTCCTAGCTAGGTAACAAATTGCCTAAACATATACTTGGCTAGTTCCAAAAAGAATCCATATCCTCCTGCATAACACTTTGCAATTCTTCTTAACTAGTCCTTCTAGTGTCTTTTAGACACTTATAGATAGTTATCATCACCTTCTAAATGATGAAGAGAGCATTTAATCCATTAGGGAATCTATCCCCTTATAGTCATTCACTAGATGAAAATTTGCTCTGAGGTGGATTTCATATTATTCTTTTCCTATATATGAGTGAGGTAATTCTCTTGTAACTTACCTCTTACCTCTTTCATTATGAAAATGGTTAAGTGAGGTAATTCTCTCATAACATACCTCTTACCTCTTTCATTATGAAAAAGATCTCAACCCTCCCACTCTGATTAGTGGACTTAGGAATACTTGGTTATTCCTTGTTATTGTGAACCCCTTAAAGAGATTCAATATGATTAATGCCCATATTTCCTGCTAGGAAATATGGGTTTTATGAATGTTGCGTCCCTCAACTCTCTTATAGTCCTTAAGGAGCTATCATTTTCACTAATAAAGATGTATCTTGTGAAATTCTCAGGTCATCTCACAAAGAGATACCTTGTATACCTTGACCCCATTCTTCCTTACTCATAGGAAGAATTATGGATATAAAGTTACTAACCCTTATTGTCTTAACAAACTTGGGCCTGATCTAAGGCCTACCTGTGATTTATAGGGTAAGGTCATGACTGACATAAAGGGCATTTGTTTAAGTGGGAAGATAATAACTATGAGTTTACATACCAACATATGGATGATAGTTTCACTTATGCCATTATTTACTTAACCATGTCAAGGCGAGGTCTATCTCTTCATTTCAACAACTCTATTATGTTGAAGGGTTTTAGGTATTGATAGTTGCCAAACAATTCCTTTCGTGTACACAAAGCAGCTTGAACTAATCACGTGGGTATCCTTAACCCTTGTTAGTTCGCAAGGTCTTATCCTTTAAGTTTAACTTATTCCTAACAAGATTTAGCCATTATTTAATAGCTTCAAACTTGCCAAAAATCCAGTAAACATAATTGTATTTCGAGTAAATGTCCATGACATTAATGAAACACAAAGCTTTGTGTTTTTCCCTTATGTTCATTTGGTTTACAAACATCATAGTTTGCTAATTGCAGAGGATATCTTCTCAAATGTTTCTTTATCTTTCTTGCCAGATAGACTAAGTTCTCAACTTACTCACAAGAGTATTAACCTTTTAGCATACATTATTTAGAAAATTCTCTTTTACTAGTTTGATCAATTCTTTCGATCAATGTGTGTATGTGGCAAGAAATGGATTTATTATCCCTAAAAGGAAACATCAAAATCCAACAAAGGATTTGAGAGTCACAGTCCCATCGATCCTTAACTAAAAATATAGCAAAGATGTGATTTTGTTTTTAATTACATGGAGTGAATCAAGGTGGTTTATATATGTAAAGTTAACGTGCAAGTCCCAATCCCTTAATTCTTTCTCTTTCTAGCTTTACATCTGACATGAAGCCACATGCTTCTGTGAAATATCCACTACTCATATAGATTCCTACTTCTACAATCGTAAATGATTATTAATGAATCCTTTTATCTTTGTAGAAACCATTGACCTCTTCTAGATCAAGTTTACTTTATAGGTTTCATGCCCTTAGGCTTAGAGGATGAATCCTCACACTCTTTAGCTATTTTTGTCTGACTGATAGATCTTGGATCCTTCAGTCTTTCACACTCAAGTTTAGAGTGGTGAATCATATTACTGAAAGGTCACAATATGCATATCAGGGGCAATATTTGCTTTCGTATATTCCCACTCACTAGAAGAGGTGGGTTACTCCCACTTACTGGGAGATATAGCTTATTCCCACTCACTAGGAGACGTCTTATCACAACATACACTTGTTGTTTGTTAGAAAGAACCAGGCATTATATTTGTCTCAACTTCTTAGTTTGACAGTTGCCTCGAGTGTTGCCTAATTGACATGTTAGGACTATGTTAAAACTTAACTTAGTTTTATTGTTATGAAAGAAGATCATCAATTCCATTGTCTTCTAACACTATCCAAATTGCTTGGATAAAGTTATATTGCTTATACTATCATAAGAATGAGCAATGTTCTTCTTTCTATACTTGATAGCATAAAGTTTTTGTATCCTTCTGATGCTTCAGCCTTTAAATGCTAAAGACTAGTTGGCAGGATGTCCTTGACATCTCATTCTTCCTGAATGAAAAAAGATTTGAGAGTTTCTAATTCCATAGATATTTTATTGAGCTTGTCTTCATAAGCTCAGTCAAATAGACTTGATCACAATTGGTTACTTAGACGATTATGGTATACAAATCATATTTGTTCAAATAAGACAAAGGATAATTAGATAATAAGTTCACTAGTTTCATGTTCAGGAGACAACTATGTTGACTCCCATCCCACTCATGCTAGTTAGTTCATCACCCTCTTAACCATAGTCTTCATTGAACACTTTCCCCTTTGGATTTCTAGACACATTCTATAAACTCCCACTCAATCAAAGACAGTTATATCTAATCAACATGAATGTTCATGAAAACAAGAAGAGAATATACTTAATTCAATTCTAAAAAGCAAAGAATTTAATCTTAAATTCAATGAAAAAGAACATTCAAAAAGTTATAAAAACTTTGCCTTATATTATTGTCTCTTAACTAGGGTCTCCCTCTTATAGGCCCTTCTAACCATATGAACTCATGTAGCATCTAGCTAAAATGTCAAGCTCCCCTTTGCCATGTTTACATCCACTCACTTGGATGTATTTGCAACATACCTCCCACTTGATGAGATGATTCTCACATCTCTATCTGTCTTATCCTTTGTCACAACATTTGTGATAAAGGGTTAACTTTAGAAGTCACTGCTTCAATCCCAGTTGAATCAATGTGGTTAGAAGCATGGGAAGACTTATCATTATTCAATAATTTTAAGTTGCTACAATTTTCAGGTTTTACTGCTAAAAGTTTGAGTCAAGGTAGGATAGGATCTTATATTCAAAAACTTATTTAAATAATCTCTCACTTTAAAGAATCTTTTAGCATTAACCTTATGTTGCAGCTGAAATACTCTTAAAAAGTAAGCCAACCTATCCCAAAAACAATAGATTCATCATTGACTAAATTTCAACATTTTTGGGAATCTCTAAGTACATATAAGCACCTTTTTGACTCAAAATAGATCCAAACATGCTTCAAATATATGCACATTATATATCAAATTGAAGCTCTCAAATTTAGTGATTTTTATGAAGAAACCGCAACTCAATTAGAGGTCTCACGTGTTCTCATCTGCCCCTAGAAGGTGTTTGGATCAAAAAATCTTAAAAAATTAGAAAACTCCAGTGAAACCCACTCTCAGAGGTGCCGTGTGTAAGCCACGTGCTGCCTTATGGACTTCATTTAGTGACATGCATCAGATCACTTGATGCGACACGCCATCCTCTCTCTGACGATACCCGCCACGTGTCAAACAGTGGCCTTAGTAGGCTCCATGAGCCACTTGTCAATTTCTGGCCTTTTCTTTGGGTCAACAGTTAACCATTGACCAGTCCATGCTAACTGTTATCAATGACGTGCTGCTGACGTGTCTCGATTAATGTGGCTAGTCAATAGATGACATGGTGTGATGTTGACCGATGACTAGCCTTAATGACACGGCACCTTACACTGACGTGGCACTCCCTTATTGGTGCCATGTGGCTCAGTTGACAAATGATGTGGCCGTTGACTACCACGTCATCATCTTCAACCTATAGCCTTGTCAACCCAACTAGGTTAGATCTCCGGTGGGTCATCGTGACACGCAACCCGCAAACTTTAGAAGGCTATATCTCCCTTAGTTTAGCTCTATTTTTCATATTCTTGGTGTTGTTGGAATCGTAGTTGAACAAACTACAAATCCATGGCTTTTATTTGATCTAGAAATGTCTTTTTCATTGATCAAATCGTGAGTCAATTTGAGACAACAACAAGCGACCTGCCAACTTCTTTCTTTCATTTCTCCCTCATCCGAACTTCGTTTGACGCATCCTAAGTGTCGTTGGAATCGTCTCTTCGAGCTCTACAAAACCATGCCCTTACCTTAGGCAAAAATACTTAGTTTCGAACACCTAATTTTTTCTCGACGTCAATGGTGCTATGTAATGTGACTTCGATATGAGTCATCTGTGTTTCAAAAACTTTCCTAGCTCTTGAGGGTTAAAGTCTCTTGTTTTTTGTTCCACATAGGTTTCAAAAACTCAACCATTAAGAAATCAAAGAAGTTAGGAGGAGAAGAAGAATAAAGCTTTGAGCCATGAATTATATATATATATATATAAGATAACCAGAGGAGCAAACAATATTCGACTAGCATGCATTCAATATATATTCATAACACGAAGCAACAAATATATATCATGCCTGAAGCTTTAAAATATGTAGAAGCAAAAAATATATAATACATGTTCACGTTTTTGCAAAAGTCATAGGCCCAGATTCCCAAAAGTATTCACATATGAACTAGAGAACATGCATATCAAAAAAAATTCAAGCAATAGAATCTAAGGATATAAAGATTGAAAAAAAAATCACGCTTAGCCATTTCATATTCACAAGCTCACATTATTACATATTCACATTAAGCAATGAAACTATATATCTTTTGTAACAAAATATGAGAAAAGAGTAGGCCAAAGAGTATGCATGCGATATTAGCATATATATATATATATATATGTATGTGTATATTTATAAATAAGAGGAGAAGAAATAAGCACAATATATATTTTATATGTACAGTAGCATAGCGGAAAAAATATGATGGAGAGATATAAACAAATTATATCACATAATTATTCACATAGAATAATCACAACCATAGGATCAACATGCTTTGATGCCAATATAGGAAAAAATAAGGAGAGAGAATAAACTAGCGTACCGGGGCGAATCCATGTTTGGATCCGGCTCAAGGCTCGAATGCTCTATAATAATGCCCACACAATTATTAGACTAAAGAGCCTAATTGGGATTGGCACAGCAGATCATCAAAACAAGAAAGATGGTAGGAGAGAAGAGATTGCTAGAAAACTCAATAACAGGGGTGAGAAATAACTGAAGGAGGCGCCTCCTATTTATAGTGGTTTAGGGTGGCCATTAATTAGGAAATGATATCCACCCTTCTTGCCTTCCAAGTAAGTAATTAATTTAATTGATTCTCAATTAATTTCCTAATTACGGTGACTTATTCCTTAATTAACAATCCCATAATTAATACTGACTTATTCCCTAATATGCAACTAATGCTGATTTGATTCTTATTTGATTAGGATATAAGGTAGCCTAATCAAATAGTCCAACCCATCAAGGGCTGACTTAGACCCAAAGTCCAACAATTGTATATATTGTATATGATATAAACTTGTGAAGTTGTATGTAATCCCCAGTATGGGAACTAAAATGGGTGATTATACCTTATAGACCCTACTAGTTTGAGTACAAGCTGAGAGTTTGTCCAAAAATTTTGTTAACCACTCTAATATTAATAAATGGAACCAAACCTAGCAAGCCAAATATGTTTGGTAAAAAGGAAATGAGACCACGTTAATCATGTTTTAAAAAGCTTTGAAAACCCACTTTGTCACAAGACCATATCCTGTCTTGAAGTCAGAACCTTTAATGAGTTTTAAATTATCCTTTGATATCCCGTTTATTCCATAACAATTTTCGAACCATGTTAACATCTTCCAAGGAAGGGGTTTACATTTTTTGTATCAGAGCTAAAGTTCCTAGCAGGGGTAGGTTTTGCTAGCATAGTTGCCATAGTTCTTTGTCTTAGTAATGGTAGTTAACCCATGATTGTTTGTTGTATACACATAAATGTTCCTATTCTTAGCTGGTATGTGAGTTTTAAGGAATAATTGAATACATTCAATATGATATTGATGTGTTGAATCATTTGTAAGGTGAATAGAAATAATGGTTCACCCAAAGATTTGATGTGTGTAACCGAAGGTGGAAAAGATAAACCATAATCCACCTGATCCTATACAACAAATGATGGGTATATTAATGGAGTAGCGAGATATGATTCATGAATTAAGGGATGAAATTTGAGAGCTAAAAGCAAAATAGAATGAAGACAGAGTCCAATCGACACAAGGAGAGACAAATCATGAAGAAACAACAGAAGGGTCGACTCGACCTCTGGAGTCACCATCGCACACAGAACCAAATCAGGAATCACATGAGATGCCAGCCTAAAATGAGAGAGATCTACAGTTCTGTGTCTCTAAATTTTGTAAGTATCAGCCTCCAGCATTCAGGGGAAGATTTAACCCCCCAAGTAATAAAAGATTGGTTGATTCGACTAGAGAAGATCTTTAGAGGGAGATGCTAATAGGTGATGGCAAAACATAGTTTTGAGACTGCAAACCTGAGATGTGCTTATGACTTGGGAGTTGTTCCAGGAACAATTCAATGATAAATACTTTTTCAAGTCTGTAAGGCTCGAAAAGGAATCAGAGTTCCTATTGATAAAGTAGAGTAGTGAAGAGACTTTTGATGATTATCTCTCTTGATTTATCTGATTGACTCGTTAGTCCTCGTACTCTCTACACATGGATGATGAGCAGTAGAGCTCTGACAAGTTGATTCAAGTATTGAGGCGTGAAATAAGGAAAAGTTTAGCCTCCTAACAGTTCACTAAATTTAATAAAGTGTTAGAGGAGTGCTAAATTATAGAGAACAATTTGAGGGATCTATACCCAGCCAAGGGTGGTAGCAGTCACGAGAAGCCTAGTAAAGGAAATTCTTCCTAGAAGTGGAATGGGCAAGAATCCTTATCTAAGGGTGGCAATAATAAACCCTACCAACCTAAGGATTGCGAGAACCAGAGACCCCTAGTGACATGGTGATACCCTTGTTGTGGCAGGGCACATAAGGTAGAACATATTCATATTGGAAATTGTGCCCTAAGGGTCAATCAATGTACTTTGAATTTTTTAATTTAATGAATTTTCTTTATTACGCTATCATATTATTTGCATGTTTTATGGTTTTAGAATTTCCAGAGGTGGCGTTTTGAGTCATCTTCCAAGAATAAAAGTTGTAGAATCAAAGAAAGAACCTAGAGCAAGAGGTGAATATTAGCTTCAAATTAAGTTATGTGTTGTATAGGGTAAATGAGTATTTTGACATGTGTAATACTGCCCTGATTCTGTCCAAGTTAGGGTTTGGAGAAGTCATGGTGATTTGGTATATTTGGTGTTTTATGATGATTAGGAACCATATGAAACAAGTTTGATGCTCAAATTTGGAGTTTGGAAATTTTTGGAATTTTGTTGATTTTTCTGACCAAAATAAGACATAGAAAGAGTGAAAATTTGGTCATTTTGATGTTACCATTGTGTTCTACATGTAAAATGGTATGGGAATAGCCCCGGGTTATGAATTTTGAGTCATTGAAACTCAAAATGCAAAACTGGATTTTCTGCCCGAACAGGATTCTAGCGAGGCACCCTATTTGTGTGGTGCTTTTGGATAACCAAATGATGATCAATTATGGTGAAGCTTTCCAAAATACAAGTAGATATATCAAACTTTAATTTGGTAGAACATTTGAGTAATTTTGATTTTTACACTGGGAGTTATGAATTTTTGAAGTTTTCTCATGAAAATTAGGTTGAATTCTGGCAGTGTGCAATAAATGACAAATATGGGAATGTTGTGGGTCTAACTGGCTGTGGGTGATATTTTTCCTTGAAAATAGACTAACTAACAGTCATATATCCTTTGGAATGACTACAATTTGATTTTGTTACATAAAGATATGATTTTTTAAAGTTGATGAAAAATTCTGGCAGTTTGGTCACTTATGTGAAAAATGAAGATGCAATAGCATAATGTAATATTGTTGAACTCTAAGATTAGAAATTTGCCTTTTAGCCTATTAACCACTTTAACTCCTTAGTTGACTTGATTAAATATCTCTAATGATAACAAACTTAAGTGTTTGAAATAAAGAAGAATTAGATTAAGTAATAACATGTCATCCGTAATTCTAATTATAGGATTCGATATATGCCCTAAGCGCAAGAAATCTATGCAAGAACAAGACCGGAAAGATAAAGGTAGTGACTTTTCCTCTTATATCATGTATAATGCTTTGTATGTATGTACTTATCATTGAATTATGATGAATGTCACGAAAGTGAATGCTATTATTAATGCTGCTATGTGATGAATGTCATGAATGTGTATACAGCTATGAAAGCTATCATATATAGCTGTGAAAGCTATCATATATAACTGTGAAAGCCATCGCATACAGCTGTGAAAGCTGTCATATACAGCTATGAGAGTTGTCGTGGATATGGTAGAGGTGACAAATGTCTTGAATGTGAATGATACTATGTATACTGTGCTAATTGCTGCTTCTTGATAATTACTTACATGCTTTGTTAATTATATATCATATCAGTAAAATGTTGCTATTGAGATTCATATGAATCTCATACTTTCCATTTATTAACCTACAGCCAGGGCAAGCGAATCGAAGGAGAAGTAGGTAACGAAAGGTGGTTAGCGCTCCTGACTTGGGACTAGGGTTTTATGTTTGTTATCAGTTTTGGCGATGAATGTATATATTGTATATGATATAAACCTATGAAGTTGTATGTAATCCCCAATATGGAAACTAAAAGAGGCGATTATACTTTGTAGACCTACTAGTTTTAGTATACCCCAAGAGTTCATTGGGGAAATTTTGTTGAGCACTTTGTTATAATGACTGGAACCAAACCAAGGAAGCCAAATATATTTGGTCAAGCCAAAACGGGACCATGTTAATCATGTTTTGAAAATTTTTGAAAACCCACTTTATTGTAGGACCAAATTCTGTCTTGAAACTGGAACCTTTAATGAGTTTTAAATTATCCTTTGGTCTTCCATTTAGTCCATAACACGTTTTTGAATCATATTAATGGTTTCCAATGAAGGGGGTTACAATGGTATACTGATATGGTACTGATTATACAGTGACAGAATATATGCATGGATTGGGGTGCTAAAGAGGTAAATCCTCTTAGTCTTTGAATCAGCCCTTGTAAGATTTAGGAATACTTGAGGGTAGCAAGTAGTGCAATATTAGGAGAAGATTGATATTGTCAAGAGAGGTCCAACCAAATACTTTTGGGACTTCATGGAGCATATTACTAATTTGGTATAGTGGTACATGTACAGAAACTGATATAGGGCCCAATCATTATATTTTTGGCTACTAGAGGTAGCCAGCACATCTTTTTAGGTAAAGGTAGTCTTATGGTATTGGTGGTCAGGAGTAGCTAGAGTCAGTATTTGCGCTTTGGCTTAGGTACACGAAAGTTAAGCATGCTCAATCAAGGGAAATCTTAGGATAGGTGAACTCCAAGGAAGTTAAGTTGGCAAGGTCATAGAGACTTGAGGAATAGTTATTATCTTAAGGTTTCTCCATGACTAATAATCATTTGAGTTGGATGATTTAAATGATGTTTAGAAGCATGGAGATGTTGACGATGTAAGTATAAATTTTAATTTGAATTGTTTCTGTTACAGTAATTACTGCTCAAAAAAGTTCACTTGATGAAGTTATGGAAACTCGAGGTATAGTAATTGTTTTGAGATTTCTCCATGCTAAATCACGATATTAATTAGTTATGACATACAATACTACATGATAATTTTTAGTATGTATGTTGGGAATGATTGAGGTAGAATGATCTTTGGCTTAATTGATTTTGAGGTTATAGATCTAGAATGAAATTAAATGATGGATTGTAAATCAAGAATCAATGTTGAGGCATAGGTTCGAAGAACGCTGAAATGGCTCAGAGTGTTTAAGGTATGGAATATAGCTAAGAATGATATTTTATGATATCTGAGCAATGATTAGGGGTGATTATGTCATATATCAATCCTAGAGGATTTGATCTTATGATACTGAAGGTTAAGAATAAGCTTGAATTTGATCTAAGATAAAATAATGCTTAGGTCGGAATGTGAGTTTGTTGCATTATGGTTCTGTTTCATGATGAAAGTTTGAACCTTATGAATAGTGTTGAACCTTTATTACTGTTTCGAGAATATTACCCAAATACCGTGAAGGTTGGAATAGGTGTTATTGATCCTGATTCTTAGCAAACCTATCGAATATACTTAAGGAAAAAGATTTCCAATTTGAGTGATGTTGAGGTTCTAGATTTCATGATGAACCAAAAGGTTGGGTTAGAGACCCTAGGCTATAAAATCTTACATGCCAGATATGTTGTAGTGGATTTCTGTGTCCTAAGGCTGGCAAATCCATTCATAATTTTGTTGGGTTAGTGATTATCCGTGGAATAAAGGAATAAGATTCTTATGGATATGAATCCTTGCAGAAAGGGATGTTGAAAATTTTGCTAGCTGTTAAGTCTAGCATAGGGAAAGATTATGATTATAATATATTTCCTTAAAAGATTGATTAAGGTGATAGCTCTCTGATAAGATGAGAGAAAGAAATTGATCTGCCTGCCATTCCATTAACTTGAGGCTTTAATAGGAGTCGATTGGTGGATGGCAGATAGTATAGTGAAAGGTATGAATAAAGAAGAACATAAGAGGGACCTAAGAGTAGTACTAAGACATTGTGGGACAACATGTCAGGAATTGTCAAAAATTGGGACCTATCAGATCCTAACCAAGTGAAATCAACATTGAATTGAAATAGGCCAGTAACTGGCACAAAGGAACACAGATTGTGGGTACAGTTAGGTGTTGTGGGAGGTTCCTGTAGAGCTTCTATTAAATCGTCTAGACATTATTAACACTCATATGAGGAGATAGACTTTAAAGTGGGTAGCAGAAGCATAGTAAATATATGTGTAATCTTTGGGCACCAATGATTGACTCTAAGTAATTGGACTCAATATGTATTCGGCAAAGGTGATAAACTGTATGTGCTTAGGCTATGAGACCAGATAGACTAATATGTCCTTAGGCTGGTAGCATATTATGTATTTGAAAATTTTGACTAGTAGAGGCTTGAGGCGGTAAGACCCGATATGCAAATTTGCATAGGGGGTTGTCCCTGGGCTATAAGACATTGGACAAGTATGTCCAAGGTATGTCGTGAGGCTGACAGAACATTCAAACTATACTAAGTTGTAGCTGAGGCATTGAGACCAATGTAACCAAGCACTTTGGTGTGCCTAGGCAGTGAGGTTCAGGGCTTGTTATGATTATAACCTAATAAACCCCCAAGCACCTATGTGGCAGAGGCCCTCTATGTAAAGGAGGGCACCATCCTTCCTTGGTAAGAGTCCTATATGGGAGAAGGCCTTTAATGATTCCCAAGCTGGTATCTAGGGCCTTGAGTTAAGACCCTATGTGTCAAGGGGTACCGTTACATAAAAAGGTGATTGTGTGATTCGGGCGAAGTCCTGAAGAGGCTGTGAGGCCTAAGGAACCAACTGTTGAGGGAATGGACTAGCAGGTCCTATGTTTGATTGCATGCTACATACTGTGTACTAAATGAATGAGAATACTGAATGATGATACAAAATACTATCTGAGATCTTTGATGACAAAATGATGATTGTGTTGCATGCTCGATGAGCTTACATACAAAAGAAATAGATTGACTACGATCATTATGTTGCACGGCTTGTGAGCCTATATATGATAAAGGGATAGAATGAGTGAAAATAAGTGATCCCCAAGTTGTAGACGTTCCAATTTTGAGGGTAAAATTTATTGAACAAGGGGAGAAATATAATATCTCAAATTTTGGAATTAGAGGCTTGGGAATAAGCCTGAATCAAATGGATTACTAAGCCCAAGTTTAGCAAGAGTCCTAGGAATGAGGATTTGTTGCCAGTGAAATTTTCCTATAAGCCAGTGACATTGTTATATGGTTTTGGATTATTTGGAGCCGTACACAAGGAGTTATAAATTTTTGAAGTTAGTCCAGAAAAGCTGTCTATTTTCTGGAATAGAGTCAAAAAACTTAAATTCTGGGAATTTTGTAATTCCAATTAGCTAAAGACTATATTTATTCATGAAACTAGACTCAATAAGGGTTCTATAACCTTTTAAATCAATCCAATTCAATATTTACAAATTTAGTTATGCTTTTTCAAACATTTGGCAGAAAATCTACCAGAATTTGCCATTATTCCAAAAATAAAAAAATGTTATAGCGAATGTTGTAATCATGGGATAAATGGAGAAAAGTCAATTGGGCTAATTGAAGGGAGGAGAGGACTAGTCTAATTTCAATTGGGCTTATGAAATCAAGTTTCATGTAGATAGAGTTTATGTACATATGCCTCAAAAGTCAACATTTTGGAAATTTAGGTAATTAAATAAATGAAGGAAAATGGGATATTTTTAAAACACTTATCCCTTCATCTTTCCTCCATTTCAGGTCAGCCATCTAAGAGAAGAGAGAGAGAGAGCTTGAAAACCTAGAGAGAAGGAGGAGAAAACTGTAAGGTAAGTCTTGGTTGTTCTTTGTGATTAAGCTTCTAAATTGTATATTCCTTCCTCTAACCCTTTCTTTTGCATGAATCAAGGTGTTTTTGAAGCAAAATCCTAGGGTTTGTAGAGGCTTAAATTTCGACCATGTGGGATAAAGAAAGATAACCCAAAGGTAACTCTATAAACTTTCATCTTTGGTTGCTATGGATGTTGTTGCTGGTTTAATCGGCGATTTTGTGGTTGATTTGTTGTGGATTTTGTAACACCTTAAATTTATATTCACCAAAGATATTGTAATTATTTGAGAAATTCAATAAAATAGTGAATATTCAGGAATTTGGAATTTATGAATTTTATAAATGTTCATATTCCTGAGAAAATAGGCAAAAATAATTATGGAATTAATTTGGTTGATTTCAAAAGCCCAATATTAAGGTCCAAAAATGGTGAAATAATAGAGAAAATATTTGGTCCAAAAATAAATGATAATTGGCCAAATAAAAAGAAGAAAAAAATTAGATTAAAACGGTAATAGCAAAATTGTAATTTTACCAATGTAGCGCAAAATTAATTATTTTCTGATTAATTGAAGTTAATTTCAATTAATTAAGGAAATAAAGGGAAAAAATATATTTAAAGCATTTTGGTCAAATAAATATGAAGTTATGGAAAATTTGAGCAAAAATGTGAATTTGACCAAAATTGTGACTTTACATGTATACATTACTTGAACAAGTTGTAAAGTCAATTGAGCCCAAAGAATAGGACCCATAGGTGTCTCCTACATGTAACATGAAGAAGGAAATATTGGTTGGGCTTAATGAGCATAGTTACATGTACATAGTAATTTATGTGCATAAAGTCCAATTCTTGAAATTTTTGGAAAATTAGTAAATGATTAAAATATAATATAAGATAAAAGCATATTTCTTCTTCCTCTTCAGCCCAAACTGACGTGCTTCAGTAGCCATAGAGAGAGATGGGGTTGAGAAATTTTAAAGAGAGAAAGTAAAGAAAACTTAAGAGGTAGGTTGATTTCTTCACTGAATTTGTACCTAACGCGTATAACTCTACTCCTAAGCTATTCGTCTATGTTCTTCATGGTTTGGGAAGCTTAAATTTCATGTATAGAAGGATTAGGGTTTCAACTGCAATAGGGGAGAGCCAGAGGAAGTGAAAGGTAACATTTAAACCTTCAAATATTAATTGTTTTGGCTATTGTGATGGATTTAATCAGTAAAATTTCGCCGAATTCTCTTTGTTTGTGAAATTGGAAAATGGGTTGTGAGGGCTGTTATGCTACCAAAATTTGTACTAAATGATAGTTATAATGTAATTTAATAGTTAATAATGTGATTAGGAATGAAATGGAACACGTCTGCGAAGCCAGAGTCAGAAAACCATAATTCTTTCCCGGGTGATTGAACATTTTGGCTAAGGTAATTTTAGGGGGTTAAATTTGGATTTTCAATGATTTTATGATTCCATTGAGTTCAAGAAAGAAATTAGGTGGGGTTACAGTTGGTCACTTTTTCGAAAAGCCTGAAAAAGCATAATTACATAAATGCCCCTGAAACCCTAAAATAAGGGCTGCCAAGGGCAATTTTATCATTTAGAAGTGAATTTGGTAATTTCGAGTCTAAAAATGTATTTCTTGGCTAAAAATATGTTAAACTACCATATGTCAAAATTTCGGGAAAACTATGGTCAAACCAGGTACAGCGGGGTTAGCCCGGGTACCTGGGAGCATTTTAGTAAATTCTCACCATAGGCTAATATATCCACGATAAACACTATGGAAGTGTCTAAAATGGTATATGAATGGGTCTTAACCTACTTCTTGTACATTTGACATTTTAGGACCAAGTTGGGAGCCTAAGCTTCTCAAGTTTTACAACGTACACGATCTGAAACAAGAAAAGGGTTAAGTTAGGGACTACAATCTCTCATATACTATGCGACTATTTATATGCTAAGTGTTATTATATTTTGTGATATGTTAGAGGCACATTACTGAGCTATGGTCTAGAAACCAGCTAAGCTATAATGGTATTACCTAGCTGTAGTCAGGGACTCGGCTGAGGTACACGCAGGGGTTCTGAATGGACAGTTAGCCCTAAGTTTTGTGTACACACATGATTTATGTGAAATTTCATTTGACATTATATGCAGCATTGCTTATTTAATTCTCACATTTTATATGTCCATCGTATCTTACTACTGGGATTATTTGGGATCTCACCTCTTTCTCAAAACAAAAATGTCTCAGCAGGTCCAACCAGCTCAAAAGGAAAGAACATAGTTACAGGGAACTAACAAGCACATTTCTCGATACAAGGATCATGGTTATATATATAGTCTGTATTTTGGAATATGTTTGGATATTCTGTTCATATTTGTAAATATTGCTAAACTCTATATGGTTAACTCTAGTCCGTAAAGAAATGCTTTTATCAATATATTTGTATTTTTATGTATGCCTGCAGAACCTGGTCTCTATTACTCTGTGAATATCAAAATGAAAACAGGTGTAGGCATTTTTGGTATCGAAGATAATAAGTGGTTATCGCATTATCAGAATGGTATACTGATATAGTTTTGTTTGCATGATGACAGGGTCATGAGTAGCTCAAGTGAGACATCTAAGGGAGATTCATTAGTAAACCATCAACTACTGGACAGTGTATCCTTGATAGGCAGCTGTCTATAGAGTACTATGGGCTCGATGGTGTGTGCATGAGACAGACAGCACAAAAGAGATTGATGGTGCTGGCGGTGTATGGATCGAAACTAAGGCTGGCATCCCAGGGTGGTCATAGTCAAGGAGACAAGAGAGTATCCAGAAGAGGACCTCGACGAGGATCTGGAGGAGTACTAGGAGGATGAGTCAAGAGACAGTGAGCCTTGGGCCAGCACGGTAAAGGTGGGATATGACCAACAGCCATATCATGAGCTGTGGCACTATGTCTTCGACAGATATTGCAGAGCCCAGCAAGCTCAGGCCATACTTGTTAGATGTTACTTTGTGTTCCTAGCTAGAGTCTGATTCCTATATGTCATCCCAGAGCAGTTGCAAGTCAGAGTGCAAGTTGTGTTTTAGTTTGTACCACACTAGATTTCTTCCCAAACTCTGTATTTTGGAATCGGCATAAGAACAACATTATCGAGCGGGGTCTAAATAGGAACATTTACAAGTTTCTGGATCATATAGATGACCTGGTTTAGAGATTCATGTACAATAACTGACATGGGACTAGGTGGCATATTTTGGGTGACTAGGGATGACTAGCACATCATACTAGACAAGGGCAGTCAGGTGGAACCAACGGACTGAAAAGGATTTAGACGGAGTCGGTATTTTGGGAGGGTACAAAAAAAGTTAATCTTGCTCAACCCAGGGAAATCCTAGGATGGGTGACCCACTGGGAGGTGCATGTAACTTAGGGAAATGTAATGTCAAATGATTAACATGTCATATATAGTAGTTTATAGGATATTTGATGTTTTTGTTTCTCTATAACTACTGTAAATAGTTGTTGTATGCTGTGTATGACATGTCTGTGTATCCTGACTTTTATGAAATGAAAAAAATGCCCTTGAACTTATATGAAATGTAATTCTTCTCTATTTTCATTTAGTTTGAAATATAGAGATAATGCGTGGTAGGCTATGAGGTAAAGGCTGAGGACAAGTTAGAACCGGGGGTCAGGAAGGTAACCATGAGGAAGATCCAAGGTCTGACCCTATATGTAATACCCCGAATTTTGAGACTCGAGGCTAGAGAATAAGCCTGAGATTAGTGGATTGCTAAGCCCTGGTTTAGCAAGATCCCAAATTGTGATTAAGGGTTAATGACTCCAAAAGTGGATGTGGTTAGTGATAAATAGCCCTTTTGGAGAATATGATGTGATTTGGTACTCGAATGTGAATTGTGTTGACATGTTGAGATTGTTGTGAGAACATGTCAATGAGATGTGAATTTGATTGATTTGGTGTTTCCAATGGATTCCTAGTGAAAATTTGGAAATGTTATGTTAGTAGTGTTATGCTGCCAAAATTTGTACTAAATGGTAGTTGTAACCTAATGGAATAGTCAATAAAGTGGTTAGGAGTAGAAAGGACCACATTTACGGAGCCGAAACCGAAAAACCCCAATTTTTCCTGGGGAATTGAGAATTTCGGCCAAGGCTAGTTTGGAGGGGTTAGAGATGGATTTTCAATGATTTGATGATTCCATTGAGTTCAGGAGCGAAAATTAGGTGGAGTTATAGGTGGTCACTGTAACACCCTGCCTTTAATCATGTAATTATAATTCGATATTAGATAATTAAAGTAGATTAGAGACCTTCGGATAACTTAAACTCATTTCAATCTCCTACTTTGTAGTAGGGTTTTCACAAAATCATTCAAAATCTCTTTCCTGTTCCTGGTCTCCATTTCAAAATTCGAATATAATCACCTGTGCAGTTTATCTACATTCACGTATGACAGAGTGTAAAACCAAATCCCCGGCAACTCCCGGGTTCTATACATATATAACCTGAGGTTTAAGTATCCACTAGGGGATTACATCCAAAATCGAATGTACTATTCATATTTCAGAATATACAGTAATCCCGAATTCAAAAGAAATAACCAACATTTCCTGTAATACCCCGAATTTTGGGATTGGAGGCTTGGGAATAAGCCTAAATTAAGTGGAATGCTAAGCCCCAATTTAGGAGGAGCCCAAATTTATCCCCTAATGATTCTTATATCTTTGGAGTATTAAGAAAGTAAAATGGTGAATTTTGGAGAAAGTAATTATGTTTTTGGTGAAATCGCCTATGAGGTAGTTAGCTTGTGATATGATTTTAAATGACCAAATGATGACAAAAAATTATGGAAATTTATAGAATGAAAGTAGACATCCTAAGCTTTAATTTGATAGGTCATATGACTCAATTAGAGCTATACACAAAAAGATATGAATTTTTGAAGTCAGCACAGAAAAACTGTAAAATTTCTGGAACAATATGCAAAGATTGAAATTCTGGGAATTTTGTAATTCCATTAAGCAAAATTATATATTTTTCCTTGGAACTAGACTCAATAAGGGTTCTATAGGCTTTGGAATCACTTCAATTCAATTTTTCTAGAATTAGTTATGATGTTTCAAAGTTTGGACAGAAATCTGCCAGAATTTCTGAAAAAATCCGAAAATGGAAAATTGTTGATGACATAAGCAATGACATAGGCATAAGATTATTAAAGCAACATCATCTTCCTCCTACAGCATTTCGACGCCATTCTGCAACCTAAATAAAGAAAACGAGTTGAGAGGGTTTTGGGATAAAAGGAGAAGAGAACTCGCAAGGTAAGCCGATTTCTCCGACGATCTAGCTCCTAACGCGTATAACTCCGATCCTAAGCTACTCCTTTATAATCTTTAAGGTTTGGAAGCTCCTCTTTTGGTGTTAAAACACCTAGGGTTTTCAGCCAAGTCAAGGAAAAGCTAGTGGGAGCTTGAGGTAACTTCCAAACTTTTGTATATTGACTATTCTGGCTGTTGTGGACAATTTAATCGGTGAAATTTCGCCGGATTGTCATTGGTTTCAAAAATGGAAAATGGGTATGTGGGGCTGTTATGCTGCCCAAATTGATACTAAATGGTAGTTTTAACCTAATGGAATAGTCAATAAAGTGGTTAGGAGTAGAAAGGAACGTGTTTACGGAGCCGAAACCGAAAAAACCCCCAATTTTCCCCTTAAAACCTATATATTTCGGTCAGCATTGTAAATGGGTCTTAGAGTTGGATTTTCAATGATTTGATAATTCCATTGGATTCAGTGGGCGAAAATATGTGGGGTTACAGTTGGGCACTTTTTCGGAAAAGGCCGAGAAAGCATAATTACGGAAACGCCCCTAAAACCCTAAAAGTAGGGCTGCCAAGGGCAATTTCATAATTTGACATTGAATTTGATAATTCTGAGTCTGGAAATGGATTCTTTGGGTGAAAATATGTAAGAATAGTCCATGTCAAAATTTCGGGAAAAGTACAGCTGGGCCGAGTACGGTGGGGCCGGGCCGGGGTCCCGGGGGCATTTTGGTAAATTTTCAAGATAGACTCATATAACCCCCAGAAACACTATGGAAGTGTCTAAATAGTACATTTGACATTGTAGGATCAAATATAGAGCCCGAGTTGTTTGCACGTAGATCGAGGCACGCATTTCGAGGCGAAAAAGGGTTAAGGTAGGGGACTTACCTTACTTGCATGTATTCGATATCTTTGCTTGTGTAGTGATGTATGTGATTGCTTTACTTGATTGTGTAGAGCATATTTGAATAAATGAAGCTCTGTTTCTGTTTTCGCTGTGGCCATAGTCTTGTTGTATGAAACATTGAGCATGCAGAAATAACAATATGGGGTATGCATCTAGATAAAGCTAACATGTCATACACCTAGCATCTATCATGCATGCATTATGGTATCTATTTCCTACTGAGATTCTCTCGAATCTCACTCTCCCCTACCAATAATTTAGACAGGGCAAGTGGCTTGTGGAGGGAGCGGCTAGGACTCCTTCAAGATGAGATTGTGTAATCCCCATTTGAAGAATTGTAATGGGCAATTGGGCCCTGTATATCTTTAGCGAAGGTATGTACCCGGAATTGCCGGGATGATTATGTTGTGCACTCTGATATTTATATGAATGTGATTTATCTTCGCGTAGTAATTGTATTCGAAATGTGAATATGAGACCAAGTTTATAAATGATTTCGAAAAGTATTTGTGAAAACCCCGTCATGTGATGGGTTAGTAAATGTTATTTGATTATTATTGGTCTCTATTTCATTTTAATCGCGTATTTCGGATATAATTACGGAGGGGGTTACATTTCCAAAATCAATTATACCCTTAAGTGTCCTAAGTGCTCCGGGTCGGCCTCTTCTCCTTTGAGCCACATGCCCTGTCTGAAAGGTTAGTCATAGGAAAGAATGAGATTTGAGAGAATCTCAGTAGTAACAAACCACTCATACAATGTATAAATACCAAGCATGTATATAAATCACAACCAGCAACAACAGCAACATCAATCTCAAGATACATGGTTTTCACCACAAACGACAGCACTCACGGCTGTATACACAATACGACAGCTCTCGCTGTAATCTTCATCACGACAGCTTACGCTGTAATCACAATAACGACAGCTTGCGCTGTAAACGACAGCTTGCGCTGTAAACGACAGCTATCACCAGCTGTAACAGCAGCAGCATCAAAGAAATCATCACAGAACCATGATAACACACACATACAAAGCTTTACACACAGTATAAGAGAGAGAGAGTCACTACCTGATCCTTTCCTGATGTCTCTGGGCACTATGGGCTCACGAGGTCGGCAAATATCAAACCTTGTAATCAAATTAGGGACAACCCGTCAATTACTTTTCCAAGTTCTTATCTCTATAATTCTTTAAGTTGGTTATCATTTGAACTCTTTAGGTGTCTAATATGGGTCTAAACATATGCCTAAAGGGTTAGGAGAATCTACCCCAAAGACCCTCTTTCTTGGAGAAACTTTCTAAATTCTGGGCTGGATCAATCGAGCATGACCAACTTGTGCTCGCGTGATACCCCCGCCAGTACTCGAGCACATGCGAGTGACCTTCAGGAAGTGCTTGCCCGAGAGCAAACTTCACTACAATCCTACACTCTCACTCGAGCACAAGAAGCTATGCTCAAGCAGAGACCCCAGGAACACTCGAGCACCACGGAAGTGAGACCCCGCGAGTGACAACCCGAGAGTGATTCCAACTCTCCAACCACAAGTGCACTCGAGCACAACCCCCGTGCTCGAGCACTGACCCTCAGTGCACTCGAGCATGAAGAAGTGAGGTCCAGCGAGTGACTTCCCGAGAGCAACTCCACTCCCAGGCAACAGATTCACTCGAGCACAAGCCCTAGTGCTCGGGTGATCTCCCAATGCTCGCGAGTGCCATGCGCACTCTTGGCAATCTGCCCACGAGTGATCACCTGAAACGCTCACCCCCAATGAATCATGCACCCTCACTCGAGAGATCCTATCAGATGCCCAAAAATGCAGCAACTGATAAGAGTTTCCAAAATTCACCAATTGAATTCCAATGGTCCTATAACTCATACCATTACTCATTCTCATCCAAAACTTCACCATAAACCCATTGGTAACCCAAAATAACCAAACTTTCACTCAAATAACAAAATCTCATCTCTAAACCACAAATTCACCAAAACCATAAATTAACACACTTCCTCTTCTCCAATCCCCCACCAAAACCACCGACATTTACACACTTTTTAACATCTATTCCAACACATTACATCACTTAATTCATCTTTTCTGAAATTACCAGAAATCAGGGCAAAAATCCAGAATTCACAAAACTAACCCAATGGTCATAACATTTACATCAAACTTCATCAAAAACTCACCTCTTTCACTTGCTGAATTCAGAACTTTGATTCCTCAACTTTCAAATTCCCTCAATTTGCCACACACCACCAATCCAAATTCTGAAA
The DNA here is from genome assembly GCA_963242795.1 of Inga leiocalycina. Taxonomy (NCBI): domain Eukaryota; kingdom Viridiplantae; phylum Streptophyta; class Magnoliopsida; order Fabales; family Fabaceae; genus Inga; species Inga leiocalycina. The sequence goes on along the minus strand of OY725330.1, from coordinate 38,740,046 downwards.
ACATAGAAAGAAAGCTCTTGACTACTGGCACAATATCAATGAAAAGTGTTTAAGCTTGTGAAGCCATTTACCTTCACAAATTTCAAACCTCTCCTTTCTCTTTCTTGCTTGCTCGCCGGAAATGGAGAAAATGGAGAGAGAAATGAGTTGGTAAAAGTGATGATCACTTCTCTTGGTTCCACACACACCCAAACCGACTAGGGAAGGAGAGAGGGAAGAGAAAATGGTTTGAAAGTTTGACTTTCATCCAAGGGTCCTTATTTAGCCACTTGTCATCATCTCATTCCTCCCACTATGATTTCACATAAGCTTGCATGCATAAAATTCCACCCCATGATCTTTCAATCTCAGCCATTGATCATGATTACTAAAGAGTTTCCTCTCCAATAACTGACCAATAAATCGGTAAATTTACCGTTTCGCCCCTGAGTTTCACAATACTCACTAAACCATCACTAATCATCTTTATATCACATTGCACCATATATATCCTTCAAGTATTCTTAATTAACATTAATTACATCATTTGAAGTTATTAATCCTTGATTAAAATCCAGGATATTATAGTCACTTTTTCAGAAAAGGCCGAGAAAGCATAATTACGAAAACGCCTTTGAAACCCTTAAAGTAGGGCTGCCAAGGGTAAATTGGTAAATTGACATTGAATTTGATAATTCCGAGTTAGGAAATGGATTCCTTGGGCAAAAATATGTTAGAATAGCCCATGTCAAAGTTTTAAGAAAAGTACAGCTGGACCGGGTACGGCGGGGCCGGGCCGGGTCCCCGGGGGTATTTTAGTAAATTTTCAATATAGCCTCATATAACCCCCAGAAACACTATGGAAGTGTCTAACTGGTACATTTGACATTGTAGGACTAAATGTGAAGCCCCGAGTTGCTGGCACACAAATCGAGGAGAAAAGACTGGAGGTAGGGGACTTACCTTACTTGCATGTATTCGATATCTTTGCTTGTGTAGTGATGTATGTGATTGCTTTACTTGATTGTGTAGAGCATATTTGAATAAATGAAGCTCTGTTTCTGTTTTTGCTGTGGCCATAGTCTTGTTGTATGAAACATTGAGCATGTAAAAATATCATTATGGGGCAAGCATCTAGATAAAGCTAACATGTCATACACATAGCATCTATCATGCATGCATTATGGTATCTATTTCCTACTGAGATTCTCTCGAGTCTCACTCTCCCCTACCAACAATTTAGACAGGGCAAGTGGCTCGTGGAGGGAGCAGCTAGGACTCTTTCGAGATGAGATTGTGTAATCCCCATTTGAAGAATTGTAATAGGCAATTTTGCCCTGTGTATCTTTAGCGAAGGTATGTACCTGGGATTACCGGGATGATTAAGTTGTGCACTCTGATATTTATATGAATGTGATTTATCTTCGCATAGTAATTGTATTCGAAATGTAAATATGAGACCATGTTTATAAACGATTTCAAAAAGTATTCATGAAAACCCCGTCATGTGATGGGTTAGTAAATGTTATTTGATTATTATTGGTCTCTATTTCATTTTAATCACGTATTTCGGATATAATTACGGAGGGGGTTACACTATACAATAACAAGTACTAGATATGCTAGCACAACAGTAAAAACTATGAATGAAATGAGGAATGAGCTTCGGGAGGTACAATAAAGGCAAGATTGCCTGGAAGATTGCTTAGAGGAGGTGATCATAGGAAATGGTACGGAAGAACCTCCACCAGAGGATATTTTACCAGATCCTAAAGTAGACATCCAAACCTTGCATAGTAGGTTTAGTAAGTAGCAGCCTCCTATTTTATGGGGGAAGTTTGACCCACAACTAGCTGAAGATTGGTTGTCACACTTGGACAAAATCTTCAACATGTTGCAATACCCAGATGAAGTAAAACCTTTGCCAGTCATCTATAAGCTGAAAGGTGATGCAAACCGTTGGTGGAAAAACACAGAGCTTATCTTAAGGGGGAGGAATATTTCCATTACCTAGGAATTATTCTAGGAGAAATTCAATAAGATATATTTTCCCCTGTCTATCAGAAGGGGAAAAAAAAGAGTTTCTGAGCATCAGATTGCAAGACCAAGAGAGCTTCAATGATTATCTGTCCCGATACATCTGACTATCTCGGTATTCAACATACCTCAAACTTAATGACAATGAAGAGTAGAGTTTTGATATGATGATTGAGGGATTGAAACCAAAGTTGAAAGAGAAATTGATTTCACAACATTTCATCGAGTTCAGTAAACGATGGAAAAATGCTGGTACATTGAGAAATGCATGTTAGGTTTGGCTATTCAAACTAGCAACAAGGGTTTCTCTGGAAGTGGTAACTCATCACAGAAGTAAAAAGAACAAGGTGGACCTTCCAGGGGTGATAATAAGAAGCCAAGTCAAACTGGAGGCCAAGAAGGCTAGGGATTCTCAGGAAGCTGAACATGCTGGCATTGCCACAAACCTTTCCATCCTTACAAGACTTGTAGTGGTGCTCCATTGAAAACTGATCCCAACAAACCACCTACTTGTTGTAATGGCGGTAATCCGAAGCACATGTCGAGCGATGGCCCATAGAAGAAACAATCGGAGGAGACTAGGCCCAGGGTTCTAAGCAGGGTCTGCACACTGACATAAGAAGAGGCCCAAAAATCTCCAGAGCTGATAAAAGCTATGATTTCTCTTAATGGCAGTCTAGTGCACGTTATGTATGATTCAGGTACTAGCCATTCATTCATTGGATATGATTGTATAAGACAGTTAAATTTACCTGTGCATAAATCCCCATATGATTTGGCTGTGTCTATGCCTACAGGCACTCAAATTGTTATGGCTGGCATTTGTCTGAATTGTGTGGTAATGACAGGGGATCATGAATCGAATGTAGACCTGATCTATTTGCCACTGCAAGGGTTAGAGGTAATTTTGGGGATTGACTGGTTGATAGCAAACGGTGTGTTATTGGATTGCAAAAAGAAGAGAGTTTTATATCCGAAACCACAACCGTGAGCTGACATCAAAATGACTTTCAACTTACTCTCTGTAGCTAAGGTTGAGAGATGTTTGCAGAAACAATGTCAAGGGTATATGGTGTTTTGTCCTATGCAATCAAAGGCCATTGTAACCTTAGAAAGTAACCCTATAGCGAATATGTTCCCTGATATGTTTCTGGAGGATGTCGGTGGATTACCTCCAGATAGGGAAGTGGAGTTCTCAATTGATGGAAGGCCCAGAGAAGGCCCAATTTCTAAAACCCCATACCGTATTATTCCAAGTGAAATAGCAGAACTAAAGAAGTAGATTAAGGAGCCACTTGAGAAAGGGTTCATACAACCCAGTGTTTCACCCTGGGATGCTCTAGTGCTCTTTGTTAGAATAAAAGACAGAAGCCTACGTCTTTTGTATTGATTTTAAAGAGCCGAACAAGGTAACAGTCAAGAACAAGTATCCACTCCCTAGAATTGATGATTTTCTCTATCATTTATTTGGTTCCTATGTTTTTTTAAAGATTGATTTTCGATCAGGTTACCACTAGTTAAAGGTAAAAGCAGAAGCTGTATTGAAGACTGCTTTCAGGACCAGATATGGCCATTACGAGTTCCTTGTGATACCGTTCGGGCTGACCAATACACCTACCATGTTCATGGACTACATGAATCAAATTTTTCATCCATACTTAGACCAGTTTATAGTAGTCTTTATCGATGATATACTGGTATATTCATGAAGTAAGGCTGAACATGAGTAGCATCTGAGAACTATGTTGAACATATTACGGGATAGGTAACTATATACCAAGTTGAGCAAGTGTGAATTTTGGCTTTTAGAGGTAAAGTTTTTGGACTACGTTGTCTCACAGCAAGGGGTTTCTGATGATCCTATCAAGATGGAAGCAGTACTGAGTTAGAAGAGACTAGAAACTAGAAGTGCGTAGTTTTCTAGGTCAACTGGCTATTACAGAAGGTTTATTCAGAATTTCTCCAGAATTGCCTTGCCATTGATGAAATTGAAGCGGAAAGCTCCACATTTTGTGTGGGATGAGAATTGTGAGAAGAACTTCCTAAAGTTAAAGAAGAGGTTGACTATAGCACCAGTGCTGACGATCTTAGATCCGTAATTTATATATGTTGTGTATATAGATGCTAGTGGGCACGGATTGGGATGTGTAATGATGTAGTATAGCCAAGTGGTGGCATATGCATCTTGTCGGCTGAAACCTCATGAATTGAACTATCCCACTCACGATCTTGAGTTGGTGGCAATTGTGTTTGCTTTAAAGATCTGAGACATTATCTCTATGGTGAGACTGTAGAGTTAGACTGCGACCACAAGAGATTGAAGTACTTGTATGATCAGAAAGAGCTCAATATGAGACAGTGCAAGTGGATGAAGTTGCTAAAAGATTATAATCTTGAAATCAAATATCATCCTAGAAAGGCTAATGTCGTTGCTGATGCATTAAGCCGGAAATCAGTGCAGGTGGTAGCCATGATGATATATGAACAGAAATTGGTCTAGGATTTCAGGGATTTAAGCTTGTCTAGTTAGATTTTGTTAACAAGTGGTATCAGCCAGATTTACAATGATTTAAGGGTGGTGATTGAAGAAGCACTGTTAATAGATGAGCGAGCTTTATCTATCAAAGATATGATTGCTAGAGGTGAAACTCAGGATTATGACTTGTCACTCAGTAGACTAGTTAGGTAAAAGAAACGGATTTATGTTCTACCACAATTAGAACAGAGATGGCAAATCCTTGAGGAAGACATAAGAGAAAGTACACTCTACATCCAGGAGCTACCAAAATATATCATGACTTGAAGGCCCAATATTGGTGGCTAGGGATGAAAAGATAAATGACTAAGTTCATCGCTCGTTGTCTAATATGTCAGAAAATGAAAGCCAAACATCAGTAACCATCGGGGATTCCACAAAACCCTGAGATTCCTGAGTGGAAGTGGTAAAGAGTTACTATGGATTCCGTGATGGGGTTAACTAAAGTTAGAATCCATGACGCTATATGGGTGATAGTTGACAAATTCACAAAAAATAGCCTACTTCCTGCCTAGTTGTGTTTACTATTCTCCTGACAAACTGGTAGAATCTACATTAAGAAGACTGTGAGGTTACATTTTAATCTAAAAAACATCATCTTAGATAGAGATCCATGGTTCACTTCAAATTTTTGGAAGGTGGTTCACGAACCTTTAGGTACCAAGCTCCGATTCAGCACAACATATCATCCTAAGACGGATGGGTAGATGAAACAAACGATTCAAACCCTTAAGGATATGTTACAAGCATGTGCACTTGATTTCAAGGGCAATTGGGATAAATTCCTTTTGTTGGCAAAGTTTACCTACAACAATAGTTATCATTCAAGCATCCAGATAGCTCCATATGAGGCGCTCTATGGGAGGAAGTGTCAATCACCCTTGTGCTGCACAGAGTTGTCTGAAAGGCAATTGCAGGCGTCAGATATTTTTTATCAGACAATAGAAATGATAAAATTGATTAAGCGGAGGTTGTTAACTGTTCAAAGCCAACGAAAGAGTTATTCATACAAGAGGCGAAAACCTCTGGAATTTGAAGTCAACCACCACATGTTTATGAAAGTATAACCGGTTATAGGTGCTAACAGAGCATTGAAAGTATGAAATTTGCATCCAAGGTACATTGGTCTATTCGAGATCTTGTTGAAGATTGGGCCAGTAGCATACCGCATTGCTTTGCCATTAAACCTTACCAGGCTACATAATGTCTTCCATGTTTCCCAATTGAAAAAGTATCAACCCTACCCAGAACATATAATAGAGTATGAAGTGTGGAAATGAACGATGATTTGACTTACGAAGTCACACCTGACCGAATCAATGATCGGCAAGAGAAGCAACTCAGGAACAAGAGCATTCCATTCATCAAAATTCTCTGGAAAGGGTTATCGCCCCGAGAGGCTACATAGGAAACAGAGGAAAGTATAAAGAAACGTTATCTGGAATTTATAGTTGTATACGTGTAGCAAATTTTAAGGACAAAATTTATTTAAGTGCAGAAAAACTATAACACCCCAAATTTTATATTCACCAAAGATATTGTAATTATTTGAGAAATTCAATAAAATAGTGAATATTCATGAATTTGGAATTTATGAATTTTATAAATGTTCATATTCATGAGAAAATGGATAAAAATAATTATGGAATTAATTTGGGTAATTTTGAAAGCCCAATATTAAGGTCTAAAAATGAAGAAATAATAGAGAAATTATTTGGTCCAAAAATAAATGAAAATTGGCCAAATAAAAAGAAGAAAAGAAATTAGATTAAAAAGGTAATGGTAAAATTGTAATTTTGCCAATTTAGCACAAAATTAATTATTTTCTGATTAATTGAAGTTAATTTCAATTAATTAAGGAAATAAATAGGGGAAATATTTTTGAAGCATTTTGGTCAAATAAATATGAATTTATGGAAAATTTGAGCAAAAATGCGAATTTAACCAAAATTGTAACTTTATATGTATACATAACTTGAACAAGTTGTGAAGCCAATTGAGACCAAAGGATAGAACCCCTAGGTTTGTCCTACATATAGCTTGAAGAAGGAAATATTGGTTGGATTTAATGAGCATAGTTACATGTACATAGTAATTTATGCGCATAAAGTCCAATTCTTGAAATTTTTGGAGAATTAGTAAATGATTAGAATATAATATAGATAAAAGCATTTTTTTTCTTCCTCTGTAGCCAAAACAAACGTGCTTCAGCAGTCATAGAGAGAGAAGGAGTTGAAAAATTCTAGAGAGATAAAGAGAAGAATGTTATATATGATTAGTTTTGGTGATGTCAAATATAGATGTCAAATATTAAGAGCAAAAAGTTTGCATGATATACTTATCTTCTACAATGACTAACTAGTATATTTAATGTTGCATATCTTGTAGACTAGTCAAGCAAAAAAAGGTGAAGATTGAAGATATTAAAGTAGATATCTAGTTGGATTATGAAGAATGATCATCAATAGGAAAAACAAGAAGAAAGATATTGAAGAAAGCAGAAGAAAGAAAAACTTGCAAGATCAAATTAGAATATCAAGATTCAAGCTCTTGGAAGTGATATCTGAGGTTAGAATAGGTCAATACAAAGCTAAAATGACTTATATAGAAGTTATGGAATTTCCCTAAGGTATTCCTTTGAGATTTGGCTCCGTGTCAAGTTTTAGAAGGCATCACTTGAGTGATTACTCAAGTGATGAGCATTCTGTTGTGCTCTGTTTTCATGCATCATAACAAAGGTTCGGTATTTTGGTTATATCTCTCTAATCACAAGTCAGATTGAACTAAAATTAGTGGCATATGAAAATAGACTCAAAAGATAAAAACTAAACACCAAGATCACAGTCAAAGGAGCTAAGATGAAAGAGATATGATCTTTTGAAATTAACAATGAGATCACCATCATATTACAAACAAAGTTTGGTTTTTCGAACATAACTCTCAAAATACACATCGTATTTAGACCAAACTAATGCCATATGAAACTAAACTTAAAGAGTTTTCCATGGATAGGTAATTTGTCATATTTCAAGTTATATACTAAGATTTATATGTTCTGGAATTTGTTGCTCATGGTTTCAAACGTTGTCTAAGTACAAAACATACTCTTTGGGTCATAACCTTCTATATACAATGAATTGGAGCTAATTCTTGTTGCATTGAAATGTAGATAATGAGAGCTCTCCGGTGATATGTAATTTACCATGTTTTGAATCAAAATTGAGAGATCACTCGAGTGACCACTCGAGTAAAAAAGTTAGAAAATGACTCTGATGCTCTCTGCCATCTTTTTGAAAAGGATCACTAAAGTGATCACTCTAGTGATAAACCAGGATCACTCGAGTGACCACTCGAGTGATGCGATAGACAACATTTCGATGTTTCTGAAAATTATGGGAATAATTATGAAACTCACTCTTCTTGCTTCCAATCACTCTAACACTTCATTGTATTAGTGTTTGATGTATTTATCCAAGAAATGAAGAGATAATGTGAAGAGACAAAAGTTGACTTTACAAAAGCAGAGCATCTACCGAACATAATGGCTAGTTTTTCAAATATAAAGAATGGTCAAATTAATCAACGGGACTTAATGGATAAGTTGAAATGCTCACAACGGTCATATCCTACTCAACTATAAATACAACAGATTCAACCAGAGCTCAACAACGCCAACAAGAACAAAATGACACAAACATGCTTATATCTTTAAGTCATCCATAGTAGGATCGACAGGAACAGTGGAAGAATTTTAAAAATTTTATCAATCCTAATCGAGGATCTATCAACAACATTTAAATCAGGTTAGAAAGAACTCATACCTTTTTCAACTTAGGGTTTTCACGATCTCTAGGAGTCAACACGTTGGGTCCGCTCTCTCTACCGGTATCCACATGAATGCTCTCCAACAGAGACTATGTGCTAGTGCCTCCAATGTTTTTAGGGTTTCCCTTGTGGCTCTGAATTCTCATGCGCTTATGAGTATATCTTCTATATCAAATTTATAACCTACGATGACTATATTCAAGTTTCAAAATTAATCATCATTAATTTCTAAACTAATCAACAATTAATTATCTTGATGAGCTAATTAAATAAATTTAGTTTAAATTAAATTTGTCCAACAATTTTAATTTAACCTATTTATTTAATCCAAATAAAGAGCCATTAGATTAAATTTATCTTCATAAATTAAATTTGGGATACTATATCTCTATCATGTTAATTATTAAATTTAATATATCTTAATAAATTAAATTTAAAACCAACACAATATAATAATATCATATAATATATATACATTTACATATATATATATATATATAATATATAATATATGTATTTCGAAAATATATATCTATATAATATTATTAATGAATTTTATATTATATATATACATATAAATATAAAATTCGTCCACCCTAAATTAAACATTATCTCGTATTAGGCCATTCTTGTGTGACCCTGTAGGCCCATATGAAGCTGGTAGTAGGCAAATAACTGTATTAACCAAAAAGTCGCAAGCGGCCACTAGCAAGATATTACGATTACTCAATTTATATGAGGATCGTTATCACGATGCAACCTGTCGTACAACCATGTCACGTCCCTTTTGTCACATGACACATCAATCAAGGATAAAGCATGAATAATGTCATCCTCTTATTCCTGACCATTACTTTCTCGATTCCTGAGTAGCCTGACAATAGAAATGGAAACTCCTTTCCATATAGTATGGCCATACATTTCTCAGACTCACTCATCGAGGGGCCTAGTAATATCTCTCTACTAATATGAGGGACAAATTCCATCTTGATCATTCATATTCCTCTGCATGAAAAACCACCAAGCCCGATCGTAGCCTTTATCATCACTCGGTTAAAAGTGGCTTTTGACTAGTTCAAAGCTTAGCAACTCTCATGTAGGAATCCATGATGACCTCAGGTCTAAGGGCATTGTGACGTAGTTATACATGAGAAAAACTTATGACTTGATCCATATAGCTTTCTCATAGTGGGTCGGTCCAGCACCTTGTACTCTTACAAGTGCCTAAGACTTTGATTCATATCTCCATATCTTATCAAAGTCATACTGGTCTTGTTTCATCACTATTCTCGCATTTTAGGACAATCTTCATGAATTATCCAAGGATACAATTATCACAGTTAACATGCAAATAATACGATAACAGAATAGAAAAATTTCATTAAAATAATAATGTTCAAAGTACAATGTGTTAGAACCAGCTGACACCCAAGAGGGGGGGTGAATTGGGTGTAAGATAAAAATCTTAAAAATTTTGAGAATCTTTTTGCATCTTAGAGGAAGCAATAAATATGATAGTAATGAATCATAAATCAACAGTTTATATATATGCTGGAAATATAAGAGTTTAAGGAAGAGAGTGTGCAAACTGTGATTTATCCTGGTTCGGTCCAATCTGCGATGGCCTACGTCCAGTCCCCAGGCTCCTCCTGAGATTTTCAAATCCACTATCTTCTTGTTTAATCCAGGCACAAGAAAAACCTTTACAAAGTTCTCACCAAGTACTCCCCCTTACAACAAGTCTTACGAGCAGAGCAATCCCGAAGACCTTTCTCTCCTGCTTACCTATGCAAGTCTAACGAGCAGCAACGTTCTCTTCTGCTTACACCACTGTAAGTCTTATGAGCAGCAACGTTCTCTACTGCTTGCACCTTGTAAGTCTTACGAGTAGAAAGTCTTACCGGCGATTCTCTCTACAGCTTCACGTAAGGAGATCAACCTACTCAAGGTTCCTCTACCTTGAGATCAATTCAGAAATACAATTGAAAGTGTTTACAGACTCTCTCACAGAATAGATATAATGAATACTGAAGTACAATACAAAAACACTCTCTCAAATATACATGATGTGGAAAATAGATAAGAACAGAGAGTATTTGAGTAGAAGTGGATGATTCATAATCTCATCATGTTCTTCTGCGTTTTTCTTGTTGTTCTTCTTGAATGTTCCCATATATATAGATGTGTTGATAATGACCGTTGGAACATTTTCTTTATGTCTGTTAGAGCGTGCGCAGCTTTGTTTGACTGTTCTTCGTTTTTGAAAACTAGCCGTTGTGCACGTTGACGCTCCGCTTCCGTAAAGTCAGTTTTTCTCTCTTCACATCATCTCTTCATTGTATTCCTGGAGAAATACATTAAACACTAATATAATGAAGTATTAGAGTGATTAGAAGCAAGAAGAATGAGTTATATGATCATTCCATTGATTTCCAGAATTTTCGAGACGCTGTTCTGTTTTTCTGGGAAGCATTACTCGAGTACTTACTCGAGTAAACATCAAGTTTCTTCACAGGTTACTCGAGTGGCTACTCGAGTGACCTTCCATTTTCTGCATAGCTTACTCGGGTAGTGACTTGAAGTTCTCTCTTCATGAACAGTGATTTACTCCAGTAGTGACTTGAAGTTTTCGTAAATAACTCTTCATGAACAGTGATTTACTCCAGTAGCGACTTGAAGTTTTCGTCAATAACTCTTCATGCACAGTGCTTTACTCCAGTAGTGACTTGAAGTTTTCGCATGAACAGTGCTTTACTCCAGTAATGACTTGAAGTTTTCGTCAATGTATAGTGATTTACTCCAGTAGCTACTCCAGTAATGCTTTTGCAACTTCATAGATTATTGGGGTAACACCTCGAGTAATCCTTTAAAAAAACTTTTGATGAACTTCAGGTTTTTGCTTACCATAGTGAGTTACTCGAGTAGCTCCTCGAGTATCATTGGGAAAACTGGAAGGCAACTGGAAGTTTTTACATGGTTACTCGAGTACCTCCTCGAGTAACATTAGCAGTCGTACAAAATGCCGAGAGCAACTGGAAGTCTTTTACATGGTTACTCGAGTAGCGCCTCGAGTAACATTAGCAGGCCGAGAGCAACTTCACGTGATTTACCTGGTTACTCGAGTAGCTACTCGAGTAACGTCTTTTGTTATCAACTAGTTACTCGAGTGGTGCCTTCAAGTAAATTCTTGATTTTGACTCGAAACATGGCAAATTATATATCATCGGAAAGCCCTCATTATCTACGTTCCAATGCAACAAGAATCAACTCCAAACTCGTTGTGTACAGAAAGTTATGATCCAAAGAGTATCTCCTGTACTTAGACAATCCTGAAATCACGAGCAGAAAAGTCCAGAAGTCATAGCTCTTAGGATATAGCTTCAAATGTGACAAATTATATATCCATGGAAAGCTCTTTGAGTCTTCTTTCATATGGCACCGGTTTCGTCTCAATCCGATATGGATTTTGAGAGTTATGTCCAAAATACCGAAGCTTGTTCTGGAATATGACGGTGATTCATGAGGCAACTTCAACAGATCATATCTCCCTCATCTGAACTCCTTTGAATGTTATCTTGGTGTCAAAAGTTCGTGTTGGAAGTCTAGTTTCATATGCCACCATTTTCAGTTCGATCCGACATGTGGTTGGAGAGATATCATCAAAATACCGAACCTCTGTTCTGCCGCGCGAAAAACAGAGTCCCATTTACTTCAAGTGCCGCCTCGAGTAATTCATCAAATAACCCGGCAGATTACTCGAGTAAGGCCTCGAGTAAACACCTCCAAAATCAGACAATGCCATATTACTCGAGTGATTACTCGGGTAATCATCCCCAAAGGTACCATAGCTTCCGTATACATCATTTTAGCTTTGTATTGACCCATTCCAACTTCCGTATGATCATAGAAACCTCCGGTATCACTTCTAGGAGCTTGAATCTTGATATTCTCATGTGATCTTGCAAGTTTTTCTTTCTTTAATCTCTTTCTTCTTGTTTTTCCTCTTGATGATCATTCTTTATCACCCAACTTCAACCTTCTTGATGAATATCTTCAATCTTCATCAATCTTTGCTTGATATTCCTATTAGCTATTGTAATGCCTTCTTTCTTCAATCCTTTGTCTCTTGATTTTCTTCTTGATGATCATCCTCCACATATGAGGTATTATAACATCAACCCACAATGATGTCTATGACTAATCTACAAGATATACAACATTAAATATGGTAGTTAGTCAATGTGGAAGATAAGTATATTATACAAACTTTTTGCTCATATTTAACATCTAGATGTGACATCATCAAAACTATTCATATCTAACACAATGATTGGCCCTTAGAGCATAATTTCCAACATCCTCCCACTTGCCCTAGGTACAATCATTAATATGCCTAATTCCCATTACCCTAACATGATGCTCATGCTTTGCCTGTGCAAGTGGCTTAGTAAGAGAATCAACAACATTATCTTCTCCTGCTACTTTACATATCTTATATCACCTCTATCATTGATTTCTCTAATAAGATGAAATCGCCTGAGTATATGCTTGGTCCTTTGATGTGACCTAGGCTCCTTGGCCTGTGCAATAGCACTGCTATTGTCATAGAAAAATCCTATTGGATTTGAGATGGTAGACACCACCCTTAGTTCAGTAATGAACTTTTTTTATCCAAACATATACTCAGCTTCTGTTGAAGAATCTGCTACAGTGCTCTACTTGGAGCTCTTCCAGATTACTGCTCTACCATTCAGGAGGAATACGTATCCAGATTGTGATTTAAGGTCATCTTGGTCAGTTTGGAAACTTGCATCTGTGTAACCAGTTACACAAAGCTCATCATCCAATCCACCATAGACCAAAAATAGGTCCTTAGTCCTTCTTAAGTACTCTAGGATATTCTTGACCGCAGTCCAATGACCCTCACCAGGATCTTGTTGATATATGCTAGTCATACTTAAGGGAAACGAGACATCCAATCGAGTACATAACATGGCATACATGATAGATCCAATGGCCGAGTACATAACATGGCATACATAACGCACATGGAAAATTAGCATTAAAATATATTAAACTAAAGGAGGTGTATGGAGATATTTTTAAGAGCTTCTTATCTCTTTCTTTAGCTTCATTTTCGTCCAAGCTAAGAGAAATAGAGAGATAAAGAGAGCTTTGAAGAACAAGAGAAAAGAGGGTTCAAGAAGGCAAAAAATCAAGGTAAGGTTGTGAAATTCTTATGTTTAAGCGTTCTAATTAATGTAGAACCTCTTCTAATCTCTTCTCCCCCATGAATATCATGGTTAGAAAGCAAAAATTCAATGGAGAGAAGAGGAGAGAGAGGACACCCTAGAGAGAGAGAGAGAGTTGATAAACAAGAGGTAATCTCAAGAACTTTGATTCTCTTAGCTAATATGTTGTTGTTATTGTGGTTATTGTTGATATTGGCTTGATTTGTGATTGTTTTGGTGAATTTTGTAAATTTGGGATCATGAAACCCAGAGGGGTTATGCTACCCAAATTTCCACAAACCATGTTTAATAAGTGTTTAAGTTAAATATGTAATTAGGAGTAAAAAGGAAGGAGTTTCAAGGATTAAATCATGAAATCCCAATTTTCTCCTTTTCTCTGATGAGTTTTGGCTAGACCTAGTTCAAGGGGTTAGGGCTGAAATTTTATTAATATGATGGTTTCATTATCTTTAAAAGGGAAAATTGTGTAGGGTTAATGTTTAGTGTGAAGTGTGAACAGCATTGGAATGTGAAAATGACAAAATGACTCATAAAACCCTAAATAGGGGTTGCCAAGGGTAAATATGTCATTTGGAAATTTTGAGGTCAAAAATGGATCTTACACGCAAAACTGTGTAGCATTAGCCCAGGTCAAATTTTGGAAAAATACAGTTGGACCGGATACAAAAGGACTTAGATGAGGTCCCTAGAGGTATTTTGGTCATTTTGCAATTTTAAGCTAACTTAACTAACAAATTAAGTTTGGAAAGAGTCTATAAATGAGTAATGACTAATTACTATATAAATTTGAAAATTTTAGGACCTGATGGTCTACTTGCACCAAAACACAGTTAGAGCCAGGAAAAGGGTTAAGGCAGTTACTCTTTCTTTCATACACTATATGAATTTGTATATGCTTTGTGTATGCCATCTTTTATAGTATGTATGATATATAGTGCCTACATATATATCTATATATAGTATCAAAAAGGGCACACCGATATACAGTACCAAAAAGGGTACATTGATATATAGTGCCATAAGGATACACCGATATCTTAATCAGAAGACTGAGGTACGAAATGAGTAGGGGTGCAACAATGGTTAGCCCTAAATAGATGTGCACATTTCTGACCAAACTGAATTATGTGATATTATAATGTTGCATTATCTAGTACTTGACATATTTATTTATCGCATTTTCTATGAATGGTTGTCTGTTACTACTGAGATTCGTTTAAATCTCACCTTTCCAATATTTAAAAAAATCCAGCAGAAGCTAGCAGTTCGAAGGGTAAGGCCAAAAATATCGGCATCTTAGGGGTTCTAGTTCAGCTTTGCTATTGATAGCTAGTTTATTTTAGTAATTTTGGACAAGTTTGTATATATTTCTCAAACCCTACGAGGATGGCATGTGTAAACAAGTACTTCTTATCAGTATATTTATGCTATTTCTATATGCATGTAGAACTACGTCTTTATCACTCTAGCAAATATCGAAATATTAAGGGTGTGACATCATCTATCACACATATCTCTTAATTCTAGTATCCCTCAAGATTATCATAATATCAACATGGATACAATTCACACAAGTAGAAGATATCAGCATATTGCTAGAATCTCTACTCTTATACCATAAATGTAACACCCGTCTTACATAACCCTTTAATTACATATCAGAAGCGTTAATCATTAATTCCTCAGGGGCTTATTATGCATTTTTAACCCATTAGATGTTCTTCTTGCCAAATATCAGAGTTAATTCTTGTTCTTAGTGATTTAGTGATCTTGATTATTGTTCAATTGTAATGCGTATATTCATACAGATGCATTAAGTGCAAACATTTTTCACACAGTAAAAATAAATACACTTGAATATTCAATTCTTTATCTTCTTTCCTTCTGATTCATCTTCAAGCATTATTGTCTGTCCTGCTCATGGACCTATATGGTTGGTGGGGGAGGGTGAGATTTAAGGGAATCTTTGTAGTAAACAATACTAACAATGCATGCAAGATGGATGCTAGTGCATGATATGCTTGTCTTACATAAGCTCATGTTCACATAATGACATTTCTATATGCTCAATGTTTCATGCAAACTATCTATGGCAACAGTATAAATAGAAATAAACTTCATTCATCATATATGCTTCATATAATCAAGCAAAATAATACTGAAAATCAATACATAGCAAATGCATCAAACACATGCAGGTTAAGTAAGTTCACTACCTTTTGGACTGGTGTGCTCTTCTTCTCCCCTTTTCTTCCAACCATTGAAGCTTCTTCTTTCTTGACTTATCATAGCCCTATAGTCATATTATTAGGGCCATGATAAATGAGTGCCTAATGGGCTACATTAGCCCCATATACTTACTTTCACCCTTGAAGTTCACAGTTATTACATTTGGCCCTATTCTTTCTTAAATTTGTATGGTAGCTAAAAGATGCCAACATATTGACTAAACTTTGAAAAATTATAATTAATTCTAGAAAACTACAATGAGGGTTGTTTAAATTCCTATTCAAACATCATTGAGTCTATGTTATAAGAAAAATATTACTCAAAGCCAATTACAACCACAGAATTTCAGAACTTCGACTAAAGCCTCACTGCTACATAAGACATTCCGGATTCAATATCTAACTTCAAAAATTCATATCTCCAAATGTACTAACCTAAATAGCACATATTATATATCAAATTAAAGTTTGACATGTCTAATTTTATTCTAAAAAATATCATAGCCATTGGATCACATTTGATTATTCAAAAACTCACTATAACTAAGCTGCCTCCCAGAAAACGAAATCTGACAGCAATATGTTCAATTCCAATTTTTGAATTTCAAATCCATTCGTTCTAAAATTATACCAAAAAACTATTCCTACATAATTTTGCCCAAGAAATCCATTGGAAACCTCAAAATTAGCAAAATAATTTTCCTTCTTCATGCCCTATTCTGACTAAAAATTAGGATTCAAGAAAACAATTCACCAATTCACAAATCACCCACCAAACTAGTCTCATGTGCTTCTTAAACATCATATAACAACATGTATATGACTAAAGCATTCTAAAACCCTAAAAATATCATAACATATAAAATTAGGGCAGTAAGAGCATTCCACAAAAATCCACCAAACAACACAATACATACATCAAAATGAAGCCTAAGCTCACCCTCTTTTACTTTCTAGGGCTTGTTCTTGATTTCTCCAACTTTGGCATTTTGTAGATAGCATAAAACATCTCTTCTCAAGAAAATAAAACCATATAAATGAAGCTTTAAGTGAGGGGAATAACATTTATGAAGACCTCGAGAGCTAGAAAGGTGATATAGGAGGTGAAAATTGAGTAAGAGCACTTACCTTGCTTCTTTGCTCTTCCTTTTGCTCCTTTCTCTTTCCTTTTTCTTATTCCACTTCTTTTCTATATTTTTTATGGGTATTGGATGAAATTTGAGTGTGTGAGGGAGAGGGTAATGTTTAATATTCACTTCATAGCCTTCTTGCAGTTTACTTGGCCAAAAATTGCCAAGAGAGCTTGTGGCCATAATTATGGCTTCTTCTATGGTTAATTAACCATGTTGACTTTAGTTACTTTAACCAAACTCCTTCCCTCTCTCTTCCTTCTTCTTGACCAAAATTCACTCTCAAAAAGGGAGAGGAATCGTTAACCAATTTGGTTTCTTTGTCTTGCTTTTTGGTCAAACTTTCCAAGTTGGAAAATTTTGAAGAATATTGACTATTTGATTAAGCTTTTCTCTTCCTTCTTTGCCCTTAAGTTGGACGTTTTTTATGGCCTTAAGGGAGTGAGATGATTTTCCTTTCATTCTCCTAATTGCCTCTTACTTTTGAGGGCAAATCCTAGACCTTCATTTTGTTTTCCATTTTTAACCTTAAGATCAAGTGGCAATTGTCTCTTTTGTTCTTGATCATGGAAACATTATTTCTTGTACTATTATTTATTTTAGTTCTCTTTATTACTTCTTTCTAGACATCATTTCCCTTTTCATTTGCATCTAAGTTAGATTTCATGCCATTCTGACATATCCAAAAGGAATCAGATATTTTCTTTCGCCTAATTCACACCAAAATTCATACTTTATTCCGAGGGTGGTTTATAAAACTCATTCTATTTCTTATTCATTCATGGGACTCTTATTAAAATAGGCTTAGTAGTCTACTTTATTTAAGCTTTTTCTCTAGCCTCTAGTTCCAAAATTCAGGATATTACACTAGTGAATACGCTTGACCTTTATCTTAGTGACGA
This sequence comes from Inga leiocalycina, assembly GCA_963242795.1. NCBI lineage: Eukaryota > Viridiplantae > Streptophyta > Magnoliopsida > Fabales > Fabaceae > Inga > Inga leiocalycina. The sequence continues at coordinate 38,722,157 of OY725330.1, read as the reverse complement.
CCACGCGAGCTGCTTTAACTTGCCCTCGTTCTCATTTTCATTCGTGAGCCTTAGCTAGGTATAGCAGTTATGATTTTACTCATATATTTCACATTATCCTTCCTATTGAGACATTAAAGGTTCCTCTTTTGTTACTTGTTGTGTTCAACTCGACCAATTGGGTTGCCTTTGTGAATTTACGACACAATAAAGCATCGAAGGTGACATTAAATTAATCGCTTTTTGTGAAGTTATGGTTTATCTTTTGGAAAACCTACTATTACTTTGATCGAAGATTCCTTTCCTATTACAGGAAATTGTTAACCCAATGCTTTGATTTATGTTTCCTACCCTATTGTTCTCTTAGAAGTAACTTTTGGAGATATGGATCCCTAGGCGAAAATCTCTCCTTTTTTGGAAGTATCCATATATATATGCAGAATTTGCTTCCATAAGATCAATACAAATGTGATGGATAAACTTTTTAGTTGTACCAAGACACAATAAAACATCTAAGGTGACATTAAATTACTTTTGTAAAGTTACATTTTGTTTTGAAAACCCATTATTACTCTGATCGAATATTCCTCTCTTATTACATGAAGTTGTCAACCCATTGCTTTGGCTTAAAGTTCTTACTCTATTGATCTTTCATGAAGTTACTTCAGGAGATATGGATCCCTAAGCAAATACCTCTCATTTTTTGGAAGTATCGATATCTCCAAAAGTTACTTTGAAAATATCAATAGGGATGACATGAATAAACTAGTTCAGTTATACCAAGGGTCACACATGAACATGCGAATACCTGTAGCATTTGTGAAGTCATATCATGATAAAGCATTCAAGGTGATATATTAAATTGATTTTGTGAAATTATTTTTTTCAGAGGTTTCTCTCCTATTGGCACCAAGTTAAAAGCTTTGAAATTCAACATTGTGATCAGTCCTAGTGTCAAATCCCTTAACATTTTGATATTTTCCTGAGTGATAAAGGCATAGTTCCATAGGCATATAGAAACAGCACAATATACTGATAAGAAGTACTTGTTTACAATATAGGCCATCCCTGTAAGGTTTGAAAAATATATACAAACTTGTCCAAAATTACTGAAATAAACTAACTACATCAAACAACAATTGTTAGTTGCACCGGAACCCCTTCGATGTCGGTATTTCCACCCTTATCCTTCGAGCCACTAGCTTCTACAAAATTGCTTCAAATATTGGAAAGGGTGAGATTCAAATGAATTTCAGTAGTAACAGATAATCATTCATAGAAAATATGATATATAAATATACCAATGACCATATAATGTAATATTATAATAACACATAATTCAATTCGGCCAGAAATGTGTACATGTATTCAGAACCAACCACTGTTGCAATCCCTATTTATTCCTTACCTCAGCCAAGCTCAAGACCACAGACTAGGCAATGTCAGTGTACCCTCATAGTACTATGTATTGGTGTACCCATAGGCATTGTATATCGATGTACCCATAGACACTGTATATCATACATATTACAAAAGATGGCATACATAAAGCATATACAAATTCACATAGTGTGTGAAAGAAAGTGTTACTACCTTAATCCCTTTTTCCTGGCTCTAACTGTATTCCAACGTGGGTAGGCTATCCGGTCCTAAAATTTTCAAATTTACAAAGTAATGAGTCATTACTCTGCCACGAGTTCTGATAATTGTATATCATATCTACATTCCTTTAACACCACGATGTTACAAAGGTTCATCAGCTAGCATAGAGAAACCTCAAAACATTTACTATGCCTTAAGTTTCGATAACCCCTTCAAATGAACTTTTCTTGGTTGTACTCACTACAAAGGAAATGGTCTGACTTAAATCAATACTTTCATCGTCATCCATGCTTTTAAGCATTCTTTAAATCGTCTAACTATTCTGGAGAAACTTTAAGACAATCACTATTCCTCAAGTCTCTATGACCTTCCAACTTATCTTCCTAGGGGGTCACCCATCCTAAGATTTTTCAGGATTGATCACGCTTAACTTTTGTGTATCCGAGCCAAAAGGCAGATACCGGCTCTATCTGCTCCTGACCACAGGTATCCTGAGACTACCTTTCTCTCAAATACTATATGGTCTCCAAACTGGCCTTAGCAGTACCTACTTCCTCTAGTTCACAATATCCTTATACCATCCTCAGTCTGATATTGCACTACTTGCTGCCCTTAGGGTTTTCGCTGATCTCCCGAGGAAGTTCACAGATTAAGGTGTTTCACTTCTTTAATATCCCTTTCTGTGTATATTTTCTGTCACTGTATAATCAAAATCATATCAGTATACTATCTTGTTGCTAGAACCACTCACTCTGATAACAAAATGTAATACCCCACCTTATATACCACTAATTATCGATATTAATTAGAGTAGCAATTACACAGTTTAGTGGGCACATAGGAATAGCAAAAATATACTGATATTATTGAAACAATCTTACTTAACTATATTACAAAAACTTCCCCTATAGTAATTCGTACATAATAATTACAAACCTTAAAACAATAAAAGGTCTTTAGATAACCAACATCTCTTCTTATGCTCATTTGGAACCTTCTATTGCCTATAATCACAATTTTTCCTTATAAGCCGTTGTCTGCTGCTAAAAATTTTTCATTCATAGAAAGGGTGAGATTCACAAAACCACAGTAATAACATCAAATCAGACATATACAATGTGAAAATAAATATGCCATGCACCATGTTATGAAAAATGATAGAATGTTGTGTGCACATTGTTCTAGGCCAAATAACTGTTTGCAAGCTTGGCTTAACTATATGCCTCCGTTGGGACTTAAACCACATCCAGGTTAATATGCATGTCCAAAACACTGTGCTCATATTACAAAAGATGTTATATATAAACATACAATAATCACCTAGTGCATGAAAGAAAGAGTTATAACCTAGAATTGCCCTTTCCTGGTCTATTATCTGTTCAGTATCTTTGATCTAACTCGGGCTATAGCAAATTCCTATAAATTAAAGTTACAAGTAACTGATTATTATTTGAACTATTACTGCATGTAATAAAAATTTATTGGTTATCTATTACAGTTTCAACAACTTCTACACGGTAAAATTCCACATAGTGCAATTTCACCATTTTCTAGAAAACTTGGCAGATTTTCAATCAACTTTAGAAAATCACAATTAATTCTAGCAAATTCCAAATTGGCTTATTCCAAAGCCTATATATAGCTCTCTAAGTGTATTTTCATGGAAAAATACCCAAGGCTGGTCACTGTTATCACAGTTTTCCCTGAAATTCACCAAACTTCCCATGTTCCAGATTGCATTCTAGAAACATGGTACAACTTTGAAAAATCATATCTCTTAATCTACTCATCCAAAAATCATATTCTACCTACCAAATTCAAGCTCGACATATCTACTTTATTCCTGCCAAATTTCATAATATTTGGACTGGGTTTGACAAAAAAAATTCATTGCAGAATCAGACTGCCTCCAGCGAAACAAATCAAACAGCATTTACCTTTAACTTCAATAAATTCTAGATTTGCGTGCAAATTTCCAAAAATCATAACTTAATATACAAAAATCCAAACAAAGTGGTTCAAAATCCTCATTAAAGCTTTCTAGGTCCTCTACATGGGAAAAATATTAACCACTGCCACTTGCAACCACAAAAGTACAGAATTCCAGGCAATATCACACTATTACATAAGCAATTCCAATTTCAGTCCTCAAATTTTAATAATAAATATCTTCCAATATACAAACCCAAATTAAGCATATTATATGTCAAATTAAAGCTTATAACGTTTAGTATTGTTCTAGAAAATACCATAGCCATCAGACATCATTTGTTCAATCAAATTCATCCAACAAGCAATATGACCCAATATTGGCAGCAATTAACCAAGAGTAATTTCAAGTTCAAATTTTGATTTTTCATTACTACCAATTAAAATTTATAATTAAGGCCTATTCCCACACAGTTTTGCATTCAAAACAGAATGCTAGTGTTAAAATCATCAAAATAACAAAGTTTCCAGCCCCAACCCTTCTGACCGAACAGACCCTTCATTAACCAAAATCACCAAAACAGAATGTTATCCAACACTTGGTCCAATATCATCATAAATCATCATTTAACCATAAACACATGATTAAACCTTAGAAATACCCCATGGATGAATTTGAACAATACCCAACCCTCATGAAAACTCATTTAAACAACAAACTAATCGGTTCAAAAGGAAGCCTACACTTACCTCTATGTTTTTCTGTAACCAGTTTGGAAATCTAACAGTATTCCAGCAAGTGAGACGACACCAAACACTTCCAAATGAAAATCCAAAATCATAGAAATAAAGCTTAGGATGAGTAAAAGAAGGTTATAGAAGGTTATTTTGAGAGAAAATGTCGATTCGGTAGCTTTTTAGTGGATTGAAGTTTTGAAAAGTTACTATTCACCTTCTATCTGTCCTCTAACAATTTTTGTGATATTTTTAGGAATTTTTATGATTTATTTAGAGTAGCTGAATGAAAATGAGAGGAGACAGGGAGTATTAGATGATTATTTTCACCTAATAACAATTTACTTAGTCTTAACTATACCACTTGTCAAAAACTTGTGGTTCCTTAAAAAGGTAATAACTAATTAGTTACTATAACTAGTTTAGTTAGTCATTTAGTTCTCCCTCTTCTTTTAATTGACGACCAATTTCTTCTTCCAACAAAAGAGTAAATTGTTGACTAATTGACCAATGATTCCTTTCTAATTTCGCACCTTGATTAAAAGCTGACAGAATTTTTATCAAACTTTGAAAATTCATATCTAATTGTTCATATGTCCAATTGGTGTGGTACCAAAGGCTATGTGACCCTTATTAATTCTATTTTTAAGGAAAAATATAGCCTTTAACCAACTGAATGTACATCATTCCCATAGTTTCCATTTTTGGACATTGTACAGAAACTTGCCAATTTCACTGGGCTAACTTCAAAAATACATAACTCTTGGTATACAGCTCCAAATGACTTATATAACCTATCAAATTAAAGCTTGATAAGTCTACTCTTATTAAGGAAAATTTCACATTCATTGGACCTTATTAGTTATCCAAAAACACATGATAATCTCACTGCCACGTAAGAAAACATACCCGCAGCAAATTGTAACTTAGTGAGTTCTTCCAATGATCGGAAAATCATAACCAAGGCCTAGTAGTTCACTTGATTCAGGCTTATTCTCAAGCCTCTAATCCCAAAGTATGGAATATTACATTTCTCCCCCCCCCCCCCCATTCAATAAATTTCTTCCTTGAAATTTGAACATCACATAGAATAACCTATACCTTGAGGAATCCCATCTTGATATGCAACTTGTTCTAGCTGACCACACTGTGTACATTATTCAATATAGCACAAAGTGCTTGTCATATCTTACTACCCTTGGACATTGCTCTGTGTATTTAGCCTTATGGCTTATCTTTCTATTCTCACAGCATTAAATATCATGGTTTTACTGCCCTGTACAAACATGCACATTAGGGCTTACTGCTAATATGTTTGTCTGTTCGGTGTTCAGGATCAAATGACTACTTGGCCCTTACTGGCCATACTGTGTGTACTAATCACTGTTTGTACTGCTAACTGAAAGGATAATTAATTCTATAAGGTTACACTATTAAGAGTGATTTTCCACCACCATTATGCCCTACTACACTAGGGCTCATCCCAATCTCTATTTACATGCGTCACTACGAACCACACTGGTTGTGGACTGTTGACCACAATGGTGGTATCACTATTCACCACACTGACACAGCACACATGTTTTACGCCTAGCTTCTTGACTACAAGCAACCAGAGTGGAGCAACCTGCCTGGGAATGTTGGGGTAAGAACCACTCGATCATAGACTGATTAGTCATATCTTTAACATGGTATGATGGGCTGCCTTACTACTTAGGGCATACTACTACAAAAAATGCTTTTAACATCCATTTTTTAGCCTTTTTAACATCTGAAAACAGGGGGACGCCTGACATATTTTTTTTTTAAAAAAAAGATGTCTAAAGTCATTTGAAGCACTTTAGATGTTCCTTTTTTTAAAAAAAAGGACATCTAAAGTGCAGGTACTAGACGTCCTTTTTTAAAGAGGGACCTTTAAAGTCATTTGAAATTCAAACAATGTGCCTGCAGATGCTGAGGTCATCACTTACAGAAGCAAGCACAAGTTCCAGACAAAAATCCTCTGCGGTAGCTTTGTTGAACACAATTGCTAGCTTTCTCCATTCTCTTTTTGACTCTGGAACTTCCTTTTTTGGCATTGCCACACTTCTACCCCTTTGCTAGCTTTGTTGAACTTCTTTTTAGGAGAGTGTGTGCTCACATCTTCTAAAACTTTGTCCAAAATTGGCAGGGTTTGGGATCCAACGCTAAAATCTACAATCAATTGATTTTCAGGCACAAGAAAGAGCATATGTTATATAGTAATGGACTCAAAATAAAATAAGCAGATAGGACCTTTCCATCATCAGGAAAGCTTTAATCGTCTTCAATCGTGGAATTGAGAGCATAGTGAAAGCTTTAAGAGTCTTTAACCATGGAACTAAGAAGCTTTAATAATAAACTTTCTTCACAACAAGAAGAAGGGAATAGCCTGTGAACACTCCAACTTCAATAATCTTTTTCAAATTGGGAGCGTAGTGAAAGCTTTAAGAAACAAGAAGCCTTGAATTAAAGGAGAAAGAAACTAAAAAGATATATAAATATAAGTTGGCCAACAAAATAATTTTTGACAACCTTTAGCGTCCTTATTTAAATTAGGGATGCCAAAGATCACTCTTTGACAACCCTAATTGAATTAGGGATGCTAAAGGGATCCCTAATTCAAGGGACGACACCTTTGGGGTCCTTAATAATTAGAGACACCAAAGATAGCGCCCCTTGAATTAGGGACCCCTTTGGTGTCCCTAATGGTGAAGTCCTTATTATGTCCCTAATTTAATTAGGGATGCCAAAGAATTAAGGATGTCACCTTTGGTATCCCTAATTCGATTAGGGAAGCCAAAATCGAATTTTTAGAGTCTATTTTTTAAATTGGGATGTCTAATTTGTCAAAACTGAAACTTAGAATTACAAAAATGCCACCGCCTTTATTTTTTAATTCCTTTTCTGAAAAAGGGATGACCTTTAGGGTAGAAAAATCTATATTTTGTAGTAGTGGCAAATCACAATACACGGGTCTAATCATGACTTGGGATGATCAACACTGGTGCAAATATCAACCTCTCCCGTTAACCTCAAAATTTATACATCAATTTACTTTGCTTTTGCTACCCGCTCTGATGTTTATCTACTCATATAAGCTTTACAAATATCAGGATGATTTAATAGGAGTCCCATAAAAACCTCCCATAACACCTGACTGCACCCACAATTTGTGTTCCCCTATGCCAGTTACTGGCCCATTTCAACTCAATGATGTTTCCACTTGATTAGGATCTAATAGATCCCAATTTTTGGCAATTCTTGACATGTCTCACAATTTCTTAGCACCACTCTTAGGTGCTTCTTATGTTCTTCTATACTTATAACCTTTAGAACATTATCTATCATATACCAATCGACTCCAAGTATAGCCTCAAGTTAGTGGAATAATAGGCAAATAAACTCTGTCTCTCATTTTATCAGAGTTATCACCTCAATCAATCATTTAAAGGAATATTTTATGATCATAATCTTTTCCTATACTAGACTTAGTAGCTATAAACCTTTCAAAATCCCTTTCTGCAAGGATTCTATCTATAAGAATCTTATTCCTCAATTCCCCAGATCATCACTAGCCCGAACACTCTAATCAGGCAATATCGTGGGTACTTTATTATACCTAAATCCCATTAAGTATATCATTGGGAGTATTCTATCTCTTCCTAACTTCTAGGTTCATCATGAAATCTAGAACATCGATAATACATAGATCAGAAATCATTTTCCTCAATTATACCTAATAGGTACACTAAGAATCAGGATATATAACGCCTATTCTAACCTCATGGTATTCAAGTTCCTCAAAACATTAATAAGGGTTCAACATCATCCACAAGGTTCATAAAATTCCAACTTCCATCAAGGAACAAAATCATAGAGCAACCAATTCACATTTTGATCTAAGCACTATTTTAGCTTAGATCGAGTTCAATCTTATCCTCAACCGTCAGTACTATTAGATTGGATCCTCTAGGATCAATATATGGTATAATCACCACTAATCATATAGCATCATACATCAAATCTACATTCCTTTAAAACCATGGTGTTACTAAGGATCATTAGCTAACATGGAGAAACCTCAAAACGTTCATTATGCCTCAAGTTTCCATAACCCCATCAAATTAACCTGTATAGGCGGTGCTCACCGCAACAGAAATGTTCTGAATTCAAATCAATACTTACATCATGATCATCTCCATGCTTCTAAGTATTCTTTAAATCGTCTAACTAAGATGATCATTAGTCATAGAGAAACCTTAAGACAATAACTATTCCTCAAGTCGCCATGACCGTGCCAACTAACTTCCCAGGGGCTCACCCATCCTAAGATTTCTCTAGGTTGAGCACGCTTTACTTTTGTTTGCCTATACCAAAAGGCAGATACTGGCTCTATCTGCTCCTGACCATTGGTACCCTGAGACTACCTTTGTCTCAAATATCGTGCCAGTTGCCTCTAGTTGACAAAATACTATATTTCTGCATACTGGCCTTGGGTGTGCCTGCTTCCTCGGGTTTCATAATATACTTAGACCATCCTCAGTCCAATATTGCACTACTTGCTGCCCTTTGAGTTTTCACTAATCTCCTAGGGCTAGATCACAAACTAGGGTGCTTCACTTTTTTGATATCCCTTTATATGCATATTTCCTATCAATGTATAATCAAGACCATATCAGTATACTATTCTGTTGTCAGAACCCATGCTCTGATACCAAAATGTAAAAGCCCATCTTACATACCACTTATTATCAATATTAGTCAGAGTAGCAATTGCATAGTTCAATAGGCACATAGGAATAGTAAAAATATATTGATATTATTGAAACAATCTTACTTGAGTATATTACAGGAGTTTCACCCACAAGTTTTCGTACATAATAATTACAGACCTTAAAACAATAAAAGGCCTTCAAATAACCAACATCTCTTCTTGTGCTCGTCCGGAACCTTCTGTTGCTGGTAATTAGAATTATGCCCTCTGAGCTACTGTAAGGTACTGAAAACTATTTACATTTATAGAAAGGGTGAGATTCAAAGAATCTCAGTAGTAATATACAATCATACATATAAGATGTGAAAATAAATATGTCATTCACCACGTTATGTAAAATGATAGAATGCTGTGTGATAGAATGTTGTGTGCACACTGTTCAAGGCCAAACGAATGTTTGCAACCTTGGCTTAACTCTGTGCCTATGTTGGGTCCTAGACTAAAACCATGCTAATATACGTGTCCAAGACATGTTACAGAAGATGGTGTACACAAACAAACAATAATCATATAGTGCATGAAAGAAAGAGTTACTACTTGGAATTGCCCTTTCCTGCTCTATTATCTATTCAATACCTTTGATCCAACTCAGGCTATTGCAAATTCCTATAAATTAAAGTTACAAGTAACTGGTTATTGCTTGAACTATTACTGCATTTAATCATAGCTTGTTGGTTATCTATCACAGTTTGAGCAATTTCTGCATAGTGTAGTTTAACTGTTTTCCTAAAAACTTGGTTGATTTTTAGTCAACATTGGAAAATCACAATTAATTCTAGCAAATTCCAAATTAGCTGGTTCCAAAGCCTATGTGCAGCTCTCTAAGTGTTTTTTCATGAAAAAATACTTAAGGCTCGTCATTATTATCACATTTTTCCTATAAATTTGCCAAACTTCCCCTGTTCCAAATTGCATTGCAAAAATAGAGCCCAACTTTGAAAAAGTATATCTCTTAATCTACTTATCCAAAAATCATGTTCTACCCACCAAATTAAAGCTCTACATGTCTACTTTATTCCTATAAAATTTCATAATATTTGGACTAGGTTTGACTAACAAAATTCATTGCATAATCAGACTGCCTCCAACAAAACAAATCAAACAACATTTATCTTTCACTTCAATAAATTCCAAATTTGCATACAAATTTTAGTAAATCATAACTTAATTTACATAAATCCAAACGAAGTGGTTCCAAATCCTAATTGAAACTTTCTAAGTCCTCTACACATGAAAAATATTAACCACTACAACTTGCAACCACATAAGTACAGAATTCCACGCATTATTACACTGTTCCAGAACCAATTCAAGTTTCAGTCCTCAAATTTTAACAATTAATATCTCCCAATATACTAACCCAAATTGAGCATATTACATATCAAATGAAAGCTTATATTGTCTAGTATTGTTCTAGAAAATAACATAGCCATCAGACATCATTTGGCTAATCAAATTTGCCCCACAAGCAATATGACCAATTGCTGGTAGCAACTAACAACAAGTAATTTCAAGTTCAAATTTTGATTTTTTATTCCTATAAACTAAAATTTACAATCAGGGTCTATTCCCACATAGTTTTGTATTTTTAACATAATGGCAATATCAAAATCATCAAAATTGCAAAGCTTCCAACCCTAACCCTTCTGACTGAACAAACCCTTCATTAACCAAAATCACCAAAACAGAATTTTATATAACAACTTAGTCCAATATCATCATGAATAATCATTTAACCATAATCACATGATTAAACCTTAAAAATAGCCCTGGATGAAATTTGAACAGTACCCCACCCTCATAAAAACTCATCCAAATAACAACCCAATCGATCCAAAAGGAAGCCTACACTAACCTCTACGCTTTTCTGCAACCAGTTCAAAAATCCAGCCATATTTTGGCAAGCGATATGGCACCAAACACCTCTAAATGAAAATCCAAAATTGTAAAAATGAAGCTTAGGATGAGTAAAAGAAGGGTATAGAAGGGTATTTTGAGAGAAAATGTCGATTCAGTAGTGTTTCGATGGATTGATGTTCTAAAAAGTCCACCTTCTATCTCTCCTCTAACAATTTTGTTATATTTTTTTGGGAATTCTTATGATTTATTTGGGGCAGCTGGATGAAAATGAGAGGAGATAGGGAGTATTTGATGATTATTTTCACCTAACAATAATTTACTTAGTCCTAATTGTGCCACTTGTCAAAAGCTTGTGGTTCCTCAAAAAGGTAGTAACTAATTAGTTACTATAACTAGTTTAGTTAGCCATTTAGTTCTCCCTCTTCTTCTTTTAATTGATGACCCATTTCTTCTTTCAAGAAAAGAAGAAATTGTTGGTTAATTGACCAATGATTCTTTTCTATTTTCGCACCTTGATTAAAAGCTGACAGCATTTTCATCAAACTTTGAAAATTCATATCTAATTGTACAGATGTCTAATTGGTATGATTCCAAAGGCTATGTGACCCTTATTAAGTCTATCTTTAAGGACAGATATAACCTTTAGCCATCTAGAAGGTCATAATTCCCAAAATTTCCATTTTTGGACACTGTCATAGAAACTTGTTAGTTTCACTAGACTAACTTCAAAAATACATAACTCTTTGTATAAAGCTCTAAATGACTTATATGACCTATAAAATTAAAGATTGATAAGTCTACTTTTATTTAGAAAATTTAACATTCTTAAGAACTCATTTAATTATCCAAAAATATATGACAATCTCACTGCCACGTAGGAAAACACACTGACAGCAAATTGTAACTTTGCTAGTTGTTCCAATGATCTGAAATTCATAACCAGGGGCTAGCAATCCACCTGATTCAAGGTTATTTTTAAACCTCTAATCTCGAAATTTGGGATATTACAGGGTGCATTGGTGATACCAAATGACATTACTAAAACTTATAATGATCATATTTGGTCCTAAATGTAATTTTTTTTCCTTTTTGCACATCTTCTGTTTTAACTTTGAGTAGGTGATAACCCGATCTCAAGTCAATTTTTGAAAACATACAGGAACTAGACAACTGATCAAGTAAATCATCTATTCTTAGAAGTGGGTACTTCTTCTTTTTGGTCACCTTGTTCAGCTCCTATAATCAATACAGAGTCGCAGGCTCCAATATTGCTTTTTAAGAAATAGCACTAGAGCTCCCTATGATGAAACACTGGGTCTAATGAACTTTTTTTTCTCTAGCAATTCTTCAATCTACCTTTTCAATTTTGCCATTTCATTTGGTGCCATTCTATATGAGGCTTTCGATATTGGTTTTGCTTTAGGCCTAAGGTCAATCACAAATTTCAGTTGCCTATCCGGAGGTAATCCACTGATATCTTCCGGAAACACCTCGGGAAACTCACTTATCAAAGGGATACTTTCAAATACTATTCTAGCTTTTGATTGCATGGAAAAGAATACCATATACCCATGACAAAAGGAAAAATATGATTTTCTTGATTTAACCTTTCATATACCTTCCTTTTCACTCCTAATCACATGTTTAACCTCTTAAACACTTATTAAACATGATTTGTGTAAATTTAGGCAATATAACCCCTTAGGGTTTCATAGTCCAAAATTTACAAAATTCACCAAAATAATCACAAATCAAGCTAATAACAACTTTATCCACCAAAACAACAACATATGAACCTAGAGGATTAATGTTCTTGAGATTACCTCTTGATCCTTCAACTTTCTATCTCTAGGGCGTCACCCTCTCTTTCTCTCTCTCTCTCTCTCTCTCTCTCTCTCTTCCCTTGAAATTTTGCTTGCTACACATGATATTAATGACGATATAGAGGTTAGAGAAGGTTTTACACAAGCTAGAAAGGCAAGAACACTTGAATTTTGCCTTCTTGAACCTCTTGAGCTCTCTCTTGTTCTTGAAACTCTTTCTCTCTCTATTTTCCTTCTCTTGGCCAAAATTATGGCCTAATGGAAGAGATAATGAGACTTTAAAATATCTCTAATCCAACTCCTTAAGTTTAATATATTTTAATGGAATTTCACCATGTGATTTTACTTTTTGCTTCATATCTTTTTACTTGGCTAAAGATCAGACACATGACATATTGAATGTCCAAGTAAATATTTTTCCCTCCTATTTTCTTCCCTTGGACAAAAATTCAAAGAGGAAGGAAAATAATAATTGCTTATTGCATTTTCCATAATCTCTTTCTTCAAATAATTAATTATATACATATCCACTTTTTAACTTTTCAAGATTCATATACTTAGCCACAATTGCTTCAAAATTGGGATATTTATCACCAAAAATTTATTTTCCCCTTATTTCCTTTATTTGGCCGAAAATGGCCTCTATTAATTGGGAAAAAATTTATATTTTTTCTTTATTTAAAAATTACCATTTTGCCTATACATTTTTGTAATTTATTTGGCCAAAGTGTGTTTTCCTCATTTTCCTTTCCTTTTGGGCCAAAATCCACCCTTAATATTGGCCCAAGAAATGTGCTCTTTTATTCTCCAAATGTAGGCCTTCATAGTGGGCTTTTAGAAAAACAAACATGAGCTTCAAGACTTGTTTTAACCCAATTGCAATGTAACTTCAACTAAAGGTGTTTTTGTCATTTTAGTTGCATCCAAATTCACCATTTTATTTCATTAAATGCCATAAACATATACAAAGCATATTGGTGAATAAAAATGGGGTGTTATGTAACACCCCGATTTTCGATTAAGGACTAATTATAATTATTGAGAATAATTATGTGTTTTATGGCAATAATAATTAATAAGCCATAATTATTGGAAATTGAAAGAGTGAAATTGTTGGGAATTAGTTAGTGATTAATAGAGAAATTAATTGCTAGCTAAGAGAAAATGAGATGTGTGATTAAAATGATCAATGGCTAGGATTGATTGTGTAGTGGATCAAGGGGCATAATCATGTGTATGTGTGTGCATGTGAGCCCATGGGAGTTGAAGTGAGATGGTGACAAGTGGCAAGATGTGAGCCCTTGGATGAGGCATGTGACATACCATCATCTCCATCTCCTCTCTTCTCTCTTTCTCGTTTTCTCTCTCTTCTCTTCCTTTCTCCATTTTCGCTGAAGGTGCTTGGGAAAGAGAAAGGAAAAATGGAATTTTGAGGTAAGCAAATGGCCTCTTTAGCTCAAACTCTCTTCTCTAATGTTAATCCTTGAGTTGAGAGCTTCATTGTGGTGGTTGTAGCTTCTCCATTGATGGTGATTTGAGGATCACGAAAATATGAAGCTTGGAGAATCAAAGAGTGTCTTTGAGAAAGTGGATAAGGTATGTGAAACCAATCCTTCTATCTATGTTTCATGCCAAATGATTATGTTATGAATTTCTGGAATTATTGCCCTAATTTCGAAAATATGGGTAATGGGTAGTTTGGCATGATATGGCATTGGAAATGGTATATTGGTATGAGTTTTGAATAGATAGAATGGGTTTGGGATTGAAATGTGTGAGGTTGTTGATTTAGAGAATTGATGATTATATTGCCCTAGACCAAAGCTTGTTAATGGAATGGAATTTTGGTAATTCTGTTGATTCCATTGGATTCAGTGAGTGATTTTGTGTGGGAGTAGCTTTGGTAGAGGTTTTGGGTCCATTGGGATCAATTGGGCAAGAGTTAGGGGAATGTGGTATGTTTGCTGCGTTTTCCTGGAATCTGATAGATTCACTCGAGCAGACAGGGGTGTGCTCGAGTGAGGGATGAATGTTGCTCGAGTGAGGAAGATCCTGCTCGAGTGATGTGAGTTTTCCTTTGTTTTGCTGCGAGTGCGCCTGGGTTTTCATTAACGCTGCTCGAGCACATCGCTTTGTGCTCGAGTGAGCGAAGAACATGCTCGAGTGAGCATAGTCTGCTCGAGTGATAGTGGGAGTCCAGAGTGAAGGGTTGCTTTCTGGTCTTCACTCGCGGGCAAGGTGCAAGAAGTGTGCCTTCTCACTCGCGGGTGGGAGGTGTGTGCTCGAGTGAGGATCTGTGCTCGAGTGAGCCAGTTCCTGAAAGTGAGAGTTGTGCTCTCGGGTGTTCACTCGCGGTCTCACTTTCTCTTGTGCTCGCGGGTATGGGCAGCGTGCTCGAGTGAGCCCCTTGTGCTTCGAGTGAGCTTGTGCTTCTGGAGTGGGTTTGTGCTCTCGGGCATGTGCTTTCTGTCTCACTTTCTCTTGTGCTCGGGTGTTGTCCGTACCAATGCTCGAGTGAGAGCATTTGTGCTCGAGTGATGTCCGTATTTGTGCTCGAGTGAGAGCTTCTGTGCTCGAGTGAGACAGTGAAAAATATCAAGTTTGAGTGTTCAAAAGGGGATCTTTGGGGATAGTCTTCCAACCCTTTAGAGCTATGGATTAAGGTGTTTGAGGGCACTTAAAGGGCAATAATGATAACCAACCTGAATGTCTAAAAGTTAAGGAATTGGAAAAGGGATTAATCCTATGTCCTTGATCTTGGTTATAGGATTTGATGATTTCCTGAGCGTGAGCAGCCGGATCTGGAGCTTACGTGGAAAGAGAGTAGGGAACTTACCTCTCCTGCATGTATTGATAATTGTATTTGTGTATTGATGCATGTTATTGCTTTGCGTGATTATGTGAGACATATGAGAATGATTGTAGCTCTGTTCTATTTATACTATGGCCATGAGTATGTTGTGTGAACATTGAGCATGCGGATATATCATTATGTGAACATGTGTTATTGTGATGCAAGCATGTCATGCATTAAATACTTATCTTGCATGCATATTGGTATCTGTTTCCTACTGAGATTCCCCAGAATCTCACCCTCCCCTATCAACATTTTAGACAGGGAAGGAAGATTGAGGATGAAGCAAGCATCCAAGGACGAAGAAGACTCGTTCTGGGTGAGAGCTTAGTAGTTGGTTATCAATACGTAGTTGGGATTATGTATGTGTATGTTTGGACCAGTATTTGGAGTATGTATTCGAAAGAGATTTGTGTAATCCCTATTGAATGAGTTGTATGGGCTATTATGCCTTATGAGAATTGAGCGAAGATATGACCCCGGAATTGTCGGGAATTTATATTGCGTACTCTGATAATTGTATAAATGTAATTTATCTTCGCATAGTAATTATATTCGGAGTGTAAATATGAGACCGGGTTTAAAATGACTTTGAAATGTAATTGTGAAAACCCCGTCTGGTTGATGGGTTTATAAAGGATGTTTTATCTTGTTGGTCTCTATTTCACCTTAATCGCGTAATCCGGATATTAATTACGGCAGGGGGTTACATTTTGGTATCAGAGCTACAGTTCCTGGCAAGTATGGGAATTTGCTAGGATAGCTCTCTTAGATCTCTACCTTGGTGGTAGATGATGTTATGTGATAGTGATTATGTATACACATGTGTGATTGGTTATTGTGGACACAAGAGATTTGTGGAATGTGTGTATACATTGTTGGTTAGTCTTGAGTGACGAATCATTGTGTAATCGAAAGATATGGTGATTCGTCCGAGAATTTGAGGTGTAAACCCAGAGGTGGTTATAGTCAAACCATCATCTGATTTGAAGCTGAGGAAAAATGGTTTCCGAGGCGTGTGATATTGATGTTCTAGGTATCAGGACTAACCTAGATGTTGGGTATGTAACCCAAGGTGGTATGATGTTACATGTGGTAATGTCATACTGATCTTATATGTGTAAAGACCTTAAGACCTAGGGGACCGGTGTGCCTTAGGCTGGCTGAGATGTTTGAACTTGCATATAGGAGTATGGTGCTCCGTGGAAATGAGGGAAGTGATTTCCCGGTTCAACTGAGGTTGAAAGTTTGAAAGATGAGATGTGATCTAAGGATTAGACTCAATAGCTGGGTTGATTCTTAGGAACTGGATTTGACCTCAAAGGTATGTGGTACCAGGGTATGGTACTAGAAGTGAATTGAGATGTGTCTCAGGTATTCTGAGAGTGTTGGTTGTTAATCCAGCACAAGGAAAAAGTTATCTACAGAGGATTCGTATCGGAGAGTGCTATCTACGGGGACTTTTGATCGGAGAGGGCTACCTACGGTGAAATTCGATCGGAAAGGGCTACCTACGGTGAGATCCGATTGGAAAGGGCTACCTACGGAAAACTCTGACCGGAGGGGCTGACCAGTCAGTGGACTGAGTGAAGCACCGAGTGCAGTAGCGTAGTGTGGAGCCACCATGACGATGAACCCTAGAGTGGAGCCACTGTGACGATGAACCCTAGAGTGCAGCCACCTTGATAATGAACCGTGGAGAGCAGTTGCCGTGACGTTGAATCGTAGAGTAGAGCCGTGAGAGCCCATATTCTTAACGATGAGTTGATTATGGCTTTCAATGATTCGAGATGAAACAGGCACGATTTGGTACAGATGTGAATGTTGTCAGTTGTAGTAGGAGATTCCTATGGGACTCCTGTTAAATCAACTTGACATTGTGAATGCACAGATGAGGAGAAAGACCTCAGAGTGCGCAGCGGAAGCGTGGGAATGTAATATGTTTGAAAACTGTGTTGAGCAATGGCTCGAGGTTGCTGTGAGAATGATATGATAACTATGGCTTCGGGAGGTAAAACTTCGGGGTCAAGTTGAGTTGTAAAAAGGGGTCTTGAAGGATCCCAGTACGTGAAAAGAATTTGAGATGTTGAAGGTGAAGTGGTTAAGATGCCTGGTTCCAGCTTGTTGCAATTGTGCATTGTGAGTCTCTAACCTGCGGCCGCATGGGGTGATTCCTATGGCGGAGGACCGTGCCTTCGGGGCGGTAGTTACGGGGGATTGACTATTTTAGAGCCACGAGGCTATGTATATACACTGCCATGCCAATAGTCCCTGAGTCGCTAACAACGGTTCGGGTGAAGACTGTGTGTCTTCCCGGCGGTAAAAGGGGATGAGGGTGGGGTGTAACTACGTGTGTTCCATGCCAATAGTCCCTGAGTAGCTAACAACGGTTCAGGTTAAGATTGTGTGTTTTCCTGGCGGAGAAAGGGGATGAGGATGGAATGTGACATGTGATTATGTGAAAAGCCGAAAGGCTATTTGTGAAGGCCGACGGGCCGATTGTGAAAGCCAGATAGCTGTATGAGCTGTAGGGCTATGTGTGAGCACTGTCACGTCAATAGTCCCTGAGTAGCTAACAACGGTTCGAGTAAAGACTGTGTGTCTTCTCGGCGGAGAAAGGGGATGAGAGTGGAGTGTGATTGTGAATCGGTGACAGTTGTGAATAAGCTGGGACTGAGGTATAGTTGTGTAGTAAAGCAGAGCTAATTCTGCTGATGGCTAATTCGACTACATGATCGGGGGTTCTCTATTCTGAGGGCAATTACCCTGGCATGGCCAACCTGGCTAGCCACCACGTTGGTTGCACTGGTGTTAACCTTAGGCCGAAAGGCAGTGCGTAAAATTAGAGGTTGCGATATGGATTGCGGTGAAAGCTATGTGAATTGCAGCGTGTGCAGGTCAGCGTGAGCCGTTTAGGGTTTGACACTGGTCATCTCTAGCTCGGCCGTTGGACTGCCGTTGTAATCAACATGTATCTTGGTGAATCCGGCCCGTGGGGCGGCGTGTTGTGAATCCAGCCGTGGGCTGTGTGTTGTACATCTAATCGATGTGAATTGTGGTAAAGTGCTATGCAGCGTGTGCAGGTCAGCGTGTGCCGTTCAGGATTGACGCTGGTCATCTCTAGCTCGGCCGTTGAACTGCCGTTGTAGTTGATTCGTGTGGTGAAGGAGCATGAAGGTGATATTGGGAGATTGAGACTCTCAACCGGTCGCCTGGATAGAAGAGACTGAGATTCTAGGTGGACCATTACAGTCAGGTACTTTGGATAGAAGAGATTGAGACTCTGGAGTGACCTGAATCTGTGATATGTGTTGTGATGAGAATGCCGGAAGGGCAATGTGAATTTGTCGAGAACATTGTGATTGAGACCCAAAAGTCCCGGATGGGTGAGGGTAATACCGTGGAATTTGATACGGTAATGTGATTGTTGCGAATACCCGAAAGTCTCGGTTACCACTAGTGGAATCATTGGTGGGTGTACGGGTGAGGGTAATGCTGTGAAAGTGGATACACAAGCACTTGTGCGGAAGCGGAATGTTTGTGTATACGGCTGCGGCTGTTGTTATGAAATGAGTTGGTGATGTTGTTGAGTTATTCCAGGATGGAATCACCAGATTGAGTTGAGCAGGTTGGTGGCCTATGTCACCTAACTGCCGAGATCTTATGATATGGCTCATGAATTAGAGTCACCGGATACTGAGATGCGCTAGCCACTCATGAATGAGGAGGCCTTGCGATGATTGTGGTTATGCGGTGATAGAGTGTGTGGCAATCGTATGTGGAGGCGATTGCACTTGTTTGGAAATAGTATGATGATTGTGGTTGTATAGCAATCGTGATATGGGCCGATTGCAGGTTATGGCAACTAGGGTTGCATTTATGGTTTAAGATTCTTACAAGAATCAAGTTGAGATACTCCATTGTGTAGGTGGTCTAGAAGGGACCATCCAATGTGAAATGAATTGTGAAACGGAAGCTGTCGTGAAGAAGCGTCCGGAGTTTATGTCCTTAGTGGTGGAACAAATTTCGAGGACGAAATTTATTGAACGGGGGGAGAAATGTAACACCCCGATTTTCGATTAAGGACTAATTATAATTATTGAGAATAATTATGTGTTTTATGGCAATAATAATTAATAAGCCATAATTATTGGAAATTGAAAGAGTGAAATTGTTGGGAATTAGTTAGTGATTAATAGAGAAATTAATTGCTAGCTAAGAGAAAATGAGATGTGTGATTAAAATGATCAATGGCTAGGATTGATTGTGTAGTGGATCAAGGGGCATAATCATGTGTATGTGTGTGCATGTGAGCCCATGGGAGTTGAAGTGAGATGGTGACAAGTGGCAAGATGTGAGCCCTTGGATGAGGCATGTGACATACCATCATCTCCATCTCCTCTCTTCTCTCTTTCTCGTTTTCTCTCTCTTCTCTTCCTTTCTCCATTTTCGCTGAAGGTGCTTGGGAAAGAGAAAGGAAAAATGGAATTTTGAGGTAAGCAAATGGCCTCTTTAGCTCAAACTCTCTTCTCTAATGTTAATCCTTGAGTTGAGAGCTTCATTGTGGTGGTTGTAGCTTCTCCATTGATGGTGATTTGAGGATCACGAAAATATGAAGCTTGGAGAATCAAAGAGTGTCTTTGAGAAAGTGGATAAGGTATGTGAAACCAATCCTTCTATCTATGTTTCATGCCAAATGATTATGTTATGAATTTCTGGAATTATTGCCCTAATTTCGAAAATATGGGTAATGGGTAGTTTGGCATGATATGGCATTGGAAATGGTATATTGGTATGAGTTTTGAATAGATAGAATGGGTTTGGGATTGAAATGTGTGAGGTTGTTGATTTAGAGAATTGATGATTATATTGCCCTAGACCAAAGCTTGTTAATGGAATGGAATTTTGGTAATTCTGTTGATTCCATTGGATTCAGTGAGTGATTTTGTGTGGGAGTAGCTTTGGTAGAGGTTTTGGGTCCATTGGGATCAATTGGGCAAGAGTTAGGGGAATGTGGTATGTTTGCTGCGTTTTCCTGGAATCTGATAGATTCACTCGAGCAGACAGGGGTGTGCTCGAGTGAGGGATGAATGTTGCTCGAGTGAGGAAGATCCTGCTCGAGTGATGTGAGTTTTCCTTTGTTTTGCTGCGAGTGCGCCTGGGTTTTCATTAACGCTGCTCGAGCACATCGCTTTGTGCTCGAGTGAGCGAAGAACATGCTCGAGTGAGCATAGTCTGCTCGAGTGATAGTGGGAGTCCAGAGTGAAGGGTTGCTTTCTGGTCTTCACTCGCGGGCAAGGTGCAAGAAGTGTGCCTTCTCACTCGCGGGTGGGAGGTGTGTGCTCGAGTGAGGATCTGTGCTCGAGTGAGCCAGTTCCTGAAAGTGAGAGTTGTGCTCTCGGGTGTTCACTCGCGGTCTCACTTTCTCTTGTGCTCGTGGGTATGGGCAGCGTGCTCGAGTGAGCCCCTTGTGCTTCGAGTGAGCTTGTGCTTCTGGAGTGGGTTTGTGCTCTCGGGCATGTGCTTTCTGTCTCACTTTCTCTTGTGCTCGGGTGTTGTCCGTACCAATGCTCGAGTGAGAGCATTTGTGCTCGAGTGATGTCCGTATTTGTGCTCGAGTGAGAGCTTCTGTGCTCGAGTGAGACAGTGAAAAATATCAAGTTTGAGTGTTCAAAAGGGGATCTTTGGGGATAGTCTTCCAACCCTTTAGAGCTATGGATTAAGGTGTTTGAGGGCACTTAAAGGGCAATAATGATAACCAACCTGAATGTCTAAAAGTTAAGGAATTGGAAAAGGGATTAATCCTATGTCCTTGATCTTGGTTATAGGATTTGATGATTTCCTGAGCGTGAGCAGCCGGATCTGGAGCTTACGTGGAAAGAGAGTAGGGAACTTACCTCTCCTGCATGTATTGATAATTGTATTTGTGTATTGATGCATGTTATTGCTTTGCGTGATTATGTGAGACATATGAGAATGATTGTAGCTCTGTTCTATTTATACTATGGCCATGAGTATGTTGTGTGAACATTGAGCATGCGGATATATCATTATGTGAACATGTGTTATTGTGATGCAAGCATGTCATGCATTAAATACTTATCTTGCATGCATATTGGTATCTGTTTCCTACTGAGATTCCCCAGAATCTCACCCTCCCCTATCAACATTTTAGACAGGGAAGGAAGATTGAGGATGAAGCAAGCATCCAAGGACGAAGAAGACTCGTTCTGGGTGAGAGCTTAGTAGTTGGTTATCAATACGTAGTTGGGATTATGTATGTGTATGTTTGGACCAGTATTTGGAGTATGTATTCGAAAGAGATTTGTGTAATCCCTATTGAATGAGTTGTATGGGCTATTATGCCTTATGAGAATTGAGCGAAGATATGACCCCGGAATTGTCGGGAATTTATATTGCGTACTCTGATAATTGTATAAATGTAATTTATCTTCGCATAGTAATTATATTCGGAGTGTAAATATGAGACCGGGTTTAAAATGACTTTGAAATGTAATTGTGAAAACCCCGTCTGGTTGATGGGTTTATAAAGGATGTTTTATCTTGTTGGTCTCTATTTCACCTTAATCGCGTAATCCGGATATTAATTACGGCAGGGGGTTACATGTTACACCTAGACTCTTCAATTTGTGAGTTTCTAAGCTACTTGATCTCAACTCTATCTAATAGAGTAGTACTTCCCACATCGAATAATCATGAAATTCGACACAGATGAAGATTTTTTAGGCTTTGTGGCTAGAATTAATCGCACTCCTAACTTGTATATCTCATAATAAAAATGTTCATCTATACCTTGTGTCTCTTTAGCAATTAATCCAGGAAATCAATAGATAGGTGAAAAAGAAAAGAATATCAATAAAGGAAAGGCCGCAAGAGGCATACAAACCCTTGAGTAGCTCAAGAGTTTGCACACCCTAGTGTCCTTTCCTATACAGATATTCGTACAGTTCCCCACTCATCATTTTCTTTCCATGGTTAATTCCTATGTAGATACACAATTATAGGTCAACAATTACATTCTCATATATATATATACACACACGTCAATAGTTGCCATTGATTCTTCCCACAAAACCTATAATGTCTTAATCTGTCCTGAATTGCATAGCCACTTGATGTGGCAGGTACTGTGCTATTATATACAGACGAGCCCAACTATATCAGAAACTCTCACTTGAAGAGTCTCACATCCATACATCACTATTATTATATAATAACCGTCATTTATTATAAAAGTTTATAGTTCTTACTTAGAAACCATTATTTATGTACTAAATACATAAAGAAAAGACACGGTTCTTAATAAGAACTGTTATATATATTACTAAATAAATAATATTTGTCAAAATGAGACCATTATGCATCATGAAGCATTACCATATATTATAACGGTTGTTCATGTGTGCCTATTAATTATTATCATAGCAATGTGCATATCATGGCCTCACCAAGCCTCAATACAGAGTAGGCATTATATTAAAACCTTTATAATAGGTCCAGAATAAATAACATTTTAGAACCGTAATTTATCTACATTAAGCATATATAGCCTCCTAATATATGATAGTTCTAAACTGTGATTTATGGGCTATAATAGCCGTCATATATCATGATTTTTCTGTAGTAGTGCATTCTTCTTCTGTCTATGGTGAATTTGCTATGTAACATAATTGGGATCTGCATCGATGCTATGGTTTCATGTAGGTATTTCAGCAAGTCAGTCAAATTCCAGGTAAGCCCGAAATTCTTACAATTCATTTAGAATATTTGAACCATTGACCTATATATATATATATCTTCCCACCCCCATTCACTACTACAAAAAAAATTTTTAACATCCCTTTTTTAGGCCTTATAACATCTGAAAACAAGGGGACGTCTATGTGAGAGACGTAGTAAAAAATTACAATAACGCCCGTAGATAAAAGGACTTCTAAAGTATGAACTTTAGACGTCCCCATTTTAAAATGGGGACGTCTAAAATGTTACTGTACCACTTTAGACGTTCCCATTTTAAATTGGGGACGTCTAAAGTCCCACTTTAGACGTCCCCAATTTAAAATGGGGACATCTAAAGTGTTTTTTTAAAAAAAAAAATCGTTTATATTACAGATCTGAACTAAACAGTATTTAAAACCAAAAATTACAGATCATCGTCAATAAAACTACAGATCTAGTATCTATAATCCAAATGTACATAATAATAACTCCAAAGCTAAAATCTCATAGGGAGAAGATGAAAACAATAAGAGGAATTAGTTGCAAAAAACTTATCTCCTTCTATTATTGAAATTCATTTTCTTGTAATAATGAATAGAGAAGAGCGACAGGGAGAGATGAACCTCGTTTTCTCAGCGGGAACGTAACCATGAAGCATGTTTCAGAATCTTGATCTACAAACCATAACAATACAAGTTTGAAGATAAAATAGAAGGAAAACCCAAAGAAAAAAGAGAAAGAGGATAAAATAATAAAAAATGGTAAGAAAGCATAACAGATCTGGAGGTGAAAAAAAGAGAGAGAAAGGAAGAAGCAAGAGTAAAAGAATCATATAAAGAAGAAGAAGCAAGAGCTCAAGGCGTGGTGGTAGTGTCTCTTATTGTATTTGTGGCGATGGGAAAGGAAAGATGAGTGTAAAAGTAATATAAAACTGACAAATAAAGACTGTCAGAAAAAATTTGAATTGTTTTTTTCGTCCCCGATTTAATTTAAGGATGTCTAAAGTTGTTCAGTTATTTTTTTTTATTTTTGACGTCCCCAATTGAAATTGGGGACGTCTAAAGTCACACTTTAGACGTCCCCGTATACATTGGGGACGTTTAAAGCTTAAAAAAAAATTTTATTGAGGGACACCCTTTGGCGTCCCTCATTTATATAGGGACGCCAAATACATCAGGGATGCCATTTTGGTGTCCCTAATAATAGTATTAGGGACGCCAAAACCATCAGGGACGCCCTTTGGCGTCCTTATATAAACGAGGGACGCCAAAGGGTGTCCCTCATTTTAAAAAAAAAAAATTTAAGCTTTAGACGTCCCCAATGTATATGGGGACGTCTAAAGTAATTTTTTTTATTTTAGATGTCCCTAATTCAAATAGGGACATCTAAAGTCTGTAAAGTCACACTTTAGATGTCCCTATTTAAATTGGGGACTTCTAAAGCTATTCAATTCCTACCCATAATTATAAAAATGCCACTGTCTTTATTTTTTTACCTCCCTTTTTTAAAAAGGGACATTTTTTAGGGACGTAAAATATATATTCTGTAGTAGTGATTCTAACTGCTTAAAAATTAGGCTCATGTTGCTAAAATTATATTAGTTTCTTTCTCTAGTCCTTGTGGCTTTATATAAATAGATGCTAGAATAGAATTCCTCAAAGTTTTTCCTCATGGACTTGTTTATTGTCTTAATTATTATTTTTCTTTTATGTCTGTTTTGTAATTAATGCCCATTTACTTATATTAATAACATTTGAGCTTTTACTCATATATATATTTATAGGCAAAACTCAAAACTATACACTTAGTCCTTTAACTTCAGTCAAGGTTTTATTTTAGCCCCTTAACTTTATAAAGTGTTTTTTTAATCATTTAACTCTAACTTTCGTTAATAAAAAATGTTGACATTGAAATTTTAAAAGTTGAAAAGTTCTTTTCACATGTTGGCATATTAATTTTACATTTTTAAAATAACAATGATTGTTATAAAAAAAAGTATCATTTTTATAAGATTTTAGCTTGGTACATTAATTCTATAAAGTATTTTTTTGGGTCCTCTAATCCTAACTCCGTTAATCTCAAATGATTTTTTTGTTCCAACCATTTAAAATTTCAAAATTTACATTTTTTAATCAATACATGCAACTCACAGTGTTAAGCTTATTAGAAGACAAAAAATCATTTTATGAAATTAAGGGACCAAAATGAAATTTTATGTGAAATTAAAATACCAATGGTACACTTTTGTCTATATTAATATATTGTTGTCAATATATAACAATAACACCTATAATGTTTATCACATTTACTATTGTTTCCATTATTTTAAATTTTTTGGTTTGAATATACAGGGAACGTCATTTTTTGTCATGGGGAAATCAAATGATTGTCAAGAAATTAAATTAATCGTTTTTGGTATAATTAAATGAAAAGAGACGGGATCAGGGAGCATGAAAGGAATATGTCATTGACACTAATATAGTGACTCATGAGCCGAACGAAATAATGGCAAGTGACTAGGGTATGTAAGCCCACTTTGTCATCACGTAAAGTAAGCAAAATAACTGCCATAAATTATATTAAATTATTTCTCAATTAGGTACCACGCCTATAAATTAAGAAACAGAACAATAAATAGGAGAAAATGGCTTGTATAGCGAATTGATTAATATTTAGTTGTGATTGACTTGTCAAGTGGACCATAAAGCCCTTACACTTGTTTACGCCAACAAGAGCTTTTATTGACAACCTTTTGTCACATCCTCTGCGTAATGGAGACTGTGATATCTCTCTTGTCTTTCCGCACAAACAATTTTATTTTTTTAATCAGGCTAGCCAGATATATTCAAATATTATCAAGATAGTAGCTTTTTCAATTTTTTTTTATTTTCTTGCTTTAGTATAATTTGTAAAAATTTTAAAAAAATTAGGTATTAAGTTAGTTATTTGTGTGTGTTTATTTCCTAAAGTACCCATATTAATTACTTGCACTTAAAACTACTCCCTTGATGGAAAACCTTTTAATATGTGTAATCAATGTGATGCCTTATAATTACTCCATTAATGACAAAATTATAAATCATAGAGATAAAGTGGATTGATGACTTGCATTTAAAACCAAAACAAATTTATCTACTAACTCTTATATTTAGGATAAAAAGAAGTATTAATTAATTCAGACAAGAGTATTATCAAACCATTGATGGAATCAAACAGCATTTTTGTAGTTCAATAATTTGTTGAGGAAAGGTTAATTTCTCTTGGTCGTTGAAAGAGAATAATTTTACTAAGGTTAAGGTGCAAAAATACTTATGAGTTTTTATCCAAAATGATCCTAACTCCATATGCTTTTTGGAGGTGTAACAATACCCAAAAACTTGCAAAATTGGAGTAACAATGGCACTGCCATTAAAAGATGCTAACGTTCTTTAATTATAAGTCCAAGCACATGGAGAGTGTATTTAGATTAGCAATGGTAAAAGTGGTTTTTTTTTAATATGACTTTTGCAAACTTAATATTGTATAAAAGTTAGATTGTATAATATGATTTATGTTTATTAACTTTTGTAAAAGTCAGTTTGATAACATAAACTTGTTTGGATGATTAATCAAAAAACAAATTTAGAGGTAAAAGACTAAAAAATACATGAATTTTATAAAAATAAAAATAGTTAATGTATTATTGGAAAAAAATTTAAAAATACTAAACTACTTAAAATTTTTAGGAAAATTTGGGAAAAGGTCCCCTAGAAATTTAATTAATGAGAATGACCTAAATCAAAATAATGACATAATTTTTATATAAAAGTTTATCAAATAATTCTTACCAATTAAATTTCTCATGGACCTAAATCAGAGTAATGTCATAAAAATTTACCTCGATGGTCCTTATTATAAGTTTCTTTTAACTAATTCTCTTACATCTTTCACACCTTTCTCTATTTCCAATGAGAATTAAGGAAGGATAAAAATGGAAAACTATGATTATGAACTTTTAAGTGAATTTATATTTAAGACAAAAAAAATTCATCTATAAGGATTTAGAATAAGGACTATAATGGTATTTCAATTTTTTTTTTTAAAAAAGTGGGGCACAAAATCTTTCTTTCATATGGCATTTAATTTTTTTTTCTTTTTTCTATGGTGGAAAAGCCAAAAACAAAAAATGTTGGCTTATGGGGTAAGCTACTTTTTTTTTTTCAAAAGCCCAATTGAAAAGAAGTTATTCCAAACACTTGAAAAAAGCCAAAATCATCCGACCCCACTTTTACCCAAGAAAAAACTACTTTTGGGATGGCATTTCAACCCCAGAATCATCTAGTCGTTGCCATGTATCTCTGATTTAATGATGTTTGCATATTTTAATTAGGGCTTAAAACTACGAACCAGAACAGAGCTATACGAATCTAAGGAAACAAAGTCAAACCACAGAAGAACGATCACACAAAGGAGTTTGATGCGATAGCGAATTTGTACCAGAGGAACATGACCATACAGGGGAGCTCGACTCTCTAAGTACTAGCAAAGGAGAATGAATTCCTATGAGTTTCTACCTTTGTTCAGAATGTTGCAATGGAACCAAACAAACAAGGGAGCGTTTCAACAAAAGAAGAAGCCCCTAGCCTAAGGACAGTACAGTGGACCAGAAGAGAAAGAATCATCGCAAAGACAACGACAAATTCTGACCTGCAAAGGAAAAAAATAAGCACAACCGAATCGGACCTACAAGATGTTGAGATAGACAAGAATTATCGTGATCACTTGTGGAGGATAGTTGTTATTTTCGCTGTGAGAACGTCACCGCTGCCACCATCTTTGGCATTTGAGAAGACAATAGGGTGATAAAGGAATGAAGGTGCTTGGACTTATAATTAAAGAACGTCACCGCTGCCACCATCTTTCATCTACCCCTTTTTGTTTGTATGCCTGTAGGTGCTTCTCTGCTTTGATAAAAGTTTTGTGAAGATATGGTTTAATATTAATTTTAACTTTGATTTGAATCTTATTAAAACTCATTTACCTTAGTAATTATCTTAAAGTTAACAATTTGATTTTCAAGGCTTTATTATCTTTTGCTTTTATTTAGAGATATACTCCCTCCCGTCCTTAATATAAAAGTTAGTTGGCTTTTTCTATAAAGGTTAAAGAAGCTGAATAAATTACTTCATCATAGTATATGTTATATATCATTAAATTATATATCAGTTTATAAGTCAGACAATTTAATTAGTTTTAAGGAAAAAAATAAATTTAAACACATTAATGTAATTTCTTTAGCTTTCTTATTTTTTTTTCCAAAAAAAAAAGTTAACTGGCTCTTATATTTAAAACTGGTTGTAGTAATATGAGATTATTTTTATAATAAAAATTATTGATCGAATTAATTATGTTAAGACATTATTGTTTCTATCAAATTTGAAAAATTAATTAGTTTTGTTGGAAAGCAATACACACACACATCAGTTAAGTTTTTTAATATATAGTTTACTTATATTGTGATCTAGGTATTACTTGTGAAATAAAAGGTTTAGGAGACCTTGCTTTGACGTATCTTCCATGTATGCTCTAATTGGTTCAATTATAATTTTAAGTTCTTAGAGAAATGTGAAATGAAATAACTAAATCCAACTTGCACAGTACAGAGTTGAAGAAAGTATCAATCACATATTAGCCAATTCATCAATTAAAAATTAACCGAAAAAATCTAAGAAGAAATGGACAACTTGATACAAATCAAGTACTACATCGGACCATTAATATAAAAGTTATATAATTAATTTATTAATGTTAAAAAAATGAATTAAGTTAGTTATTTGTAATAAATATAAGGGAAAATTTCAGAAAAAAACATCTGAAATAGGGAAATCTCTAATCAGTGCAGCGAATTCCAAAGTTTCGGATCAGTCCGCTGTCAGTACGGATGAATAGTGCGGGGGCACCAAAAGACGATTTTGCTCTTCAGTCCTGATTCTCGCAACTTCAGGATAACAACACGCTACTTTTAATTAACAATTTTGGATTCTTGATTAACAACTCTCATTTCTTGTTTCACAATGGGAGTTGGTCCAAGTGATAAGCGGCTTGGTTCCGCTTAAGCAAAGTCTCAGATTCGATCCTTATGTATGTAGAAAATTCCCATTGGGAGACTCTTCCACCATAGCCAAATGCGACATGCGGGTCGGATCCGGATATAGTTGGAGCAAAGCTCCGGTGAACCGGGTGGGCAACCCAAAAAAACTTCATAATTTAAGTTTCAGGCAAATAAAAACACTTATTTCTTTATTAACAACACACGGCTCTTAATTAACAACTCCGGATTCTTGATTAACAATTCCAGTTTCATCTTTTTACTTTCACAATAATAACACGGGTATTATTATTAACAACACCATATTCTATATTAACAACTCTCATTTCTTGTTTCACAACTTCATAATTTAAGTTTCAGGGCTAATAACAACACCTCTTTCTTTATTAACAATACCGTATTTTACATTAACAACACTATATTTTTGAGATGCGAATATGTAGAAGAATAAATGGGAGTTGTTAAACAAGAATCCGGAATTGTTAATAACAAGACCGGTGTTGTTATTATGAAAGTAAAAAGATGAAACTGGAGTTGTTAATCAAGAATACGGAGTTGTTAATCAAGAATCCGGAGTTGTTAATTAAGAGGAGCGTGTTGTTATTCTGAAGTGGCGAGAATGAGGACCGATGGGCAAAATCGTCTTTTGGCGCCCCCCACACTGTTCATCCATACTGACAGCAGACTGATCAGGAATTTTGGAATTCGCATCACTGATTAGGGATTTCCCTATTTCAAATGTTTTTCTTTGGAATTTTCCCTAAATATAAGTTGATTTTTCATAATTTGCCAATCAACAGAGATACTTTAAACAGAATTGGGAAAATCCCTATAAAATACTCTTGATATAGGGAAATCCCTAATCAGTACATTGAAATCAAAAAATCCGGATCAGTCACGTGTCAGTAGGGATGAATAGTGCGGGCGGCGTTAAAAGACGGTTTTGCCCTTCAGCCCTCATTTTCGCCACTTCAAAAATAACAACACGCGGTTTTTGATTAACAACTCCGTATTTTTGTTTCACAACTTCCTCATTTAAGTTTCAAGGCCAATAACAATACATCGTTTTTTATTAACAACACGCCCTCTTAATTAACAACTCTGAATTCTTGATTAACAACTCCATATTCTTGATTAACAACTCCGTGTTCTTGATTAACAACTCCATTTCATCTTTTTACTTTCACAATAACAACACCGGTGTTGTTATTAACAATACCATATTCTACATTAACAACTCCCATTTTTTGTTTCACAACTTTGTAATTTAAGTTTTAGGGCCAATAACAACACCTCTTTCTTTATTAACAACACCGTATTTTACATTAACAACACTATATTTTTGAGATGCGAATATGTGGAAGAATAAAGTGGAGTTGTTAATCAAGAATTCGGAGTTGCTAATAACAAGATCGGTGTTGTTATTGTGAAAATAAAAAGATGAAATTGGAGTTGTTAATAAAAAATACAAAGTTGTTAATTAAGAACCGCGTGTTGTTATTTTTGAAGTAGCGAAAATGAGGGCTGAAGGGCAAAATCATCTTTTGGCGCCGCCTGTACTGTTCATCTGTACTGACGCGTGACTGATCTGGATTTTTTGATTTCAATGTACTGATTTGGGATTTTTCTATTTTAAGGGTATTTTATAGGGATTTTCCCAACAAAATATTATAAATTTACGAGAAAAATTGAATTGTGTTTGTATAATTAAGATCAAAGTGAATCTATTATCTACTACCACGCGCGCACGGATGGGTCATCCGTCATCATATATTTCTATAAGCCTTACGCTACATCTATTTTGACAACTTAATTTGGTAAAATGTCTTTTTAGCCCTCAAGTCTTAACATTGTTAATTTTATTAATGAAAATGTTATTGTTAAGACATCAAAATTTCAACTGTTAAGAAAATATTTCTAAATAATGATATATTAAATTTAACTGTTTAGAATAATTTGAATAAAAATCATCATTTTGAGACTAATGAGAGTATTTATGTTAAAGAATTAAAGAACGGAAAAAATAATTTATAAAATTAAAGGACCCTATTTTTTTTTTAACCAGAATCAAATGACCCTACTAAAACCTTGTAAGAAAAACAAACGAATGGAAGGCGTGTCTTTAATATTCTTTGTTTGGTTAAAGCTGTGTTTGGAAACACTTATTTTTTGATAATAAGTCCTTATTACGTAAGTCGAGATAAAATTTCTCTCATATACTTACCTCGTATACTATGAATCATGATTTATAAACATTTATTATTTAAAAATAAGCTATTCCAAACTAACAATAATTCTCTATACTCTATACCTGTAAAAAGGAAGAATTTTGAGAGTTGCCAAACTTGCAAGAAATGACCCCACTTCTCCGCTGAAATCCAAACACCACCGACTAATTAAATAACAAATGAAAACAAACAAACATCAAATAATACTAAGAGAGAGTCGCTTTTTTCTCTCAAATCAAACTTGTGATTCCACCTTGCCACCCCTAGATTTGACTCACCCAAGTCCCTGCATATCTGGTTTCCAAGCCACGACAGTACTCCTATGTACTGCAAAACTCTTCAATTAAATTATCATCTGCTTCTGTTTTCTTCTCGTCTCTTTTTCCCAGAAACCAGATTCTCCCTCTCCTTGAAAAGCTAAAAAAACCCCACATGTTATTTTCTCGCTATGCTGCCTTTGGGACATGAAATCAAATTCTACTAAGATCTTTCTCTGCCTCTGATCTCGCTCTGTTTCTGAGCTTTGTGTATTAGGATTTTCATCCAAGAAAAGGAGTATAGGCTTCTGCAAATGGCTGCCAAGAACTTTTTATTGTTCAGAACCAAATTTGATTTGGCCAATACTTGGTTCATCAGGGAATTGTTGTTCAGGAACATGATTTGGCTTCTGGGTTCTCTGCAATTGTTCCTGTGTAACTATGTAGTTTGCTTATTTGCGATGGCTATCCATTTTGTTGCCAGGTATGGTGATTTGCCCCAATTAAATTGTTATTGTTATGATTTCTGAGAATTTGACTGATTATTGGATAATGTTTGCTTCATTTGGTTACAGATCTCTGGTGGGGGGAGATGGGAAGGCGGAGAGACGCTGTGAGATTGATGGGTTCAGAGAGGAGCTTACTAATTTTCTATTTCAGTGCCATGAAGATGTCTTTGAAGAATTTGGAATAGATGAGGAGAAAACTCAGAGCTCTTCTTCGTGGGTGGCCATCTCTGACGTTGACCAAGAGAAGAAAAAAAATGAAGGAGGAGCACTGTTAATGGGGGTTCACTCTGCATTTCAGAAGGATAAGGAGAAAGAAGAAGAAGAAGAAACAGAGAGCTCAGTTTCAATGGAGGGTTGTTCTGATAATCATGAAGATGAGAATAAAAGTGAAGGAGAAACGGATTGTTGTGTTTCAATGGACGTTCACTCAGATTCACATGAAATTAAGGAAAAGAAAGCAGAAACAGAAAGCTTTGTTCCAGAATTCCATGTTGATGAAACAGAGAAATTTGTTTCACAGAAGGTTCAGTTTGGTTATCCAGAAGATGGGACCAAGAAAGAAACAAAATCTGAATCTTCTATTTCAATGAATGTTCACTGTGATTTACCAGAAAGTAAGAAAGAAAGAGAAACAGGGAGCCTTGTTTCAACGGGGGATCACTCTGATTCTCATGAAAATGATGGAAAAAAAGAAGAAAAGAGTTCTGTTCTAATGGAGGCTCAGTCTCAACATAAAGGTGAAGGGGAAACAAACTGTGTTTTAATGGAGGCAAATTCTGCCACAACCACACAGAAATATCAATACGTGTCAGGCAGAGACAGAAGTGCGTTCATGGAGGAACCTACATCCATGAGATTCACTTTCCAAGAATTTTTTGTGGGTCCCAATGTTCCAGTTATTTTTTATAATAATGCTGAAATTATTTCCCGAAAACAGGAATCTTTAGATCATCCTAAGGAAGAAGACGATGAAGAAGAGGCAGAATCTAATCAAGAAAATGAGTTTATGGGTTGCAATAATTCTCAGAAAGGAATTAAAGTAGTAAGTGTTATGGCAGCCAGAGAGGAAAGAGCTGAAGAATCTGGAAGAGAAAGATCAAATCAAGAACCAGAAAATAAACATAGAGAAAAAGTTGAAGAATGGAAAAAGATGATGGAAGAATTGGAAAATGAGGTAGGAAATGAGTGGAGAATGGAATGGGAGCATGATGATATAGTGGAACAGCTTAAAATTGAGTTGAGAAATGCAAGACAAGGAGGACTTTCCCCCATTATTGAAGAACAAGAAGAGGAGGACGAGGATGAAAAAGAAGAAGAAGAAAGAGAAGGGGAAGCAGAGCATGCGGATGAAGCTAGAGATCAGAAGCTTCAGAATAATGAAAAAAATGAAGAACTCAAGGATCAAATGAATGAAATTGAGGAAGTTTACCAGATCTATGAAGACAGGATGAGGAAACTAGATATCTTAAATTACCAGACCATGCATGGAATAGGTAAGAACTCAGCACCAAATTAACTTTCAATTTTTAATCTCTTGCAGTAATTTTATGTAGTTCATCTTGGCATTTCTTTGATCATATTATACTTATTAAAAAGGGTAAACTTTGATTAAATAAGTTAATTTGTTGATTTTTTAAATTCTAAATCAATATCTATAAATTGAATCTTAGTTCTAATTTAAATTAAATTGGAATGAATCTCATACATTTATATAAATCTGAAATGAATCGCATTCATGTCCTTTATTGATTTTTTTAAAAATATATAATGACAACTCAATAACTTTACATATGACTAGTCTTTTTTATATTATTAATTTTCAATGTCAAGTCAGTTTAATTGAAAGTGTATTTTAGGAAATTCATGGGGGTACCATTATCTTTTTCAGTGTGGGCCTACATCAATTTTACACCCACCATATTTTGGTAATCTTGTAGATATTAATGTCCTTTGTTTTGTTCATCCCTGGCTCCCTGCCCACTTCTTAAAAGAAAGCAATTGCTCGGGGCAGAATTTTAATTCCACTCAACATCTTTTTCTTTTACCTGATAGGCCTACTTTATGCACTTAGAATATTTACCTAATCTTATTTTAAAGCAGATTCAATAGCCATAAAAATCTTTTTATAATTAAATATGCTTTCAAATGTATTATTTTGTTAATTAAAGTTTCTTCTGTTTTTGGCGTAGAAAGTTTCCAATAATGATGATGAATGGACTTGTATATCTTGCTCTTGGGTTGACTAAGTTGAACTAAAAAAAATTATACTCCAAGCAAAGGAAAGGTAAATAGTGTGAAACTTTTTTAATTGCAAAGTTATATAATTAAAATTGGATAAATATTAGTACAATATAAATATTTTCATTATTTCATATTTAAAGGTTGTCTAAATAACTAGAATAAACACCAAAATATAACTTTTTGGGCCCAAAAATATTCCGAATGTTGTTCTTTCTTGGGTTAAGGGGTAAAAATATACATGTGATTTGTCCTACAGTGTGCCCAATAGCAAAAGCTTTTCTTAGGTGCAAAAGTATCAATATGGTTACATAATAGGTGCAAAGTCACACTCTCTGTTAAAGGGGAAATGGTCAATGGTTAAAAAAAAGCTTGTTGACCAGGGATGTTGACTTGGCAAGTTAAGTGGCATTTAGAAAAAGACCCTCACAAATAAAAAAAGAAAAAACACTTAGAGTTGAAAAAGATGGACACTCTCCTCCATCGGACAAAAGAAGCCAAACAGGATTCGAAAGGTGTCATCCAGTGGAAAAAAAGGGAAACTCTGTTAGATGAGAGCCAAGTCGATGGAATAGCACAGTGAGCAGAAAATCAAATCGGAGGATGAAGGGAAACATAATTGAACTGGAGCAAAAGCAATAAATTAAATGCAAAAAATAGAGCAATAACAAACCACAACCATTTTGAGGCAAAATGAACACAATCAAACAAATGAAAGCACAAAATAGAAATAGAGATGAAGGAATATAGAAAAAAAACCAAAAAATCGAAGGGAAAAGCTAGAAAGATCAAGCTTGAAGACCCAAAGCATCGATAACCCTAAGCTTCATTGCTCCCATGATGAACGGCCAAAACGCCTCTGGACGAGCGATGAACAGGCAACCGAAAGTGAAGAACGAACCTAAAGCTCCAACCTTGCAAGCAAAATTGAGAGTGTACGAAGCTCCTCAAGCATAATCAGGTGCATAAATACCTAATCGCGCAGCCGCATCATCCAGGCCAATCAAGTGAACAGCATCTTGATTATACAAGCTCAAGAAACTGCACGTTCAAATCAAATTTAAAACAAACGATGCCAAGGAGAGAGATGGATGATTGCAAAATAAAAAAAACAAAGAAACAAAAACAAAAGAAAAGACTAGGAAAGGGAAAGTACTTGGTGCATAGGAGGCCGAGAGATTTTTGCTTGCGATTATAGGTGCAGTGTCTGGAAGGATCTAGGAGTGCAGTAGAAGAAGCCATAGTTTAGATTCGATGGAGCAGTTCGTGAGTTGGAATTTGAGGGAAGAGAGATGGGGGGAAGAAGAGAGAGAGAGGACTGTTATGAAATAAGGAACAACACCTAAAAAATTGCCAAGTCAGCACCCCTAGTCAACAAACTTTTTTTTAAGCGTTGACCGTTTCCCCTTTAACTGAGAGTGTGACTTTTACATCTATTATGTAACCACATTGTTACTTTTGCACCTAAAAAAAGCTTTTGCTGTTGGGTGCACTTTGGGACAAATCACATGTATATTTTTTCCCCTTAACCCTTCTTTCTTTTTAAAACACGCGAATGTGAAATGCCTACTTAATATGAGTTGAACTGACTCAAGCTACTTAATAAATTTTTAATAAACAAATTATTTTAATTATTTGGCCCCAAAACTAATTTAAAAATTTTTTGTTAATACTTTTCTTGAATTTTTAATTTAATATTACTATAAATGATATTTGAATAAACTTTCAATTATCAATTTTAATATAATATACTAAAATAAAATAAATTAGGGAAAATTCCAAATAAATACAGTTGAAATTAGAAAAGGACAAAATGTTTGGTGAAATTGTCAAATCCCAAATCAATATGGCAGTAGGAATCTGGAATATGAAATGTTGATGTAATGACCTAAATGCCCTCGTAAGTGACAGGCAGAAGGAAAAAAAAGACAGAAGAGGGAGCCTGAATTTGAAAAGGTAAAAGACCGATAGGAATAGAAAATGATGGGAAACTTAGGTGTCAACGGACAGATGACGAGAGCGATGGTGTGTTGACGTTGGTCGGTGGCGATCTATGGTGTCTTTGAAGGAGGGTTAATAGAGAAAGCAAAAAGATAGGAGGTTGGCGGAATTGTGCGGTTGTAATTATGTTGAATTAGAGACCATAAAATGATTTTGGACTTAACAAAGTAATCTTTTGCCCAAAACAGGATTTTCAAAAACTTTCATAAACCTATTCAACAATGGTCTCATATTCACATTTCAAACATTAATGGCCTGTACAATTCGATTCCATTTATACATATCAGGGTGCAATGTAAATTCCTGACACACTCGGGTTCCATTAATTAATAAAGGGTCTACAAGGCATAATTTTTTATAGAGTTTCCCATAATAAGGGGATTACACAAATACTATCCAATTGATTTACAAAATGATAACCAATTTTCCAAAATAAACTCCTATCTAGGAGCTCTATCCACTCTTCGTCGCCTGCTTTCCCTTTGATCCTTCAGCCCTTCCTAAAATTTTTTTTTGGGAGAGTGAGATTCTAAGGAATCCTCCTAGTAACAAATCACTCATAATATGCACAACATTAAAGCATGAAAGTAAATCATCTATTCAATACACAGCAATCACAACAACAGTTGCAACGACTGGGGTAGGTATTATGGGCATCGCCCCCTACGACGGCTCATGTTAAACCGCTTGCTGTATTGCACATCCACATGAACATATCACATATATCACCACAGCTGGGATCTATATAAAACATTTCATAACATGTAGCCCCATGGGCTGGATACTTAAATAAGAATCCATGATTCCATAATGCAGCCTCAGTACTTACAACGGCAGATATAACAGCTCAGGTAGGTATCATGAGCATTGCCTCCCTATGACGACTCACGCTGAACTGCTCGCGCTGTAATGCCCTATGGCTGATAACACATTCACAATGATAAACATGCATACCAAGTACCATACACAACATGAGAGAAGAGTCACTACTTTGGGTTTTCCTAGTGTATTCTGGCACCGGTCTCTCCCGAGTAGGGTAAATGTCAAATCCTATATTCATAATTAGGGATGAAGTGTCAATTCCATATTCCAATTCTCAATTACTTCTTAACACTTAATTTGGTTATCATTATTGCTCTTTTAGTACCCATGAATAACTCTATCAATATCTCTAAAGGGTGGGTAAATTATCCCTAAGGATTCCCTTTTTGAAAGCTCAAACATGATATTTTTCACTGAGACACTCGAGTGAAGATGGCCTCACTCGAGTGGTATTGTACGGATACTCGAGTAAAGGAGACCTCACTTGAGTGATGGTACAGTATACACTCGGGTACTAGAGAGTGAACAATAGCAAGTGAATACCCAAGAGAACAAGAAACTTTTAGAGACAAGGACATTTGATAACAGAAAGCAACACTCGAGTGATAGCCAAATCCTCACTTAAGTACTAG
This sequence comes from Inga leiocalycina, assembly GCA_963242795.1. Taxonomy (NCBI): domain Eukaryota; kingdom Viridiplantae; phylum Streptophyta; class Magnoliopsida; order Fabales; family Fabaceae; genus Inga; species Inga leiocalycina. The sequence goes on along the minus strand of OY725330.1, from coordinate 38,684,065 downwards.
GAAGTGAAGCACAGAAAGTGAAGACTCGAGAGCACAAGAGTTTTCCATAAAGAGGAAAACTCGAGTGGAACGCAAAACACTCGAGTGATGGCTTAACACTCACAAGTGTTAAGGCACACTCTTGCCTTTATCCACGAAAGTGCAACATGAAACTGGAAGCAAAAGGGAAAATACACTACAACACTTGAGTGAAACCCATCATCACTCGATTGATGTTCATCCCACACTCGAGTGGACCCTTAATCACTCGAGTGATTCATATCAGAACCAAAAAATGCAGAAGGTAGGACAACACTTCTCAGCATTTGCCCGATTGATTCTAGTGGTTCCAAACTCTTACCCAAAGCTGCTCTCACACAAAAACACCCAAGGAATTCAATGGAACAATCAGAATTACCAAAATACTATTCCATTGTGATGCTTTAGTTTTGGGCAACAAATCATTCAAATTCCAAAATCATCCAAACATACCATTCCCATTCCAAATCAATCAATCTATCTAAAACCCATACCGAAACACCCATTTCTATACCAATAATGTTAGAGCAAGCGTTTCACCCAAGAGGGGGGGTGAATTGGGTGATACTAAAATTTCGTTGCAAATATAAAAACTTGATTGTGAATATAAAGCAATAAAGAGTAAGGAGAAATATCACCGAAGTGTACACCGAGAGTTATACTGGTTCGGCCACAACCACTTTGACCTACGTCCAATCCTCAGAGCTTATCTAAGAGTTTCACTATAACTTCCAAGATTCAGTAGGTTCTTGGCACCTCAGTACAAGCAAGTTCCTTCGCCTGGATACTCGCTCCCCCTTACAAGTTGTAATCCAATCCTAACTCAAGGTTCCACAACCTTAAGTTACCTCAATAACAAATATTGAGTTTGAATGAAATATCTCTCTCACAGAGTGAATAAGAATCACTGAAGCATAGAATTACAAGTATAATGTAAAACAGAGTAATGAACTTGATAATGCGTTCGTGTGTGTGTTCTTGTTGTTCTTTCTCTGTTTAGATGTTCCTATATATATAGATGCGTTGGTAATGATTGTTAGAACATATTTCTTCATGCCTGTTAGAGCGTTCGCAGCCACTATTGACTTTTCCAGTATTTGAAAGATACCTGTTTGCGGTAGGTGGTAGTAGGTGGCATTTGAATGTTGCATTTGACTTTCATTATTTGGTAAGAGTTCTTCATTGTTTATCTGTGGATATGCTAAAAATACTAATACAATGAAAGGTTAATCACATAGGAAACAAATCAATGAACGTTGGAATGATTTCTGAATTTTTGAACTTGCATACTCGAGTAGCTACTCGAGTATTCATTAAGTTTACTCGAGTATCATCGTGAAAGTATTGACAAACTGCAAGTTAACAAATGAACATTACATTACTCGGGTAGTGCATGGAGTAAACAAATTTACAAACCTTTGGAAATACTTGTTTACTCGGGTTCTTACTCGAGTATGGCACCCTTTTCTTCATAGGTTACTCGATTAGCAACTCGAGTAATCTTGCAAATAAACTTTAGGTTACTTGATGCTTTACTCCAGTAATATTGGCAGGATTTCAAGGCCGAGAGCACTTCAAGTTTGATTACCTTGTTACTCGAGTAAACATAAATTTTCTGCATAGCTTACTCGGGTAGTGACTTGAAGTTCTGTGCAAATAACTCTGCACATTACTTGATTACTTACTCGAGTAATCCAGTTAAAATAAGTGATTGAATACCTGCATACTTGAGTAGTGCCTCGAGTGAAGTGTGAGAAAAGCATGTCATGTTATTCGAGTAATACCTTCAGGTTTTTCTTACCACAGTGAGTTACTCGAGTAGCTCCTTGAGTAACATTGGTAGGGTTGAAAATGCCGAGAGCAATACATTTCTTGAAACAGAGTAACTCGAGTATCGTTGGTAGGCCTAGAGTAACTCCAAGTGATTTACCTGGTTACTCGAGTAGGTACTCGAGTAACGTTGGCAGGCCGAGAGCAACTGGAAGTTATTTACCTTATTACTCGAGTACTTATTCGAGTAATGTTGGTAGGTTACTTGAAGGTGATTCTGATTACTTCAAGTTTCTGTCTCATTACTCGAGTACTTACTCGAGTAATACTTTAGAAAACTTGTCACTGATCAAGTTTCTCAGCTTTTTCTCTTAGCCTTTCTTCATTACTCCAATGCTTACTTCAAGTGATGATTTTACCCTGTTATTACTTTGTTCAAACTTATTTATTTATCAAATCTTTTTGATACCATCCTTTGTTATCATCAAAACATAAGAGATCTAACAAATAACATGCCAAACTACCAATGACCCTATTCCAATGAAAATGGGCCAAAAATCCTAGAAAATCAAATCTTAATTATTTGGTATAAAACATAGATAGAATGATTGGTTTCACTTACCTTATCAACTTTCTTAAAGATACTTCTTGATTCTCCAACCTCCATAATTCCTTGTAGTCACAAATCAAGACTAATGGCCAAACTATAAACACCAAAATGAAGCTCTTAACTCAAGGAACAACTTTAGAGAAGAGAGTTTGAGTAATGGAGGCCATTTACTCACCTTAAATACAAGCTTTTCCTTTCTCTCTCTTGCCCAACAATGATCACCAGAAATGAGAAGAGAAGAGAGATATGAGTTCTTGAGGAAGAAGAAAAAATGATGAAGCTACTCCCTGCCCTACTTGGTCATCCGAAATGGAGGAAGAAGAAGAAAGAGAAAATAATAATTAAATGGTATTTGAATTTTATTTACTCCTCTCTCTTCTTCCAAACTTGCCACATGTCATACTATCATTAGCTCCCATAAAGTGAACAACCAATTAGCTTCTCTAATCCTTCCATTAGCCATATAATCACATTTCTCATTTTTCTTAATTAGTAATTAATTTCTCCCTTAAGCACTAACTTATGGCCAATAATTTCATTCTTCCAATTTCTCACTAATTGTGACACATTAATTAAAATTGCCAAAAAACACATAATTATCCACATTTAATTTCACAAATCATTCTCAATAATCATCATTTGCCCTTAATCAAAATTTGGGGCATTACAGCGGTTGTGCATTCTACTATTTGTGGTCTGTCCGAGGTTCGACGTTCTATGTTCTGTCCGAAGGAAAAGGCGTGCCCAGGAAAACGTTTGAAATGCATGTCGCTCTATATTAACAACATGGCTTAGTTGGTTTAACACCTTACTATATTTATTAGATGCTATAATGAAGGGTCATCATCTTTGAAGGAAGTCGAGCCGTTAATAAAGAAAATTATATTGTTAATAGTGGCTAATATGTTGTTGTTCCTTATCTATATTAGGACCATCCCAACTTGTTCCTCATAAAATGTTAATGGATGAAGAAGAGTCATCAATAAAGAAACTAATGTTGTTAATCAAGGGTGACATGTTGTGTTTTTCCATCTACATTACGACCTTTCCAACTTGTGTTCTCATAAGATGTTAATGGAGAAAGCAGAATTGTTAATGAAGAAACTTGTATTGTTAATCGAGGGTGACATGTTGTATTTTCCCATCTACATTATGACCTTCCTAACTTGTTTCTCATAAGATGTTAATGGTGGAAGTGGAGTCATTAATGAAGACTCTCATGTTGTTAATCGAGGGTGATATGTTGTGTTTTCCCATCTACATTATGACTGTCCTGCCTTATTCCTCATAAGATGTTACTGGAGGAAGCGGAGTCGTTAATGCAAAAACTCATGTTGTTAATCGAGGGTGACATGTTGTGTTTTTTCATCTACATTACGACATTCCCAACTTGTTTCTCATAAAATGTCAATGGAGGAAGTGGAGTCGTTAATGAACAAACTCATGTTGTTAATCGAGGGTGACATGTTGTGTTTTCCCATCTACATTATGACCTTCCCAACTTGTTCCTCATAAGATATTAATGGAGGATGTGTAGTTGTTAATGAAGAAGCTGATGTTGTTAATAGTGGGAGAGATGTTGTTTTCAGGTGTACAACTTCTGACTTTGCGAAAATGTTCCTTCAAAGATGTTAATGAAGTGTAGTTATTAATAAAGAAGATGATATTGTTAATAGTATGAGTGATGTTGTTTTCGGGCATACAACTTGTGACTTTGCGAAGTTGTTCCTTCGGACAGACCATAGAACGCAGAACCTCGGACAGATCGCATAAAGTGGAATGCACAACTGTACAATGCTGCCGACATCTTATCTTTGTGCTTTCTCTGTTAACCCTCCTTTGAAGACACCACAGATCGCCACCGACCAGTGTCAACACACCATCGTTCTCGTCATCTGTCTGTTGACATCAAAGTTTCCCGTCATTATCTGTTTCTATTGGCCTTTTCCCTTTTCAAATTTGGGTTCCCTCTTCTGTCTTTTTTTTCCTTTTTCCTGTCACTTACAAGGGCATTCAGGTCATTGCATCAACATTTCATATTCCAAATTCCTACTGCCATACTGATTTAGGATTTGACAATTTCACTATACTTTTTTATCCTTTTCTAATTTCAACTGTATTTATTTGAAATTTTCCCAATAAATTATCACCTTAACTTTACTTATCATTTGGACAAGTTTTTATTTTATTAGTATTTTGATTTAACATGGCATCTTCATGATAGATGTTTACTTTATTACAAGTTTAATTTTCAATAAATATAAGACATAAATGTTTTTTTTCCAAACCAACCAAATAAACTAAAAGTATATAAAAACATATCAAACTCTCTCCATTCCAATTCTATAGAAAGACAAACTCATTCTTCTTTGCTTTGGCATTCTAGCAAAATAATACTCTTTCGGTATTTAATGTAGGACCTTATTGAGGAGTTGATGTTTGTCATAAATATATGAACTATTTTATATAATTGTCAATAATCATGTCATATTTACTAATTTAACTAACTTTTTTAATACAATCTAATTAGTTAATTAGGTCTTAATAAAAATCACACACTTATTATATCAAAAAAACTTTAAAAACAGGCATATAAAACATATCAAGTTGGGTTTTCAACTTTTTAGTATTTAGCATTATTTTAATTGGTGAATTAGTATTCAGTACTTTTAATTACTCAAAGTCTAAGCATTGTCAACCCAAATATCAAGTTTTCTTTATCCCAATTTTAAAAGACAAGATAATGATGCAGAACATGTTTAGTTTTAAATTTGTAAAACCTACCCTAGGTTTGGATGGAGAAAAACTTTTGGGGATATTAGGAGTGAAAACTCTAAAAAAGCGTATATTTTTTATCATTTTAGTAAGTTTCTTTTTCTAATATTTCCTTCTTTTCAAGTCATTATACAGTTGGAAGAAATTTTTGCTACCGCAAATTTACTGTGTCAAAAAAATTTCAATCAAACATATCATATCATAATGGAATAATTACTTTTTAAAAGGAGTTTTGGCATTAAAAAAGGTGGTAACCATATCATGCCTCTGTCTTCACATAGGGCTTCTGCAACTGAACGACTCTGCAAAATCAAGCTTCAAAGGATTGAAGCCACTTATCTCACAGAATCTATGGCCGAGAAAAGTGGCGAAAACGCCACTTATGAAGTTGGTTCAAGAATTGCAGAAAGATCTTGAAGTGGTATATGTTGGACAAGTTTGCCTCTCATGGGAAATACTGTGTTGGCTCCACATGAAAGCCCTTCAGCTCAAACAGCATTATTATCATTCACAAGCAGATCATCATCCTCCTCACTTCAATGTAGCTGCTGGTGAGTTTCAGCTCTTTCAGGTTCTGTTGCAGAGATTCATAGAGAACGAGGTGTTTCAAGGCCCCAGAACTCTTAACTTTGTCAAGAACCGTTGTGTCATCTGCAATCTTCTCCAAGTTCCTCCCATTAGAGGTACTTGCTCTGGTCTAAAACACTCTAATTAGTGACCATTTTGCTTAATTTGATTAGATTAAGAAAGTTAGTTAAGTTAGTTAATATGATATGTATTTTCCAAAACACTCTAATTATTTTCCTTTATTCCTTTCTTCCCCCTTCTAGCTCCTTTATTATTATTGAGGGAGCATGAATAGGAGTAAATTAGGAAAAGATTAACCAATATTATCAATAAGTGTTATATTTAAGATCAAGAGGAACTCTTCAAATAAGCCTTACATTAAAGAAGCGAGGGAGTATTAATAATCCATCATTCATATCTTTGAGGAATTGATTGACCTCAAGTGTAACACATTTTATGTTTGATTTAGCAGATGATAGTGCAAAAGAAAAGAACATAACTAAAGGGGGTGAAGAAGAATTTGTAGTTTCCATTGCAAGATTAGCAGAAATCATCAAGGAATCAATGTGGCTGTTCTGGAAATTTGTGAGAGCAGATAAAGAAGATGGGAATTTGATCCTCAAAGTTTCCCAACAAACTCGAACTGATCCTAAAGACCCTGCAATCTCAGATCTTGTAAAAGACATTAGAGCTCGTCTTCACAAGGTTTGCTTCCTCCTAGATTTCTCTTTTTTTTAACACCAAACACATGACTATATGGATAAGTAGAATGTTCTTAGTCCCCACATCATTAATTTTATGAACGAAATGAGGCTGATACAAGAATTTGGGGATGAATAATATATATAATGTGGCAGAAGGAGAAGAAGCTGAAGGACTCGGTGAAAAGTGGGAATTGCATAGCGAGAAAGTTCCAAAAGCATCAGCAGCAACAGGAAGATCAGCTGAATCTCGAGCGGCTGCTTGCTCAGGTTGAGCTGAAACTGGTTTCAATGGTACTGAATCTGTCAAAACTGAGAGAAGAACACCTCATATGGTGCAGTGAGAAGTTAGGGAGGATTAAGTTCGTGAAGAAGAAGAAGGTTGTGGTGGAGCCTTGTTTAATGCTTTTCCCATGCTGACGATCGAAGAAGAATAACAAGTTGAATTTAAAAAAGGAATTAATATAACTTATAGAGACACTTTTCTATATAAAGAAAAATATATTTATATAATAGAGTACTGTGCATAATATGTTAGAAATTTAAGATTTTCATGTTTAAATAATTATTCATGGAATAATACTCAGGTTTAGATGCCACTTAGAAGCATAATTAAATGTATATCCATGTATTTATTCATTCGTCAATAATTTAAACAAAGGGTAATCTTTTTTTGGCCTCCATAATAATTAAGTATACTCATCTCTGGTTCAAAACCCTTCGACACCAAGATGATGGTGTGGTGTGGGAGAAGAGGACGCAACATGAAAGTCTGGAGAGGGGATTGGGATGCACAAGAAAACCAACGTTTGAAGGGTGTGGTAGATGAGGCCAAAATTGTTCCATTTTAATTTCATGAGGAGCAACATTGCACCCCTAAATATTTTAGAGTGCTAATTGTACCTCAAAAACTAGTTCGGAGTGCTGGTTGCACCTTAACCTATTTTAAAATGCTTGCGATTAACTTTTATGGCCTGAACTTGTACAAATAATGAATTAATCTGCTTCACTCTTGTAAAATTAAAAACTTTAAAATATCTAAAGTGAATAAGTTTAACATTAATTGAAATAAAGTGACTAATTAAGTATTTTTTTCCAGAAAAAAATGTAATGTACTTTGTTTAATTTGTTATTTAATTTAAAATATATATGTATATGTATAAAATAAAATATTTTTACAAAATCACATATTTATAAGCAGTGCAACCATTTTTCAAGATCTATAAAATGTTACTCCCTCATGTCCTTAGTACAGGACATAATTAGAGAGTTGATCTTGATCCTAAATATGAAACATGTTTCTTATATTTATTAATCTTTTCCTAATTATCCTTATTACTCCGTCACAAGAATCAAGTAAGAGAGAGGTGAAGGGGATTAAGGAAATGATTAGGATGTTTTAGGAAAAAAACATATCTTATTATTAACTAATAACTAAATCAACTTTCTTTATATAATTAAATTGTATAAATAAGCCTTATATTAATAACTGAAGGGAGTATACAAAATCGGATAAACATAATATCAAAATCTTAACAAGGAGAATGGCACTCCTTCATAATTTTACATATATAATGGTTATTAACGACTATATATGAAAGTTCCAAATTGTTATACATGAAAGCACTATATGTAAGATACCAAATTTGGTAATTGTGAGAACTTGTAAACATGAAAATAGTGGAATTAAATAAATACTGGCATTTGTAAATAAATGTGAGCTACTTTTGGATTCTAAGAGACACTTGGTGTCATCTACTGAAATTAGGAAGTCGGGCTTATGAATCTTGTGGGTAAAATTGGAACCCAAGATTAAGGGTCAGGATTTAATCTTAAAAAGAGAAGTAATTAAGAAACTCAAAAATTAAATTAGCTTCCCCAAATTAATTCAAAATTTTGGAGAAATAAGAACAAGAGGAAGACAAGAAAATACAACCAAATAACCAATGGATAATAAGCTTCCTTTTGTACAAGAAGCTATGGAGCAGTGGACAAACCATTTTTCCCTTTTTCTCTCGCTCATATTTTGGCTAGGTGCTGCCTAAAGGGAAGAGAAAATGACTTGTTGACTTAACTAAACTCCCTTAGTTAGTGTAACTATGTAGGTGAAAAAGCAAGCCACTTGTCAACTTAAGAATTAACCAAAGGACTAAGGCTTCTTAAGTGTGACACCTATCCAAAATTAGATGCAATCCCAACCCTCCAATCCTCTTTATGATTTCGGTAGCCAAGGAGAAAAGGAGAGAAAAATAGACACAAAATCAAGGCAAATTGGTATAGGAGAGAAGGTGGAGAACAAGAACAAGGTAAGAACTTGGTGCTTGATTTTCTCATGCTTAAGCTTCTTTCTAGCTCAAATGCTCTTCATAAACATTATTCTCCTTATTCTAAGTTTCAATCACTACTACAGGGAATGGTTTCTACGTCCTCACAAGACATCCGTTTTTAGAAAAAGAGACAAAAAAAATACGGTGACATTTTTGTAATTTAGAGGAAACTGTTGTGGGCTTTAGGTGTCCCTTTTAAATTTAGGGACATATAAATGGGACTTTATGCGTCCCTAAAATTGAAAGGGACGCCTAAAGGGGCCCTTTAGGCTTCCCTTTTTCAAATTTGGGATGCCTAAAGGCGCCCCTGTCTAACATGCCTATACCTTTCTCTCTTCCTTCCATCCCTCTCTCTTCCTCCTTTATTCAACCTAACCATCCATCACTTCCTTCTTTAACTTCACTCACCATCATTGTCTTCTCTCCTCCTCCTTCCATTCTTTCTCTCCTCCTTTCACCATCTTCTTTCTTTCTTCTTCCTCCACCGTGTCTCCTCCTTCCATTGTCATAGCTCCACCATTTCACTATCCTCTACCGTCATCCTCCGTGAGTGGCGTCTTCTTCACACTCTCCTCCTTCCATCCTCACCAACACTGTCGTTGGCCCTGCTCCTTCCTTTCCAGGTTGGTTATTTTTTATTTTCAATATAATAATGCCTTTTCTATTTTTCTTTTTGCCTAATATAATGCCCTATCTAGCTATATAGGACAACCTTATAAATTAAACTAGCTTTGTCAATATATGAGTTTGTTTGAAACTTTTGTTTGGCTTTATTAGATTTACAAACATACATATGGAACTTTTGTTTTCTTTTATTGGAACTTTTTTTTGGTGAAATGCCTTTATTGGAACTTTACAAGTATATGTTTGTTTGTTTGTTTGGAACTTTTGTTTGCTTTATTGGAAGTTTACATACGTATGAATGAAGTCAAAACAAACTAATTTGACATTTTTGTTTTTACTCAAAAATGAATAAATTAATTGAAATCTTGAAAATTTGAATAATGATTTATTTGTTGAAGTCTGATTATTATGTATAAGGAAGTAGACAAAATTTTAGTATATGATCCGAAAATAATAATGTTTATATACAATCTTTAAAATTTAATATATATATATATATATATATAAATGAAAAAAGCATAAAAATTTTGTATGAATTTCATAAAAATAAATATGGCTTCTCCAAAATCCAACATTTAGCTTCTTTAACTTAAAAAAATACCTCACCTCTGGATATGTACAGTTGTCCATATATTCCAATATCCCAATTAATAATGTGTCATGCAAAATAGTTTGATTAAATTGCTGATATTGTCCTGAATTGCTTCAGTTAGTTTGTTCTGTTTGAATTAAGTTGAAATGTTTTGTTATTGAAATTTTTGGATGTCTTACTTTTAAGGGGAAATGTTGCCCTTTTTTTGGGAAAAAGTGAAAAAAAGGCAATCACATCATTAAAAAAAGTTCAAAACTTGAGTGTTATTTGGAATGGCATAGGTGGTAATAAAATGGATCATAGTTGGATGAATGCTTTGAGAACTAGTGAAGAATATAAGAATGGTGTGGAAGAGTTTATTGAATTTGCTAAAAGGAATGCTCCAATAAAAATGGGATGTATTTTTGTTTTTGTGCCAATTGTTTAAATGAGAGTCAATAAGATGTTGATGTTATAAGGGATCACCTACTTTGTGATGGAATAAATCTTTGATATGCAAGATGGATATGGCATGGTGAGGAAGTAACTGATTGTCCGTCGCATAAGAAGGAAGCTGTGGATGTCATAGATGAAGATAGAATAGAGAAAATAATTCACGATGTTGAGGTAGAATCCTTTGCACAGTCGAATGAATATGATAGCCTGCGGTGTGATGCAGAGACACCGTTATACCCTAGGAGTAAGTACATATAGCTGACAGGAACATTACATTTGGTTAACTTAAAGGCAACTTGTAGGTGGACTGATAGTAGTTTCACGTTGTTGCTTGAATTATTGTGTGATATGTTTCCAGACGATAATATACTTCCAAATCGTATGTAGTTCCACATTTTCCCTAATGATGGCATACTATATAGAAAGGAGTATGAAGGTCTTAGTGAGTGTCCTAGGTGTAAAAATTTGTGATACAAAGTGAAGAGAAATTGTGGTTCTGGCGATAAGAGAATTAAAAGGCCACCTTTAAAGGTATTGTAGTATCTTCCAATAATACCTTGGTTTAACCGTTTGTTTGCGAGTACAACAAAAGCAAAGAAGTAGAGATGACATTCTGATGAGAGAATATCTGACAGAAAATATCTTCAGTACCTGGCTAACTCTCCACAATGGAAGAAAATAGATGACATGTTCCCTTAATTTGGCAGTGAATCAAGAAACCTTCGGCTTGGGCTTTATACATATGGAATAAATCCGTATGGAGCTCTTACTAGCATACATAGTGCGTGCTCGATTCTCATCGTAATATACAACTTGCCTCTCTGGCTATATATGAAATGCAAGTATGTGATGCTTTCTATTATGATTTATGGACCAAAATAGCCAGGGAACTATATCAAGGTGTACTTGGCACCTTTGATTGAGGACTTAAAGAAGTTGTGGGAGGATGACATAAATGTGTTTGATGCATATAAGAAGGAGTCCTTCAAGCTATGCGCAATGATTTTCACTATGATAAATGACTTCCCTGCATATGGAAACTTGTCAGGGTGTAGTGTAAAGGGATATAAAGCATGTCCAATATGTGAAGCAGACACACACTTCCATCAACTTAAGCATGGAAGAAAAATGGTATACCTTGGTCATAGGAGGTTTCTTTATTTGTTCTACCCGTATCGTAGGTTAAGAAAGCGTTTTAACGGCATGTCAGAGAATGGAATGGCTCCAAAGGCATTAACTGGAGAGGAAGTTTACAGTCGGGTGGAACCTATCAATGTCATGTTCAGTAAGAATTAGAAGACTTGGGTGAGAAGAACATATGGAAGAAGAGATTAATTCTCTTTGATATTCCATATTGGCATCGTCTTCATGTGAGACACAATATTGATATGATACATATGGAGAAAAATGTTTGTGATAGCCTTGTCAGTATGCTTTTGCATATTCCAGGGAAGACTAAGGATGGAATTAGTTTAATAATTGACCTTGTTGACATAGGAATAAGAGAACATTTACATCCATAACTAAGAGATGACGGTAGGAGGGAATACATGGAGCCAGCAACACATACACTATCAAAAGAAGACAAAAGAAGTTTGTGTAGGTGTTTGCATGAAATTAAGTTTGTGTAGGTGTTTGCATGAAATTAAGTTTCCACAAGGGTATTCTTCTAATGTGAGAAGGTGTGTCTCTATGGATGATTTGAAGTTAGTTGGAATGAAGTCTCATGATTATCATGTGTTGATGCAACAACTATTACCAGTAGCTATTAGAGGCATTATGAAAGATGAAGTGTAAACCACTGTAACAAGATTGTATGTTTTCTTTAATGCTATTGTACAAAGTCATTGACACTGAAAAGTTGGATGAACTGGAAAATGAGGGTTATATTATTTTTGTTAGAGCAAGCGTTTCACCCAAGAGGGGGGTGAATTGGGTGAAACTAAAAATTTCGTTGCAAATATAAAACTTGACAGTGAATACAAAGCAGTAAAGAGTAAGGAGAAATATCACCGAAGTGTACACCAGGAGTTATACTGGTTCGGCCACAACCACTTTGACCTACGTCCAGTCCTCAGAGCATCTCTGAGTGTTTCACTATAATTTCCAAGATTCAGTGGGTTCTTGGCACCTCGGTACAAGCAAGTTCCTTCGCCTGGACACTCGCTCCCCCTTACAAGTTGTAATCCAATCCCAACTCAAGGTCCCACAACCTTAAGTTACCCCAATAACAAATATCGAGTTTAAATGAAATATCTCTCTCACAGAGTGAATAAGAATCACTGAAGTACAGATTTACAAGTGTGTGTAAAAACAGATAATTGAGCGTGAATTTGATAATGCGTTCGTGTGTGTTCTTGCTTGTTATCTCTGTTGGGATGTTCCCATATATATATAGATATGTTGATAATAACCGTTGGAACATTTTCTTCTTGCCCGTTAGAGTGTGCGCAGCCACTGTTGACTTTTCGAGTTTTTGAAAAATATCCGTTTGTGGTAGGTGGCGGTAGGTAGCGTTTGAACATTGCATTTGACTTTCCTTATTTAGTAAGATCTCTTCATTGTTTATCTGTGAATATGCTAAGAATACTAATACAATGAAAGGTTAATCATATAGGAAACAAATCAATGAACGCTGGAATAATTTCTGAATTTCTGGATTTGATTACTCGAGTAGCTACTCTAGTATCTTTATGAAAATATTGATAGAGAGCAAGTCAATAAATGAACATCACATTACTCGGGTAGTGCATGGAGTAAACAAATTTACAAACCTTGGAAATACCTGTTTACTCGAGTACTCACTGGAGTATGGTACAATTTTCTTCATAGGTTACTCGAGTTGCTACTCGAGTGGTCTTTCAAATAACCTTCAGATTACTCGATGCTTTACTCCAGTAATGTTGGCAGGATTTCAAGGCCGAGAGCACTTCAAGTTTTCTTACCTGTTTACTTGAGTACTGCCTCGAGTGAACATCTATTTTCTGCATAGCTTACTTAGGTAGATACTTCAAGTGCATTGTAAATAACTCTGCAGATTACTCGATTACTGACTCGAGTAATCTCGTTCAAGTCTTTGACATATAACAATTTAATACCTGCATACTTGAGTGGTGCTTTGAGTGAAGTGTGATTAGAATATTTCATATTAATCGAGTGTTACCTTCAAGTTTTGTTTACCACAATGATTGACTCGAGTTGCTCATCGAGTAACGTTGGCAGGATTGAAATGCCGAGAGCAACATATTTCTTGAAGCAGGGGACTCGAGTACTGACTCGAGTAACATTGGCAGGCCGAGAGCAACTGGAAGTGATTTTCCTAATTACTCAAGTAACGTTGGCAGGCTGAGAGCAACTTATTTCCTTGTGGCAGGTTACTCGGGTGTTGACTCGAGTAACTCTTCTTTTCACTTCATATTACTTGAGTCGTTCCTCGAGTGATGTATCTGGCCGTGAGTTACTTGAGCTTCTGTGCTCTGGTTACTTCAAGTTTCTATCTCATTACTCAAGTTCTTACTCGAGTAGCCCTTTAGAAATTCTGCCAGTGATAAAGTTTCTCAGCTTTTTCTCTTAGCCTTTCTTCATTAGTCCAGTGCTTACTTCAAGTGATGATTTGCTCTATCATTACTTTGTTCAAACTTATTTGTTTATTAAATCTTTTTCACACCCATTCTTTGTTATCATCAAAACATGTGAGATCTAACAATTTTGTCCCAGCAAGAGATGGTCATTACGAATGAATATATGAAACAATATAGATTAAGACCTTAGCTTAGAAAATAGTAATGTGTGCGTTTTGTTTTAATCCTAGTTAGTTTATTCATTTAATTGCAATTTATTTACTATCTAACAATGATTTTTGTGTTAATAAGAACATGGATAATTCTAGTAACTCACAAAGTGATGGTGGTGCGAACCTACAAGGGAAGATCCCACGAACCCACAACCAATTTTGAAATATACACACCCCAAGAAAGTTAAACACAGATCGACAATCCACTTGAACCCTTGAACACGAAAGAACAAGGACCCGAAGTGTTAGAAAATGCCACAAGGTTGATCAAGCCTTGATAAGTTTGTTAGTTCGAAAAAGAACCCTAGAGAGAGTCGACTTTCAAGAAACAAAGTGCAGAAGTGTAACTTTCATTTATCATTCAAATCTGAATTGTGTCTTACAAATGAAGAAGCGCCAAGTATTTATAGGAAAATATGACTTAATTGCAATAATTGCAATTTTGAAAACAACCAATACAAATTGTAAAACCATGTTCTAGGAAACCTAGAAGTCTAATACAATGAACACAGAAGTCTAATAAAATCTTGAAGAAAGTTGAAAAAACAAATACAACATGCTAAAGAAACCAAAAGTCAAATCTCCCAACTACTTGTTGATTTTCGCACACCTAACTTCAAGAAAATGTAGTCAGCAAATTAAGGCTCAAAATGTGCTTATTTAGGCCCAAATGAGTCCTCCCATGTGTAGTACTAGGTCCAAGCTCTTTAGTTTCAAGTTTACAAGCCCAAAACTTGATCAATATCTCCATTTGTAGCCCATATAAAGTTAGTGACGTTTTCAGCATTTTGGTCCAGCTTTGATCCAATTGCTACTTGCTTTGTCCAAGTATCTTGCACTAGCCCATTTAATGCTTCCTTAATTTGTTTGGCTTTTGCTCTTGTGATTGGTTTACTTGGTATTTGCAAATGATCACTTGAATTTAAAGGTACAACTTGCTGGATCACATCATTCCCTTTCTCCTCAAAAGTATTTGTCCTCGAATCTTCACCTACATCAAAAGGAGATAAGTCAGCTACATTAAAAGTAGCACTAATAGAATACTCACTAGGCAAATTAATCTTATAAGCATTATCATTTATTCTTTCAAGCAATTGAAATGGACCATCTCCTCTTGGAGCTAATTTTGATTTTCGTTGAGTTAGAAATCTTTCTTTTCTCATATCCACCAACACCCAATCTCCAGGTTCAAAAAGAACATGCCTTCTTCCTTTGTTAGCCTTGGATGCATAATGTTCATTTTTCCTTTCAATTTGATGTTTAACACACTGATGAAGTTGCTGCACTATTTCAGCTTTCTTTTTCCCATCAAGACTTGCTCTCTCATCAACAGGTAATGGTAATAAATCCAAAGGAGTTAGTGGATTAAAACCATATACTATTTCAAAAGGAGAATAATCAGTAGATGAATGCACACTTCTGTTATATGCAAATTCAATGAATGGCAAACAATCTTCCCAATTTTTCAAGTTCTTTTGAATCACAATTCTGAGTAATTGTGATAAGGTTCTGTTAATAACTTCAGTTTGTCCATCAGTTTGTGGATGACAAGTAGTAGAAAATAACAATTTAGTACCAAGATTTCCCCACAAAACTCTCCAAAAATGACTCAAGAATTTGGTATCCCTATCAGAAATAATACTTTTAGGGATGCCATGATTCCTCACAATTTCTTTAAAGAACAAATCAGCAATGTATGTGGCATCATCAGTTTTATGACATGCAATGAAACGTGCCTTTTTAGAAAATCTATCAACAACCACAAATATAGAATCCATTCCTCTTTTTGACCTAGGCAAACCCAAAACAAAATCCATTGATATGTCAATCCAAGGTTCACTAGGTATAGGTAAAGGAGTATACAAACCATGTGGCAAGACTCTAGATTTAGCCTTTTTACACATGTATTTAGCACAAATTCTTTCCACATCACATTTCATTTTAGGCCAAAAGAAATGCTCATGCAAAACATCCAAAGTCTTTTTCACAAAAAAGTGACCCATTAAACCTCCCCCATGTGCTTCTCTAACAAGCAATTCACGTAATGAAAATTGAGGCACACACTGTCTATTTTCTTTAAACAAGTACCCATCAACTCTATAAAATTTAGCAAATGCTTTCTTTTCACAATCAAGGAACAATTCAGCAAAATCAACATCATTTGCATACAACTCCTTAATATATTCAAAGCCAAGCAACTTAGTATTAAAAATTGAAAGAAGAGTATACCTTCTAGACAATGCATCAGCAACCACATTCTCATTACCTTTCTTGTATTTGATGACATATGGAAATGTCTCAATAAATTCCAGCCACCTTGCATGTCTCTTGTTCAGCTTAACTTGACCTTTAATATGCTTCAAGGATTGATGATCAGTGTGAATCAAAATCTGTTCTGGCTAAAGGAAGTGCTGCCAATTCTCCAAGGCTCTTTTAAGCACATAGAGCTCTTTGTCATAATTGGATACTTCAAGCCTGCTCCATTTAGCTTTTCACTAAAATAGGCAATTGGCTTTCCTTCCAGCATTAAAACAACTCCTTTCCAAACTCCAGATGCATCACATTCAATCTCAAAAGTTTTGCTAAAGTTAGGCAATACTAACATAGGTACAGAACATAATTTTTCCTTAAGGCCGATGAATGCATCATCTTGTGCTTTATCCCATTTAAAACCAATAGATTTTTTAATGACCTCAGTGAGTGGTGTAGCAAGTGTGCTAAAATCCTTCACAAATCGCCTATTAAAACTAGCCAAACCATGAAAACTTCTCACCTCATTTATGCTTTTAGGTGTTGGCCATTCTTTTATGTCTCGTATCTTTTCCTCATCATCTTCTATTCCCTTTGCATTCACCATAAAACCAAGAAAAACAAGTTTATCTATGCAAAAATCATACTTTTTCAGATTTGCGAACAATTTTTCTTTCCTCAAAACATCAAGCACACAATGCAAATGATTCAAATGCTCATCCAAATTCTTGCTATAAATCATAATATCATCAAAATAAACCACAACAAATTTCCCAATGAAAGTACGCAAAACATGGTTTATTAATCTCATGAAAGTGCTAGGTGTATTAGTTAACCTTAAGGGCATAACTAACCATTCATATAATCCATGTTTGGTCTTGAAAGCAGTTTTCCACTCATCCCCTTCTCTTATTCTAATTTGATGGTACCCAGATTTCAAATCAATCTTAGAAAAGACAATAGAACCATGCAATTCATCAAGCATATAATCTGATCTAGGAATGGGATAGCGATACCTTACAGTGATATTGTTGACGGCTCTACAATCAATGCACATCCTCCAAGTTCCATCTTTCTTTGGAACTAAAAGGACTGGAACTGCAGAAGGGCTTAAACTTTCTTTAACATACCCCTTTGCCATGAGTTCTCCCACTTGCTTTTGAAGCTCTTTTGTTTCTTCAGGATTGCTTCTATATGCTGGCCTATTAGGAATTGTTGCTCCAGGAATGAAATCAATTTGGTGTTCAATTCCTCTAATAGGTGGCAAACCTGGTGGAGTTTCTTCAGGGAACAAATCATCAAATTCCTGCAATAAAGAACCAACAACACTAGGAAAGGAAGAGTTAATGTCATTAGTGTTCAAAAAGGATTCCTTGTAAACAAGGAGTAGCAAGTGTATTTTAGCCAGAAAAGCACTTCTCACTTTACTTTCTTTTGCATACAAACTCATTTTCTTCTTTTCTTTTCTCTCTTCACTCATTTCCTTTCTCTGGATTTCTTTTTTTGAACTTTCACTCTCATTTCTTTTCTCTCTCTCATTTTTCTCTCTTTTCATCTTGAGTTGATCCTCATACACTTGTTTTGGAGTCAATGAAACAAGAGTCATAGGTCTACTGTTCATTACAAAAGAATATCTATTTGTAAACCCATCCCTCTTGACTTTTCTATCAAACTCCCATAGTCTTCCTAAAAGTATATGTGTAGCATGCATAGGAATAACATCACACAATATTTCATCACAATATTTGCCAATTGAAAAAGAAACAAGAACTTGCTTATCAACTTTAATTTCCCCACATTCATTCAACCATTACAGCTTGTATGGTCTAGAGTGCCTAATGGTAAGCAAATTCAATTTCTCATCCAATATAGTGTTTGCAGCATTTGTTACACTCCCACCACAAATGATCATACTACAAACCTTGATATTAATGAGGCAGCGAGTATGGAAAATGTTTTCCCTTTGCTTATTCGTCTCATCTTCCTCTACTTAGCAATTCAAAGCTCTTCTAACCACAAGGCATTCTCCTTCTACGACATATTCAACCCTATCATCACTAGCATCTTCAATGGAATCATGATCACTTTCACTTTCAGTCACAACTTCACTATTTTTAAGAATCTTGACTCTCTTATTGGGGCATTGAGAAGCTATATGACCTGTACCCAAACACTTGAAACACTTTATATCTCTATTTCTAGAAGTTTGGGAATCAGATTTACCTTTGCTCTTTGATGTAGCTTCTTCTTTGCTTTTAGTTATCTCCTTTTGGAAAGCTCTTTCTCCTTTCTTCCAAATCTGTTTTTGTGAAGAACTTGATCCAGAATGGAATTTTGAAGCACCTTTACGCTTGAGTTGCTTCTCTACCTTAATTGCCATATGCACTATGTCCTCCAGCTCCACATAATGTTGCAATTCCATAGTGTCAGCAATTTCTTTATGAAGCCCATTCAGAAAATGAGCCATTATAGCCTCTCCACCTTCTTGCACATTAGCTCTTATCAAAGCTAACTCCATCTCTTTATAATATTCCTCCATACTCCTAGAGCCTTGTGTAAGGGTCTGCAACTTTTGATAAAGCTCTTTATAGTAATGGTTAGGAATAAATCTCCTTCTCATTAGAGTTTTCATTTCCCTCCATGTTGCTAAGGGCCTCTCCCCATTATTTCTCCTATTGATGCCCAATTTATCCCACCAAATAATGGCATAATCAGTGAATTCTATTGCTGCCAATTCCACCTTTTTAGCCTCAGAATAATTGTGGCAATCAAAAATCATTTCTATCTTCTTCTCCCACTCTAAATATGCTTCAGGATCACTCCTACCTTGGAAAGGTGGTATTTTCATTTTGATGCTCCCTAGGTTCCTATCCACTTTATTTCTTTCCCTAGGAATATTTTTGCCATGTCCTCTCTTATACCTCCTGTCTCCTCTATGCCTATGACTTCCTACTTCATATCCAGATTCAAAATCTTCTTCACTAGCACCACTAACCTCATCATGCTCAGATTCAAATTCATCTATAGAAGTATCCCACCTATTGCGCCTTCTAGGATTTGGTCTAACTCTTTACAGGTTTGCAATTCTTTCATCTTGTCTATCCATCCTATCCCTTATTTCTCCAAAAACAACATCCATACGTGCAAAATGTTGCTGCATTGCCTTGAGGTAGTCTTCTGGATTCTTTGGGTTACCACCGGATGTTTCTTTTGCATTTGACATTGTATCTAAAAAATGATGTTAGAGAAATAATTTTCCTCACAAGTTCCTTACGTGTTTCCCTCAAGGATGTCACTTTACAATCGTGTTTCACTCAAATTTGGCTTTTAAATTGATGTATTTCACTCTTGCCTTTTTCCACTCTTAGATTCCTCTTGAGGCGCTTTAAAGAACTAAACAATTCATAATCAAAGCAATCACAATTTGCAGAATCAACACAACACTTAGAAATATGGAATATGAAAGTGAGTATTGGAAAAAGAAATTCAGGGAAATCAAGAGTTTAAATGACATAGACTTCACAAATTCTATGTATGACAATAGATATTGCTCAAAACACTTCCAACACAATCCTTTTTTTTTCAGTATCTTTTTTCTTTTCTTATCTAATATTTTTTTTCTTTTTCTTTTTTTGATGCTCTTGTCTTTTTTTTCATTTTTCTCCTCTACTAAAATTTAAAAAGAATGTAGAATCTATCACAAACAACAAAACTCAAGAAATCTGAACCCAGAAATTCCAGAAAAGCGTCTATTTTGGAAAGACTATAACTCACAGTGGAAACTTTAGATTGAGATGATACCAAAACGAACAGAAAGATGAGATTCTAAACTATGAAAATGACCTATTGAACGATGTAAAACACAAAGGAAAAGAGGTCAAACAAGGACAGAATATTTCAGGACGTTCTGGAAAAATGAAGATGAACAAACCCAAAAATTTTCCAGAAAACACAACTAGATTAAAATAGATAGAACTCGCAAATGATAAATTGGATTGAAACGATTCCAAACTGAGATGAAAGAAGAGATTTTAAACTATAAATTTGGCATACTAAATATTGGAAACTACAAAAGCAAAACAAATCTGGACACGGACAGACACAAGAACAATGCACAAAACTTATAACAAGAATGGAAACAAAGAATAGATAGATATAACCTGAGTTTAGATCCGAAGCTCTAATACCAAGATGGTGCAAACCAACAAGGGAAGATCCCACTAACCCACAACCAATTCTGAAATATACACACCCCAAGAAAGCTAAACACATATCGACAATCCACTTGAACCCTTGAACATGAAAGAACAAGGACCCGAAGTGTTGGAAAATATCACAAGGTTGATCAAGCCTTGATAAGTTTGTTAGTTCTAAAAAGAACTTTAGAGAGAGTCCACTCTCAAGAAACAAAGTGCAGAAATACAACTTTCATTTATCATTCAAATCTGAATTGTGTCTTACAAATGAAGAAGCACCAAGTATTTATAGGAAAATATGACCTAATTGCAATAATAACAATTTTGAAAACAACCAATACAAATTATAAAACCATGTGCTAGGAAACCTAAAAGTCTAATATAATGAACACAAAAGTCTAATACAATCTAGAAGAAAGTTGAAAAAACAAATACAACATGCTAAAGAAACCAAAAGTCAAATCTCCCAACTACTTGTTGATTTTCGCACACCTAACTTCAAGAAAATGTAGTCAGCAAATTAAAGCTCAAAATGTGCTTATTTAGGCCCAAATGAGTCCTCCCATGTGTAGTACTAGGTCCAAGCTCTTTAGTTTCAAGTTTACAAGCCCAAAACTTGATCAATATCTCCATTTGTAGCCCATATGAAGTTAGTGATGTTTTCAACATTTTGGTCTAGCTTTGATCCAATTGCTACTTGCTTTGTCCAAGTATCTTGCACTAGCCTATTTAATGCTTCCTTAATTTGTTTGGCTTTTGCTCTTGTGATTGGTCCACTTGGTATTTGTAAAGGATCACTTGAAATTGAAGGTATAACTTGTTGGATCACATCATATGGGGATCATGAAATGCCTAGAGATGAACCCATTACGAGAAGAAGGGTTAGAGGCATCATAAAGATGCCCACATTGGTTGCATATCACCAATATCGATAGGAGAGGCTGCATGTGAACTTTGATGCTGATATGAATCCTATTGGTCCTGAGGAAGACCATTTCATTAGCTATTTAAGCTTTTTAGGTCGAAGCAAAGTTTACATTATCTATGACAATTGGAAGTTTGTTCCCCCAAAAATAAAAGACATGATTTGGCAACAAATTTTGGTATATAAGTTTCTATACATATGGATTTATAGCTTTATTCCAATTGCTTCAAGTATAATTATCTTATGTTTTACCTTACAGCAAACATACGATGTCCGAAACACCAGGCTGATGTACAAGCATTGGATAGGGGAGGTTCATCTTTGGTGGACAGATTTCAAGAGCAAGCTTACATAAAGGTACATTCGAGGGGAACTAAGGGGTCATGATCCATGTAAAGTGTATTCGTATTTTCTCCAGAGGATTGGAGTTTGTTTGTGGCAACACAGGAAGATCCTCAATTTCTGGTAAATTTTCTTTCATCATATTATATAACTTTTTATTAGAATATACTTGACATCAATGATTCAGTTTTCATTATTGTCCTTTCATATAAGTAAGTGCAGTAAATACACAGAGGCAAGCAAAAAATAAGTATCAACATTACTTGTCTCATGGTGGTTATCAGAAGCTTGAGTAGAGGATGATGGAAGAAGAGTTGGAAAAAATGAAGGAAGCAGCCAAATTAGATCCTAGCATATTATTGTCTAGGCTCAGGCTCCTCCTTTACGTCACAAAAAATAGAAAGCAAGGGGATTAAGGGTGGGAAGTATGTAAATGTAGCTGTTGCTGAGGTTGCATTGAAAATTGTAAGTAGTTAAGCATAAGTATTTAATTTTAAAATTTTGCTCATATCGGAAGTGTTTAATTTTTATTTATGATAACTTGTATACTATAGGATAAACTCAAAGATCAAAGTAGCCAAGGTTTGTTCACTCTAAGTAGATGGATGGACATTTTGTAAATAGTGATTTGAAAGGCAGATCACCCTGGTCATGTTTGAGGGGAGCCAAGGGAGTTGGTTTCACGAAGTATTTTGGACTAGCCTAACATTATTTATCACAAGTTGAACTCAGTAGGAGCTTGTAGCCAAGATTTGTAAGGAAGTCAAACATGAACTCGAGGCCAAACTTCGTGACAAGCTCCGAGAAGAGCTATTGTTAGAGCTACGAGCTGAAATGAAATAAATGTTTGATTCTCAGAGGGCAAGTGACGAGCGTAAAACCTAAGAGTCCCTGGCCTTCCCTAGTCCAAAGGAAGTTATAACCTACTAGAGGAACCACTAGGCTATATTTCTCCCACTCTAGGGCCAGGAGAACCTTTTATCCTCTATTTAGATGCCCCAATTCTATGTCCTGTTACTGATGCGCTTGTTCACACTAAAGCTACCACCCATCATTATAAGAACTTCAAAAGTAAAGACGATATAGGTTGACTATGACAAATGTTCGAGACAGGGAAGACAGTATAGCCATGCTTGTTCCTGATGAAGAGGTTGTAATGCCCCTAAATGTGGTTAAGGACTAATGACTTCAAAAGTAAATGTAATTGATGATGAATAAACACTTTTGGAGAATATGATGGGGATTGTGATCTGAATGTGCAGTAATCAGTGCCCAAACCCTGTTTTTAAGCTTAATTGTGTTGTTAAAGCTTAAAATGAAATTCAAGAGGGGGAAGGGTTCATGAATTAGAGAATCAAATGAGAAAATGTGTTAGATGGTAGTTCAATAAGAATTTCTATAATCAGGGGCAAAATTGGAAGAATGGAAAATGTATCGATCAATTAATCAGCAACTAAAGAGGTACTTAATCACTAGCTAATGAAATTGGTTAGTGAGGCTAAGTGGAACATTAAATGTGTGAGATTGCATGAGTTGAAGACATCTGGCTATTAGTGATCATGTATGGTAAAAGTTGGTAGAAGAAAAGTCAAAGAACAATTTTAAATTCATTTTCTCCCCCCCTCTCTCATGCCTATGGGCATGGGCTTGGGAAGAAAATTCTGCCTCCTCCTTCACCATCATCATCTTAAATATTTCTCTCTTTCTCTCTCTCATTTGTGCGCCATTGAAGGTGAAGAAAGTAGAAGAAAGCTTGGTATAAGGTAAGCCATTTGAGCCTCCAAATGAACTCCTATGCCAAAATCTCCTTCTTCAAAGTCGTTCATCTTGTTAAGAGCTTTCATTCTATGGTTTTAGATTCTCAAGAGGAGGTGTTTTTGTGCTTGAGAAAAGTTGGAAGTTGGTGAAACAAGAACCAAGTTTTTAAAATTTTCACGTGAACTTGGATTGCATGAATTGCATGTTGTTTTGTTGTGGAAATAGTATATTATGGTGTCTTTTAGACAATAGAATTGGTTTAGAGCATTGAATATTTAGTTTGGCAACTTTGTGGTTGGTTGTTGTGTTTTGGTCAAAACAGAACATGTTGATGGGTCGTGATTTTGGATGTTTTGATATTTCCATTGGGTTCCTTGTGAAAAATTATGTGGGAGTAGTCTTGAATGAGAATTTTGGAAGTGTTGGAATCACATGTTGAAAATTGGAAAATTCGGTCAAGGGAAACTCTGTGTTGGTAGTTATTTTACACGGATGTTTGAAATAGAAAATTATGTCAAAAAATTCTCTAGCTTTATAGCAGACATGCCAAGCCTTAAATTGAAACATTATTGCTACCATTTTGATATGTGTGGTAAAAGTTATGAATTTCCAAAGTTTGATGTTAAATCTGGGAGCAAATCTGGAACAACAAGAAGATTTGTGTGATTCTGTATTTCTATGGTTATATTCAGTAGTGATTCATATTTTTCCCATAAATAGGACTTAAATAGATTTCTATAGACTTTGGAATCACCTTATTTCAATTTTTCTAGAATTAGTTATAATTTTTAGAAGTTCAGCCAAGAAATAGAATTTTTCCTTGGCCGCAACCAAAAGTTCTTGGCTGCAGTCCAAAAATTTTTGGGCAGTCTTTGGCCGTAGCCAGAAGATCTTGGCTAGCCCAAAAACTCTCTGTGTTGGTTTTGGCCCCAGCCAGATTTCTTGGCTGTAACCAACCCCTGTTTTCAGCACTTTGTGATTTTGAAAAGTGGTTTCTAACCTAGTACTTCCCAATCCTTTTAGGCTATTGTTAGAGACTTTTATAGCTACCTAAGGGACTTTAATGATAACTAAATCTAAATGTTTTGAAGTTATTTGAGTATTAGGATAAGTGATAACTCTTCATCCTTAATTATGATTCTAGGTTTTGATACTTGCCTTACCCGTGATAGACCAGTGCTAGAGCAAGCACGGAAAGAACAAGGTAGTGACCTTTCTGTTATGTTGTGTATGATACATTGTATGCATGACTTATCATTATGTTGTCGTTGTGAAATATGTTGTACAAAACCTTACTGTGGTGAAATATGTCTTCGTGCATTATAGTGTGAGCAATTCAGTGTGATCAGTCGTAGGGGTGATGCATGTCATACCTACCCCTACCATTGTAATTGCCGTTGTTGTGTTGTGGTATTGTGAATTCCTCACTTTTGAGAAACATGTTGGTGTGGCTATGTTATTGTGAAATGTGTCATATAGAACCCTGCTGTTGTAAACTATATGGATATGAAATATGTCATTGTGCATTTCAGTATGAGCAGTCATAGGGGTGATGCACATCACACCTACCCCTATCGTTGTAAATGATATTGTTTTGTTACTGTGTTGTGATTTACTTACATGCTTTGTAGTTGTGCTATGAGTGAATTGTTACTTCTGGGATTCTTATAATCTCATTTATTCCATAAAACAATTTTCAGATAGGGCCAGTTGTTCTAAAAAGAAGCAGGTGATAAAGGGTAGATAGAGCTCTAAGCTAGGAGTTTACATTTTGGATAGTTGGTTATCATGCTATTAATTATTTAGATATTTGGTTGGGAATTAATTGTATATGTTGCATATATTGAGTAGTTCTATGTAATCCCCTAGAATGGTAAACTGATCATGGGTGTTTGTGCTCTGTAAACCCTTAGTTGATTAATAGAACCTGAGCATGTTGGGAATTTATATTGCACTATGATATTTATGAATGGAATCCAACTATACAGGCCTAAATGTGTATTTTTAATTGTAAATATGAGACCATATTGAACATGTTTTAGAAACTTTTTTGCAAACCCTATCTTGGGAAATGAAATTTTTAATAAGTCTCATTTTATCCTGTGGTCTCTAATTCAACATAATTATGTATTTTTGAACATAAATCCCGGCCTTGATATAAAGGGGGTTACAGAGGTTGCCACACTACATCAGGCTCTAGGATCTTTCATTCTTTGACCTTAAAATCTTGTTGGCTCAGCTGCATGACAGAGTTCAATATTTATATATTTTTATTAATTAATCTTAGGCTTTTGTGGACTTAATTAAATATTTTGAGCATAATCAGTTGTTAAAGTGAAATTTTAGTGAAAGAATAATTTAGGAATTAAAGTGATTAAATTGTTATATTTTTAATTAATATTTGTTATTCCCATTATTTATTAATTGTGAGCAAAAGATATTACCTTTGTGAATATAATTTTGTCGGTGATGATGTGGCACAATTTTTGTCAAGTGTTCAAGATCAAAGATGTTATTTTGGAACTTAATGAAGGATAAAAGTGGAACATCACAAGTGTAGAATTTATTTTCACATATTTTCTAAGAGGAGATTAAATGAGTAAGGGCGTTGTTTGGTGGTTGCAATTTTATACCTAATGCTAAAACATATTCTCACCTCCTCATCCAAACATGGCACAACTTACTTATTTAAGCTAGATGAATTGAGGAAAGAAAAGGATGTAGGGACTATTGTTTATGAGAGTGGTGACTGAATTATTTGGAAGGCAAGTGGACCGAAAATGGGAATGACAATGAATAGAGAAAGCAAGCACCGTTGGACCGAATGGATTTGGGGAAGGCTCAAGGTTTGACCGAATTGGAGGATTAAAGGAGAGGAAAGAAATAGCTGAACCGAAATTGAATGGTTAAATGAAGAATAGAGGAGCTCGACCGAATTAAAAGAAAGGAGGTGAAGCTGCCAACTTTATGGACCAAAAAAGGAAAAGAGCTGGCCGAAAAGAAAGAAGAGGATGTTGAATTGAAGAAAAGGAATTGAAGGTAATGGATGAATTGAAATAAAAGAAAGCAAGGTAGACTGAATTGGGAGAATTAAAGGGCTGACCCAAGAAGCTACTGGACCAAATTGTATTAGAGAAATAAGCTGCTATGTGGGGAATTGATGGACCGATGAGTTCAATGAAGAATTGGAGAAGGAGCCATTTTTGTTAACCTAATTGGAACTAAAGGCTGAATCGAGAACAATGCGAAAGGGGACCCGATGGAAAGAATAAAAGGAGAGGCAGTTGGGTAAAAAGAGGCAGCACTAAATGAAAAAGAAAAAGGTGTGTTGCGGCTGGGAAAAAGGGAACACACCAAAATGAATAAACGGAGAGAGGGATGGCGGTTGTGCATAGCATAACTAAGAGAGCCATTAATTGAAGAAAGGAGTCATTCGGTGGATAAGAGGAAAGGCTGTTTGGCGCTTTCCTTTGATTTCCATGGTTGATTCTTTCTTCTTCCATTAAGCTCATCTTCCTCTTCTTCTATAAGTAGCTAAAGTCTTAGTGATTTCCTTAAGTTAGGTAATGGTTTGAGCTTCTAAACTTCAATAGAATTCCTTAAGCTCTCTTTCTAGTTTATAGTTATGTAGCTTGGTTAAGTATGTAATTGTGAACTAGATTGTTCTATGCCAATTGAATAAACATGGTGGTTGAGCTACGACTTGATTAATTAAGCTTTGTATGATTCATATTAGGAGTACGTTGAATTGTTTATTTTGACTCAGTTGAGTGGATTTAAATAATTAAACTGAATATTTTGAACTTTTGTAATGATAATTACAATTTAGAATTAGAAGTTAATTATTCATCTCCTTGAGTCACAATTAATTGGTGGTATTCATTTAATTGCTTCGGTTGAATGAATTAAATGATTATTGCAAGTATGGAGCTAATGGTAGCTTATTTCCATACTCTTGGCTTATTATGGAATTCAAATCATTAGCAAGCAAGGAAGACTAAAACCTCAACTCAAGGGAATCCCATTTCATTATTATTATAGTTTGTTAAATCTACTTTGTTGTTAGTGTTAATTTCAATTCTGTTTGTTTCTTGGTCTTGAAAATCGAAAAATACAAAAAATATTGAATTAGATTATATTACTTCATTAGTTTAAAAATTCAATTTCTCAAAATGATTTCTCACAACTTTAAGGTATTTATCACTTTACTATTTAGAAACTTGGAAATTAATCTCCTCACAAGAACAACCTAGGTTGAGCTACTATGCTACATTTGCAAACCTAGTTTTATTTTGAGAGCTTACACGACATTGGTTCATCAAAATTGGCGCCATTGTCGGGGAGGATGATTGCCATGATTTTTAAGTAGTTAAGTATTCTTTTAGTTGTCATAGTGTGCCTTAGCTTGGTTGTTAGTGTGTTTTTGAGTTTGTCTTAGTTAGTTGTTAATTGTTGAATTTTTTGGTAGTGGTTTAGGTCATTTTTCATATTCATAGTTGTTTTGCATTCAATTTGCATCTTTAAAAAAAACAAAAAGAAATTTGTATTTTGTTGCTTTGCTATCAGGTTCTTAGTGGCCATTGTGTGGTTTACTATTGTTTTATGGTGAGCAACTTTGCATTCTTCATCTTTGGGAAGCTCTTGGTAATACTACCAAAATGGAAGATCTTCTTTCACAAAGCTTTAAAGACATACAACATCAATTAGAGCTTATTCAAGCCAAGTTGGAGAGTCTAGAAAGAGGTTTTAATGATCAAGAATATCATTCATCCTTCCAAAACCTATATCATGAACCATATCTCCAACAATCTTTTTCACCACACCAACCTTTCCATAGTCCTTCATTACCACCACAACCCCTATATAGACCTCAACATGACTTTTGTTCCCCACCTTACAACATAAACTTTGACCCCAACCCTTTACCATAAGGGCCACCTTATGAACCATCCCTTTACACTATCTACCTTTTACTCACTATACCAACCCTTATTCCAATCTTCATTTCAATCATTTCACCCACCACTTTGTGAACCTTCCCCACTATCCTACCTTAAACCTCCAACCCCATTTCTTGACCCACAACCTAGTGGATTGGATACCATTTTCTCACCTCACAACATGGATTCCCTAACAAGTGCCTTAACAAGAAAGTATTAGACACTCTAAGAGCAATACCTTCAGTTACTCATGTATCAAGGACAATTGTTAGCTCTAAGGAGAGAGAAGAGCAATTGAAAGATATTGGTGAATTCTTCAAGGCATATTATGATCACATGTTATGGGTGAAGACGGGAGGTGAACATATAACCTATTAGCCTCAAGACCTATAAAAGGAGGAATAAGGAACCCAAAATCAAGAGCTTTATGCTACTTTACATATGGAGAGTTCTCAACCTTCAATGATTCTATCAAATGCATCCATCTAAGTATAAGAAGTGAAGCAAGTATAAACGAGCAATGAAGAGTCTTTCTTACCCTTTGGTAATAATCCTATCCTTATAAAAGTTGACTCTCCTATACTTTGATTAATGAAGTAATTCATGATTTGAATGATAATGAGGTGGATGAGGAAATAATTGTTGAATTCCCTCTAATTCTTGAACATGTAATTGCTTAACCTATTGATTCTAGTAGTGGTAGCTTGGATGAGGCTATGCCTTGTAATAATTCTACTCCTTTGCATGATACTTTGAGTGATGGTTTGGATGATAATGATGATGCTAGTACTGATATTACATGTTCTTGTGATGAAAATACAATGTGTATGGATTGAATTGATGAGAAATATCCTAAATTTGTTGAAATTCATAGAAGTAGAGATGACCATCCTCTAGAACTTAGTGATATGCATGCCATGCATGATGTCGAGAATCAAACTCCTTTATCTTTCTCTTCTTGTCCCTCTCTTACTTGTGAAAGTGACTTGATGCACTCCAATTCTATATTGGATTATGCACTTTCCACTTAACACAAGAGTGAATATAAAGATGTTAAATCATAATTGATCACTAATCCTAAGGTCAATCTTTGTTTGCAAGAGTTCAATGTGCATATTTTTTATGATGACAAGTATGCACCCATTGTTTCAATTGTCAATGCCTTTGATTTAGCAAGAGAGATTCACCTTGATTCACTTGAATTACTTGGACCTAGTTTTGTCCTTTATGATGATCATACTTCTTTACTAGATGATGTCAAGCATATTAATGACTCCTACTTTCAAATCTTATCATGTGATTTACCTCCTGATTTATTAAGATTTGATGTTGTTAGTGATTATATTGACTTGGATTGTGTTATAGATGATAGAGTAGTACTTGATTATGTCACTACCACTGTTGAAATGCAAATTGATTCTTTGATACCTGTGTTGCTTATTGTATGCCACTAGTTGACTTTATTGGTTGTGAGAAGCACCTGTTATCAAATGCACCCGCCTCTAGTCTTCTCACATTACATACACCATTATGCCATTTCATTAGTCCTAATGCTTTCAATGGATTTAAGTATTTTGATTCATGTGGCATCTTTGGAGTAGGTACTACTATTGTTTTGGTTAATTCTTTGCAGGCGAATTCTCTTGGTGGTTGTCTTCATTCCTATTATCTTTGGATTTGGGAACCTCTACTCCTACTTAGGCCTAAACTATTAAGGAGCAAAACACTGAGCTTCCTTTTGATTTTCCTATCTAGCTATAAGCCACCATGATTACACGGTAGTCTCTTTCCTTACCTTGTTCCTTGTTTTATTTGATGATATATGCTATTGAACAAGTGTGGGGGAGGGACTTCTCATTAGTAAAAGGTAGTTTGTTTGTTTTGCATTTCCTAATTGAATAAACTCCATTTTGAATTGTACTCTTGTGCTTATCCTTATCCTACACTACCCTTTTCTCCATATCCTTTTGCCTAATTTCTAAGAACTATTTCTACTTATGTCTTGTATTTTCTCTCTCCTTGTGACAATGATATGTTGTGCTTCAATCTTGAATTGGACTTCACAACATTCATTCACTCAAGAGATAAGTGCGTCTAGGTTCTTTGTTTTTATGCATTACATTGAGGGCAATGTAAGAATTGAGTGTGGGGGAGTGTGTTTATTCTCATGATAGATTTCACGGTGATATCATATGCCTTTGTCTCTTACTTGTGTCGTCTATTATTTTTGGTCCAATTCACTAAGATTTTTCAAGCCTTTAGTCATGATCAAGTATTTCAAATACTCTTAGTTGGATTCATGGTTGAAACTTGCTTTGAATTAGTGAATTGCCACAAAATTCAAGTGTTTTAATGATGCATGGTTTAATTTTGATGTGTTTGTTAGGGAATAAAAAGCCTATTTTGAAGGTCTTTTGGGCCTAATTATTCATTTCATTGTGTGATTTATCTACTTAGATTATGGCTTTCTTGAACTTGTTATGTTTCTTGTTTGAGGACACATTTTGCAATGGTATTGATAGAGATGACATTGACATTCATTTTATTATTTTGAGAAAGCCAAGAATCACACTTAGCCTACTAATAAGGTATCTCATAAGGTATTTAGAGGATACCTCATTGTAATTTTTGGGCCTATTCTTTCAACTTTCATCCCTCTTTGCCTAGTGTTGAGTTTATTGTTTTGCTCAGGAGTGTAAAAGCTTAAGTGTGGGGAATTGATAGGGCTCAATATTTATATATTTTTATTAATTAATCTTAGGCTTTTGTGGACTTAATTAAATATTTTGGGCATAATCAAGTGTTAAAGTAAGATTTTAGTGAAAGAATAATTTAGGAATTAAAGTGGTTAGATTGTTATATTTTTAATTAATATTTGTTATTCCCATTATTCTTTAATTGTGAGCAAAAGATATTACCTTTGTGAATATAGTTTTGTAGGTGATGATGTGGCACAATTTTTGTTAAGTGTTCAAGGTCAAAGATGTTATTTTGGAGCTTAATGAAGGACAAAAGTGGAACATCACAAGCGAAAATGGGTTCATGACTCAGATGACATGGGTTTATGACTGCAACACCCCCAATTGTAGGAGCTACCTTACTGTTACTTGCGATTTGTTGGCATCCTATGAATAATCTATTTTTTCTTGTTCTAATAGGATGAGCAAGACACGGGAAAATGGCCCTACTTGGCATGACTGCAACAACTCTATAAAGGCATTCCCTAGATCGACTTGCACATGCCTTTAGGGATTAGGCCTAACATTGGAATATCCCTTCACAATTGACAGGAAAGATCTAAGAGAGCTTATTAAATTGAAGAAGATAGATTTAAGACAGGTTAAATTGGCAATCCTGTAATTCTTTTTTTCATTTAATTTCTTCATTCAAAACAGTGGCTTTTTGGTTTCATACATTCAATAATGCATTCATCATTTTAATTCTACTATAGCTCCTTCCACCACATATACATCGACATGCCAAGGCATGATTTATATGGATTCTTTTGTCCTATAAATATGACAAGGGATACCAATACTTTGGAAGCAAGGACGAGCTATGTAGGCTACGCAATGGGACAGACTATATTTTATTGTTATCTAGCACCAATTGTTCAAGGGTACATATTTTTATTTAATTTGTCTATTGAAGATATTTAATAAATAATTATATTATCATCTAACTTCATTTTAATTTGTATATGTTGTTATAGTTACCATTGGAGTCAGTGTATTGTTTGTCCATGCCCCAACACAGTGTATTGGTTTGATTCCTAGTGTAAAAATCCAGACAAAGAAACAAAATCCATCTTCAAATTGTAAGTTATTTTATTTGTTTTCCATTGATTCTTGACTTTAAATGAATTGTTGTTACTTCTATTGATTTTTATTTTAATGATAGTGCGACCCAGACATATAGAATGCTTGGCAGGTCACGAGAGGGTAGAGTTATTAGATACTCGAAGTGGTTTTATCCAAAAGTAAATTGTTTCAATTCAAGATCTTTCATTAACAGTCATTTTAGATATATTTATTTATTTCTTTTAACCATTTTTTTATTTATAGTGCCCTCGACAACTAGGCAGCACTGAATGCGGGTACTAAGTTATATGAATAACATCATTTAGAGAAGAATTATAACTGAGTTCCTATAGGTATTCGCTTCTTTATTCTCAAATGATAATATTTTTTGTGTTGTAATTGAGATGTAAATTAATTCATTTACTTGATTGATTTTTATCTAAGCTTGTTTTCTAATTTGTAGATGTTTGATGATTATGCTGCCTACTTGTATGAAGACATTAATTTGATCAAAGATCTTTTGGCTAGACATCTTCTTCAACACATAGATTAGTGAAGTATGCTTTATAGAAGTTATTAGTTGTGTAGGTGATAGCTTCTTGACACTTTGTGGTGATTGTACATAGTATTAGCTAGTAGGACTTACACTTTAATTAGCTAGTGCTGGATGTTTCCCTACTATATTTGTTGCCTTCATTAGCTAGTGGTGGTTTAATTGCTGGCCATTGGTGTTTCTGTAAGTGGTTAATTTATGGTGGTGGTTTATTAGCTATTGGTGGTTTATATTTCTGTTGGATGTGTACATTGAAAGGATATTGCGGTTCTATACTGCTTGTTTGCTAGCCAGTGAAAAATTATGAAAATAACTTTTTTAAAAAATACATCTTTCCACGTCTCTTTTACCAAAAGGGATGCTTAAAGTAGGACTTTAGGCATGCAATAGCGACGCCAAAAGTCTTACTTTAGGCATCCCTTTTATAACAGACGTCGTATCATAACCTTACCACGACCCTGGTAAAAATGACCCTCTGTTTTCAGACATTAAAATGTCTAAAAAATGGACGTCAAAAGCTTTGTATGTAGTAGTGAATCCTATGGTTTTTGTTTCTTGAAAAGAGGTGTTTTGAAGCATCTTGAAAGACCCAAAGTTGTGGGATTATAGAACAAAGCCTAGAGGAAGTAAGACGTGAGCTTAAACTTCATTTTGAGCTATGATTTGTGTCATTTAAATGAATATTTTTGGATCCTTGACTTTTGGTCAAGGAGAGTATTTGGGGTTTGATGTTCTTTTGTTGATGCTTATAGGGTTAGAAGAGGTTTTATGTTGTTGTATGATGATTTTGAGGTGAAATGGCAAGAAATTGATTTTTGAGAAAATAAAGGGATCTATTTGGTTAAGTAAAAATGGAAAAAGGAGTGATTTTTTTATGTTTTAAAGTACTCCATTGCATTCTACATGAAAACAATGTGGAATAGCATGTGGTGGTGATTTTTGGGTGATTGTGTTGAAATTGCCAAATTTTTTGAAGTTAGGGTTTGGTGCTGCTAAAATTTGCTTTCTGGAGGCAGTAATGTTTTGTCAAGTTTTTGAGTGGCCAAACCTGGTCTAAATACTATAAAACTTTCCAGATTTCAAGTAGATATGTCAAGCTTTAATTTGATATAGCATTTATGTTGTTTGGATTAGTAGATTAAAAGCTATGAATTTCTGAGTTTAAGCAATTAAAGCTGGAAAGATTTTCTGGCAGTAAGGGTAAAATTGGAAACTAGTAATGGTGCGTTGACAAGTACTAGTGGGAAGTATTTTCCTTAAAATAAACTTAATAAGTGACACATAAAATTTTGAACCACCCACCCAAATTAGAATTTTTTAGACCAAGTTATCAATTTTCAAAGTTAAGTGAAACATCTGCCAATTGTTTGGAATAGTGCAAAATTGATGATTAAGGGTAAGTTATAATAAGTGCAAACTCCAAGGGTAGGATTGAGCACATGGGATTAGTGTAACCGCTTTAGCTAATTAAGTGGGGTAAGGTATTAAGTCAAATGATAACCAACTAAGTGTCTTAGGTAATCAAAGAAGTGGATAAGTAATAACTTGCCTGTCCGTAAATTTTGACTGATAGGATTTCACATATGCCCGGGATGCCCAAGGGACCAGGAATAGGAACCTAATTTAGAAGGGTAGTCAGGTAGTATCTTATCCCTTATGTCATATGGGTTGCTTTGTATGTACACCATATCATCGATTTAGGTGTGGGACATATAGTCTTTAGGCAATAGGACTCGTTAGTACAAGTTGAACTAGGAGTAACCCGGGGCGTCTTGACAAGGTAGGCTTGAGCTAGAAAGCCTG
Source organism: Inga leiocalycina (assembly GCA_963242795.1). NCBI lineage: Eukaryota > Viridiplantae > Streptophyta > Magnoliopsida > Fabales > Fabaceae > Inga > Inga leiocalycina. The sequence goes on along the minus strand of OY725330.1, from coordinate 38,649,286 downwards.
TGACTATTCTTTATTTAGGGTAGAGGCCCTGGGCAGCCTAATTGAGATAAACAAGCATTACAGACCCTTTGTTTGCTGTATACTATGAGTCAAACTATTTGAGGATTTGATGTACATGCTTAGTATTTTTGCATATCGTATAAGTGATATGTTTTACTACTGAGATTCTTTTGAATCTCACCCTTTTTCAACAAATGATATACAGCAAAGGCGTCTAGCTCCAAGGGCAAGAAAGGAAACATGGACGAGATAAGAGAAGGCTAATTGAATCAGATTATCTGGCTATCTTTTATTTTGGATGACTGCATAATATATGAATGTGATTAAGTAGAAGTAGCGGTAGTAGTACTAGTAATCATGACACTAACAGGATTTGTTGTAACCAGTATGTTAGTTTTTCAGCAAACACGCTAGTATCCAAACACAGTAAATGAATTAGGATCGGGTGGCCAAACCCTAAAGGCCCTTAAGTTAACCACCATTACATATACTATTGCCAAAGATTGCTCTGCATTTTAAGAAAAATATTTTTTTTTGAAATTGATGAGTAATAATGAATTTACAAACTAGTTTGAGACCATACATAATTTCATTTAAAAAGTTTTCAAAAAACCCACTCAAGTACAGTATTAAACCCTGTATCGAAGTCAGGATTTTAACAACTTACTATTTGATAATGTATCAAGTTTGTAAGCATTACATGACCAAAATTCATGAAAACATTTTATAAAATACGGTGTTACCCTTGTTGGTATTAGAGTAGTTGATCTTGGCAAAAACTAATGTATTATGTTTGTGTAAGTATATCAACCCTTGGATAGTACCTTTGTGTAGGAATTATGCCTAGGAAAAGGCAGAGGAGTATATCACCTTGGTAAGTCAACCAACCCCCAGAAGATAAGTGCATATTAGAGGATAAGCGCATAGTGTGTTTTAGGAAGAGCGGGCTTACTATGATGAGTACCGCAATAAAGAAAGTTAAGATCCTTGTGATAGTCAAGTTAGGGTCTAGTTCCAATATAGATTCTTCTACCGAACAAGTAAGTGACCTAGAGGGGGATGAAATACTATAGGATACAGACTCTATTGCTGAGTCTAGGGCTCTAGTGGTTGGATTAGCATTTGACCCACACCTAGATCATGAATTGTGGGAGCATCTTAAGAGGCTATATTTTAGATCTTTTGATGATTTTATTTCCTCCATAACAGTGTATACAATGTTCTTAGCCTCAGTAAAGAAGCTGTATAAGCAAAGGGTTGAGCATGGGTTAGGGATAACTGATGATGTTTGTATTCGAACTACACTAGCCTATCTCCTCGAACTTACTTCTTGGGTCAAGAAAAAGAATGAGATCATAATATAAGGTCCTTTTGAATTCTTGCCTTTTACTAGCCACATGTATTTATATGTGATGTATAATATGGATTAGTAATAGTAGTATTAGCTTAACTGTCTATAGTAGCGTAGTAAAGGCTACTTTTGTAGGTAAATATCAAGCCGCTTTTGTTGTAATTATGACTCTTCAGTATTAATAGATGTATATCTTGTTTTGTAACGGTATTTAAGTTTAAGGAACACATACACACACACACATGTTAAATGTCATATTTATGGTGCAATCTTTCCTTTGTAATAGTGAAAAGAAACTATGGTTCGACCAAGCAAAAGACTAGTAGTGCTGGAAATTGAGGAAGTAGGAAATAAAAACCTATCCGATCCTATGTAGCAGATACTTGGTATGCTAACAGAATAGTGGGCCATGATACAAGAAATTCGAGAAGAGCTTTAGGAAGTAAAAGCCAAGCAAAATGAGGATAGGGACCATTCGGTAGATAATGAAACAAATTAGGAGGAAACAGATTATGAGGAAGAGAAGTCTCAATCTGATGAGTCAGAGCAACAAACAGTATAAAATCAAGAATCCCAAGGGAGACTAGCTCATGATAAAAGAGACTTACAGTACTGGGTCTCAAAGTTCTGTAAGCATCAACCCCTAGCATTCAAAGGGAGATTTGACCCTCAAGTAGTTGAGGACTGGATGATCCGGCTAGAGAAAATTTTTGAGGTATTGGAGTGTCCTTCAGAGGTAAAGGTGCGACTGGATTTATACAAGCTAGAGGGGGATGCAGAGCAATGGTAGAGAAATATAGCCATGACATTGTGAACTCGGAATATTCTCGTGACTTAGGTGTTGTTCCAGGAGAAGTTCAATGAAAAATACTTCCCCAAATTTGTCAGAATTGGAAAAGAAGCGGAGTTCTTATCTTCTAACAAGGCAGTGAAGAGACTTTCGATGAATACCTCTTCTGATTCATCTGCATGGCCCATTACTCCTCTTACTTGCAATACAAAGATGATGATGAGTGGAGCTCTGACCTACTGATCAGAAGGTTGAAGCATGAGTTGAAAGATTTGTTAGGCTCCCAATATTTCATAGAGTTCAATAAAGCAATGGAACAATGCTGAATCATGGAGAATAACCTTTAGGACTGCTATTTGGCTAAGAATACCAGCAATCGCAGTAGACCTAGTTGGGTAAGCTATCCCTAAAAATGGAAGGGTCAGGGATTTTCATTCAGGGGAATCGACATGAGACCCTATTAACCTAAGAACTGTGGAAACCTGGGACCCTCTATACCTCCAATATATAAACATAAAGCATGTATGTTCATCATGTTCAGCAGCTTCACAATGATCTCTGGCTCGCGCCACATACGACAGCACTCACGGTTGTAATCACAATGCACTATGCCAGCTTTCGCTGTAATCACTATGCACAACGCCCGCTTTCACGATGAACACTATGTAGCAGCAACACGAAACACAAAGCACAACAAAGCTTCTCAAAGAACAATGTATTACTAAACTCCACAACGTATCTCAATGCACAAGGTATCACAAAGCAGTAGCAGCAGCATCCACACAATGAATGACAGACAAACATACAATACATTTACACAAAGTATAAGAGAGGAGTTGCTACCTGACAATCTTTGGCACAGTGGGCTCACGCGTTCGACAGATATCAAATCCTATACCAAATTAGGGAAAATTGATCAATCTCTCTTCCAACCACTTATTTCCATAATACACAAGTTGGTTATCATTTAGGACTCTTAAGAGGCCACAAATGCCTCTAATAAAAAAAGCCCTAAAAGGTTGGGAAACAATAGGTTGAAGGTCACTTTTTGAAAACACAAAGTGCTGGAACCCAGGGGTTGGCCGCGGCCAGCCCTTCCTTGGGCCGCGGCCAGCCCTTCCTTGGGCCGCGGCCAAAATATGGTCAGAAGGCCGCTGGCCTCGGCCAGCCACCCATGGGCTGCGGCCAGAATCAGGGCAGAAAGGTTTGGGCAGCGGCCAGCCACTCATGGGCCGCGGCCAAGAAATTTCCTGACTCTTGGTTGAACTTCGAAAAACCATAACTAATTGTAGAAAAATTGAAACGGAGTGATTCCAAAGCCAAATGAAAGGTATTTAAGTCCTATTTCAAGGAAAAATATAGCCCATCACTGAAATCACTACACAAATACAGAATCACCAAAAACTAAACACTACTCCAAAACAGAGTTCTGTTTCAGTCCCAAACTTTGGACAACCATATCTCACACAATACTAAACGAAATGACAAAAAATATATATCCATTTTGAAGCTTAGAATGTGAAATTTAAGACTGAAAAGTTTCATAATTTTCTAACACCATTTGGTCTTTCAAAACACTCGTTCAAACTGACAGCAAAAAACAGAGTTCAAACAAGACAAATTTCCAACTTTTCCCAAGTGATCCAAATGAATCCAAAATCAACAACCAAGCTTATTACCACAGAAAATCACTCAAGGAATCCAATGGAAATGTCAAAATCACCAAAATCCTATTCCATTATCATGCTTTGGTTTTGGGTAACATTAAACACCAAACTCTCAAAATCTCCAAACTTAACAATTTTAAACCCAATCAATTCTATCTATCCAAAATGCATTCCAAACATACAAATTCCATATCAAACACATACCAAAATCCTAATGGCCCTTATTTTGGAAAATGGGCCCAAAATTCCAGAAAATTCAAACTATTTCAAATGGTATGAAACTTAGATAGATAGATAGGTCTCACTCACCTTATCAACTTCTCCAAAGAGAGTTCTTGATTCACTACTTTCCAAAATTTTGTGTGATCACCAACCACAACCAATGGACAAGATACAACCATAGAAATGTAGCTCTTAACTCAAGGATCAACTTTAATGAAGGGAGTTTGAGCAATAGAGATCATTTTCCTGACCTTTTTCAAGCTTTCTTCCTCCTCCTTTCACCTTCCATGGCTAACGAGAGAGAGAGCAAGAATGAGAGAGATGGGAGAGAGAGAATGTGAGAGATGGAAGGGATAGGGAATGATGATGAATGAAGTATAATTTTCCCTTGCCCATGCCTCCAAAAACGCATAGGAGAGAGATGAGAGAGAAAAAAGTGGTTTTTGTCTCTTATGCCTCATCCTATGGTTCACCATAATGCCACTTGGCAACATCTCATCCCTTGATCTCTAATACCACACACATTTACACCAAATTCAAATCATATTTCTCCCAAAATATTTAATTGCACAATTTTATAATCATTCTCAATGCCATTATCCCTTAATCGAAAATCGGGGTGTTACATGGGGTATTTAAGATTAAGGGTTGAGATTCATTGTTTATGGGTCGGAATCCTATGCTTTGCCGTTGTGTGAGCTCATGGTGGGAGTGAATAAGACGGTGACAAGTGGCACTTTGGTGGACCATTGGATGGCACTAGAAGACAAAATATTCACTTTTCTCTCTCTTCTCTCTCTCTTATTCGGTTGGGGGGAGTCTGGGCAAGGGAAAGTTGTAAACCATCATCATTATTTGCTTCATCTCATCATCTCTCTTATTCTTCCCCATTTTTGCTGAACTCAGGTAAGGAAAAATAAAGTGAAAGCTTTAATTTTGGGTGAGTTTTGATCCTCCTATGCTCAATTCCTATTCTCTAATGTTGTGCACCTTATTGAGAGCTTTATTATGGTGATTTCAGAATCTTGAATAGTGTTGATTTGGGTGTTGGACGAAATTGAAGGTTGGAGAATCAAGATTCTGGATTTGGCAAAGTGAAGAAGTAGGCATTTGATACATTTTGATATATATGTTATGAGTTATGGATAAGTTTAAGAAATTCTAGAAAATTTGCCCTAATTATGGTTATTTTGGAATGAATGAAATTCATAGTAATTGATGTTGGAATTTGTCTATTATGAAGTTATTTGATTGTTGGAGTTTATTTGGAAAGTTTGAATTGAGTTGAATGAAATTTGGACATTGGGTGTGTCATAGAGACCTAAGTGTTTGATTGTGGTTAGAATGGTATTTGGGTGTTTTGGAAGTTGCCAATGTGTTCCTTAGGCATGATTAAGTGAGATAAACTTTGTGAGAACTTTGGAAATCATTGGCATTAGTTTTGACCATCTGGGATTTTCTGTTATTTACTGCGTTTCTGGTCTCTGATGCACAACACTCGAGTGAAAGAAGATCATGCTCGAGTGTTGTGTGTGTTTTCCCTTTTTTGCTACCAGTTTTGCCTGGGTTCTATGAGTAGAGCTCGAGTACACTTCAATAACCGTGAGTGAAGTTGGTGGTCACTCGAGTGAGTAAGGGATTGCTCGAGTGATGGTGTGAGTCCAGAGTTAGGGTTACTCTCGGGTTGTCACTCGCTAGCCAATGCTAATGAGTGCGATCTAACACTCACGAGTGCAAGCCTCTTACCCGAGCACTGTGGGGTATGCTCGAGTGAGCTTGTCCCTCTGATATTGCTTGTACTCTTGGGTTCTCACTTCTTGTCTTGCACTTTAGGTGACTCGAGTGAGTTTGGAGTCATCACCCGAGTGCAATGCTATATGCTTGAGTATGGTGAGCACTTTCTGGCCATAATGGTTGCTCACTGCCAAACACTCGCGAGTAAGAGCCGTTCTCTCTCGGGCACGAGTATCTCATCACTTGAGTGAGGTCATCTTTACTCGAGTAAGCCAGCATAAAATCACTATTTTACCTTTCGAAAAAAGGGTTTTCAAGGTAGTTCTTCCAACCCTTTAGGCATATGTTTAGGCCTTTAATAGTCACCTAAAGATTCCTAAATGATAACCAACTTAAAGTATTATGCAAATATGTATTAGAAAAGAGATTGATCGGTTGTCCCTAATTTGGTAAAGGATTTGTTATCTATCACCCTCGTGAGACCACGGTACTGGAGCCAGTCAGGAAAGATACAAGTAGTGACTCTTTCTTTATACCTTATGTGATACATTGTATGTGTTAGAATCGGTAGGCACAGTGGAAGAATTTTAAAATTTTCATCAATTCTAATCGAGGATCTATCAATAGCGTTTAAACCAAGTTGGAAGGATTCATACCTTTTTGATGATTTAGAGTTTTCACGATCTCTAGGAGCCAACACGTTAGATCCGCTCCTTCTACTGGTATCCACACGAATGCTCTCCAACCGAGACTGCGTGCTAGCGCCTCTAATGTCTCCTAGGGTTTCACTTGCAGCTCTCAATTCTCATGTGCATATGAATATATTTGCTCTATCAAGTTTATAACCCATGAGGGTTATTTTCAAATTTCAAAATTAGTCATCATTAATTTTGAAATTAATTAACAATTAATTATCTTGATGAGCTAATTAAATAAATTCAGTTTAAAGTTAATCTGTCCAACATTTTTAATTTAACCTATTTATTTAATCCAAATAAAGAGCCATTAGATTTAATTTATCTTCATAAATTAAATTTGAGATACTATATCTCTATCATGTTAGTTATTAAATTTAATATATCTTAATAAATTAAATTTTAAACTAACACAATATAATAATATCATATAATATATATACATATATATATAAGATATATATTTCGAAAAAATATATATCTATATAATATTATTGATGAATTTTATATTATATATATATATATATATCTATAAATATAAAATTCGTCCACCCTAAATTAAACATTATCTCGTGTTGGGCCATTCTTGTGTGCGACCCTGTAGGCCCATATGAAGTTGGCAGCGGGCCAATAACTATACTAACCCAAAAGTCGCAAGCGGCCTCTAGCAAGACATTACGACTACCCAATTCATATGAGGATCGTTATCACGATGCAACCTGTCATACAACCATGTCACGTCCCTTTTGTCACATGATATATCGATCAAGGATAAGGCATGGAAAATGTCATCCTCTTGTTCCTGACCATTACTTTCTCGATTGCTGAGTAGCCTGATAACAGAGACAGAAACTCCTTTCATCATAGTATGGCCATACATTTCTCATACTTACTCATCAAGGGGCCCAGTAATATCTCTCTACTAATGTGAGGGACAAATTCCATCTTGATCATTCATATTCCTCTGCATGAAAAACCACCAAGCCCGATCGTAGCCTTTATCATCACCTAGTCAAAAGTAACTTTTGACTAGTGCAAAGCTTAGCAACTCTTATGTAGGAATCCATGATGACCTTAGGTCTAAGGGCATTGTGACGTGGTCATACATGAGAAAAGCTTATGACTTGATCCATGTAGCTTCTCATAGTGGGTCGGTCCAGCACCTTGTACTCTTACAAGTGCCTAAGACTTTGATTCGTATCTCCATATCTTATCAAAGTCATACTGATCTTATTTCATCTCTGCTCCCGTATAGATGACCGACCAGGGACATTTTAGGACAATCTTTATGAATTATCCAAGGATACAATTATCACAGTTAACATGCAAATAATATGATAACAGAATAGAGAAATTTCATTAAAATAATAATGTTCAAAGTACAATGATTGGCTCTTAGGGCACAATTTCCAACAGTATGTTTGCTATATCATTGGTTTATGATGGATTTGAATGTTGCAAGATTTATGAAATTGTGAAAGCTCCACTATACCAGTAGTCCCTGAGTCGCTAACAACGGTTTGGGTAAGGGATGTGTGCCTTCCTGGCAGTAAAAGGGGATGAGGTTAGGGTGTGATATATGTGATTATGTGGTCCAAAACGCTAATTGTGGGCCAAAATCTATATGTGAGCTGTAAGGCTATTCGTATGCACTGCCATACCAATAGTCCCTGAGTCGCTAACAACGATTCCGGTTAGGACGGTGTACCTTCCCGACGGTAGAAGGGGATGAGGGTGGAGTGCGATTTGTGTTGCTACTATTATGTGGTGATTTGTTTACATGCTATGTGATTACATGTGGCATGAATGATTTGTTACTACTTGGATCCTTTAGAATCTCACTCTTTTAAATGACTAACATTTTTAGACAGGGCTAGTGGTTCCAAGGATAAGCAGCTAACCAGGAGTAGTTAGGGCTAGTAGGGACATACTGGAGTTTGGATCGTTGGTTATCCATTTTGGATTGTAGATTTTAGGATTACTTTGTATATGAGATGTAAATATGAATTTTTGGTCATGTAATCCTTATTTTGGGAAACCTTTAAATCCATTATATATATATATAAGTAACTCGGGGTTGTCGGGATGTTGGTTACACACTCTGATATTTATTATGTGATATAACTGCACAGGTAATTGTATTCGAAAGTGAATGTGAGACCAGATGAATTCTTTTATAAATGTTTTGTTTGTACACCCCATCTCTTGGAGATGAGTGATTATAAAAAAATGATTTTGTCTTATCGGTCTCTATTTCGCTTAAATTTCATAGTTTGGATATAATTACCATGAGGGGGGTTAAAAACCATCCAGAGCCTCGTGGACAAGCTGAATCCTGAAAGGAAAGTTTTAGCCAACTGGGAACTCCTCTACCACAGACAAGTTGTTGTGACGGAAAAATGGGTAAAGAGGTGTTGTAACTTCATCAACTTTGCAAACACCAAGATCCCAGAATTTGCTAGCACATTCAAGCGCACTGAAGGCATGATTATTCCTTTAAATCCACCATCAGAGATTGTTGAATTCTTCAACTTATGTAATCAAATAGTAGTGGAACTCAAACCTGTAACCAAATTTTGATATTATCAAATAAAAGCATATCTTTCTTCTTTTTCTGTCAAGTTTTTTATCACTACGATTAATAACAAGATCTTGGGCTAGTGTGGAAGTCAAGGTCCCCTCTGTTTAATGATCAACTCTAGTTCTCCCTATAGAATAATGGATTCTCTGAGGAGGCTAGAAGAAAACTTATTCCACAAGACTATGTGCCGACTAAACACTTACCAAATAAAAAGATCTTGGCTAGTATGGGACTCTAGGTTCCATTTATTTAATGATCAACTCTAGATTCTCCTTGTGGAATAATTGATTCCCTAAGGAATCTAGAGGATACTTGTGCGAGAAGACCTTTATGCCAATACATTATGATAACTCGCTATTCCCGCTTGAAATTGTAAGTTTAAATAAACTAATGATATTTTGTTCCTTCCTAAGCAGGTGATACAATATTGCTCTGTCTAAACGTCTTAACCAAGTACCCCCTGCGCATTCATACAACACTTGCTCACGTAGTCGTCAGATGGCAGCCAATCTAAGTAAAGCTGAATCAATATGAATCATCGAATATCTTGAAAGAAATAATTTCTACCTTGACTATAGCTCTTATAATGAGAAAGAATTAGGAACATCTAATCCATTGAAAAATGTTGAGATAAGTATACCAGAAAATGGTGAGAAAGAAAAAATGATAGAAAAGCCTTAGAGTAAACAGAACCCTTAAATTCCGAGCACTAAGGAGGAACAACCATGTGAAGATTCAACATATACTTTCAACATTCCCTCCCTATCAGCTGAAAAGGAGGGATAGAAGGAAGAGTTAGGTGAAGTGAAAGACCAACTAAAGGCCCTTCAAGGACCAAACACATGGGGTTCACTTGATTTAAAAGGATTATGCTTGGCACCACATGTCTTAATTCCTAAGATATTCAAGATGCTTGACTTCGATAAGTACAATGGTACAGGAAATCCAATATACCATCTTAAGGACTATTGCACCAAGATGCTTGTATGGTCACAAGAAAAAAATTTTTTGCTACTCTTCTTCCATAAGAGCTTAAAAGGGCTAGTAATGGAATACTACATGCAACTTGATCAGACAAAGATAAAGAAATTGATGGATTTGACTGATGTATTCATGAAACAATACAGGTTCAATCTTGACACTGCCCCTACCAGGTAACAACTGAAGTCAATGAGCAAGAAAGCCATTGAAGCTTTTAAAGATTATGCCCAAAGATGGAGGACGGTCATAGCATAAGTTCAACCTCTCTTTATACCATATGAGCTCAATTCTTATTTCATTCCTACTTTACAAGAACCTTACTAAAGATACATGGTTGGGACGCATGTCACCAATTTTTCTAGTTTGATTGAGATTGGTGATCGAATCAATGCTGACATATGTGATGGTAGGATTCTTCAAAGCGAGAGCAGCACCGGAAAAGGGAACAATGAGAAGAAGAAGGAAGGCGACGTTAGCTTCATCCAAACAACGAGACAACCCCAAGCAATACATTAAGGTGGTAATGATGGGTTTCAACAGATGAAGAATGATCTAACAAAAAATAGGCAAGGTTAAGCTGGAGGATGAAGGAATTGGCAGCAATGAGATAGTCAGCAATGGCAAGATTTTGGCATGACAGATACTAAGCTATATTACCAACTTTTAGAATCCCAGCTGTTAGGGCCATGTACTTACAAACAACTTCAACCACCATTCCCCGCTTGTTGTGACTCTAATGCTCGATGTGAATACCATATGGGCGCCTTGGGACACTCAATATAGAACTATGCAATATTAAAGAGGAATGTATTAGACTTAATTGATTCTAATCACATTCAATTAAAGAGAAACAACAACTTCACTATCAACGCCAATCCTCTTGCAAGCCATAAAAACCAAGTAAATGTTGTTGATGAAATTGAGCTCTTTAACGACCCTCTACTAGTAGGAGAAGATATTCATGTTTGTTTAAAGGCAGTAGGTTATACGCCTCGAGAAGAGAAAGAAGTGAGCATGGTGGAAAAAAGACATGTCGAGTAAGGAACCATATGAAAAAAGAAATTCCTATATTGTCTCTTTCACCATCTTGACTCCATTGTAATAGCCTGCAGTGACAATTAAGGTACCAACCCCTTTTCCATATCAGAGTAATCGCGTCGTACTATGGAGGAATAAAGGTAATGTTGAGAATCCCTCAGGGCAAGTAATGGAAGCTGAGGCCAGTAATGAAACAATGGTTCACCTAATAGGAGCAACACGAAGCGAGAAATCTTATCTGCTACAAAATGTTAGATCGTCAAAGAAGGGAAAACAAGCCAATATTGATATTCCATCAAGTTCTGGTCTAAAAGGCATGAAAAATAAAGATAAGAATTCCTTTAAATCATGAAGCAAAGTGAATATAGCATAGTAGACCAGTTGAATAAAACTCTAGCAAAGTTCTCACTTCTCTCTTTGATCTTGAGTTCTGAACCGTATCATCATACACTATAAAAGGCCTTAGATGAAGTATATGTGCAGTTCAGTGTGAGCCCAGAGAAGGTTGCAAGTATTATGAATGTGGCGAGGGCGTTCTCTACCATCTCATTTTTAGGAGAAGAAGTTATTCATTCAGCCGTTGATCAGTATAAAGCCGTCTATATTTCCCTGAAGTACAAAGGGTTCGTTGTGGCCTAAGTGTTGATAGATGGAGGATCAGCATTAAATGTTTTACCACTATCCACAATTGAGCAATTATCAGTAGAGGCGTTAGAGGTTGAAAAGAGTAACATGGTGGTTAGAGGGTTCAATAGTACTCAGAAAGGCGTGTTGGGAATGGTCCGTTTGCCTTTACAGATTAGACAACTTTATTGGTAGTAGACTTTTAGCTTATGAATATTGACCTATCCTACTCTATGTTGTTGAGGAGGCCATGGATACACTTAGCTGGGGCAGTACCTTCTACCTTGCACCAGAAGGTAAAGTTCGTTGATAGTGGGAAGATAGTGATAATCAAGGGCGGAAAAGAAATCATGGTGAGCAAGCTGAGCTCTCTTCCATATATTGAGGTTGCCGAGCACAAGGAATGAATGGTTTTCTAAGGCTTGAAGTATAAGAACCCAAGGGATATAAAAATGTTAACTCCATTGTAACTAAGATAATGGAGAAGAATGAGTTTAAGCATGGTGGAGGATTGGGTACTCACCTATAAATCTACAAGAGAATCACAAGTGCCAAGGGTTAGGATACGAGCCACTATTGGAAAGACAGTTGTAAGAGCAAGCAAGCTTGAAGATAGGGAGGGAAGATGAGCACTTTGAAATCCCCCACATAAGGAAGACATTCCTGATATCCGCTGAAGAGCTAAACAAGCTGACTATTGCAATGGTTTCAACAATAGGTAAAAAGACTTGTATGTGGATTTCAGTTGATGATTATGGAAAAGCTCTGGAAGATTGGGAGTTTGAGGACACCTTCAATTCTATTATTTTAGAGTAACACTACTATAGAATATACTTATAAAGACCCTAAAGGACGTCCCTTTTTAAAAAAGGGACGTCCAAAATATGGTCAAGTTCAAATTATAGAGATTGGCGCGTCTGAAGACCTTTAAACGTCATAAAAAAAGGAAAAGAAAGCCTTTAACCATCCCCAGCCGAGTCTGAAGACCTTTAAACGTCATAAAAAAAAAGAAATGACACTCATATGGGGACGTCTAAAGGCTATCTTTAAACGTCCCCAGCTCTAAAGTATGTTTAGACGTCCCCAGCTTTGAAGACACTCATATGCACCAGAAATGACATGACCGGTACATGTGAGGATGTCAGATACCTCTTCCTACTCCCCTGCCATCTATCTCTCCTCCTCCCACTTTACTCAATCACTCCCATCTTCGTCCCCATCTGCACTTATTTTTTTCGTTATTTCTCCGTCCCCATTCACTCCCCTGCTGCATCTCCTCCCAAATTCATCACTCCGTCCCCATTGATCGGTCTCATCTCCCTTTCTTGGTTTTTTAATTTCCTTCTCCAAAGCTTCACTACTTCTGTCACCAGGCCACCTTCTTTCTCTGGGTTTGCAGAGTGTTTTCCCAATTGGAACTCCTCTCCACCACCATCGGCCTCCTCCAAAGCTTTACCACTTTTCAGGTTAGCATTTTCGTTTTGAATAAGATCACAGGGCGTTTTATTATTATTTTTATTATTAGTTTTTTTATTATTGAATAAGAGTTTTTTTTATATTTTTAGTATAGTATACTTTTAGTATTAGTTAGAGGTTTATTTCATTACTCTGTTTATGCGTTTTGATTAGGTTGATGATGGTAACTATTATTGGGTTTATTATGTGGAGGTTTATTAGGCGGATAGTTATTAGGATAGTATTGGATTTGTTTATTAATTTTATAATTTTAGTTATATATATCATTATAGTATTTTATATTATACCTTTTGCTTTTCTGCATTCTCTTATATTTGACAGAATTGGTTCATTTTCGCACTTGTTTTGGTTATACAATTGTGGATTCTCTGTAACAGTGAACTCATCCTTTGAAAATAATACAGAGATAGATTGCATTTTAGTACATTTACATATGGTTCCTAAGTGATTATCTTACAAATTAAACTGTGTGAATCAAAGTGACGGAAAGGAAAAGAAAAGAATTTGGCACATGATAATGCTTTTAATTAGTAGGGAAAGGAAAAGAAATGAGAAAAGAATAAAGAATAAAAAGAAACTAAACAAAAAATCTTGTAGACACACACATTATTTTTTTTTGCCATAAGACACACACATTAATATATATATTTAGTGCTAGAATTAGGCAATCTTATTGTAACTTAGTGTACGTAGACATTAATATAAGAAATTCGCGTACTTGCATTTTTTTTTACAATTTTTCATTAAATTCGCGTACTTGATTTAATAATTTGGTTGCTAAAATATAAGTGTATTATGTTTGTACTTGGTGCTAGAAGCTAAAGTTTTGTTTCATTTAAATTAAGCTGAGATGGTTTGTTATTTTGATTTTGGGATGTCTCAATTTTAAGGGAAAATGCTGTCAAAATTTTGAAAAACAAAATAGTAAATGGCATTCCTAGTGTTGACAATTATTCTTAACTTGAGTGTAAATGGGAATGACGTAGGTGGTAATAAAATATATCATAGTTGGATGAATGCTTTGAGAACAAGTGAAGAATATGAGAATGGGGTTGAAGAGTTTATTGAATATGCTAGAAGGAATGCTCCAGCCAGAAATGGCATGTATATTTGTCCTTGTGTCAATTGTTTAAATGGGAGAAGATGGGATGTTGAAGTTATAAGGGATCACCTACTTTGAGATAGAATAAATCTTCGATATACAAGGTGGATATGGTATGGTGAGGAAGTAACTGATTGTCCGTCGCACAAGAAGGAAGCTGTGGATGTCATAGATGAAGATACAATAGAGAGAATAATTCATGATGTTGAGGTAGAATCCTTTGCGCAGTCGCATGAATATGACAGCTTGTGGAGTGATACAGAGACATCGTTGTACCCAGGGAGTAAATACACATGGCTGACAGGAACATTACATTTGGTGAACTTAAAAGCAACTTGTGGGTAGACCGATAGTAGTTTCACATTGCTGCTTGAACTGTTGTGTGATATGTTTCCAGATGATAATGTGCTTCCAAATCGTATGTATGAGGCAAAAAAAATCCTATCTACGATGGGTATGGAGTATAAAAAGCTTCACGCTTGCCCTAATGACTGTGTACTGTACAGAAATGAGTATGAAGGTCTGAGTGAGTGCCCTATGTGTCAAACTTCACGATTCAAAGTAAGGAAAAATGGTGGTTGTGGTGATGCGACAACTAGAAGGCAACCTGTAAAGGTTCTGTGGTATCTTTCAATAATACTGCGCTTTAAGCGTTTGTTTGGGACTACAAAAAAAGCGAAGAAGTTGAGATGGCATTCGGATGATAGAATATCCGACGGAAAATATCTTCGGCACCCGGCTGACTCGCCACAGTGGAAGAAAATAGATGAAATGTTCCCTGATTTGGCAGTGAGCCGAGAAACCTTCGGCTTGGGCTTTGTATAGATGGCATCAATCTGTATGGAACTCTTAATAGCACACACGGTGCGTGGCCAGTACTCCTTGTAATATACAACTTGCCTCCCTGGCTTAGTATGAAACGCAAGTATGTGATGCTTTCTATGATGATTTCTGGACCAAAACAGCCAGGAAACGATATCGATGTCTACTTGGTGCCTTTGATTGAGGACTTGAAGAAGTTGTGGGTGGAAGGTGTAGATGTGTTTGATGCATATAAGAATGAGTCCTTCAAGCTACGTGCAATGATTTTCACCACGATAAATGGCTTCCCTGCGTACGGGAACCTCTCAGGGTATAGTGTGAAGGGGCATAAAGCATGTCCGATCTGTGAAGCAGACACTCACTTCCACCAACTTAAACATGGAAGAAAAACGGTCTACCTTGGTCACAGGAGGTTCCTTCCTAGGTTCCACCCGTATCGTAGGTTAAGAAAGCCTTTTAACGGCTTGCCGGAGTATGGAATGGCTCCAAAGGCATTAACCGGAGAGGAAGTTTACTGTCGGGTTGAACATATCAATGCCTTACTCGGTAAGAATCAGAAGAGTTCGGGTGAGAAGAATATATGGAAGAAGATATCAATTTTCTTTGATCTTCCATATTGGTGTAGTCTTGACGTGAGACACAGTATTGATGTAATGCACGTGGAGAAAAATGTTTATGATAGCCTTGTCAGTACGCTTTTGCACATTCCAGGGAAGACCAAGGATAGGATTAGTGAGAGACTAGACCTTGTTGATATGGGAATAAGAGAATGGTTACATCTACAGCTAAGAAATGATGGTAGGAGGGCATACATGGAGCCAGCAGCGCATACACTATCAAAAGTGGAGAAACGAAGTTTGTGTGGGTGTTTGCATGAAATTAAGGTACCACAAGGATATTCTTCGAATGTGAGAAGGTGTGTGTCAATGGACGATTTAAAGTTAGTGGGAATGAAGTCCCATGATTACCATGTGTTGATGCAACAACTGTTACCAGTAGCTATTAGAGGTAATATGAAAGATAAAGTTCGAAGCACTCTGACAAGATTGTGTGTTTTCTTTAATGCTATATGTAACAAAGTCATTGACACTGAAAAGCTAGATGAACTGGAAGCTGAGGGTTATATCATATTGTCCTAATTAGAGATGCACTTCCCTCCTTCATTTTTTGATATAATAGTGCATTTGATAGTTCATTTGGTAAGGGAGGTAAGGCTCTGCGGTCCAGTTTACCTGAGGTGGATGTACCCTTTCGAGCGATATATGAAGATCTTAAAAGGGTACTCTAAAAATCCCTATGGCCCAGAAGCCTCAATAGTTGAAAGGTATGTTGTTGAAGAGGTTATGGACTTTTGCAGCGATTATCTATCAGGGAAGAAGGAGCAATCTCGACATGAAGAGGGGAGGAGCAAGGGAACACGAGGACTGAAAGTGAAAACTATGCCTCGTGAAGAGGTGTTGCAAGCACACCTTTATATCCTGAATAACATGGCAGAAGTTCAACCGTACATAGACGAACACAGAAAGAGATTGAAGAACATGAATCTGAGGAAGAATGACATGCAGATTACTATTGAGCAAAACAAGACATTCATTAAGTGGTTTGAGGAAAAGGTTTTGCATGAGACTGGTGTGTCTGGGACAATAGAGTGGCTAGCCTGGGGGCCTTCGTTTCAGATCATTACTTGGAGCGGTTATGATATAAACGGGTATTCTTTCTACATAAAAGACCAAGATGACCGAAGTACCATGCAAAATAGTGGGGTGATGGTAGAAGCTGAAGCCAAGCACTTTTCCAGGTCGAAAGACAAAAACCCCATATTAGAATCCATGGCCTATTATGGAATGATAGAAGAAATATGGGAAATCACTTACAACAAGTTTAAAGTTTCTTTATTCAAATGTAATTGGGTTAGCAATAATGCTGTGGTAATAGATCAACAATTTGGATTTGTCTCAATTGATCTTGAAAGAGTAGGTTATAGGGATGAGCCCTTCATTCTAGCAAGCCAGGCGAAACAAGTGTTTTATGTCACAGATCCCGCAAATAAAAAAATTTCCATTGTACTCCAAAGTAAAAAATAGAAGCATGGTGATCCGACCTTCAACCTTGACGACACACCACCTTTAACAATTAATCCAGCTACAACAAGTGAAGTAGAATTGGTAGATGATGAAGAATATGTTGTGAGAAATGATCATGGTGAAGGAATATAGGAAACAATCTAGAGTAAGAGCTTAACTTAAAAAATAGTAATGTATGGTGTTTGTGTTATATCTTGTTAGTTTATTCATTTACTTACAATTTATTCACCTATCTGACAATGATTTTTGTGCTTACAGGAATATGGACAATTCTGGTGACTCACAAAGTGATAGGGACAATGAAATAAATAGGCCTCAACCTGATGCGACACCTGAACCAGTTGCGAGAAGAAGGGTTAGAAACAGTACAAAAATGCCTGCATTGGTAACACGTCATCACCATCAACAGGAGAGGTTGCATATTGACTTTGATGAAAATATGAAACCAATTGGTTCAGAGGAAGACCATTTCATTAGCTACGTAGGTTTTTTGGCTCGAAGCAAAGTTCGCATTACCTATAATAATTGGAAGTTGGTTCCACCAAAAACCAAAGACTTGATTTGGCAACAACTTTTGGTATATAATTTTCAATACATCTGCATTATATCTTTATTCCTATCACTTTAAATATAATTAACTTATGTTTTTACCTTGCAGCAAACCTATGATGTCCCTGACACCGCGGAGATGTACAAGGAGTGGATGACGGAGGTTCGTCTACGATGGAAAGATTTTAAGAACAGGCCCACACGAGATTACATTCGAGGGGATATGAGGGGTCAGGATCTATGTCATGAGTATCCGTTTTTGTCTCCAGAGGACTGGAGGTTGTTTATGGCATCACGAGAAGATCCAAACTTTTTGGTAAGATTTCTGTCATCATAGTGTTTTATTTGAATATAGTTGACATTATTGATTCAGTGTTCGTTGTTTTCCTTTCAAAGGCATTAAGTGCAGCAAATGTTGAGAGGCAAGTAGCTAATAACTATCAACATTGCATGTCTCGTGGTGGTTATCGGAAGCTTGAGCGAAAGATGATGGCAGAAGAGTTGGAGAAATTGAAGGAAGCAGCCACATCAGATCCTACCGTTGTGGTCCAGCCCCTGCCACCTCCACCACGTCACAAAAAATGGAAAGCAGGGAGGCTTAAGGGTGGGAAGTACGTAAATCCAACTGTTGCTGAGGTTGCCGCAAGAATTGTAAGTAGTTAAAGCATAAGTACAAACTTATTTTTTCATATTGGGAGTGCTTACGATAACTTTTATGCTGCATGATGAACTGGAAGATTATAGTAGCCAAGGTTCGTTCACTCCAAGTGGACGGATGGACATCTTGTCAACGGCAATTGGGAAGGCAGATCACCCTGGTCATGTTTGAGGGGAGGTAGTGGGAGTTCGTGTCACGAAGTATTTTGGCCGAGCCTCACATCCTTATTCGTCACAAGCTGAACCTAGTAGGGAGCTTGTGGCCAAGATTCGTCAGGAAGTCTCACAATAGCTCGAGGCCAACCTTCATGACAAGCTCCGACAAGAGCTATTGCCAGAGCTATGTCTTGAGCTGATGCCTGAGCTACGAGCTGAAATGATGAAGATGTTTAAATCACAGATGGCAACTACCGAGCATAGAACCCATTCATCCCCGGCCTTCCACAGCACCAAAGGAAGTTACAACCTGGCGGAGGAACCACTTGGTGACCCTTCTCCCACTCCAGCACAGGGAGAACCTGCCATCCTCTCTTTGGATGCCCCAGTGCTGCGTGTAGTTGTAGATGCTCTCGTTCACACAGAAGCTACTACCCACCATAATCAGCAAATTCCACAGCATTTTCATAGGGTGACTGTGACGTGTGTTCGAGCGGGGGAAGAAGGTACAACCATCCCTATTCCTGATGACGAGGTTGCCACGATAGCTCAGGCGAAAGGATCTTTCATCCTTTGGCTTGTACATCTTATTGGCTTGTTACCACCAACACCTCCAATGGTATGGAACTACCTCACTTTTACTTGAGATGTGTTGACATCCTACTAACAGTATGTGTTTTTATGTTCTAAAAGAACGAGCAGGAAGCAGAGAAATGGCCCTTCTTAGCACGACTGCAGCATATCTATAAAGGCATTCGCCAGATTGATTTGCATATGCCTATAGGGATTGTGGGCCAGGAAACAGAGTATCACTTCACAATTGATAAACAAGATCTTAAACAGTTCATGAAGTTTGAGGAGCTAGATGTTGGATGGAGCAAATTTGCAATTTTGGAAGTTTTTTATTTCCCATTTTTTGATTCATTTAGTTAAGTTGATTTTAACTAGCTAATACATTCATTATTTTAATTCTATTATAGCTCCTTCCGTCGTATATGTATTGACTCTCAGAGAGTTGATTTATATGGATTCTTGTCTCCTGCACATACGACAAGGATTGGGACTACATTGAAAAGAAGGACGAACTATATGGCCTTCACATTGGCAGAGGACGAGTATCGTTGTTATCTAACACCGATTGTTCAGGGGTACGCATTTTAATTTTGTGTATTTGAGATTTTTAATAAATAATTGCCTTGCCATCTAACTTCATTTTAATCTGTATATGTTGTGATAGTTATCACTAGAGTTTGTGTGTTGTGTGTCCTCGGTCCCACGTTGTTTAGTAGTTTGATTCCTTAAATAGAAGACCAGACAAAGAAACTAAAAGCGTCTTCAACACGTAGGTTATGTTTTTGTATTTCATTGCTTCTTGATTCTTGACTTAATGAATTATTCTAATTTATATTGATTTTCATTTTAATGGTAGGGCATGCACGACATATCGAGCGCTTGGCGGGCCACGCGAATGTAGAGGTGGCAAAGATTCGAGATGGTTTTTTCCAAAGTACGTAGTTTCAAATCAAGTTCTTTTGATTGACGGTCGTTTTATATATGCCTTTATTGATTTTAACCATTTGCTTTTGATTTATAGTGCCCTCGACAACCTGACGGCTAGGAATGTGGATATTATGTCTTGCTTTATATGTTTTACATCATTCAGAGTGGCATTACGATAGATTTTGAACAAGTAATCGATTCTTCATTCTCAGAGGATAATATTCTTGGTGTTGTGATTCAATGGCAATTCATTTACTTCATTCATTATTTCATCTAAGCTTATTTTCTAATTTACAGATTTTTGACAATGAAGATGCCTACTTATATGAAGGCTTAAATATGATTAGAGACTTTTTGGCTGGACATCTTCTTCAACGTATACCTGAAGAGTAAAGTCTTTAGTAGTTTGTGTAGGACATACTTTTGTGGTAGTACATATAATTAGCGTTATTGTTGTTGGATATGGATTGGATTTTAGTCTTGGTTATTGTACAAACTGGGGACTTGGATATAGATTGCTGTGTAGTTTGTGTGGCATGTAGTAAACTTGGATATAGATTGTTGTGTAGTTTGTGTGGTTTGAAAGTTTGTGTGGCATGTATGTAGTAGCCTTGGGTTGATCACTATGTTTGTTGTTGTTTCCATTCTATTGAATTGCTGTTGTTTTATTCTGTTGTTGGAATCCTATTTCTACAGTTTACATTTTCCAGACAGTGCAATATATAAAAAGTCCATTTAAAAAAAAAAGCTTTCAACGTCCTTAATAAAAAATGGGACATGGATAGTACTGCTGGTGACACTTTAGACATCCCCAGTTGGAACTGGGGATGTCTAAAGTGGACCTTAGACATCCCCAATTCTTCTGGGGACGTCTAAAGTCCACCTTAGACCTCCCCAGTTGAAACTGGGGACGTCTAAGGTCCCACTTTAGATGTCCCCAGTTCCAACTGGGGACGTCTAAAGTCTGCCTTCCACGTCCCCTATTTTACGGACGTTAATGACATTTTTTTCTACGACCCTCACATAGACGTCCCTCTGTTTTCAGATGTTAAAAGGCCAAAAAAAGGGACGTTAAAACCCTTTTTTCTAGTAGTGTAACATGCTTAGCTAAAAGTTGTCCTTTTATGTTTTGTATGCGCCTTTAGTCGAGCTCTTATATGAACCATGAATAAAGAGTGATCTGCAAATAAAATTCACTTATTTATATCCATTCTTCTTTTTTTCCTTCTATTTATTCGTTGTTCATTTTTTGCCCTCCAGGAAATCGATTTCCTTGGAACTCTTGTCCAACGCAGAGGTTTCTGAGTCCCTGAATGATGATTCGCTTGTTGCTATTGATATGCATGATTATATGAACCATGAATAAAGAGTGATCTGGAATTAAAATTCACTTATTTATATCCATTCTTCTTCTTTTCCTTCTATTCATTCATTGTTCATTTTTTGCCCTCCAGGAAATCGATTTCCTTGGAACTCTTGTCCAACGCAGAGGTTTCTGAGTCCCTGAATGATGATTCGCTTGTTGCTATTGATATGCATGATTATGAGTGTGATGATGATGAGATCTTTCAAGTGTACAAAAAATCCTCAAATCCAATGATAATAGAATGGGCCCACATAAAGATGTAATTTAAGTAAAAAATATGGGCACAGGGGAAGAAAAGAGAGAACTAAAGATAGTAGATAACCTCGAAAGAGAGCAAATGGTTGAGCTCTTTAAAGAATTCATTGATGGGTTAGCATGGTCCTATCAAGGCATGCCATGCCTTGATCCAGGTGTTGCCTCGCACAAGATCCCCTTATTCTCGACACCTAAAAAGCAGAACTTGAGGAGGCTCACTTGTGATATTTCCTTAGTGGTTAGAGATGAGGTGATGAAGCAATTAGAAGCGGGTTTCCTAGAAGTAGCTAAATACCCACAATGGATAGAAAATGTTGTTCTTGTCCTAAAAAAGGATGGCAGAATACGAATGTGTGTTGATTATCGAGATCTAAACAAAGCTAGCCTAAAAGATGATTTTCCATTACCTCATATTGATGTCCTAGTTGATAATAGGGCCCCTAACTATAGGTACTTGATAGAGCTTAATATTTTTATATTTTTAGTAATTAATATTGGGCTTTTATGGGACTTGATTGAATATTTTGGGAATAATCAAGTGTTAATGTAAGATTTTAGTGAAAGAATAATTTGGGAATTATAGTGGTTAAATGGTTATATTGTTAATTAATATTTGTTATTCCCATTATTTCTTTAATTTTGAGCAAAAGATATTACCTTTGTGAATATAATTTTGTAGGTGATGATGTGGCACAACTTGAGTAGTTAATGTCAAAGATGTTATGTTGGAGCTTAATGAAGGACAAAAGTGGAACATCACAAGTACATAATTTATTTTCACATTTTTTCTAAGAGGAGGTTAAATAAGTAAGGGCCTTGTTTGGTGGTTGCAATTTTGTGTCTAATGCCAAAACAGATTTTTATCTCTTATCCAAACATACCTTTAACTCATTTAACCTAATGAATTGAAGAAAGAAAAGGAGGGCTAGACCAAATGAGATTTATTGATGGAAAAGAAGAGAAAAGGATGAACCAAAAGAGAGAGACTGAATGTGAAGGAAATAGATGTTGAACCGAAGGAAACTTATCAATTGAAGAAAAGAGGAGTAGCTAAACTGAGAACAAAGGGAAATAAAGAAAAAGGAGAAGGAGCCATTTTTGTTGACGGATTTGGAGCTAGCTAGAACCAAATGTGAAAAGGGAATTAAAGGAAGAGGAGGCTAACCAAGTTAAAAAGGAGGGGCGTGAGTCAACCGGAGGAAGCAAGAAGCAAAAAAGAGAAATGAAACATGGGATTGGTGGCGGTGTGTGAAGGAGACCAAAGGAGAGTGTGGAAGGAGAGAAGCAACGACCGAATGTGAAGAAGAAAGGAAAAGCTGAACCAAATAGAAACAAAGAAGAAGGAAGCATAGCTGAATATGTTGACCAAAGGGAATTAAAACGCATGGCTAAACCGAATTGAAGAGAACAAGGGAGTTAAACTGTATGGGAGATGTTGAACCAATTGAGGGGAGGTGCTGTATGAGTGTGAAAAGGGAAAAACCAAGACCGATTGTAAAAAGGAGGTGGGGAACCGAAATGAAAAAAGAGAGAGGAGTATTGCGGCTATGAAGAGCAAGAGGGAGTAGCGAAAATAAGGAAGGAAAGCAAGGCATGAAGGTTGCTGTAATCCGATGGCTATTCTCTCCTTCCTTCATCAATCTTCATCTTCTTCCTCCATGAGTAGCTAAGCTTTGGTGATTTCCTTGAGTTGGGTAATGGTTTGAGCTTCTAACTTCAATGGAATTCCTTAAGCTCTCTTTCTAGTTTATAATTATGTAGCTTGGTTAAGTATGTAATTGTGATCTAGATTGTTCTATGCCAAGTGAATAAACTTGGTAGTTGAGATAGGAGTTGATTAATTAAGCTTTGTATGATTCATATTAGGAGTAGGTTGAGTTGTTTATTCCAACTTTATTAAGTGAATTGTAAATGACTAAATTGAATGCTTTGAACTTTTGTAATGGTAATTCAAAGTTAGAATTGGAAGTTGATTATTCATCTCCTTGAGTCACAATTAATTGGTGGTATCCATTTAATTGCTTTGGTAGAATGAATTAAATGATTATTACAAGTATGGAGCTAGTGGTAGCTTAGTTCCATCTTCTTGGCTCATTATGGAATTCAAATCATTAGCAAGCAAGGAAGACTAAAACTTCAACTCTAGGGAATCCCATTTCATTATTATTCTAGTTTATTAGATTTACTTTGTTGTTCTTGTTAATTTTAATTCTGTTTGCTTCTTTGTTTTAAAAATAAAAAAAATAAAAAAATATTGCTTTAGCTTAGATTATTTCATTAGTTTAAAAATCAAATTGTCAAAATAATTTCTCACAACTTTAAGTTTTGTTTTATCACTTTAATACTTAGAAACTTGGAAATTAATCTCCTCACAAGAATGACCTAGGTTGAGCTACTACACTACATTTTCAAACCTAGTTTTATTTTGTGAACTCACATGACATGGGTTCATCAGTATTTGTTCATGGATGGGTACTTATGGTATAACCAAATCCCTATGAATGAAGAGGACAAAGAAAAAACAACATTTATTACACAATGGGGCACTTATTATTACCGCGTTATGCCGTTCGGGCTAAAGAATGCTAGGGCAACTTATAAACATACCATGGTGGCACTCTTCCATTATATGATGCACAAAGAACTTGAAGTATACATGGATGATATGGTAGCTAAATCTTCTAAGGGAGAAAGTCATGTTGTGGTTTTAAGAAAGATGTTTGAAAGGCTATGCAAGTATAATATATGGCTAAATCCTAACAAATATGTCTTTGGAGCTTTATTTGGGAAATTATTGGGCTTCATTGTAAGCCAAAAAGGGATTACAGTAAATCCAAACAAAGTAAAAGCAATACATGAAATGCCCCCTCCTTAAACAGAAAAGGAAGTTTAGAGCTTTTTGGGGCTGTTGAATTACATTGCATGATTCATTGGCAACTTTACTTCAACTTGTGAGCCGATATTCAAGCTTTCAATGAAGAACTATATAAGGCAGTGGGATGAAGATAGGTAGTAGGAATTTGATAGAATTAAGGATTGTTTGCTAAATTCCCCAATTTTGGTTCCTCCTATACCAGGATGACCTTTAATTTTGTATTTGACAATACAACCAAACTCCATGGAAGCCATGCTGAGGCAACACAATGCATCTAAGAGAAGAGAACAAGTAATCTATTACCTGAGAAAGAAGTTTAATGATTGTGAGTCACATTACCAGATGATCGAGGGAACTTGTTATGGTTTAGTCTATGCTACAAGAAGGTTGAGGCAATACATGTTTTATTAGAGCACTTAGTTAATTTCTAGAGTGGACTCACTCAAGTACATCTTTGAAAGCCGCATGTAGCTGGAAGAGTCTCTAAGTGGTAGGTAATATTGTCTAAATATGATATAAGATACATCACTCAAAAATCCGTCAAGTGTGGTACGATAGCTTATCACTTAGAGAAAAAACCCATAGATGAATGCCAGCCACTAGATTTCAAAATCCCAGATGAAGACATAAGTGCTATAGAGGATCCAATTGAGAAAAGCAAATTGAAGGAGTGGGAGATGTATTTTGATAGGCAGCAAATATGCATGGCAATGGTGCAGGGGCAGTAATCATATCCCCAAACGGAAAGCAATTTTCGATTGCTATAAAGTTAGGGTTTGACTGCACCAATAACATGGCTGAATATGAAGCTTGTATTAATGGTGTCTAAGTTGCCATATATCTTGGAATAAAAAACCTAAACGTCTATGGTGATACAGCTCTCATAATTTATCAGGTGACTGGTGAATGGTGTACTAAAGACCCAAAGTTGATCCCTTATCAAAAGTAGTTTATAGAGTTGATCAAAAATTTTGAAGTAATCCATTTCCATCATATGGCCAGAGAAAAGAATCGCTTCGCTGATCTTTATCTACTTTAGCAGCTATGATCCAACTCAATTGTGGGGTCCAAGTTCAGGCAATACAGATTGAGACTAGAAGATCGCCAGTATTTTACTTCAATATTGGAAGAGAGAATGATGAGCAACCTTGGTACCATACTATTAAGATATATATGGAACATGGTACTTACCCTCTAGATGCAACACACAATAAAAAGAAGACCATCCGGCGAATGGGTATGGACTTTTTTACTAGTAATAACGTCCTATACAAGAGGAGCTTTGATGGGACATTGCTTCACTATGTAGATATGAGGGAGGTGCACAAGATTATGGCAGAGATTCATGAAGGTATATGCGGTACACATGCAAATGGCCACCCATTAACTAAATAAGCTTAAAGGTCCGGTTGTACTGGATAACTATGGAGAAGGATTGTATCAATTATGTTAGAAAGTGTCATAAGTGCCAGATATACGCCAACAAAGCTAATACTCCTTTGACTTGAATACATAGTCTTGTATCTCCATGGCCCTTTTCCGTATGGGGAATTGATGTCATCGGGCTAATTAAGCTAAATGCTTCGAATGGTCATCATTTCATCCTCGTTGTTTTCAACTACTTTACTAAGTGGGTGGAAGTCAATTCCTTTGCTACTATTACTCAAAAGTTCTTTACCAAATTTTTAAAGGCCAATATCATCTGTAGATATGGGTTGCCGGAGAAGATTATAACTGACAATGCACCAAACCTTAATGGGGAAGCAATTAAAGAATTATGCAATCAGTTCAATATCAAACATCATAATTCTGCACCATATAGGCCACACATAAATGGTGCAGTTGAGGTAGCTAATAAAAACATTAAGAAGATCAGTGGTAAAATGACACTGACATATAAGGACTGGCATGAAATGCTTCCATATGAATTACGTAGATACCATACCACAATACATACTTTAACTAGGGCAACCCCTTACTCTTTAGTTTATGGCATGGAAGCTGTCGGTCCAATTAAAGTGGAAATACCATCCCTGAGAATCTTGGCTGAATCAGACCTAGATAAAAGTGAATGGATATGCTCTAGGTTTGAACAATTAAATATGATTGTAGAAAAGAGACTCACATCAATATGTCATGGGTAGTTATATCAGCCACGGGTGGCAAGGGCCTTCAATAAGAAACTATGACCTCAAGGGTTTAGAGTACGAGATCTAGTCCTCAAGAAGATGACAGAGGTAAATGGGCTCTAAATTATGAAGGCCCATATATTGTTAAGCATGCTTTCTCTCAAGTGGCATTGATATTGACAAACATTTATGGCCAAGATTTATCAAGACCAATCAATCCAGATGCTGTAAAGAAACACTATGCATAAAAAATAATATAGCTTGCTAAGTTGAAAACCTGAAAGGGTGACTTAAGCAAAAGTTAAAGCAAAACAAGGAAAAAAGGGGCTCGCTAAGTTGAAAACCCGAAAGGGTGGAAGAAATTAGAACAAACGAAAAATAATAATAAAGAAAGCTCACTAAGTTGAAAACCCGAAAGGGCGGCTTAGGCAGAAATTAGAGCCAAAAAAAGAAAAAAATTCTCGCTAAGTTGAAAACTCGAAAAGGTGGCTTAGGTAAAAGTTAGAGCAAAAAAAGAATGGCTCGCTAAGTTGAAAACCCGAAAGGGAGGCTTAGGCAAAAGTTAGAGTAAAAAAGAAAAGAAGAAAGAAACAAAGAAAGCTCGCTAAGTTGAAAACCCGAAAGGGCAGCTTAAGCAAAAATTAGAGCAAAAAATTGGGAGCTTGTTGATTTAAAAACTTGAAAGGGTGGGTTAAACAAATATCAAAGAATGTTATTAGTCCTAGTCCCATGACTTTCTTTCTTTTGTTTACTTGGAAGACTCCATAATCATTCATCGAAAAGTGCATATCTCAAGCACTTAAGCAAGGCACCATCAGGGGGACTACACAGAACTGAAAGCAAATGGGCTTCTAATAGCATCACATCTACATCAATATATGCTCATCATTATGCATCCACTTGAATATTGGAAGATCATTTCCTTTAAATGAATCTTTATCCTTAGTATATCTTTCCTTTCCATTAAATCGCATGTAAAACTTTGTGTCATGATTTGTATAAGGGTAACACTTTTTAATGAAAGCACAACTTTTGTCTCGATAAACACTCATGATGATATACATGGTGTCCTATACTCCCATTTAGCTTGTGTAATTTTAGGATCATTAGCGAAGGTCCCAATTGGAATATTGTTGTAGGGTCAAACAGTTGACAAAGGGACACAATCTAAACTGAGGGTTCTAGGCTGCGGCATCTATGTGAATCTCATTATACACATGTTCATACCTCTGACAAGATTGCGTGAGTAAAGGCGGTATTAGTTAGGCACCTGGATGAAGAAGGAGTAATATCACCTACCAGGTTATTCTTTAACACCACCATTATTGCAATCATTCTCATTAGCATGTCATCACCTCCATTACCACTAATATCATCATCATCACTACTATCATCATCATCATTGTCATTGTCATCATCATCATCATCATTAGCATTATCATTGTATTCATCATCCTTCTTAGGATTCCATCATCACTATCATAATCATTACTAGTGTCATCACCTCCATTATGACTCACTATTTTGATATTACCATCATTATCATGGCCATTAGCATCCTCATCATCATCATTATTATCATCCTCATTAGGATTTCATCATCACTGTCATTATTATTATCAATGTCATCATCTTCATAAGCACCACTCCAAAGGGCATCACATGTTCATAGCACCATTTTCAAAGCCCTGTACCGGTAGGCACCCTTAAAGCCCAGTAACGGTTGGCACCCTTTCAAAACCCAGTTATGGTAGGAACCTTTATCAAAGACGTGTACAAGCAGGCATCCTCAAAGCACAGTAATGGCTGGCACCCTTTTAAAGCCCTGTACTGGCAGGCATCCTCAAAGCCTAATAACGGCTGGCACCCTTCTGAAGTCTTGTACCAACAGGCACCCTCAAAGCTCAGTAATGGCCGGCACCCCTCCAAAGCCTTGTACTGCCAGGCACCCTCAAAGCCTAGAAACAGCTGGCACCTCTCTAAAGCTCTATACCGGCAGGCACCCTCAAAGCCCAGTAACGGCTGGCACCTTTTTCAAAGCCCTGTACAAGTAGGCACCCTCAAAGCCCAGTAATAGCAGGCACCCTTTGAAAGCCCTCCTCAAAGCTCAGTAATGGCTGGTAGTCTTTCAAAGTCTTATACCTGCAGGCACCCTAAAAGCCCAGTACCAGCTAGCACCCTTTCAAAGCCATATACCAGTAGGCAACCTTAAAACCCAGTAACAACTTACACTCTTTCAAAGAGTTGTGCCAGAAGGCGCCCTCAAAGCCTTGTAATGGCTGGCACCCGTTCAAAGCCCTGTACCTACAAGCACCCTTAAAGCCCAGTACTAGCTGGCATACTTTTAAAGCCCAGTAACGGCTGGCATAATTCTTTTAAAGCCTTGTAACGGCAAGAACTATTCTTTCAAAGCCCTGTATCAACAGGCACCCTCAAAGCCCAGTAACAGTTGGCACAATTCTTTTAAAGCCCTGTAACAGTAGGCATTATTCTTTCAAAGCCCTGTATTAGTAGGCACCCTTTAAGCCCAATAATGGCTGGCACAATTCTTTTAAAGCCCTATAATGGCAGGCACTATTCTTTTAAAGCCCTGTATTAGTAGGCACCCATAAAGTCCAGTACCAGCTGGCACATTTCTTTTACACCCCTCCAAAGTCCTATGTAACTAGGCGCTTAACTTCCACTCCAGATAATCATCTATCTCTACTTGTGTTCTTCACCCCTATGAACAAAGTAAAGAAGGGAATGGGAACTGTATTTTGTCCAAACCCTCTTTGGTTCAAAGGGGGCACCTTGTTTTTTTGTAGGACAAAATACGTGTTCTTATCTTTACTTGCTTCATAGACCAGAATCTCACTTTTCTTAGCTACGAAACAAGTAAAGTGGGGCTACTGTGAACACCCTATTTTGTTCGGGCCCCACTAAAAAATATAAAAATAATTGATGATGATCGGTGTCCAAATTGGCGATCATCATTAAAACTGAAAAAAATAGAAAAAAAAATAAAATTAAAATAAGTCCCTTTATTAATAGTGATTGGCATTGTCATTCACTAAGGGCAAATAATAAATAAAAAATAAAAAATATCATTTATGTTGATAGGTTTAAATTAGGAAACTACTTGTGGGGAGAATGAAAGAAAAAATAAAAAAAAAAAGAAAATCCTCTTATTGATAATGATCAGTGTTCAAATTGGAAATCATCATTGAAGAGGAAAAAATATAAAATAAAATAAAACAAAAATTAAAATAAATCCCCTCATTAATGATGATTGGCTTTGTCATTCATTAAGGGAAAATAATAAATAAAAAAAATAATTTATGTTGGTAAGTTTAAATTAGGAATCACTTATGGGGAAAATAAAAAAAATTAAAAAACAAAAATTTAAAAAAAAATATCCCATTGATGGTGATTAGGTTAAGCTAGAAAATTTTATTAATAGAAAATTCAAAAAAAATAACAAAAAAAATTTTAAAAAAATCCATTGATGGTATTGGATCAAGTTAGGTGGTTCTTAACATAGAATACAAAAAAAAATCAAAAATAAAAATTCAAAAAAAGAAGAAGAAGGAGCATTTATGAAGAAAACCCTACCATGAGACTATAAATAGGAGAGCAAGGGTTAAAGCAAGACACAAAAACAGGGGGGGAGTAAAGACACAAGAATTTTGGGAACACTTCTTGGAGAAAAAAGGCAAGTTGGCCATCAATGATGCTTTAGGTTTATCTATAGCTGACCTCTTCTTTTGTTTCTTTCTTACCTCCCTTAATGCACGCATAGGCACCTCAGAAGGTATGGATTTCTTTCTTGGGCTTTGAATATGCATGGCTTAGGTTCTTATCTTAAGTTGCTGGATTACATTTTCTTTGCTTATGTGATATCTAACATGTGTGCCAAAGTGACTTCTTGGTTCTTTTTATGTTCCACAAAAGCATATACAATAATGAAAGGTAAGTATGTCTAACATTGTCTCCTTACATCACCATGCACATTGATAAGTGTGATTATTGATTCTATTGCAAATAGTATGATAACCATGCCTTATCCATTTTGTCTTTATTTGGTGGATGAACTCTCCTGCGATTTGTTTTGTTTAACTTGTCAATAGCATGTTAAAGCACTATGAAGATTCCTTTTTATAGAGAAGAATGGGATACATTTTGGGTGAGGTTTTTGACATGTAACTGAATTGGCTGTTGAAATAAAAGGATGTTAACTTGACCTAATTTTCATAAATAAAATAAAATGGTTATTTTAAAAAAAGGTAAAATAAAGAAAATACTTTTCTAAAAAAATAAAAAACACAAACCAAACAAAAAAAAATTGTTTTTCTTAAATAAATTAAATAAACATTTTTGCTAAAAAAACACCAACAAAGTGACACGCATTTTTACCTCCGAACTACATGGGCCCTAGGCTCTCTTCCTAGGTTAAGTCCAACTTTGTAAATAAATATATTTTTTCTTATTTTCTTTTTGGAAACAAATGTTCATTTTTCTTCTTTTTTTTATTTCATTTATTTTCATAAATATTCTTTTTATTTGGGCAATTATAATTAAATTAAAGGCCATATTTATTTTTAAATAATTAACTTAGGGTAACCTTTTTATGAATGGTGTTGTAGGGTGCCTAACACCTTCCCCATACACATTCTACTCCTAAACCTTAAATGGTTTTTTGTAGCCCAGATTCAGTTTTTAAAAAGGTTTCCAAAATTATCCTTTTTCTAAAATTTTGGTGGCAGCTCCATATTTTTCAAATTTTGGGTGCTATAGGCCAAGAGGGAGGGAGGTAAAGAGGGATGGAGATTTCTTGGGTTCTCCAAGGGCTTGTTTGGTATGAGGGGAGGAGAGGGAAAGTGGTCGGAGGGAAAAGTTTTTTGAGTTGAATTTAAAAAACTTAGAAAAGTGGGGTTAAAAATTTTTAATTTATTTTTCTTACTCTTTTATCGTATATATTCTCTTTATTAGAATTTTATTACCCTACTTCTTCAATCTTTTAAAATTCAACTCATAAAAATTTTCCCTCCCCTCCCTTCCCCTCCAAATCCCTCATACCAAACAAACCCTAAGGTAAGTAGTTTAGCTTCTTCCTCTCTTCTTTTTCTCTTAATTTCAACGATTATTGATGTTGAAAAATTCTAGGGTGTTGGAATTTGGGTCAAAGTCCGCCCTTGATGGGCCGGACTATTTGATTAAGGACATAAGTGGCCTTATCAAATAATAAATTAATTAGCATTAATTGTGCCTTGGTAAATAATTTGGTAATTAATTGTGGGATTGCGAATTAAGTAACAAATCGCCATCATTAAAAAATTGATTGAGAATCAATCAAATTGAATTACTGTCTTGAAGAGCAAGAAAGGGTGCACACACTGCCTAATTAGTGGTCACTCTAATCACTATATATAGGGTGTGCCTCTACCATTACAAATCAACCCTACCATTGAGCTTTCTAGTAGTCCCCTCTTATCTACCATCTTGCTTGTTCTGGTGCACTGCTGTGCAACTCCATATTAGGCTCTTGTAGTCTAATACTTACGTGGGCTCTCAAACCAGGATCTAACTCTACCCGGTACGCATTTCTACACTATATTCAATTCCAATATTCCTTTATTGGTATCAGAGCCTGCCTGATCTTGTGGCTGTATATAATATGTGTTTTGCCATTTTAATATATACATGTATATATTAGAAAATGACCACACTTGCATATATATATATCTTTCTGTTTGCACATGTTCATATGATTTTTATTATTCTTCTACTGCTACTCTATGTATTTGCATGTCTGATACGGGTGTAGATGATGTATTAAATAGTGCAAGTGTACACTATCGTAATCAAGTAATATGAGCTAAATAGAGTATTGTTCCCACGAGGATTGAGAACTAAGTACCAAAATAGGTCATTTTAATTCTATTAAGTCGATCGATTAGTTGGTGATTGAGAGTACAAAATAAAATAAAAACAATTAAATATGAGTACAGATGATAAGAAAGAAAATATGAGAAAAAGCCTTGGGGATTAGATTTCACTTCACAAATTTCGGATTGAATCACTTATCTATTCTAGCCCAATTTATTCCATATGATTGATAGTTGAGTTTCCCTAATTTAATTACTAGCCTCTTCTAATGTTAAGTAATTCTATAATCAATTGCTAATCCAATATATTCCTATATTAATTTAAGCAATTAATTATGTATTAAGATTTATGGAACTTAGTAAGACTACACAACTCATATGAATATATTCTTATTTATGTAAGTCATGGTTTTAATTATAGGGTCTACACACATGTATCTTGATAAGTAAAATATTTACATATTTATTTTCCCTTATATGATAATTTTATGGACGATATTTGCATTTGATATAATAAATTTGGGTGTGATTGATAAATAAATAATATTTTTAGAATAGATAGCATTTAAAAAAAGAAAGAAAATGAAAGTATTGTAGCAACAGGATCACTGTAGCAGATGGTTAGACTATAGTGAACGGAAGTTACACTATAGCAGATAGAAGTCACTGTAGTGACAGAAGCACTGTAGAGCCGCCAGACACTGTAGCAGCCACCAAACACTGTAGCTGTTTGCTGACAGTCACTATAGCTTCTGCCAGATCACTATAGCAGTATTGTAGCACACATTTTTTCCCCTATAAATAGATATCAATACCAAGCTCCAATGGGGAGGAGAGGAAGAGAAGCAAAGGTTTCCTTCTCCGATAGGGAGCGGTCCTTCTCTGACTGGGAGAGATCTTTCTCTAACATTTCTGAGTTCTTTGCGTTATTTTTTTTAGATTTAATTTCATGCATTGCATGCCTCTATCTTGGAAGGCTTAGGATTGTATTACATTTTGCATGCCGCCTACATGGAAGGTTTTACCTCCTAAATGGACGGCTAGATTTCTTCATTTTTCATGCATCTTTTGGTTGTATATTCATGTTTGAGAATTTAATATTCAAGTTTATGCAGTATTTCTGAGGTTTTCATTCTAGCTTTATATAATTTCAACTTATTTTTATTTTGTTTTTAATTTTATCATGAGCTAAATTTTCATTTTCCTAAGGTGATGACATATCTTACTTATGATGGATTCAATCCTAACTTATTAAATCTAGTTTGAATTTCTACTTCATGATTGAGTTTTAATTATTATTCTTAATGCTTTTGATTGACTGGCCATCTTTTGAATGATTTCAATATGCATGTTGAGACTGGAAGGGGATACATGTGTGTAGACCCTATAAATAAAACCATGATTTGCATATGAAATAGGAATATATTCATATGAGTTGTGTAGTCTTACTGAGTTCCATAAATCTTAATGCATAATGAATTGCTTAAATTCATATAGGAATATATTGGATTAGCAATTGATTATAGAATTGCTTGACCTTGGAAGAGGCTAGTAATTAAATTAAGGAAACTCCACTATCAATCATGTAGAATAAATTGGGCTATAATAGATAAGTGATTCAATCCGAAATTTGTGAAGTGAAATCTATTCCCTAGGGCTTTTTCTCATACTTGCTTTCATATCATCTGCATTGATATTTAATTGTCTTTCTTTTATTTTGTACTCTCAATCACCAATTAGTTAATTGACTAAATAGAGTTAAAATTGCTCATTTTGGTACTTAGTGATCAATCCTCATAGGAACGATACTATACTTACTTCTATATTACTTGATTACAATAGTATATACTTGCACTATTTAATTGATCATCTATACTTGTAATATCCTGGATTTTAATCAAGGATTAATAACTTCAAATGATGTATTAATGTTAATTAAGCATACTTGAAGTATATATATGGTGCAATGTGATATAAAGATGATTAGTGATGGTTTAGTGAGTATTGTGAAAATCAGGGGCGAAATGGTAAATTTACTGATTGATTGGCCAGTTATTGGAGAGGAAACTCTTTAGTAATCATGATTAATGGCTGAGATTGAAAGAGCATGGGGTGGAATTTTATGCATGCAAGCTTATGTGAAATTATAGTGGGAGGAATGAGATGATGACAAGTGGCTAAATAAGGACCCTTGGATGAAAGTCAAACTTTCAAACCATTTTCTCTTCTCTCTTTCCTTCCCTAGTCGGTTTGGGTGTGTGTGGAACCAAGAGAAGTGATCATCACTTTCACCAACTCATTTCTCTCTCCATTTTCTCCATTTCCGGCGAGCAAGCAAGAAAGAGAAAGGAGGGGTTTGAAATTTGTGAAGGTAAATGGCTTCACAAGCTTAAACACTTTTCATTGATATTGTGCAAGTAGTTAAGAGCTTTACTTCCATGTTTTCAGACTTTGGATTGGTGGTGTGTGGCAAATTGAGGGAATTTGAAAGTTGAGGAATCAAAGTTCTGAATTCAGCAAGTGAAAGAGGTGAGTTTTTGATGAAGTTTGATGTAAATCTTATGACCATTGGGTTAGTTTTGTGAATTCTGGATTTTTGCCCCGATTTCTGGTAATTTCAGAAAAGATGAATTAAGTGATGTAATGTGTTGGAATAGATGTTAAAAAGTGTGTAAATGTCAGTGGTTTTGGTGGGGATTTGAGAAGAGGAAGTGTGTTAAGTTATGGTTTTGGTGAATTTGTGGTTTAGAGATGAGATTTTGTTATT
This sequence comes from Inga leiocalycina, assembly GCA_963242795.1. NCBI lineage: Eukaryota > Viridiplantae > Streptophyta > Magnoliopsida > Fabales > Fabaceae > Inga > Inga leiocalycina. The sequence goes on along the minus strand of OY725330.1, from coordinate 38,613,998 downwards.
TGAGTGAAAGTTTGGTTATTTTGGGTTACCAATGGGTTTATGGTGAAGTTTTGGATGAGAATGAGTAATGGTATGAGTTATAGGACCATTGGAATTCAATTGGTGAATTCTGGGAACTCTTATCAGTTGCTGTGTTTTTGGGTATCTGATAGGATCTCTCGAGTATGGGAAGAACTCACTCGAGCACAAGATGAACATGCTCGAGTGAGCATGTGTGTGCTCGAGTGAGGGTGCATGATTCACTGGGGGTGAGCTTTTCAGGTGATCACTCGTGGGTAGAATGCCAAGAGTGCGCATGGCACTCATGAGCATTGGGAGATCACCCGAGCACTAGGGCTTGTGCTCGAGTGAATCTGTTGCCTGGGAGTTGAGTTGCTCTCGGGAAGTCACTCGCTGGAACTCACTTCTTCATGCTCGAGTGCACTGAGGGTCAGTGCTCGAGCACAGGGGTTGTGCTCGAGTGCACTTGTGGTTGGAGAGTTGGGATCACTCTCGGGTTGTCACTCGTGGGGTCTCACTTCCGTGGTGCTCGAGTGTTCCTGGGGTCTCTGCTCGAGCACAGCCTCTTGTGCTCGAGTGAGAGTGTAGGATTGTAGAGAAGTTTGCTGTCAGGCAAGCACTTCCTGAAGGTCACTCGCATGTGCTCGAGTGCTGGCGGAGGTATCACTCGAGCACAAGATGGTCATGCTCGAGTGAGCTAGCCCATAATTTAGAAAGTTTCTCCAAGAAAGAGGGTCTTTGGGGTAGATTCTCCTAACCCTTTAGGCATATGTTTAGACCCATATTAGACACCTAAAGAGTTCAAATGATAACCAACTTAAAGAATTATAGAGATAAGAACTTGGAAAAGTAATTGACGGGTTGTCCCTAATTTGATTACAGGGTTTGATATTTGCCGTCCTCGTGAGCCCATAGTGCCCAGAGACATCAGGAAAGGATCAGGTAGTGACTCTCTCTCTTATACTGTGTGTAATGCTTTGTATGTGTGTGTTATCATGGTTCTGTGATGATTTCTTTGATGCTGCTGCGGTTACAGCTGGTGATAGCTGTCGTTTACAGTGCAAGCTGTCGTTCACAGCGTAAGTTGTTGTTTACAGCGCAAGCTGTCGTTTACAGCGCAAGCTGTCGTTATTGTGATTACAGCATAAGCTGTCGTGATGAAGATTACAGCGAGAGCTGTCGTATTGTGTATACAGCCATGAGTGCTGTCGTTTGTGGTGAAAACCATGTATCTTTGAGATTGATGTTGCTGTTGTTGCTGGTTGTGATTTATATACATGCTTGGTATTTATACATTGTATGAGTGGTTTGTTACTACTGAGATTCTCTCGAATCTCATTCTTTCCTATGACTAACCTTTCAGACAGGGCATGTGGCTCAAAGGAGAAGAGGACGACCCGGAGCACTTAGGACCCTTAGGGGTATAGTTGATTTTGGAAATGTTGGTTATTTCTTTTGAATTCGGGATTACTGTATATTCTGAAATATGAATAGTATATTCGATTTTGGATGTAATCCCCTAGTGGATACTTAAACCTTAGGTTGTATATGTATAGAACCCGGGAGTTGCCGAGAATTTGGTTTTACACTCTGTCATACGTGAATGTAGATAAACTGCACAGGTGATTATATTCGAATTTTGAAATGGAGACCAGAAACAGGAAAGAGATTTTGAATGATTTTGTGAAAACCCTACTATAAAGTAGGAGATTGAAATGAGTTTAAGTTATCCGAAGGTCTCTAATCTACTTTAATTATCTAATATCGATTTATAATTACATGATTAAAGGCAGGGTGTTACAATACTTGTATCAAGTTTTTGGCGCCATTGCCTGGGATTGTTGTCATTAATATCAGTACCAAGTAAGTTTAATACTAATTTAGTCTTCATGTAAAAATTTGAAAAAAAAAATTAAAAAAATGGATTATTCACATCATTCATTTGGTTTAATCAATGATAACTTGTCATATCTTGGTTTTTTTTTCTGGAATGCATGCGAATGGAAGAGACAAGAAAATATAAATGCTGGTTGGATTGAAAATTCTTCTCCTTATAATTTTTTTTCTTGTGCTTATTGTGGAGTGTCATTCTTATGAGCATTGTCCATATATCAATACCAGTCATTATGTGAGAGATGATTTCAATATGAACCAAAATTGTTTTGATCATTCCATTTATCCGGGTGGAATTTTGGAGAAACAAGAGTCTTTGGATCCATATGTCAGGTATTGTCCTAATCCTCCTTTCTACTCTTATCCATATATTAAAGAACACACTCTTGAGTATAAGGAAAAATCTGATTTAGAAAGATTAATTGAGGAGTTTGTGGAATCAACAGAGATATTTTGTAGAGAGCAAAATGAAATTGTCACTAGTGTTGAGTCAAGTGTCCAAAATATTGGAATATATGTGAGTCAAATTATTACGTCACTTGAAACTATAAGGCAAGATAATTCTTTGAGCATGATGACCACTTCTTGTGTTGATGATGATTATTATGAGGAAGTTGAGGATGTGAAATTGAATGAAACTTTGCCTCTTGTGGCATGTGATAAGGAACTTGAAATCACTTTTGGAGAGAATAATGGATGTCCAATTGAGGTTCCGCCTGTGGAGCCTAATCTTTGTGATTTTGATGTTGAAACTAATGTAGATGTTACAAAAGTTGTTGTTCATGTCTCTCCTATTGAAGTGTTGACTCTTACTGATGAGAGTCAAATGGATTTTATGGGATGCTCTAAAATTTTGGAAACTCCTAAATCTGTTTGCAAATACATGCATGTTGTGCTTTCTTTGAATTCAATAAATAATTGTACTCTAAAATTGTCTATGATTGAAGAAGTACTATTATTTACTTTGAATGATCATTGTTGGTTTCTAAAACATTGTTGCTTGAAAAGAAATGAAGACAAGGTGATCCTTGTGTTTGATACTTTTGATTAGTAGTTTGTGTTTGAGAAGTCTGGCTGAAAACTATAAATTTAGCTTCTTGGGAGGCATCCCAAGGTTTGGTTTGATGTTTTGTTGTGATTTTGCAGGACTTCTAGTAGCTCCTGATGATGTATTCTACTTTGAAAGTTTTAAACAAAAAAGAAAAAAGAAAACAAAAATTTTTGTTTAATTTTTGTCTAGCTAAAGACATTAAAGAAGGGCGGCTATTTGGGAGGCAACCCAAAATTTCTTTCCCACTCTCTGAATTTTCTTTCCTACTCTCTCTTTTCTCTCCTACTCTCTCATTTTTCTTTCCTACTCACCGAAACACATTGCACTGCATTGAGCATTTTAGTTTTCATCATTTTCATTTTAAGTTACCATGGAGGAATCTCTTGCAAAGCTTAAGAATAGGTTCCCCACTCTTCCCAAAGACTTGCTCAGGAAGCTTTATAGCTGTTGACTTGAAAGGATGAAAGTATTCAAGCGTTTGGGCCTTCCTGAGGACATACACTGGATCATTGAAGCGAAGGTACGTTTAACAGGTGAGTTTAATAAATCAGTTGTTAAACCTTTGCCAAGAATGGGAAGAAGTTCTTACTCCAAAAAGAGAAGAGCTAAAAGAATGAATGTCTGCTATAAATGTGCAAGGTGGAATTGTGATCAGCGCTGTATGAGTAAAGGTATGGTTTCTATAAATTAAGAGAAAACTAAATTTATAAAGGATGGACTAAGTAAGGAGTCCCTGGATGATATCATCCAAACTCTTGAGACGTATCCGAGTGGTGATGTTCATCGTATTCTTCTTGATTTAGTGAACATATTCAAGCAAGAAAAATGGTGTTACTGTCTTGGGAATCTGACGTTAAAAGACCCTGTTTGCCAGTTTATAAGAAAACTGGATCGAAAGCAAATCCTCGATTTATAGAAAGACTTTAAGCCGTTACTGGACGTAAAACCAGAGGAAGATGTGAGCCAAAATCACAACTACTGTACATAATCATGCTTCTGTTTTATTTTTTTCCATAACTTTTGTCTAATCTTTCTTATCTTTTCGATAGCTTTTGTCTACTCTACTTTATCTTTTAACTTTCTTTCCTCTTTTTATTTAATTTCTTCACGCAATGGCCCACTGGTCATTTGTGTCGGAAATGTTTTCAACCTTCTTTGAAAAATGTGTGATTTGTGTGATTTTGTTGTCATTGTTTTAGTGTTAGATATATATGTACTCTTCTACTTGTAAGCATGTACTCTTCACTTGTAAATATGCACTCTTCCGCTTTTAAGCATACATAGTCCGAGAGAAAGAAAGAGAAAAAGGATATTTCACAAAAATATAAATTTACATCTATTTGCATTTTTGGTGAAACTGATTTAGGCAAGAAAGGCGAGTTTATTATAGCAGCAAACGAACTTGGAATTGTATTAGCTGCCAGAAAAATCAACTTTGTGTACGGGGGAGGCATCCAGGGCCTAAAGGGAAGTGTGGCGATTTCTGCATCCATGAATGGAAGCAAGGGTTTAAGTGTAAGGGTGAAGGAGTTGGAAGATCACATTTTTTCCTTAGAACAAGAGTTACAGGTTTCGAGCTTGCCTGAATGGATGGGAATAATGTTCTAACATGCTCAAGCATTTATTGCTCTACCTAGTGGTTTAGAGACATTGGATGGCATTTATAGTGTTGTATATTGAGCTAAGTTAAACTATCCCAAAAATCCATTAGGATTGTTAAATGTTAATGGTTTTTATGATAATCTGTTGTCTTTTCTTGATCATGCTGTGGAAACAGGATTCATACCCCAAGCGACTCGCTACTCTATAATTGCTGCACCAACTGCTGATCAGCTGCTCGATCAACTGTAAACCTATGAACCTAAACCAGATCTACTCATCAAGCAAATAGGTGGGCAAATCTTCAGATAGCAGTCAGAAGTATAGCCTAGATACCACTCTTAGGTTGTAACTTTTCTTAATCTCTTGATTTTACTTTATTGTGTGTTTATGTTAAAAAAACACCTCCTCTGAGTTCTAGAAGACATTGGGGACAATGTTTGATTTAGGTTGGGGGAGGAGAAAAAAATTTTGTTTTTCTTTTGTTAGTTAGTAAAACCATTAGATGCATGGGGTGTGGAAAAAATGGCAGAGTAAGGAGTTATTCTTAACTCCTGAGACATACTTCATTAGTTGCATTATTTTTATCTTTTTTTTAAAAAAATTATCTTGTTCAAGTGCTTTGTAATGATCTTAAGAAGTATACAAGTTTTAAGTATGGATAAATTGAATTTAGAGATTTTATAGTATGAATGAACAACTTATTGTTGCAATTGGTGATTAATTTTGAGATTGAATGAACTGAGTTTAAAAATCCCTAGCTGTGAGCTTATAAGCCTATAATGATTATTTCTCTTGTATGTGATATTCACCTATTAAGTTGTCACTCTAGAATTTGCTTTAAATTTGGTTGAAATTACATCTCACATGCACATTAAAAATTGATAAAGGCATTCATTTTCTTTAGCCAAAACCAAATAGCAAACCTTGCAATTATACTGTTGATAAGCCCCTTTGAGCCTAATTGACTGTTTATTTGTTTTCAATCCATTAACATGTGCTTTCATGATATATCAATTGCTTTTACCTTATTTGGAAGATTAGTGGAGCATTTGAAATTTTTGTGAAATGGGCTTTTGACAAAGTGTGGGGGTGTATCTATCATCGACTTTACAGTTGCAATTAAAAAAAAGAGAAAGAATTAAAAAAAGAAAAGAAAAGAAGGAAAAAAATTATGAAAAAAAAAGAAAAAAAATGTTCTGTGTTTGAATTGTGGGTTGTCGTGATGACCTAAATTTACAAGTAGCCCATTTTTCAATTGCTCTATTTCTTTAGCCTTTCATATCATGTTTTACATTCCTTTACCTTAACCCCATTACAACCCTTAATAAGTCCTTTCGATTTGAATTATGCATGTAAATTATGTAGTGGAGATTGAGATTTTTAGCAAGCCTATGGTAGTGCAATTTTTTTGATTGAATTTGAGCGAAACACTTACCCTTAAACACTTGAGAGATTGAGAGAATGAGTTACAAGTACGAACTCAGTTTATTTATTTTCAATTAAAGTTACCAATTTATATTTTCGTTGATTCATTAATACTATGATCTCTTTATTTTTCAATTGTGTTCTTACTTATGACCTGACACTTCTGATGTTGTTGGAAGCACTTATTAGTTACTTCTTGTTCGAGGACGTCCAAGTATTAAGTATGGGGGAATTTGATAAGTAAAATATTTACATATTTATTTTCCTTTATATGATAATTTTATGGATGATATTTGCGTTTAATATAATAAATTTGGGTGTAATTGATAAATAAATAATGTTTTTGGAATAGATAGCATTTAAAAAAAGAAAGAAAATGAAAGTACTGTAGCAACTGGATCACTATAGCACATGGTTAGACTGTAGCGGACGGAAGTTACACTATAGCAGATGGAAGTCACTGTAGCGACAGAAACATTGTAGAGCCGCTAGACACTGTAGCAGCCGTTGGACACTGTAACTATTTGCCAACAGTCACTATAGCAGCTGCCAGATCACTGTAGCAGTCTCTGGACACTGTAGCAGTACTGTAGCACACATTTTCCCCCTACAAATAGATATCAATACCAAGCTCCAATAGGGAGGAGAGGAAGAGAAGCAGAGGTTTCCTTCTCTGACAGGGAGAGGTCATTCGCTAACTGGGAGAGATCTTTCTCTAACATTTATGAGTTCTTTGTGTTGTTTTTTTAGATTTAATTTCATGCATTGCATGCCTCCATCTTGGAAGGCTTAGGATTGTATTACATTTTGCATGCCTCCATCTTGGAAGGCTTAGGATTGTATTACACTTTGCATGCCTGCTTACATGGAAGGTTTTACCTCCTAAATGGACGGCTAGATTTCTTCATTTTTCATGCATCTTTTGGTTGTATATTTATGTTTGAGAATATATTATTCAAGTTTATGCAGTATTTATAAGGTTTTCATTCTAGCTTTATGTAATGTCAACTTATTTTTATTTTATTTTTAAATTTTTTATAAGCTAAATTTTTATTTTCCTAGGGTGATGACGTAACTTACTAATGACGGATTCAATCTTAACGTATTAAATCTAGTTTGAATTTCTCCTACATGATTGAGTTTTAATTATTATTCTTAATGCTTTTGATTGACTGGCTATCTTTTGAATGATTTCAATATGCATGTTGAGACTGGAAGGAGATACATGTGTGTAGACCCTATAATTAAAACATATGAAATAGGAATATATTCATATGAGTTGTGTAGTCTTACTGAGTTCCATAAATCTTAATGCATAATGAATTGCTTAAATTCATATAGGAAAATATTGGATTAGCAATTGATTATAGAATTGCTTGACCTTGGAAAAGGCTAGTAATTAAATTAGGGAAACTCGATTATCAATTATGTGGAATAAATTGGGCTAGAATAGATAAGTGATTCAATCCGAAATTTGTGAAGTGAAATCTAATCCCTAGGGTTTTTTCTCATATTTGCTTTCATATCATCTGCATTCATATTTAATTGTCTTTCTTTTATTTTGTACTATCAATCACCAACTAATCAAATGACTAAATAGAGTTAAAATTGCTCATTTTGGTACTTAGTGATCAATCCTCATGGGAACGATACTCTACTTACTTCTATATTACTTGATTACGACAGTATACACTTGCACTATTTAATTGATCATCTACACTCATATCATATCTCCTTTTGGTCTCAACATGCCTATTGAAATCATTCAAAAGATAGCCAGTCAATCAAAAGTATTAAGAATAATAATTAGAACTCAATCATGAAGGAGAAATTCAAACTAGATCTAATAAGTTAATATTCAATCCGTTATTAGTAAACTACATCTTCACCCTAGGAAAATGAAAGTTTAGCACATAATGAAATTAAAAACAAAAATAAATTAACATTACCTAAAACTAGAATGAAATCCTCAAAAATACTGTATAAAATTGAATATTAAATTCTCAAACATAAATATACAACTAATAGATGCATGAAAAATGAAGAAATCTAGCCGTCCATTTAAGAGGTAAAACCTTCCATGTAGGTGGCATGCAAAATGTAATACAATCCTAAGCCTTCCAAGATGGAGGCATGCAATGCATGAAATTAAATCTAAAAATTAATACAATGAACTCAGAGATATTAGAGAAAGATCTTTCTCGGTTAGAGAAGGACCTCTCCCTGTTGGAGAAGGAAACCTCTGCTTCTCTTCCTCTCCTGCCGTCCTTGAGCTTGACCTTGATCTCTATTTATAGGGGGAAAACCACATGCTATAATACTGCTTCAGTAATCTGGCGGCTGCTACAGTATCTGGCGGCACTATAGTGCTTTCGTCATTACAGTAACTTCCATCCGCTACAGTGTAACTTCCATCCGTTATAGTGTAACCATTTGCTATAGTGATCCTGTTGCTACAGTACTTTCATTTTGTATATATATATATTTTTAAATCCTATTTATTCCAAAAAAAATTATTTATTTATCAATCATACCCAAATTTATTATAGTAAATTCAAATATCATCCATAAAATCATCATATAAGGGAATATAAATATGCAAATATTTTACTTATCAAATTCCCCCATACTTTACTCTTGGACGTCCTCGGACAAGAAGTAACTAATAAGTGCTTCCAACAAAATCAGAAGTGTCAAGTCATAAGTAAGAACACAATTGAAAAAATAAAGAGATCGTAGTATTAATGAATCAACAAAAATGTAAACTGGTAACTTTAATTGAAAATGAATAAACTTAGTTCGTACTTGTAACTCATTCTCTCAATCTCTCAGGTGTTCAAGGGTAAGTGTTTCACTCAAATTTAATAGAAAAATTGCACTACCATAGGCTTGCTAAGAATCTCAATCTCCACTACCTAATTCACATGCATAATTCAAATCAAAAGGACTTATTAAGGGTTGTAATGAGGCTAAAGTAAAGGAATGTAAAACATGATATGAAAGGCTAAAGAAATAGAGCAAATGAAAAATGGGCTACTTGTAAATTTATCTCATCACAACAACCCATAATTCAAACACTTAACATTTTCTTTTTTTTCTTCTTTTTTTCATAATTTTTTCCTTCTTTTTTTTTTGAACTTTTTCTCTTTTTTTTGTTTATTGAATTGCAACTGTAAAGTAGATGATAGATACACCCCCACACTTTGTCAAAAGACCATTTCACAAAAATTTCAAATGCTCCATTAATCTTCTGAATAAGGTAAAAGCACTTGATATATCATTAAAGCACATGTTAATGTATTAAAAATAAATAAAGAGTCAATTAGGCTCAGAGGGGCTTATCAATAGTATAATTGCAAGGTTGGCTATTTGGCTCTAGATAAAGAAAATGAATGCCTTTATCATTTTTGAATATGTTAGATCCTATATATTTTGATGATAACAAAGATTGGATCAATGATATCGAAAGATTTGATAACAAACAAATGAATTTTTGAACAACAAAGCATTACTTGAAGTAAGCACTGGAGTAACAAACAAATTTTGTGAAGGCTTACTCGAGTAGCAACTCGGGTAAGCGAAGCAATTACTCGAGTAGCCATTCAAGTAATCAAGGAAAATTTCATCTAGTAAAGCACTACCAAAATTTAGACGAAGTTACTAGACGGAGCACTCGAGTAATCGCAGAGTTATATACACCATTACTCGAGTAGCCACTCGAGTAACGTTATTTTCATAGGCATCACTCGAGTAACAAGGTCAAAAATCTTCCAGTAGCTCTCGGCCAAGAAATGGAACATTTTACTCGAGTAGCCACTCGAGTAACCAAGTGAAAAAAAGACATTACTCGAGGAACCACCTGAGTAATCTGCAGAGTTATTTGAAGCATTACTCGAGTAGCTACTCGAGTAACCAGAAAGCACACTCTCGGCCAAGAATTTGATGCAATGACTCGAAGGAGTAATCAAGTAATCTTTCAGGTTATTTGAAATCTAATCGAGGGACCACTCGAGTAAGGTGTAAAGAAAAATGAAGGTCACTAGAGTAACCATATTACCACAGTCAGCACCCGAGTAACTTGTGAAGGTAAATACAAGGCCACTCAAGTAAGGCAGTCCAGAAATTTTCTTTTCATCGAATGTTTATTAAATTGTTATCGATATGATTAACTCTTCATGGCATTAGTATCCTAAGTACGTTTGCTGAGAAACAATGAAAAGATCATGCAAGAAGTGAAAAGTCAAATAAAAGTCTAAACGTTCACCTACCGCTACCTACCACAAACGAATAGTTTTCAATTTTGAAAAATAGTCAACCGTTGCTACGCGACTCTAATGAACATGTTTGAATTGCTTCTAACAGACACTAAAAATCATCTGTATATATATGAAGCAATCAAAGAAAAGAAAACAAGACACAAGAACTGAGAATACATTGATCAACACACTCTTAGTGCTTTGTTTATCTTATACTCATTCATTGTACTTTAGTGATTATTTATTTTCTTTGTGAGAGATTTTTTCATTACAAACTCAATATTTGTTATTGGGACAACTTAAGGTAGTGGAACCTTGAGTTGGGGATTTGATTACAACGTGTAAGGGTAAGTGAGTGTCCATGTGAAGGAACTTGTAGTGTACTGAGGTGCCAAGAACCCACTGAATCTTAGAGAATATAGCGAAACTCTCAAAGACACTATGAGGATTGGACGTAGGTCAAAGTGGTTGTGGCCGAACCAGTATAACTCCCGGTGTACACTTCAGTGATATTTCTCTTAATTCTCAACTACTTTAAATATTCTGTCAATTTTCTTATACCCAACAAAATTTCTGGTATCACCCAATTCACCCCCCTCTTGGGTGAAACGCTTGCACTATCATTTTGTATCAGAGCGTAGGTCTTCTTGTTAAGGTTGAACCGCCTAAGAAGGATCTAATGGCAAGTATAGGTGAAGGAATTCTTTCCGACGGGGCTTCTATAACAAGACCTCTGGGTTTTAATGGCGAACACTTCTCATTTTGGAAAGCGAAGTTCATAGTCTTCGTAAGGGCTACTGAATATAGACTATAGGATGTGTTTGAAAGTGGAAACTACAAACCTGAAAAGATTGTAGATTCACAAAAAGTTCCCAAGACACCAGCAGAATATGATGAGAATGATAAGAAACTCATTACACTCAATAGTAAAGCAATTCTAATGATTCAAAGTGCCTTAAGTCAAAATGAGTACTTCAGAATCTGTAGACTCCCAACAACTAAAGAAATATGGGAATCCTTCGAAATAGCTCATGAAGGAACTTTGAGAATAAAAGAAACCAGATGAAGACTCTAGTTACTGAGTTTGATTTACTTTGAATGAAATCAGTTGAGTTGATAGCTAAATTTGAACTTTGATATACTCACCTTGTTAATAAACTTGTAGCACTTGGAAAAGTCTATGATCAACATACCCAAGTATGAAAGTTTTTAAATATTCTTTCTAAAGACTGGAAAGCAAAAGTCACTGTAATTGAGAAAGCAAAAGGTAAATCAATGCGATCGGTTGCTTCTCTATTCTGAAGCCTTTCTAAATATAAAAGCAAATTAAAGTTTAAATGAGAGCTAGATGATATTGGTGACAAGAAGAAAAGAGGTCTAGTACTCAAAGCAAAAGAAGAAGAACAAGATGAAGATGAAGAGCTTGACGATGACGAAATAGGCCTAATCATAAAACAATTCAGAAAGTTTTACAAGAAAGGCCAAGGATTCAAAAACTTTGAGAAAGGAGGAAAAAGCAATAAAGAACACATCATCTGCTATAAATGTGGAAGGCCAGGACATTTCAATTTAGAATGTCAAGAACTGATTCAGAAGAATAATAAGAGAAAAGGCAAATTCTACAATAAGAAGGAAGCCTTTGTATCTGCCATTTGGGAAGATAGTTCTTCTGATGAAGAAAGTGATGAAGAGGAAGTAGCCAATATCTGTCTAGTTACTCAAGAGGAAACAGAAGAAGAGATATGTCTTAAAGCATCAAAAAACAACAAGTGGTATATATACAGTGGATGCTCTAGACTTATGACTGGTGATTTCGAAAGTTTTACCATATTGCAACCTGAGGAAGGTGGAAAGGTAAAATTTGGAGGAAATCAATTCGAAAAAATAGTAGAAATTGGTGAAATCAAAAATGACAAAGGAATACAAGTCAAAGATGTATATTACGTTGAAGGCTTGTGTCATAATTTACTGAGCGTAAGTCAAAGTGCAGATAAAGACAACTGGATAATATTTGATTCACAAGAATGTCTGATTGTCAACAAGAAAGACTTACAACTTGATAAGAAAAATATCAAGGCTAAGCTCTGAGAAAAAAGGGAAGGTAACTGCTATACACTTGATATAAATAGAAATAACTCTGAAAATTGTTTTCTGAGTAATGCCGATGAAAGTTGGTTATGGCATAAAAGACTAGCTCATGTCAACATGCACCAACTAGGCAAACTACTCAAAAAGGATTTAGTTCTTGGATTACCCAAAGTAATTTTTAAAAATGATTTGATTTGTGATGCATGTCAAAAGGGTAAACAAACTAAATCATCTTTCAAATCGAAAAATGAGATTACAACAAATTGACCACTTCAATTGATACATATGGATTTAGTTGGTCCAGTAAGAGTTAAAAGCCTTGGTGGCAACTTATATTCATTGGTCATTGTTGATGATTTCTCTAGATTTACATGGACTATTTTTTTGTTATCAAAGGATGAAACTTTTGTAGAATTCATTGTTTTTTCCAAGAAAGGTATGTCCATTGCAAGTATCAAGACAGATCACGGTAGAGAATTTGAAAATCAAGCCTTTGAAGAATATTGTGATACTAATGGCATTGATCACAATTTCTCTGCTCCAAGGACACCACAACAAAATGGAGTCGTGGAACGTAAGAATAGAGTAGTCACTGAAATGGCTAGAGCAATACTAAATGAAAAGAACGTGTCTCAAGTTTTCTGGGCCGATGCAATGAGCACAGCATGCTATATTTCAAATAGAGCCTACATTAGAACAAAACTTAGAAAGACACCATACGAGCTCTACAAAGGAAGGAAGCCGAATCTTGCTCATTTACACATCTTCGGTTGTAAGTGTTTTATTCATAATAATGGTAAAGATAACTTAGAAAAATTTGATTCTAGAACAGATGAAGGAGTTTTCCTAGGATATTCTAACCGAAGTAAAGCATATAGAATTTTCAATAAACGAACATATGTTGTTCAAGAATCAATTCACGTTGTATTTGATGAATTTGAATCCTTTAACAAAACTATTGATGACGAGCAGGAAGTTGTTTTAAATCAAGAAAATGGTCAATCTATTTCTAAATCTCTTATTCTAGAAGTTGATCAAACCAAGGAAGAAGATCAGTCACTAGGACAACCTAAAGCCTGGAAATACAACAAGAGTCATCCCTTAGATCAAGTCATAGGAGATGTGAATGAAGGAATCAAAATTAGAAATAGAATTTTCAATGAAGTGAGTTTTTCTGCATTCATTTCTGAAATTGAACCTTCTAACATTAATGAAGCCCTCTGAGACAATGATTAGATTATAGCAATGCAAGAAGAACTAAACCAATTTGAAAGAAATCAAGTTTGGGATTTGGTACCCCGACTTAAGGATCATCCGATTATTGGCACTAAATGGGTATTCAAGAACAAACTTGTTGAATCCATAATTATTATCAGAAACAAGGCAAGATTGGTGGCCAAAGGCTATAATCAGGAAGAAGGGGTTGATTATGAGGAAACGCATGCTCCAGTGGCTAGATTGGAAGCTATACGAGTACTCTTAGCCTTTACATACATCAAAGGATTCAAAATCTATCAAATAGATGTAAAAAGTGCATTTCTAAATGGCTACATCATGGAAGAAGTATATGTAGAGCAACCTCCAGGTTTAGAAGATGTAACCAAACCTGACTATGTTTTTAAACTCAGAAAGGCTTTATAAGGTTTAAAACGAGCTCCTAGAGTATGGTATGAGAGGCTCAATAAATTTCTTATTGATAAAGTATTTGTACGAGGAAAAGTTGATACAACACTTTTTATAAAATGAAAATGTGATGATTTATTAATTGTGCAAATATATGTTGATGATATAGTTTTCGGTGCTACTAATGAAATTATGTGCAAAGAATTTTCTGAGATAATGCAGGGGGAGTTTGAGATGTCAATGATAGGAGAATTGAATTTCTTTCTCAGTTTGCAAATCAAACAAAGAAAGAATGGAATTTTCATATCTCAAACAAAATACTTGAAAGAGCTATTGAAGAAGTATGGATTGGATGAAGCAAATGAAACGGACACACCTATGAGCTCAACCACATTGCTTGATGTGGATATCAAGGGAAAAGATTACAAGATCACAAAATATAGAGGAATGATTGGATCATTACTCTATCTCACTGCAGCAGGCCTGACATTCAATTCAGTATGGATATGTGTGCAAGATATCAATCAACACTAAAAGAGTCACATATTGAAACCATCAAACTAATCTTCAGATATCTTGCTGACACGCCAGAATTGGGTCTCTAGTATCCCAAAGGAAGAAGTGAATATCTAGTTGCATATTCAGACTCTGATCATGGGGGATACAAAATGGACAAAAAGAGTACAAGTGGACAAGGCCAGTTTCTTGGAGGCTCACTTGTATCATAGTTTAGCAAGAAACAAACTACAATGTCTCTTTCATCAACGGAAGCTGAGTATGTTGTTGTATCAAGTTGTTGTGCACAAGTAATATGGCTAAAGTAACAACTCCAGGATTTTGATATTTATTTGAAAGAAACACCAATATACTGTCACACTACTAGCACGATAAGCTTGGCAAAGAATCCTGTTCAACATTCCAGAAGCAAGCATATTGATGTGAGACATCACTTCATCAAAGATCATGTCCAAAAAAAAGATGTTGAAGTAATATTCATTCCAACTCATCTTCAACTAGCTGATTTCTTCACAAAACCTTTTGCAAAAGATCAACTTTTATATATTAGACGAGAATTAGCAATAGTAAATCCCAATGAATTGTAAGTTATTAAGTGTTTACAAAATGTTAGAAGATATTATTTATTGATGTTTTGATGATTACTAATTTAAGCATCGGAGCTTCTAGCAATTTGTTTTTGTAGGATCATAATATTCTGTTTTGGAGTATGAATGGCATAGGTTAACAGAGGACAATATTACTTGGGTGACAACTTCAAGTAATGAGCATTACTAGAGTGACAACTTGAAGTAATGGATGCATTACTCGAGTAGCCACTCGAGTAATGAACTTGGAAATGTGCCAGTGAAGCATTAATTTTAAATGAAACGACACAACGGTTGAAAATAAACAGTCAGACGGTGAAGAGTCAGCTTTCCCGAGGGAGGCCTTGAGTGAACTTCAACATTACTCGAGTAAGGCCTCGAGTGAACCTGGGTATAGATTTCAAAACTGTTGATTTTAAGCTCATATCTATTCTAAAGAGTCATCAAATTATCAAGGGAATGTGCATGGATAATTACAATATTATTCATGCCAGGTATGCTCTCAAATTTGCTATATTTTAAAAAAAAATTTATGATCACTCAAGTAGTTACCCGAGTGATGCTGATGATCACTCGAGTAAGCCCTCGAGTGATGTCGGGTTTTAGGTTATTTCAACTCGATACTCGATCATTTCTCACAAAATATCCTCGTGTGATTCTACTAGTGCTCTCACAAAAAATTTTCAAAATCTCTTTCGCTTCCCTTAACCATCAAAACCCTGTGATTTACACCTTCAAAAACCTCTCAGATTGCACTGAATCCTTTGCCCTACTCGTGACACTCGTCTCTGTTTTCTTGAAATATTTGATTTTTTAAACTCACAATGGTGAGGACAAAATCTCCCAATCGTAGTACTCCTTGTTAGAGCAAGCGTTTCACCCAAGAGGGGGGGTGAATTGGGTGATCTTAAAAATTTCGTTGCAAATATAAAATTTGACGTTGAAAATAAAATATGAAAGAGTAAGGAGAAATATCACCGAAGTGTACACCGGGAGTTATACTGGTTCGGCCACAACCACTTTGACCTACGTCCAGTCCTCAGAGCTTCTCTGAGAGTTTCACTATAACTTCCAAGATTCAGTGGGTTCTTGGCACCTCAGTACAAGCAAGTTCCTACACCTGGACACTCGCTCCCCCTTACAAGTTGTAATTCAATCCCAACTCAAGGTTCCACAACCTTAAGTTACCTCAATAACAAATATTGAGTTTGAATGAAATATCTCTCTTACAGAGTAAATAAGAATCACTGAAGCATAGAATCACAAGTATAATGGAAAACAGAGTAATGAACTTGATGATACGTTCGTAAGTGTGTTTTTCTGTATCTCTCTGTTCAGATGTCCACATATATATAGATACGTTTGTAATGATTGCTGGAACATATTTCTTCATGTCCGTTGGAGCGTGCGCAGTCATTATTGACTTTTCCAGCTTTTGAAAAACATACGTTATGGTAGGTGACGGTCGATGACATTTGAACATTGCTTTTGACTTTCCTTATTTGGTAAGATCTCTTCATTATTTACCTGTTTAAATGCTAAGTACACTAATATAATGAAAAGTTAATCAAATAGGAAACAGAACAATGACCGTTGGAATGATTTCAAACTTTTTGGGTTTGCTTACTCGAGTAGCTACTCGAGTATCACATGAAGCTTACTCAAGTACTTACTCGAGTATCATCGGGAATTCTTAAATTAACTTCAAGTTAATGAGCAAATACAAGAACACTCGGGTATTGCATGGAATAACTAATTTTCAAACCTTTAGAAATGTCTATTTACTCGGGTACCAACTCGAGTAATGAACTCATAACTTTATGAGTTACTCGGGTACCAACTCGAGTAAATCTTCAAATAACTTTTGATTACTCGATGCCCTACTCCAGTAATGTTGGCAGGATTTCAAGGCCGAGAGCACTTACCTTGTTACTCGGGTATGGACTAGAGTAATGCACTCATTTTTGCATAGGTTACTCGGGTACCACCTCGAGTAACTGATATTTTTGTGTATGACTTACCCGGGTGATGACTTGAAGTTTACTTTGAAAATATTTCTCCATACTGGGGTACATGCTCGAGGAATCCACTTAAAATAGAACATTAGAAAATTGTATACTAGAGTAAGGACTAGAGGAAGATGAAATAAAGAGAAATCAAGTTAATCGCGTACCAACCTCAAGTTTCCACTTACTTTAGTATGTTACTCGAGTAGTTCCTTGAGTAACATTGGCAGTGGTATAAAATGCCGAGAGTTACATATTTTCAGAAACAGAGTTACTCGAGTAGCTCCTCGAGTATCATTGGGAAGACTTGAAGGCAACTGGAAGTTTTCACATAGTTACTCGAGTACCTCCTCGAGTAACATTAGCAGTCATACAAAATGCCGAGAGGTCCACATTTTCAGAAACATAGGTACTCGAGTAGCTCCTCGAGTATCATTGGCAACTGGAAGGCAACTGGAAGTTTTCACATGGTTGCTCGAGTAGCTCCTCGAGTAACATTAGCAGGCCGAGAGCACAATGAAACTTTTTACACTATTACTCGAGTAGCTCCTCGAGTAATGGTGGCAGGTTACTGGAAGTTGTCTCTGGTTACTTCAAGTTTTGTGTCATTACTCGAGTAGCTCCTCGAGTAATGCTTTAGAAAATTTACCTCTGATCAAGTTCCTCAGTATTTTCTCTTGGCCTCTCTTCAGTACTCCAATGCTTACTTCAAGTGATGCTTGTTCCTGTCATTACTTAGTTCAAACTTGTTTATTACCTATTTCCTTTTCAAACCATACTTTTGTTATCATTAAAACATGAGATCTAACATTCTCCCCCTTTTTTATGATGACAAAACTTGGTGATTTTGTACATAGTTTTTCAAATTGAATTCTTAATTAAATATGTCTTATTAAGTTTGAATATACCTTGTATACATAACAACTTCATTAGTCCAAACATGTATCATAATTCAATACTTTAATGAACTTAAAATGAAATCATAACACACTTGCATTAAACTTAAAAACTTTCAAATTACAAGATGAAATCAAAATGCTCCCTAAAATCCCATGTACATCCAAATACCCCAAAATAAACTAGGACACATCCACAAAATCACTCTCAAGCTCTTCTCCCCCTTTTTGGCTTTATCAATCAAGTGGAGGGCTAGGAGGCTTCACCATAGAGATAGGCTTTACTGGAAGGACCAAACCATCATCATCTGAACTAGATGAGTCAAAGGAACTGGAAGATTCTAGTTCAGGAAGATTGACTGGAGGAATATGGATGTCATCTCTAGGAGGGATAGGAGAAGGCTGGAAGACAACCATAGTGGTCTCAGCCTCTGGAGGAGTATCTAATACAGGAGTGAGATGTTCAGAGGAGGAAGAGGGAGATATTTCCTCAGTTTGGGTAGGTGATGGAATTGGTTTGGGAGCGAGTTCAGGCTGAGGTTTTGGAGGGGAATCATCAATGGTGATATGTGTGGTCTCATGGGTCTCAGGATCATCCACTGTGAATAGAATATCTTTGCCTTGGGGCTCAAGTGGATCAGAGACCAGAGGGGTAGATGGTTCAGCCTCAGGAATAGGAGTGTCTGAAGGAGGGTTCTCTGGTGGTGGTGGTGCAGATGAGGAATGACCGGCAGAAGGTCCAGGACCCAAAGAGTCTAGTCGTGCCAAAATCAATCTCAAAGTCTCTCCCTGGGCACGTTGCTCTGCTAGCAACTCCTCATGCCTTCTGTCCATTCTCTCAACCAACTCTCCCATCTTGGTATTCATGTGGGTTATCAGTTCGGTATTGGTGTTGGCGATGTCCACATGAAAACCTCTGAGCATGTTCCCCATAAAATGCTGGAGAGTGGCATTGAGGAAGGATGGTGAGGATGTGGTTGCAGCTGGAGCCGATGACTGAGTGTCATCCAACTTACTGGTCTCTGCCTCAGTGGTCTTCCTCTTCTTCTTGGACCCAGACTCCAGAGGGCCTTTGAGAGGGATATATATGTTCAATTTTCCAATTTGGTTCCTTCCAACCAGAGTCAACCTCTCAATTGGCTCCTTGCTATCCAAATACCATATTTTGTTCTCTTTCAGGATTAGAGACACAATCTGGGGATATGGCATTGGAGTGGTAGCCTTTCATCCACCTTGTACCTTTTCATCTCCAAGAAAATGTATTCTCCCAGATCCTTCTGTTCCTTCAGAAGTAGTGAAGCAAACCACCTAAAGTCCCTATCAGAGAAATGGGTGTAGTTGTTGGCTTTGTTTACTAGGGACCTAGAGTATATGTACCAAAGGACCCTATGATGATCACATATGTCACTCGGTTTAAAGTTTAATGGGCCAACTAACTCACCAGGTTTGAGAATTATGAAAATTTGATTTGGCTCAAGTTCAGAATATATATCATCTGGGGGATTCTCTATTCCTAACCATAAGTTAATTCTGGATGGTGAAATTAAAATCTTTTGGCCTCTCACAGTTGTTGTCATTTCTTCCTCTACTGAGGTTCGGTTAGGCTCATCTATTATTTCTAAGTTGCAATAAAAATGGGTGATCACTTTAGTACAAAAAGGTAATCTAATAGAAAGCAGGGCATAAAGGGATCTAGATAAGAACTTAGGTCATACTTCACTACCTCTTGAAGCAACTTCAGATCAACATAGTGTGTCTTGTACACTTTCCTTCTGAAGAATTGGGATAGATACTTGGGAGACTCCACCAATTTGCTAATGTTGAACCCCTTTGGTGGGTTGGTGATCTTTGCTTCTAGTACCTTGGACTTCTTGGAAGATTGACCCTTCTCCATTTGGTCAATGATCCCAGCCATAGCCTTAGCCACATTTTTGTCATATTTTGGCTTTTTGATAGGCTTTGGTGTGAAAGAGGGTGTAGAGGAATCAGAGTGAGGAGGTGAGGGAGATTTGGCACTCTTGCCTCTTCCAGTAGATGTACTCTTTTTGGATTGAGCCCTAGTCACAATAGGCTCTTTAATGACCACACCTTTGGCTTTCGGTTGTGATTGAGGTTGAAGAGGGATTTTAGCTTTTGGTCTAGGGATGAGTTTTCTTCTCTTCTTGGGAGGAGAAGAAAGATGATCAGAATGTTGTTGGGATTCAGAGGACTCTATGGGAGTAAGGTTTTTGGTTCTCGTCTTTCAGAAAGATTGAAAACTGAGATTTTCTGAAAAACAGAGGCACTAGCGCGAATTAGGGCAACAAGATTCTGAGCAAAATAGTAAGTTTCTAGGACTGAAATTACTTGGGTTTTGACGGAAATAGGACAAGGAATCACTTGTGAAAAGTTTCTGTGAGGGAGAATAGTAATTTACTCGAGGAGATTTTGTGGAAATGACCGAGTTTGCGACAGATAAAGACCTAGACCCCGACTTTACTCGAGGCCTTACTCGAGTAAACTTCAAGTTTACTCGAGGCCTTCCTCGGGTGTTCATACAGACAAATCCTAAAATAATTCATTTAGATTGCGTATCTGGCATGAATAATATAGTAATTATCCATGGATGTTCCCTCGATCATTTATAACCCATTTTGATCAGATTTGAGTCATTTTTCATCAATTGGAGAATCTGAACTCCGACATTACTCGAGGCCTTACTCGAGTAAGGTTCAAGTTTACTCGAGGCTCGCCTCAAGTAACCTCAAGTTGCTCCTCGGGTAATGCTTCTCTGTTATCCATAACTTCAAGTTGTTACTCTAGTAACTATGTCCTCTGATCACCTCTGTTTTTGTTTCTCAAAACAGAGTTTCTTTCTTCCTACAAAACAAGTTTCTATATACTCCGATTCTTAAGTTAGTGATCATCAAAACATTATCAAGTGACTTCATCTAATATTATGAAATGCTGGAATAACTTATAACTCATTGGGATTTACCATTCCCAATTCTCTCTTAATGTAAAGAAATTGATCTTTTGCAAGGGGTTTTGTAAAGATATCAGCTAATTAAAGATAAGTAGGGATGAATATTACTTTTACATCCTTCTTTTGGACATGATCTCTGATGAAGTGATGTCTGACATCGATATGCTTGGTTCTAGAGTGTTGAACTAAATTCTTTGCCAAGCTAATAGTACTAGTATTGTCACAATAGATTGGTATTTCTTTGAGATAAATACCAAGATCTTGTAATTGTTGTTTTAACCATATTACTTGTGCACAACAACTTGATACTGCAACATATTCAGCTTCTGTTGACGAAAGAGACACAGTATTTTGTTTCTTGCTGAACCATGATACAAGAGATCCTCCAAGAAATTGTCCTTGTCCACTGGTGCTCTTTCTGTCTGTTTTGTATCCTCCATGATCTGAATCTGAATATGCAACAAGATATTCACTTCTTCCTTTGGGATACCACAGACCCAATTCGGGTGTGTCAGCAAGGTATCTAAAGATTCGTTTGACCGTTTCAGCATGTGATTCTTTTGGTGCTGATTGATATCTTGCACATATGCCAACACTAAATTGGATGTCCGGTCTACTTGCTGTAAGATAGAGTAATGATCCAATCATTCCTCTATATTTTGTGATGTTGTAGTCTTTTCCTTTGACATCAGCATCGAGTAACGTAGTTGAGCTCATAGGTGTGTCCGTGCCATTTGCTTCATCCATTCCATACTTCTTTAATAGCTCTTTCAAATACTTTGTTTGAGATATGAAGATTCCATTCTTTCTTTGTTTGATTTGCAAACCAAGAAAGAAATTCAATTCTCCCATCATTGACATCTCAAATTCTCCCTGCATAATCTCAGAAAATTCCTTACACAGAGATTTATTAGTAGCACCGAAAACAATATCATCAACATATATTTGAACAATTAAAATATCGTTGTGTTTTCGTTTTATGAAAAGTGTTGTATCAACTTTTCCCCGTACAAAACCTTGATCAATAAGAAACTTACTAAGCCTTTCATACCAGGCTCTAGGAGCTTGTTTTAAACCATATAAAGCCTTTTTGAGTTTGAAAACATGGTCAAGTTTAGTAACATCCTCAAAACCTGGAGGTTGTTCTACATACACTTCTTCCATGATGTAACCATTTAAAAAAGCACTCTTTACATCCATTTGATAGAGTTTGAATCCTTTGATGCATGCAAAGGCTAAGAGTACATGTATAGCTTCCAATCTAGCCACTGGAGCATACGTTTCCTTATAATCAATCCCTTCTTCCTGATTATAGCCTTTGGCCACCAATCTTGCCTTGTTTCTGACAATAATTGCAGATTCATCGAGTTTGTTTTTGAATACCCATTTAGTACCAATGATCGAATGATCTTTGGGTCGGGGCACCAAATACCAAACTTGATTTCTCTCAAATTGATTTAGTTCTTCTTGCATTGCTATAACCCAATCATTGTCTGATAGGGCTTCATCAATATTAGAAGGTTCAATCTCAGAAATGAATGCAGAAAAACTTACTTCATTGAAAATTCTATTTCTAGTTTTGATCCCTTCATTCACATCTCCTATGACTTGATCTAAGGGATGACTTTTATTGTGTTTCCAAGCTCTAGGTTGACCTAGGGATTGCTCTTCTTCCTTAGTTTCATCAACCTCTGGAATAAGAGATTTAGAAATAGATTGACCATTTTCTTGGTTTAAACCAACTTCCTGTTCTTCATCAATGGTTTTGTCAGAGGATTCAAATTCATTAAATACAATATGAATTGATTCTTCAATAATACATGTTCTTTTATTGTAAACTCTATATGCTTTACTTCGGTTAGAATATCCTAGGAAGATTCCTTCATCTGTTTTAGAATCAAATTTTCCTAAGTTATCTTTACAATTATTATGAATGAAACACTTACAACCGAATATATGTAGATGAGCAATGTTTGGCTTTCTTCCTTTATACAGCTCGTATGGTGTCTTTCCAAGTTTTGTTCTGATATAGGCTCTATTTGAAATGTAGCATGCTGTACTCATAGCATCAGCCCAAAATACTTGAGACACGTTCTTTTCATTCAACATTGCTCTAGCCATTTCAGTGAGCACTCTATTCTTGCATTCCACGACTCCATTTTGTTGAGGCGTCCTTGGAGCAGAGAAATTGTGATCAATGCCATTAGTATCACAATATTCTTCAAAGGCTTGATTTTCAAATTCTCCTCCATGATCGGTCCTAATACCTGCAATGGACATACCTTTCTCATTTTGCACCTTCTTGGAAAAAACAATAAATCCTTCAAATGTCTCATCCTTTGATGATAGAAAAATAACCCATGTAAATCTAGAGAAACCATCAACAATGACCAATGAATATAGGTTGCCACCAAGACTCTTTACTCTTGCTGGACCCACTAAATCCATATGCAATAATTGTAATGGTCTATTTGTTGAAATCTCATTTTTCAATTTGAAAGATGATTTAGTTTGTTTACCCTTTTGACATTCATCACAAATCAAGTCATTTTTGAAATTTACTTTGTGTAATCCAAGCACTAAATCCTTTTTGAGTAGTTTGCCTAGTTGATGCATATTGACATGAGCCAATCTCTTATGCCATAACCAACTTTCATCGGCATTACTCAGAAAACAATTTTCAGATTCATTTCTACTAATATCTAAAGTATAACAGTTACCTTCCCTTTTAGCTCTGAGTTTTGCCTTGATATTTTTCTTATCGAGTTGTAAGTCTTCCTTGTTGACAATCAGACATTCCTCTGAATCAAATATTATCCAGTTGTCTTTATCTGCACTTTGACTTACACTCAGCAAATTATGACACAAGCCTTCAACGTAATATACATCTTTGACTTGTATTCCTTTGTCATTTTTGATTTCACCAATTCCTGCAATCTTTCCGGATTGATTTCCTCCAAATTTTACCTTGCCACCTTCCTTAGGTTGCAATGCGGTAAAATTTTCGAAATCCCCGGTCATATGTCTAGAGCACCCACTATCTATGTACCACTTGCTATTTTTGGATGCTTTGAGACATACCTACAATCAAATGACTAGGTCTTAGGTACCCACATCTTTTTGGGTCCTGTTGGGTTAGTATAAATAATTTTCTGAATATATGAACCTTTAGGTACCCATTTGTAGGTTCCTATATTTCCTTTCTTCTTATGAATGCATGACGAGGTATAATGACCTTTTCTATTACAGTAGTTACAGAATACAAAAGGATTTGATATATGCAAAGAATGCTGGAAATAATTTAAATATAGCTTACCTCCTGCTTTCTTTATACCTTTCCTTTTATCTGATTTTGGATCATATCCAATACCAGATCGATCATTTACACATCGTTGTTCTTTTAAAATTACACTTAGCATCTCACCTCCTTTGGTAAACTTTTCAAGAGTTTTTGTGAGATCAATGTTTTTCCTTTTCAACGAAGAACAATTTTCACAATTCTTTTCTGAACTTTCTTTAAGTTCAATTTCAAGAGCTTTGTTTTTCTTTTTGAAAACAATCAATTCTTTAACTACTTTGATGAATTCAGAATGTAAGGCATTATATTCAGAGAGAACTTCATCATAGGTAGGGTCAGAATCATTTACCTCTTCTTCTGTTTTTTCTTGAGCAACAAGACATATATTGGCTACTTCTTCTTCATCACTTTCTTCATCAGAGGAACTATCTCCCCATATAGCAGATACAAAGGCCTTCTTTTTATTAAAGAATCTGCCTTTTCTCTTTTCTTTGCTCTTTTGATTTAGTTCTGGACATTCTGATTTGATATGTCCTGGTTTTCCACATTCGTAGCAAATGATATGATCTTTGTTGCTAGTTCCACCTTTTTGAAAATGTTTGAAGCCTTGACCTTTCTTGTAGAACTTTTTGAATCGTTTTATGATTAAGCCCATTTCATCATCATCAAGCTCTTCATCCTCATCTTGATTTTCTTCTTTCGCTTTTAGTGCTAGACCTTTCTTTCTTTTGTCACCGATGTCATCTAGTTCCCGTTTGAACTTTAATTTGCTTTCATATTCAGAAAGACTTCCAAATAGAGAAGCAACTGATCTCATTGATTCTCCTTTTGCCTCTTCTATCGCAGTGACTTTGGCCTCCCACTATTTAGAAAGAATATTCAAAATCTTTCGTACTTGGGTATGTTGATCACAGACTTTACCAAGTACTGCAAGTTGATTAATAAGATGAGTATATCTGAGTTCAAATTGAGAAATTGACTCACCTGATTTCATTTGAAGTAGATCGAATTCCGTGATCAATGTGTTGATTCGATTCTCTTTTATTCCCGAAGTTCCTTCATGGGCGATTTCCAGAGCTTCCTACATTTCCTTTGCTGTTGGGAGTGTGCAAATTCTGAAATATTCACTCTGACTCAAAGCACTTTGTAACATCAGAATTGCCTTGCTGTTGAGAGTGATAAATTTCTTGTCATTCTCATCATATTCCGCAGGCGTCTTGGGAATTTTCTGAGAATCTACAATCTTTGTAGGTTGATAGTTTCCACTCTCAATCACATCCCATAGTCCATATTCAGTAGCCATCACGAATACTCTGAACTTTGCTTTCCAGAAAGAAAAGTGTTCGCCACTGAAACCTGGAGGTCTAGTGATGGATGCTCCGTCGGGAAGAATTCCTTCACCCATGCTTGCCATTGGATCCTTCTTAGGCTGTTAAACCTTAACAAGAAGACCTACGCTCTGATACCAAATGTTAGAGCAAGCGTTTCACCCAAGAGGGGGGGTGAATTGGGTGATCTTAAAAATTTCGTTGCAAATATAAAATTTGACGTTGAAAATAAAACATGAAAGAAAAAGGAGAAATATCACCGAAGTGTACATCGGGAGTTATACTGGTTCGGCCACAACCACTTTGACCTACGTCCAGTCCTCAGAGCTTCTCTGAGAGTTTCACTATAACTTCCAAGATTCAGTGGGTTCTTGGCACCTCAGTACAAGCAAGTTCCTACACCTGGACACTCGCTCCCCCTTACAAGTTGTAATTCAATCTCAACTCAAGGTTCCACAACCTTAAGTTACCTCAATAACAAATATTGAGTTTGAATGAAATATCTCTCTTACAGAGTAAATAAGAATCACTGAAGCATAGAATCACAAGTATAATGGAAAACAGAGTAATGAACTTGATGATACGTTCGTAAGTGTGTTCTTCTGTATCTCTCTGTTCAGATGTCCACATATATATAGATACGTTTGTAATGATTGCTGGAACATATTTCTTCATGTCCGTTGGAGCGTGCGCAGTCATTATTGACTTTTCCAGCTTTTGAAAAACATACGTTATGGTAGGTGACGGTCGATGACATTTGAACATTGCTTTTGACTTTCCTTATTTGGTAAGATCTCTTCATTATTTACCTGTTTAAATGCTAAGTACACTAATATAATGAAATGTTAATCAAATGGGAAACAGAACAATGACCGTTGGAATGATTTCAAACTTTCTCGGTTTGCTTACTCGAGTAGCTACTCGAGTATCACATGAAGCTTACTCGAGTACTTACTCGAGTATCATCGGGAATTCTTAAATTAACTTCAAGTCAATGAGCAAATACAAGAACACTCGGGTAGTGCATGGAATAACTAATTTTCAAACCTTTGGAAATGTCTATTTACTTGGGTACCAACTCGAGTAATGCACTCATAACTTTATGAGTTACTCGGGTACCAACTCGAGTAAATCTTCAAATAACTTTTGATTACTCGATGCCCTACTCTAGTAATGTTGGCAGGATTTCAAGGCCGAGAGCACTTACCTTGTTACTCGGGTATGGACTAGAGTAATGCACTCATTTTTGCATAGGTTACTCGGGTACCACCTCGAGTAACTGATATTTTTGTGCATGACTTACCCGGGTGATGACTTGAAGTTTACTTTGAAAATATTTCTGCATACTGGGGTACATGCTCGAGGAATCCACTTAAAATAGAACATTAGAAAATTGTATACTAGAGTAAGGACTAGAGGAAGATGAAATAAAGAGAAATCAAGTTAATCGCGTACCAACCTCAAGTTTCCACTTACTTTAGTATGTTACTCGAGTAGCTCCTGGAGTAACATTGGCAGTGGTACACAATGCCGAGAGTTACATATTTTCAGAAACAGAGTTACTCGAGTAGCTCCTCGAGTATCATTGGGAAGACTTGAAGGCAACTGGAAGTTTTCACATAGTTACTCGAGTACCTCCTTGAGTAACATTAGCAGTCGAACAAAATGCCGAGAGGTCCACATTTTCAGAAACATAGGTACTCGAGTATCATTGGCAACTGGAAGGCAACTGGAAGTTTTCACATGGTTGCTCGAGTAGCTCCTCGAGTAACATTAGCAGGCCGAGAGCACAATGAAACTTTTTACACTATTACTCGAGTAGCTCCTCGAGTAACGGTGGCAGGTTACTGGATGTTGTCTCTGGTTACTTCAAGTTTTGTGTCATTACTCGAGTAGCTCCTCGAGTAATGCTTTAGAAAATTTACTTCTGATCAAGTTCCTCAGCATTTTCTCTTGGCCTTTCTTCATTACTCCAATGCTTACTTCAAGTGATGCTTGTTCCTGTCATTACTTAGTTCAAACTTGTTTATTACCTATTTCCTTTTCAAACCATACTTTTGTTATCATCAAAACATGAGATCTAACACTCCTTATGAGTCTTTTGAACCATATCAATCCTCTTATTCCCATTCCTCTCCTCCTACCAAGAAGAGGAAAATTTCTCCTAAACCAAAATCCAAGACCAAGCCGCATGCCAAACCTAAAGTAAAGGGGATTGTGATTAAGGAACCCATTGCCATAAGAGCTCAATCCAAGAAGTGTTCACCTCCTGGAAAAGGGAAAACTACAAAATAGCTATCTCTTCCTTCTTTTGATTCATCCGACACACCAACCTTTTCTCCTAAGCCTTTGAAGAAGCCTAAAGTTGATGAGAAGCTTACCAAAGTCATAGTAGGCATGCTTAAGGAAGCTTTCTAATCTAAGGAAGCAAAGAAAGGGCAAACTTCAAAAAAAATAGAAGAGAAAGATAAAGAAATTACATTCCCTCCAAAGGGATTCAACGTAAGAAAGCTTGAGGAATCACAGAAGTACCTGAGTCATTTTGCAAGAAGGAATGTGTGCAAGATGCACTACATTGACTACAAGGTGCTTCAAGAGGTATTGAAATTCGATCTGAGTCCCTACCTTGATTCCATATGCCCTGGTTATCTATCAAGCTTCCATTTTGCACCAAAATAGTGAGACATTTTTATTGTAACCTCGAACATATTAATGATCCCGTTAGGAAGTTTGTGGAAGAAGAAATGACTTCTGAGGTTAGAGGACAGAATTCAAATCTCACCTTCCAGAATCAATACCTGGTTAGGAATAGAAAATCCTCCTGATGATGATTTCCCTAACCTTAATTCAAACCAGATATTTTCTATCCTTAGACCTGGTGAGATAATGGGACCTCTCAACTTCAATCCAAGTGATATGAGTGATTTTTATAGAGTCTTATGGTATATCTACTCTAGAGACATGATGAACAAATCTAACAACTTCACTCATTTCATCGAGAGGGACTTCAGAAACTTTGCCTTAGTGATCTTCAAAGAGCAAAAAGACTTGGGAGAATATATCTTCAATGAGATCAAGAGGTATAGGTACGAAGAAAAACCAACTACTCCAATGCCTTATCCTTAACTTATTTGTTTGTTTCTCAAGAAGAACAAGATTTAGTATTTTGAGAGTATGGAGTTGGTTGAGAGGTTAGCACCAGTGGGAAGAAATCAAATTGGAAAATTGAATATTAAGATTCCTCTGAAGACACCTCTAGAAGCAAGTCCTAAGAAAAAGAAAAAGACTGACACAGCAACAAGCCGAATGGATGACACATAGTCTTCTGCTCCAGCCAACACATCTTCTCCATCCTTCTTTGGTACCGCAATGCAAACGTTCATAGAGAACATCCTGAGGAGTTTCCATATTCATATTGCAAATACCAATACGGTGTTGGTAACTCACATGAATAGAAGATGGGACAACTTGTAGAAAAGATGGATAAGAGGCACAAAGAGTTGCTTGCTGAACAACGTGCCCAGGGTGAGCTTCTGAGATCCAGTGTTGCCTGACTTGATGCTATGGCATATGGATCTTCTACTCCTGGTCCTTCTGGTATTCTTGAGCCCATACCTGTCCCTGAATTTGGACCCTCTATACCTACTGAGCATAGACCCCCTGAGAGTGGAACTAGCAATGTCTTGTTCTCTATGGCAGACCTTGAAATATCTGAGCCAATCCACATCACCTCTGATGATCCACCTCAGCCTGTTCGCCAGAGCCCATACCTACTCCCATTACATCACCTGCACACACTGAGGAGGTACTTGAGTCTTCACCGGTTGCTACAGAAGAAGTAGAAATTGCTTCTCTGGTTCCTTACCCTTCATCTTTGGTGAATCCTCCAGAGGATCCTCAGACACCTCCAGTAAACCTTCCTGACCCTGAATCATCATCTTCAAATCCTTCAAGTTCATATTGTTTATTTGAATCATTGGCATTTCCTATCACTCCTATCTTAGCAGCCAAGCCACTTACTCCTCCTCATGATTGATTCCACCTTTGTGATGAAGACAAAGCGGGGGGAGAAGAGCTTGAGTGATTTTTTGATTAATGGCTGGGTTAGTGTATTGGGATTTGGGTGTATGGGCCTTTAGGGTGCTCTTAACTTTAAGTTTTATTTTAAGTTTGATTATGTATTGAATTCTTCATTATGCAATTTGTTCCTTTATGACATTTCATTAAAATTGTATTGTATTTTGAGACTAATTTGTTTTTGATTGTTTATGCAAGGTAAACAAGTAAATATAAGAACAAAAACTTTGAAAAGATTCTTAATAAGCTATTTCAAAAAGAGTTTTCAAGTTTAAATTGAACAATAGATTTCATATGAAAAGTATTTGAGAAGCATATGCTTGAAAACTAAATTTCAAAAGCCTTGTTCAAAATCACCAAGTTTTGTTATCATCAAAAAGTGGGTGAATGTTAGATCCTACTCGAGTAACAAGGTCAAAAATCTTCTAGTAGTTGTCGGCCAAGAAATGGAACATTTTACTTGAGTAGCCACTCGAGTAACCAGGTGAGAAAAAGACATTACTCGAGGGACCACCCAAGTAATCTGCAAAATTATTTGAAGCATTACTCGAGTAGCTACTCGAGTAACCAGAAAGCACACTCTCGGCCAAGAATTTGATGCAATGACTCGAAGGAGTAATCAATTAATCTACCAGGCTATTTGAAATCTACTCAAGGGACCACTAAAGTAAGGTGTGAAGAAAAATGAAGGACACTCAAGTAACCATATTACCACAGTCAGCACCCGAGTAACTTGTGAAGGTCAAGACAAAGCCACTCAAGTAAGGCAGTCCAGAAATTATGCTTTTCATCAAATGTTTATTAAATTGTTATCTATATGATTAACTCTTCATTGCATTAGTATCCTAAGTGTGTTTGCAGAGAAACAATGAAAAGATCATGCAAGAAGTGAAAGTCAAATAAAAGTCCGAACGTTCACCTATCGCTACTTACCGCAAATGGTTAGTTTCCACATTCAAAAAATAGTCAACTATTGCTGCTCGACTCTAATGAACATGTTCGAACTGCTTCCAACAGATACTATAAATTATCTATATATATGAAGCAATCAAAGAAAAGAAAACAAGACACAAGAACTGAGAATACACTGATTAACACACTCTTAGTGCTTTGTTTTTCTTATACTCATTCATTGTACTTCAGTGATTATATATTTGCTCTGTGAGAGAATTTTTCATTACAAACTCAATATTTGTTGTTGGGACAACTTAAGGTAGTGGAACCTTGAGTTGGGGATTTGATTACAACATGTAAGGGGGAGCGAGTGTCCAGGTGAAGGAACTTGCTGTGTACTGAGGTGCCAAGAACCAACTGAATCTTGGAGAATATAATGAAACTCTCAAAGACACTCTGAGGACTGGATGTAGGTCAAAGTGGTTGTGGCCGAACCAGTATAACTCCCGGTATACACTTCAGTGATATTTCCCTTTGCTCTCAACTGCTCTAAATATTCTGTCAATTTTCTTATACGCAACGAAATTTCTGGTATAACCCAATTTACCCCCTTGGGTAAAACGCTTGCACTAACAGAATGTGCATGTGAGATGTAATTTCAACTAGATTTAAAGCAAGTTCTAGAGTGACAATTTAATAAGTGAATATCACACACAAGAGAAATAATCTTTATATGCTTAGAAGCTCACGGCTAGGGGTTTTAAATATTAGTTCATTCAATCTCAAAATTCATCACCAATTGCAACAATCAGTTGTTCATTCATGCTATAAAATCTCTAAGTTCAATTGATCCATCCTTAAAACTTGTATATTTCTTAAGATCATTACAAAGCACTTGAACAAGATGATTTTTTTACTTTGCTTTTTACCTCTTTTTTGAAAAAGATAAAAATAAACATGCAACTAATAAAATGCAACTAATGAAATACATCTCAGGAGTCGCTTGAAACAAAAGTCGGACGAGGGAGATATAAGGGGTCGAAGCTGGGCGGGTCACGACAGACCCGCCAGAGCTTCGTTCGGGTCACGAGACCCGGTCAGAGGAAGAAGATGACCTAAGGGGGGCCAAAACAACATCGTTTTGGCTAGAACCCCGAAACGCGCCATTTTACTAAGTGAAATGCAAGCATTTAGGCACTGGCCAAAATGATGTCATTTCAGCCAATGGGGGCATTGTTTCAACCAAGTGAAACGCAGCGCTTAGGGTCAGGCGACCTGAAACCGATTCAAAGGATAGTGGGCTGGTTCAACCGACCCGAACAGGCCCAACACGATTTCTGGAAAAAAAAACTTTTTTTTAAATTCATTAAAAAAATTTTTTTGACAGAGTGCCTCTGTGGCGTGTAGGACCCACCCCCAGGCCATATGGGCCATTCAAGAACATCATCAGACTCAGTGCATCGAGACAAGTCTAGTGGTGTTGATGCCGTGTCAAAATTAGGTCCCTAAGGCAGCGCGTGAGAGACACGCACCACCACCCGAGAGTGGAACTTCACAGTTTTCTATTTTAAATGAATTTTTTCAACTAGAAACATTCTGGTGGCACGTGGGGGTGCGTGCAGGGGAATTTTTGAGTTTTTTTACCCTAAAACTTTGTAAATTCATGATCTTCAAATTATTATATTGTTTGTCTATTTTTGGAAATTATTCAGAACATTTTATATATGTTTTTGAGCGTTTTTTTTACCCTAAACTATTTAAAATAAGTTTTGAAAATTGTTGTTCTTTGTGATGAACAATTATTGGTCAAATATGACAAGTATATAGACTGAGCATGCCTTTGATGGGACTCCCCCTGAATATTCTCTGGCTTCTGATGATGAAAAACAGGTAAAGACCTCAAGTAAAGTTGGGAGCACCAACATGAAGGGTCCCCCTTTGTCACAACAAGACTCCAACACACCTAAGAGGTGAAGCAAGAAGAGAAAGCAAAGTTCATATTCGATGAGTTCTAAGAGGAGGAGGTCGATAGACCAAGAACTAGTGCTCTAATCAAATCTCTTAATGGAAAATATGCTAATAAATATGTTCAAATCAAGAGTGTCTATGGAGTCATTTATGGATATGGTAGACAAGTCACAATGCCAGTGACGCTGAGTTCTATGTAAGAGCTATGGTGGAATACCATGAGCAAGTAACAAAGAAGGGTCATCTCCATGGCCTAGGATCTTGGAAAGACATTTTCAAGAAAGGCATAAACAATGTAGATGTAGGAGCTCATAGAGCTAAGGCTAGGAAAACCTTTCTAGATTTTGGTAGTGAAGTACCTTGTTATTGAAACTTGATTATCCATGTTATGGTTTGCTTGTTGAATTTTTTTTTTCAATGCAACTTATATGATCCTTTTATAGATTATTGCTTAATGAATAAATTGTTTTTGGACTTATTTATTCTACTTGCTTATGATGCTTTATTTGAGTAGGAGCATATTTTTTTTTTTCTGAAATTGTGTTTTCTTGAGAAAAAAATAATTATGGGGATAGGTTTGAATAAGAATAGAAATTAAGAAAAGTGAGTGGTAAACTAGAATGAGTGGGATGGGGGTAAACCTAGTTGATTCCTGAACACAAGGCTAGCAAACACTCATTCTATTAATTTCTACTCTTACTTAAACGAGAGATAGTATCTCAAGATGAAATTGCATACCTAATGAAAATGCATGTCTATGTGATAGAAAAAGGGCTCAAATGACAAGTAAGACTTTTGTTACTGATCTCATTAGAGGAGACAAGCTGCATGGTGAGAACTTCGGCATGTGGCACCGTAAGATCTCGTATGTCTTGGAGGAACAAGATGTCATGGACATCTTAACCAATATGCTTCAGCAACCTGATGCTAATGCATCATGAAGGGAACATGATTCTTTTACAACTTGGAAAAGAAAGGATACCATCGCTTGGATCACAATGTTTGCGGCAATGACCGACTATGTGATATGTCAATTTGAAGGATATGTCACTGCCCCTACCATGTGAACAGTGTTGAAAGAAGAGTTTGATGGAACTTCTGATGCAAGTCTCAGGAGAATCACTGTCAAGCTTGACAATTATAAGCTGGGTCCAAGCACTACCATAAGGTAGCATTTGAGAAAAATGCAGAATATGATAAGGGAACTTATCAAGGCAAGAGGAACCCTTTCTGAAGCACAGCAAGTGTAAGCTGTTATGAGTTTACTCCCTGCAAGTTGGGAACACATGAAACACACCATAACTCACAACAACACCATCAAGACTTTTGCTAATGTTGCTTGTCACAACCAATTGGAGGATGACCGTATGTACGATGTAAAGACTAATGGTCAAGCACTCTTAACCAAAGAAAAAGGAGCTTCATCCCAGAAGCGGAAGCCCAATAAGGCAAGGGACCCCAAAAGAAGAAAGGGAACCTAAGGGCAAAGAAGGATAAGAATGCCTTTAAGAAGAACAAGAAACCTACAAAGAATTGAGACCTTTCTAAGGTCAAGTGCTACTCTTACAAAAAGAAAGGCCATTTTGCAAAAGATTTCCCTGAGAAGAACAAGGTACTAAGTGATAACCCTTCTCATTTTTCTTTTGTTTCTAGTACTGCCTTTGTAGACTCAGGGGCCACAGACTATGTGAGCAGAGATCGTGGGAACTTTATAGAGTTTCGCAGGCTACCAGCTAGAAGCAGATGGCTTTACGTTGGGAATAATGTATATTAGAAGTCAAAGGGATCGACAGCTGTAAATTGACTTTATAAAGCGGGTAAACCCTAATTTTGCAAGATGTCTTCTACGCTCTGAAGATTTGATGAAACCTTGTATCTATTATTTCTTTAGTTAAATTCAGTTTTAATGTTAACTTTCATAATCAAGTTGTTGACATTTCAAATGGGACCAATTATTTCGGATGGATTCTTTGTCTTAATGAATTATGATTTTAATTCTAGTCATTACTATACGATTTCATCTAATGATAATTACGATACATGGCATGCCAGATTAAAACACATTGGTCAATAACGCATGACCAAACTAGCAAATGAAGAATTGCTATGAGAAGTGTCAAAAAATAGAAATGTCTTTATATGAGCATTGCCTTACTAGCAAAAGCACAAGGAAACCGTTTGGAAAGGCAACTAGAGAAGAACATCCTCTTAAACTAGTACACTCGAATATTTGCGGACCTATGAGTGTAAGGGTATGACATGGAACGTGGTACTTCATTACATTTATCGATGATTTTTTGCGATATGGACATGTATACTTGATCTCTCACAAGTCTAAAGCTTTAGAATGCTTTAGGAAGTACCTTAATCTAGTTAAAAATCAACTAAACTGTAAGGTTAAAGCCTTAAGAACTAATAGAGGTCGAGAGTATCTCTCAGAACAGTTCAAAATGCTCTGTGATAAAAAGGAATTGTCAGACAGCCGACCATCCTTGACACTCCTCAACAAAATGGGGTGGTTAAGAGAAGGAATATAACTCTTCTCGATATGGTTAGGTCGATGATGTCATAAGCTGAACCACCAATTTCATATTGGGATGATGCATTGTTGACTACAACATTCATACTTAACTGAGTGCCTTCCAAATCAGTCACTTCTATGCCTTATGAGCTGTGGACAGGCCGTAAGCTGGATCTAAGTGTCTTACAACCATAGGGATTGGCGGCCTATATACACAACTCATCTCACAAACATGGAAAGTTGGCACCTAGAGGCAAGAAATGTATCTTTATAAGATACTCCGAGCAATCAAAAGGATATGTCTTTATTGGTGAAAATGAGGACAGCTCAATGACTGAGATAGAGTCAAGAGACGCAGTGTTCCTAAAAGCAGATTTTCCTAGCAGAGGAAGCCTTAACCAAACTGAAACTCTATATAAGAGTGAGGAAGTTGAAGGCACTCCCCAGATAACTGACCCGAGTGGGAGAAATGAGTCATTTTCATAACATGGAAATGATAATCAATCATAGGAAGAGAATCTTGGAGAGCTCCCATACCAGAGAAGCCAAAGGGATAGAATCCCTAGAAGACACTTCTCCATTGAAGAGGAAGTACTCACTGTCAATCCAGAAGACAATGAGGAAGATGCGAAAAGTGTTAAAGAAGAGCTAACCGGACCTACTAAGGAAAAATGGCAAAAGGCCTTAGAAGAGGAGATGAATTCCATGAAAGCTAACCAAGTTTGGGAAATGGTTGACCTACCACAAGCCGAAATTCAATTGGGAATAAATGGGTTCTTAAATATAAACGAAAGGAAGATGGATCAATTGACAAACCCAAAGCATGCTTGGTGGCTAAGGGGTACACCTAGCGAGAAGGGATAGATTATGAAGATACCTTCTCACCAGTATTGCATTTTAACTCAATAAGACTCATACTCGCCATAGTGGCAAGCATGGACTTGAAGTTACATCAAATGGATGTAAAAACCATATTCCTTAATGGAAAACTAGATGAAGAGATATATATGGAGCAGCCTGAGGGCTTCATAGAAAAGGGAAGTGAACAAAAGGTTTGCAAACTCCTGAGGTCTATCTATTGATTGAAACAATCATCTAGACAGTGGTATCTAAGATTTCAAGAGGTAGTAACCTCATTCAACTTTGAGATGATCGAAGAAGACCACTGTGTCTACATAAAGCGATTTGGAGATGATTTTGTGATCTTGTCTCTTTATGTAGATGATATACTCCTGGCCAGAATGAGTCTTAAGGTAGTCAAAACAATCAAGGATTGGTTATCCTTGAACTTTGGAATGAAAGACAAGGGCAAAGCAGAATATATCTTGGGAGTCAAGATAAAGAGGAACCATTCAAAAAGATTGCTATCCTTGTTATAAAAGATATACATAGTAAAGATCTTAGAATGATTCAATATGAGATACTGCATGCCTATGGTTACCCCTGTAGTTAAAGGACACCACCTCAGCACGGACATGTGTCCCATGGAAGAATTTGAAATAAAATGCATGAAAAAAGTCCCCTACTCGAGTACCATTTGAAGCTTGATATACGCTATACTCTGTACTAGACCAGACATATGTTTCACAGTCAAACTTGTGAGCCATTTTCAATCCAATCCTGGAGTAAAGCATTGGGAAGCTGTGAAATGAATCATGAGGTACCTAAAGGGAACCATAGATTACGAGCTATGTTGCCAAGGTAGAGATATGCATCTAGTAGGATACTCTGACACCGACTGGGTGGGATATATAGATGAACGTCATTTCACCTCAGGGTACGCATACCTCCTAAATAATGGAGCAATTTCTTAGAGTAACAAGAAATAGACCTGTGCGGCTCTATCATCCATGGAATCTGAGTACATAGCTTGTTCTTCCGCTGTTCAAGAAGCTGTATGGTTTAAGAGATTTCTAGAACATCTAGGAATGAAATGCAGAAAAGAGGGTCCTATTATGATAGATTGTGATAGTCAAGCCGTAATATCCTATGCTAAGGACCCTAATGATCATAGTAGGATAAAGCACATAGACATTAAATATCATTTTGTAAGAGATATGATCACTAAGAAACAAGTGACCATTCAATACCTTTCTACTCATAAGATGTTAGCTGATCCCCTTATGAAGCCCATTGCCAGAAACCTTTTTGTTAAGCAAGTAAATGCTTTAGGCATGCGTATAATGTAATGTATTGAATGTTGTTTTCTCAAAGCAATAAAATGATGCATTTTTTTAGTTTTTTTCAGATATATTATGTGTATATTAATGCATAGGCACAAGGTATGCAATTCTGTATGTCGTGCAGGTCAGGAAGGTTGGTTCACTCACATGAACAACTATCTTCCTATGATTTGTAGGTGCGTGGGACGATAAGACGAGCAAATGATCACCATGAGATAGGTAAGGAAGATCTTTATGCATGAGTTGCCTCATTTGAACTGAGATGAGATCCACATGTATATGCATACATCATGGACCAAGGCATGATTACAAATGATGTATCATCAAACCTGTAGCCAGGAAAAGGACTCTCATTTACAAATGAGGTTCCAAAAGGGAATAATTGTAGATAGAAAGTTCTGGTTCCAATGCTGAGTGCTTTTGAACTAAAGTCTGTACAGTGAAAGATAAAGATAAAATTGACGTACACCATTGGAAAAATACCATAGCATGCAATTCATATTGCATATGCTTGAGAGAATGACTGTAATATGGAACGAAGGTGACAGATCCCTAGTTCACTATGGTGTGAGTCCCAGGAAGGAAAAGTCCTCCAATGATGTCCTTAGGACTTAGGTAGGCATCCTGAAAGCCTGACTTGGGGCTAGCTACTTTAGCTGAAGCTTCATGATCACGCATAATTTGATCAAACAGCTGAAAGATAGTAAAGTGACCAAGTCGGGAAAGATTGTTGTTTTTATTCAAAAAGGAAGGTCTATCTTGAAGTACACTTTTTGTGGTGGCATCTGTGACATGTACCTTACAGGTTATAAGAAAAGCCAGTAAGTGTGGATACCACACGATAGTAGGCAATCTGGGTCAAGATTAGAAACAAGATAAACTATGACTCAAGAAGGATCAGATATGCCATGAGTTGAGTGTATGGACAGACCTAGGGCATATAAGGCAACAATTTACAAGTTCACAAAGGGTGTCATTGGATGCTGATCCGATATCAAGGATTTCTAATATCGCAAGCACCAAAGGTTTTGAAGATGTTATGCCCACGCGGTCATGACAAACTCCAAGTATGAAACAAGAAGAAGATATAGTTGCACGATGGGTGGCCCATCAAGTGTGAGTAGGAGATGTTGGACTTTGGGTCCAAGTCCGCCCTTGATAGGCTGGACTATTTGATTAAGGACATAAGTGGCCTTATTAAATAATAAATCAATTAGCATTAATTATGGCTTGGTAAATAAGTCGGTAATTAATTGTGGGATTGTGAATTCAGAAACAAATTGCCATAATTAAGAAATTGATTGCGAATCAATCAAATTGAATTACCGTCTTGAAGAGCAAGAAAGGGTGCACACACTGCCTAATTAGTGGTTACTCTGATCACTATAAATATGGTGTGCCTCTACCATTACACATCACCCCTACCATTGAGCTTTCTAGTAATCCCCTCTTCATCTTGCTTGTTCTGGTGCATTGCTGTACAACTCCATATTAGGCTCTTACAGTCTAATACTTGCGTGGGGTCTCAAACCCGGATCTGAATTTACCTGGTACACATTTCTACACTATATTCAGTGCTCATATTCCTTCATACAGTTTATAGGATTTCAAATATTTGGGTGTTCCAATGTATTATTATAATGGCCATAATAGTGTTAGAATAATAATGTGTATGGTTTATTTTTAGCTAAATGGTTGATTTGGGGAACTTAAAGTTAGAGTTTGGTTGAAAATTTGTGATTTGTGACATTAGGTCTCTTATATCCGAATTTATATAATTGATTTTAGTTTATTGGAGGTTATATTGAAGATTAAATGAATTGGAATTGAGGTTTTTAAGGAAATGTGAATATTTGAAATTATTGGGTGAAACTTTGATTCTAGGTAATTGGGTGTTTCGGATAAACTGAGGATATAGTTAGATTTTGATGGTTATAATAAGTGAAATAATAACTTATGAAAGAAGGAAATGTGATTGTAATGATGATTTGTGTAAGAATTGATTTATGGGATTTGCACTAAGGATTTAAAGCGAGCAATTTTAGGGATTTTAAGTTGATCAGAGGGAAGTATTATTGTTAAAAATTTTAAATTGACTGAAATAGAGTTGAGAAATGTTAGGAATTGTGATTTGAAAGGATGATTTGAGGAATAGATAAATTGTTGGCGTTTTTCTAAGAAAACTAAAGTGAGCCAGGGAGTTTAATTACTTATTATTTGTTATTGCATTAATTAGTATTATTGTTAATTTTATTAACATATAATTCTATATTTATTATAGAGTGAACTTGAATTTCATTTGTTGGACATAAACTCTCTCAAGTTTAGTTCTTAGTTCAAACACTTGAGGTAACCACATTCCAATTTAACTTGTATGCTTGTTGAGGTGATTATAGGTGTATGTTTATATTTTCAAATGATATATGTTATAGTATTTTACATTTGAAATATTTATATATATGAAATGTATGTTTATGAGTAAACTTTTTTAGCTAAGTGGGCTTAAAATATTTATCTTGTGATTGTGAGGTTGATTATGCATAGCATTGGATGTTAAATATAAGGATAAATCATTGATGTAGAAGTTTGGCATGTTAAGCTACATATTGAAGTGTACAAGATTGAGATGAGATGTGATTATGGGTAGTTGCTTCTTTTATCCCACGTGGTATGGTCGCCACTGTGAACACAGTGGATAGCTTTGACATTATCAGGGCCCTTGGTATCTCCATTTCTTTAGTCGAGTTAAAGGTTAGCTTAAGGGATGTTACACCTTTCCATATTCAAAGGAAAGGGAACCCATGATCTGATATGAGTTCTGTAGCCTTTGGCCGCGCTACACCTCATTATTGGAGGCTTGGTGTAGTCTTATCAAAGAGACTAATCCTATTATGTGTTGTAGCCCATTGGTTCTATTAGTAGTTATAAGGATAGTTGAAGGAGTTCTATGCATATTGAATTGTGTTCTTGAACTACTATTGTTTTTGGAAAATTATTTAGATTTTATGTTATATGAACATATATTTTGCCCCCTTACTATCTTATAATCATTCCCTGTATATTTGCTAAATTGGAATTATGCTAATAGAGTTCGTGTGACCCACCTCGTGGTTTATTATTATTTTTTTTCTAGGTGAGAATTCAGTTATTGACTTCAAGGGGAAGGCAATTGAGGTTGGATTTAATCAAACCATCTTGCACGCCTCATTTTTATTTACATGTGCTTATTTGATGTATATTGCCAACTTTATTGCCCCTTTCTGGTATACTTTGCATGATTTGAATATGCCGCTGCTTATTGAGTTTTTTGATATAGGCAGAGCCCTTTATACTATTTGTTATGGTGGTTGATCTGCTATGGTTTGAGCCTAAATGTTTTGAAAAGTGAAATGAATCGAGATATTCAAATTTAGTTATATTGCTATAATGGGATATAGTAGTTACATTGAGGGCTCCAAAAGCCCTAGCCCATTTATGAAGTGATAATTGTAACTTTTAAATCACAATTTTTAGTATTGGAAACATATTGTGTTGTACAGGTGGCTAGAGCTTTTATTACTAGGGCAGAGTGTTTACTTCTATGGTAAAGCTTTGATTTCTTTATCATGAAAGTGGAAATCCTACTAACTACGGTAGACCCTTTATATTTGTTTTCTTCTTTTTCTACCATAGTTAATAATTAATTGTTTGAAATAGTTTATTATATAGTAAATAAGAAGGTTGTTATAGCAAACACCATGTTACAAGAAGATAATAAGCAAACATGTGATCATTTAGTTCATGCATCAATTAAAACCATATAGTATCAAAATAGTTCACATGGTATGTGTATTGGGCCATAATATCTCCCTGTATCGATTATAGAAATGTGAGAGATTCACTTTCTATTTTTCTTGGTGAGAGTCAAATAATCAACTTTCCTTTGGAACATGCAACACATGAGAAATCATGGGATTGTGGCATTTGTTTACAATTCAGGGTATGTCCACATAAATTTTCATTTATTTTTCATATCATGATTGACCTGGGGTGGCCTAATTGGTCATGCCAAATGTTAAATTCATTAGCAAACTTTTGGGTTACATTGACAAACTACTGGTTTGTATTGGAAAACTTTTGGTTTGCATTGATAAACCTCTAGTTTACAATAACATGTGTTTCAATTGTGCTTATAAATGTATAGTATAAGCCAAAATAAAAAGTAGAAAAACTTTCTAATATATATTTTCTACCAAAAACTAAATTTGTGATATAAAAAATTCCAATTATTTTTAGTTATTGCTCTATATGATATCTATTTCTGCGGATACCTTTGGAAGTCAACAAGTTTCTTATAGACTTGGTAGAATAAAATGTATCATCAATACATAGCTTTGTTCCTTCAGGCAACAAAATATAGCTTTTTCGGAGCCTTCAAAGATATATATACTACCAGACATAGTCGGAAGTTGCCTTCTTGCATTACCAAGGAAGAAAACTATTTATTATTTTTGAGTATGGTGTAGGTTGTTGCACTAGCAACAAAATATAAATCTTCAGGATAATGCCAATAAGATATATTCTTAATTGCATAAGATATGACAGTAATTAAAAACATAATTTAAAAGAAATACACATGATTAAATTAACTTTAAACACACTAAAATATAGTTGTTCAAATAGACAAAGATAGTTTATGCCAAGAAATCAGCAACATCCAAATGGGTAATATCCATATTGCCATACTCAAAATTTGTTAGCCTTATCAACATGATTTATTTCAACCATTGACTTTTGCCATTATTTTTAATTGATTCTTGGTAAAGGTCAACCAGGTGTTTTGGGGTACGATAGGTATGAGACCATTGACCCTTACCACCCCAGCGATAATATGGATTTTCAGCATGTCATTATGCCTATTATTTTCCCTCTTGTAGTTCTTATCAATCTTTCCCTACTTCATATGGGAATTTGAACAACCATGATTCTAACTATGGTCACGCCTATGGTTGTAGCTACATTCATGCTCACGTCCATGATCATAAATAGATTCATCTTTTACTACATTCACTTTTGGAAATGGAGTCAAGTTTGTTGGATGGGATTCATGATTTTTCAATAAAAGCTTATTGTTCTGTTCAGCCACAAGGAGACAAGAAATTAATCTAGCATATTTCTTGAAATGTTTTTCACGATATTACTGTTAGAGGAGAAAATT
Organism: Inga leiocalycina; assembly: GCA_963242795.1. Taxonomy (NCBI): domain Eukaryota; kingdom Viridiplantae; phylum Streptophyta; class Magnoliopsida; order Fabales; family Fabaceae; genus Inga; species Inga leiocalycina. The sequence continues at coordinate 38,571,624 of OY725330.1, read as the reverse complement.
AGATGCATTAAATATGGTGAATGCGTTCTTTAACATATCTTCATCAGTAACATTCTCTCTACATAATTTTAATTGAGAAGTAATTCTGAACATGGATGAGTTATACTCACTCACATATTTAAAATCTTGCAAACGCAAATGCATCCAGTCATAATTAGCTTTTGGAAGGGGAATCAACTTATGATGGTCATACCTTTCTTTTAAGTTGTTTCAAAGAACAAGTGGGTCTTTTACGGTCAAATATTCAATTTTTAGACCTTCATGCAAATGGTGGCATACAAAAATCATTGATTGGGTTTTATCTTAATTAGATGCCCAATTCCCTTCTTTAATTGTGTCCTCCAAACCATGGGCATTCAAATTGAATTCCGCATCTAGAATCCAAGATAAATAGTTCTTTATGGTATTGTCAAGAGCTACAAATTCAAATTTTGCAAGCTTTGACATGGTTCAGACTAATTAAAGAAATAATCAGGAATTATTAACATATAAATGATAAAAATGCAATATAATAACACTAATGATAATAACAGGAAATTCGTAAAGATAATAAATAATTCATAAAGTAAAATAGTACAAAAAATTTAAAACATTATGGCTTCAGGTTATTTAGTTCTCATGGCTTCAGGCCAATGATGAGATATTATAATTATATGGCTTTTGGCTATACAATAAGATAGAAGATGAAAAGGTATATGGATTTTGTGTAACCCCCTTACTTTTAACATGATGTGATGACTCATTACATAAATCATTCAGACCATTAAGCTGGGTTTCAATACTGAGGCAACTAAATCTTTTATTAATTGAGCATTTTCTAAAAATTTTATACTTCAAAAGAAAATACTTAATGGTTCATTTCTCAATCGTGACTCTCTAGTTCCTAACTTTAATCATAATTGAGTATCAGAGTTGTTTCTTTGCTTATAAACTTGGGTGTTGCCTATTAACTAAGGGCCCTTATTGATATTGATATCACAGTTGTATGTACTGATACCACTACTCACACATACCACTGATACCACCACTCGAGTATTGATACCATTACCAAGTATGGTTATATCACTATTACATATACTAATATCACTTTCATGTGCATAGTTATCACCAAATTCCTAGGAATACTGATACCACTATTTTGCTCATGTACATTCATATACATACCCAATACATAGAGTATTAAACTACTTAAAACATCTCACATCTTAATAACAACAATACATAGATAACCAACAGAACTTAATTGCTTCATCCACATTCTTTACTCATAGTTGATTACCTTTTTGCTCTTTGAGTTGCTTGCCTTTGCTGCATGTTAGTTATTGTAAAGGGTGAGATTCATAAGAATCTTAGTTGCAACTCAATCAAAAATATAAGATGCAAGTTCATAAAGCATGCCAGACAAGCCATCATATCATCAACACATAACACATTCAGCATTTAGTACATAGCATTAAAATACAAACACGAGACCTACTAGTCCATTACCACAGCACTCTGCTTCTGGCCTTACAGCCCCATTCAAGTTACATATTGAGTCTTACAGCCTTAGGTCCTTGCCCAGTGTAACATCATAATTTCCAAAGCTTTAGATGAGTTCGAACATATAATGACTTCAAACCAGAGACCAATATTCTTTTGTAAGCAATTGTAGTTTAAACTTCAAAACAAGATTCAAACTTTTTCTTGAATAGGTTTTTCAAAACTTTTAAAACAAATCAAGTATGGTCTTGAAGGGTTTGTGACTTTATTACACTCATCAGTTGTAAATTCAATTTATTAATATCAAAGTGTTCTCTGCCAACTTATGTGCAGAAGGTTTCTTAAATAATAGGCTTGTACTGTATGATTAACCATTCCTAGTACATATATCGCGCTTAGGAAAACATGGGTTATAAATTTAACCAATTCAAACATCAATATTTACATAATGGATTAGCGCATACTACTCTTCAACTCTTTATTGCAACTTCTTCTTTTGGCACCCCATTCTACATCCCTCTTCTGTGTTCTTGTGCTTATATGGTTAGTAAGGGGCAGTAAGATTCGAGGGAATTTCAGTAGCAAACTTTGCTAACTATGCATACAAGATACAAGCTTAATGCAAGACATGCTTGCATACATAAATTCATGCTAGCAAAATGACATACTTACATGCTCAATGCTTTACACATTACACCTATAACCATAGCATAAATAAAAACAGAGCTTTAATCATTCATATATGCTCCATACCATTCATCAAAGCAATTAAACATATCAATACATAAGCATACTTATCAAGAACATGAAAGTTAAGAAAGTTTTACTACCTTTTATCTTTGAGTCTTTCTCTTGTTCCCTTTTCTTCCAACCATTATAGCTTCTTGTAAATCCTTCCATTTATTCTTCCTTGGAATCTCATGGTCCTAGGTAAAAGTCATGACAAATGAAAATCCTATATGGCTACATTAGCGTCTAAGACATTACTCTACCCTTGAAGGCCACTATTAATACAATTCACTCCAAGTATCTCAAATTCGCATGATAAGCCTATGCTCTAATTGAGGTGGTTCAAAGTCCTCGGTGTCCCTCTTTAAGTTTGTTTTAAGGGAAACATATTCCTACTGCCAATTACAAGCACACAATTCCAGAAACTTCAATCAATCCTCTTTACCACAAATGTCATTCTAGATTTAATGTCTAACTTCCACAGGACATAACTCCCAATATACTAATCTAAATGCCACATATTATGTATTAAATTAAAGCTTATCATGTGTACTATTATTCAAGAAATTTTTATGGCATTGATCAATCAAAATCAGACCACAAACCACCTAACTCATAGAAAACGCAATTTGGCATCACTTACCTTAAGTTTCAAAGTTTGGGTTTTTAATCCAACCCTTCTAAAATTTTGCTCACAACTTATTCCCACACAATTTCATGTGCAAAATCCATTGGTGACCTTAAATTCATCAAAATAAAACTCTTTCACCATGCCTTGTCCTGGCCAAACAGAACCCTCAAATCAACAACAACCAATTTTGCAATTTCCACCACCAAACTAGTCTAGTACATCATTAGGCATACATGATCATAACAACATTAAATTGTAATTTCTCTTAGTGACAAAAATTTAGGGCAGCCAAGGAAACTTATGAAAGTTCAACAAATCCTCAATGTATTCGGTTCAAATCGATGCTTGGGCTTACCTCTACGCGATACTACAGCCGATTCTTGATGCCAGTAGCACCTCGACCAGCTAGATGGCACCAAACTCTGCTAATTAGAAATCTAAATCCATAGGAATGAAGCTCACACTGAGTAGAAGAAGGTCTATGAAGGCTCTATAAACTAGAAGTGATTCAGGGCCTGAATTGGATTGGGAACTCAAGAACACTAAGTCATTCTCTATCTTTTCTCCTATTTCTTTTTCTCTTTAATTTCTCTAATTTCCTTTGATTTTTTATGTGTTGGCCAAAATTTAATGGAGGTGAAGGATAATGGATTTGTGCCATGCATCAAGTACTTTATTCACTTAATGCCATGTGTCTTGAGATTGAATCTCAAAGTGACAAGTGTCCCTTCAAATTATCCTCCCTATTTCTCTCTCCTATTTGACCATATTTTTGGTTAGGGGAAGATAATCCTAATGATTTATTCTAACTCTTAGGTTTGGTGTTCGAAAATGTCAAGTACTTAACCGAACCAGAGACTAGTGGATTTCCCTGACTATTGTGCTAGGTGGTGACCCTAGAGAAAGCCAACACAAAAGTCAAAAAGTAAAGGTAATTATAAGGGACATGTGTTATCCTCTTGTGGTGCCAACACAAAAAAGTAAGATTTACTTTATGAAGGCCACTAAAATTGTTCCAAGTGTCCCCTTGCTTCTTAAAATGGTGCCACATGCCTATGACTCAGGGAATTACCAAGTGTATACCAGTGTATCTTAGAAACCGTTAGGCACAGACTTGTGGGCCCCGCATGGTGCCAAATATACCCTTAGTGTGCCATCCAAAAATGGCACCTAGGTGGGCCAACATACACATGCACAAGCATATTTTATCTGACGAATCATCCATTGAGCCCTTATATAATCGAGGGAATCATTTTCTAGCCAGATATAGTCCTTGAAAATCATCTTATGCTCTTGAACATTCTTGAGACTCTTGCTAAACCGCCCTTAGTAGTTTGCCATTTAGCTTTATTCTCAAATTTCCCAACCCAAACTTTGGGATATTACACCTAGCTCAAGTCTTATTGCTTAAGGTCATTGCCCCATGCAAACTTATACTCTTAGGTCTTATAGCCAATAGGTCTTACGGCCTAAGGACATGATGATCCAATAGGTCTTACTACCTACCATAAATTCCTGAAGAGAATATAGATGATGGCACAAATATACATGCAAAACACTACATAGTATATATGAGAAAGAGTTACTACTGTTAGCCTTTTCAGTATCTTTCCAACTTCTACCAATCTCTTGCTCGGCTTCGGCAAAGGTCGAATCCTATAAATTAGAATTCATGAATATATGGGTAATTATTTATTCCAGTTCTATTGACATAATCAAGATTATATAATTCTTTGACCCATCCCTCTTATCCTTTACTTAACTTTTGTTGGTTATCTTTAGGATTCTTGTATTATGTCGAATAGGTCTTTAGTCTAAGTCATATTATGTGCTTTCTTCCCTTATGACTTTTGTGTCTAATGCGATCACATTATTCTCTAACTCATACCTCTAATTCTCATGATTTCACTAATCATAATTTACTTCAACTACTGCAAATTCACAGGTTAACCCTAATCTATCAGATTATTTAATCAACTTTGAAAATTCATAACTTAGTCTAGAGAACTCTAAATGGGGTGGCTCTAGTTCCTATGCAAAGATTTCTAAGTGCCTTTACAGAAAAAAATATCATCCACTACCAATTATAAGCACAATAGTCCAAAAATCCTTGATCAACAATATTGCCTTAGGGTTAACTCCATTTCAATACCCTACATTTTAATGAATCATAACTTACAATCTACTAACCCAAATAATGCATATTATACCTTATTTTAAATCTTAGGATGTCTACTATAAACCTATAAAATACCACAGCCATTGGACAAAATTTGTCTACAAAAATGCAACTCTAAGTAAACCAATTCCTTAAAAAGAATTTGGCAGCACTAACCACAAGTAACCTTTTACTCCAAATTTAGGGTTTTTATTCCAATTCATTCAAAATTATAATGATTGGTTATTCCTACATAATTTTTCCTATAGAATCCATTTATAACCTCAAATTTGACAAAATCACATTCCTTCCTTAAGAATATATCATAACCGAAACTTAGGGTCTCCCAGGCAAAAATTATGTTTTCTATTCCAATGCTTCTAGAATCAGTTTCTTGCCTTTATCCCACACAATTTTTCATCCTAAATACATTGGTAACCTCAAAATCAACAAAATGACATTACTTCCCTATTTTCAGGTCTAACCAAAATTTAGAGCATAATAACAACTTTATAAGAACTCAACCAAAACTCAAGATACATACTCAAATCGAAGCTTATGCTTACCCCTACTTAATACTATTGCCCATTCTAGATCGTACCAGTACCTACACCTTAGAGTTAATACAAAAATCCTCTATTCAAAATTCTAAAACTATAGAAATGTAGCCCTCAACAAGTAGACAAGATTCATGAATACTCGATCGACTAGAAATGCGAGTTTGAGGTTGAAATTCTACAAGAATACTTTCTCTCTCTTGGTGTTGTTAAAGATTTCATTTTCTCTTTCCTTTTCCTATTTCTCACTATTTCCTTCTTCTTCTTTTTTCCTTAGACAAATCTTAAAGAACTTGTAAGGTGTTAGATTAAATGGACAAGTGTTTAGGTGTTTAAGTCATAAGGTGCCTAATGCTGGTTCTTGAAAATTATGACCTCTTCTCTCTCTCCCTCTTGACTGACCTAATGCTCCCTCTCTTAGGCCTTTAGCTGACTTAATAGGTTAGGGGAAGAGAGGTCTGGTGATTTCCTCTAACCTATGTGTTTGGTGCTAGGAAATGTTGGACACGTGGCCTAATCGGAGTCAGCAAGTTGTCCCTACTATTTCAACATGTGATGTATGAGGGCTTGTTGGTTCCAACCTCATTGGACCAACAAAAAAGTTAAGTTAGGTATAAAGCAAAAGGGGGGTACATAGCGCTATATCATATGTCAAACCCAAATGCTTAAAGTCACTTTATGAAAAAGCTACTTTAATAAAGTAACTTTTGTAGTGTCTTACTCATAATGGCACCACTTATACATGTGATCTTTAAGAACATGCCAAGTGTTTGTAACAAGCCATCAGATGGCGCCATATATGCCTATGCCTCGGGGGATTGCTAAGTCCATACCAGTATGTCTTGGGAATGCTTGGTGTCTGTGTGGGTATTAAAAAATGGCATGGCACCATGTATGCCTAAGTGCTATAAAAATGGCACTATATGTATGTCTTAAAGAGACACCAAGTATCATCATACACATGTTCACTGGTATATTTATCTGGCTAAATACGTACACAAGGCATTATTGGTTGCTAAATTTCATGATATTACAATTCACCCCTCGTACAATAAATTTTATCCTCAAAATTTGTTATATGCCTTACAGCATACATTCTGGATACCGCCTTTCCCTGTCTTCCTCTTATTCCTAGGATACTTCCTAGGAGATAAGCCTTGCCAGACCACTTTCACGAGTGATATGCTTCTATGGCTAAGCCATCTTTCCTGACAATTAGTAATTTTTTTAGCACAACCTCACATGTAAGATCATTTTGCACACCAATATCCTCATACTCAATATCATATTTAGGGTCTTGCTGATATTTCATCAGTTGTGAGTCATGGAAGACATTAGGTAACCCGCTCAAATTCATAGGTAAAGTTATTGTATATGCCATTGGCCCAATTCTTAACAATATTTTAGAAGGACTAATATATCTAGACTTAGTTTCTTTTATCTGGGTAATTCTATCACCAGATCCATTAAAATGCTTTCTCATTTCCAATCAAGAATCTCAGGATGTTGTAAAAGTCCTGGTCGTCTTTGAAGCTCAACTTTCACCTTTTAATAGTGAGACAATGTGTAATGTACTTGGTTACGTTGTTTGTTTTTCCTGACCGCCTGTACATGTACTCTAAGCTGTAGCACATGTTAAATATTCCTAGAAAAAGGTGTACTTACCCTTACGTGCCTCATCCAGGATTTTCTACCTTAGGTCAACTTTGAATGGATCACATACATTCTCTTCTTATATACTAGTCCTCTTGGAAAAATATCATATTCCAGGATTTCTCCCTATTCAATTCTACTGCTAATGGACCTTACTTATCCATCTTACATCTAAGCTGCTTTAATTTCAGCTCTCAGATCTCTTCTTCTTTACTAGCACTCCAACTAGCAAGTAGCATCGGATTCAACAAGTTCAGATCTTTGAAACTTTGTAACAGTTTCAATTCTTATATCATCATGACCGCCACCTATACAACTTTTTTATTTAAAGCATCAACTATGACATTCTTGAATAAACAAAATTGCTACCAGTTCTAAATCAGGAGTAGGGTAATTCATTTTGTAAGGCTTCAGCTGTTGAGAGGCATACGCCACTACTCAGGGGCATATCCTAATCCTTGATCACTAACATCACAATCACTGTAGACATCTCAGGACACACTATGATATAGGTTAATCAACAATAGTATGAATATCAGCCTCTCCCATAGCTCTCAGATGCTACTTTCACTACTACAAAAAATGATTTTAAGGTCCCTTTTTTGGGCCTTTTAACGTCTAAAAATAAGGGGACATCTATTTGAGCGAGATAGAAAAAAATTATCAATAACGTCCCTAAAATAGGGGATGTCCATAGTCAGGACTTTAGACGTCCCTAGTGTATCTGACTCACTTTAAACTAGGGACGTCTAAAGTGTATCTGACTCACTTTAGACGTCCCTACTTTAAAGTGGGGACGTCTAAAGCTTGGACTTTAGATGTCCCCATAAACATTTTAGACGTCCCAAGTTTGGACTGGGGACGTTTAAAGTTTTTTTTATGGCCTTTTATATATATTACTATCCACATATTTAAACTGCAGAAATCGGATAGAAGAAATATTGCATAAACTAGAATGCAAACAACAGCAGTTCAGCACTATCTAATAAAAATGTTATCCAATAATTTAATAGTATGTACAACAACAACTCTAATTCGCACCTTGGAATATAGAGACTTTTGAATCCCCTTTAACAACTAAGCAATCAAATAAAAAAAGAGATAGGTAGACAACATATGTACAACAACAGTTCAGCCACCACAAAGTGTGTCCAACTCAAACTACTAATTATTTAACTAATATAAATAGAAAACATTACTCTGGTGTACATTAAAGAAGATGTCCAGCCAAAAATTCTCTGATCAAATTAATGTCTTCATATAAGTAGGCATCTTCATTGTCAAAAGTCTGCAAATTTAAAAAATAAGCTTAGATGAAATAATGAATCAAGTGAGTGAATTAATTTGTAATTGAATTACAACACCAAAAATATTATCCTTTGAGAATGAAGGAGCGATTACTTGTTAAAAATCTATCATAATATCATTCTGAATGATGTTAAACATATAAAGTACGATATAGTATCCATATTCCCAGCCTCCAGGTTGTTGAGAACACTATAAATCAAAAGAAAATGGTCAAAATCAATAAAGGCATATCTAAAATGACCATTAATCAAAAGAACTTGATTTGAAACTACATACCTTTGGATACAACCATTTCAGGTCTTTGCCACCTTTATGATCACGGGGGCCACCAAGGATTCGATATGTCTGTGTTGCCTTATCATTAAAATGAAAATCAACAGAAATTAGAACAATTTATTTAAGTCAAGAATCAATAATCAATGAAATATAAACAAAATAACTTACGTGTTGAAGACGTTTTTTGTTTCTTTGTCTGTCCTTTTACGTAAAGAATCAAACCAGTAAACTACATTAAACTGAGGATAGAGAACACACAAACTCCATTGGTAACTATAAAACATATACAGATTAAAATGAAGTAAGATGGCAAGGCAATTATTTATTAAAAATCTAAAATAGACAAAATTAAAATTCAAACCCTTGAATAATCAGTACTAGATAATAATGATAGTTGTTCTCTCCCATTGTGAAACCCACATAGTGAGTCCTTTTTGCACTATATTCTTATCCCTTGTCGTATTTACAGGACACAAGAATCCATATCAATCAACTATTTGCATGTCAGTACATATACAACGAATTGAGCTATACTAGAATTAAAATGATGAATGTATTAGCTAGTGAATATATGAAACCAAAAAACCACTTCACTAAATGTAGGAAAAAATAAGAAATAAAAAACTTACAGGATTGCAAATGTGACCCATCCTACATCAATCTCCTTCAACTTAATGAACTATTTAAGATCTTCTTTATCAACTGCGAAGGGATACTCTAATTCCTGGCCCACAATCCCTGTAGGCATATGCCAATCAATCTGCTTAATGCCTTTATAGATCTACTGCAGTTATGCTGAGAGGGGCCACTTGCCTGCTTCCTGCTCATTCTTTTAGAACATAAGAAAACATAATGTTAGTAAGATGCTAATAGATTTCAAGTAAAAGTGAGGCAGTCCCTACCATTGGAGGTGTTGCCACTGAGCCAATAAGATTTATAGGCCAAAGGATGAAAGATCCTCTCGCTTGAGCTATCGTGGCAACCTCATTATCAAGAATAGGGATTTTTGTACCTTCTTCCCCTTCTCGAACACACGTCACAGTCCCCTACGTAAATGCAGTGGAATTTGCTGATGATAGTGGGTGGTAGCTTGTTTATGAATGAGAGCATCTACAATGGGACGCCGTAGTGGGGCATTCAAATAGAGGATAGAAGGTTCTCCCGGTGCTGGAGTATGAGAAGGGTCGCCAAGTGGTTCCTCCACCAGGTTGTAACTTCCTTTAGTGCTATAGAAGGTCGAGGATGAATGGGTTCTATGCTCGGAAGAAGCCATATGGAATTCAAACATCTTCGTCATATCAGCTCACAGCTCAGGCAATAGCTCAAGACATAGCTTTGGTAACAGCTCTTATCGGAGCTTATCGTGAAGGTTGGCCTCGAGCTATTGTGAGACTTCCTGGTAAATCTTGGCTACAAGCTTCCTACTGGGTTCAACTTGTGACGAATAAGAATGTGAGGCTTGGCCAAAATACTTCACAATATAAACTCCCTCTGCCTCCCTTCTAACATGATCGGGGTGATCTTCCTTGCCAACCGCCGTTGACATGATGTCTATCCTCCACTTAGAGTGAACAAACCTTGACTACTATAATCTTCCAGTTCATTCTACAGCATAAAAGTTATCGTAAGTGAAAATTAAGCACTCCCAATATGAAATAAAACTTTGTACTTATGCTCTAACTAGTTACAATCCTCGAGGCAACCTCAGCAACAGTCAAATTTATGTACTTTCCACCCTTAATCCTCCCTGCATTCCATTTTTTGAGATTAGGAGGAGGTGGCGGGGCCTGGACCACAGAGCTAGGATCTGATGTGGCTACTTCCTTCATTTTCTCCAACTCTTCTACCATCATCTTTCGCTCAAGCTTCTGATAACCACCATGAGATTTGCAATACTGATACTTATTCGCTACTTACCTCTCTGTATTTGCTGCACTTAATGCCTGTAAAAGTAAAACAATGAAAATCGAATCAATAATGTCAACTATATTCGAATTAAAAACTATGATGAAAGAAATTTTACCAAAAAGTTAGGATCTTCTCATGATGCCATAAACAACCTCCAATCCTCTAGAGACAAATATTTATAATGCTGACATGGATCCTGACCCCTCAAGTCCCCTTGAATGTACTTTACTGTAAGCTTTTTCTTGAAATCTTTCCATCATAGATGAACCTCCCTCATCTACTCCTTGTACATCATCGCAGTGTCAGGGACATCATAGGTTTACTGCAAGGTAAAAAATAAGATAATTATATTTGAAGCAATGGGATTAAAGCTATAAATACAGATGTATCAAAACTTATATACCAAAAGTTGTTGCCAAATCATGTCTTTCATTTTAGGCGGAACCAACTTCCAATTGTCATAAATAATGAGAACTTTGCTTCATCCCAAATAACCTAAATAGCTATGAAATGGCCTTCCTCTAGACCAATTGGTTGCATATTGTCATCAAAGTCAATATGCAGCCTCTCCTGTTGATGTTGATGATGTGCAACTAATGCTCCCATTTTTGTGCTGCATCTAATCCTTCTTCTCGCAACGAGTTCAGGCCATCCATTTCATTATCCCTATCACTTTTTGAATCAAAATCCATTTTCCTATAAGCACAAAAATAAAAATCATTATCAGATAGGTACATAAATTGCAAAAAAAATAACGTACTCTTAGCAGTAGTAAAATAAAAAACACACAGTTATATTTTATAAGTTAAGCTTTTACTCTATATTGTTTCCCATATTCCTTCACTATGATCATTTCTTACAGCATATTCTTCATCATCTACCAATTCCACTTCACTTGTTGTAGGTGGATTAATTGTGAAAGGTGGTGTGTGTCAAGGTTGAAGGTCGGATAACTATGCTTTTGATTTTTACTTTAAAGTACAATGGAAATTTTTTTATTTAAAGGATATGTGACATAAAACACTTGTTTTGCCTGGCTTGCTAGAATTAAGGACTCATCCCTATAACCTACTCTTTCAAGATCAACTGAGACAGATCTAAATTGTTGATCTATTACCACAACATTATTGCTAAGCTACTTATAGTTGAATAAAGCAACTTTGAACTTGTTGTAAGTAATTTCCCATATTTCTTCTATCACTCCATAATAGGACTTGGATGCTAATATTGGGTTTTGGTCTTTCAAATTGGAAAAGTGCATGGCTTCAGCTTCTCCATCACCCCACTATTTTGCATGGTACTTCTGTCATCTTAGTCATTTGTGTAGAAAGAATACCCGTTTATATCATAACCAGTCCAAGTAATGATCTGAAACGAAGGCCCCCAAGCTAGACACTCTATTGTCTCAGACATACAGGCTCATGTAAAACCTTATCCTAAAACCACTTTATGAATGTCTTGTTTTGCTTAATAGCAATTTGCATGTCATTCTTTCTTGGATTCATATTCTTCAATCTCTTTTTGTGTTCATCTATGTATGGTTGAACTTCTGCCATGTTATTTAGGATATACAAGTGTGCTTGCAACACCTCTACATGAGGCATAGTCTTTACTTTCAGTCCTCATGTTCCCTTGCTTCTCCCCTCTTCATGCCGAGATTGTTCTTTCTTCCTTGATAGATAATTGCTGCAGAAGTCCATAGCCTCTTCAACTACATATCTTTTAACTATTGAGGCTTCTAGTCGATAGGGATTTTTAGAATACCCTTTTAAGATCTTCATGTATCGCTCGAAAGGCTACATCCACCTCAGGTAAACTGGACCGCTGAGCCTTACCTCCCTTACCAAATGAACTATCAAATTCACCATTATATCAAAATCTGAAGGAGGAAAGTGCATCTCTCATATGGACAATATAATATAACCCTCAGCTTCCAGTTCATCCAACTTTTCAATGTCAATGACTTTGTTATAGATAGCATTAAAGAAAACACACAATCTTGTTATAGTGGTTCGAACTTCATCTTTCATAATGCCTCTAATAGCTACTGGTAATAGTTGTTGCATCAACACTTGAAAATCATGGGACTTCATTCCCACTAACTTCAAATCATCCATTGACATAAAGCTTTTTACATTCAAAGAATACCATTATGGAACCTTAATTTCATGCAAACACCCACACAAACTTCTTTTATCTGCTTTTAAAAGTATATGCGCTACTATCTCCTTGTATGCCCTCTTACCATCATCTCTTAGTTATGGATGCAACCATTTTCTTATTCCCATATCAACAAGGTCTAGTCTCACGCTAATCCCATCTTTAGTCTTCCCTGGTATGTGTAAAAATGTACTGACAAGGCTATCACAATCATTTTTCTCCACATGCATCACATCAATATAGTGTCTTACATCTAGAGTACACCAATATGGAAGATCAAAGAAAATTGATCTCTTCTTCCATATGTTCTTCTCACCTGCAGTCTTCTGATTCTTACCGAATAAGACATTGATATGTTCGACCCGATTGTAAACTTCCTCTCTGGTTAATGCCTTTGGAGCCATTCCATGCTCTGAAAAGCCGTTAAAATGCTTTCTTAACCTACGATACGGGTGGAACATATGAAAGAACCTCCTGTGACCAAGGTACACCATTTTTCTTCCATCCTTAAGTTGGTATAAGTGAGTGTCTGCTTCACAGATCAGACATGCTTTCTGCCCCTTCACATTGTACCCTGACAAATTTCTGTATGTAGAGAAGTCATTTATCGTGGTGAAAATCATTACACGTAGCTTGAAGGACTCCTTCTTATATGCATCAAACACATCTATACCTTCCTCCCACAAATTCTTCAAGTCTTCAACCAAAGGCGCCAAGGAGACATTGATATCGTTCCCTGGCTGTTTTGGTCCAAAAATTATCATAGAAAGCATCACATACTTGCATTTCATACAAAGATAGGGAGGTAAGTTGTATATTTCTAGGAATACTGGCCACGTACTATGTGTGCTATTAAGAGTTCCATACGGATTGATGCCATCCATACAAAGCCTAAGCTGAAGGTTTTTTGGCTAGCTGCCAAATTTAGGGAACATTTCATCTATTTTCTTCCATTGTGGAGAGTCAGCCGGGTTCCGAAGATATTTTCTATCAGATATTCTCTCATCTGAATGCCATCTCAACTTATCGTTTTTTGTACTCCCAAACAAAGCTTAAAACACAGTATTATTAAAAGATACTATAAAACCTTTAAAGGTTGCCTTTTAGTAGTTGTCCCTCACCAGAACCACCATCTTTCTTCACTTTGTATCATGCAGTTTGACACTTAGGGCACTCACTCAGACCTTCATACTCCTTCTATACATACGTAGTATTAAGGCAAGCGTGTATCTTTTTATACTCTATACCCATAGTCAATAGGATTTTCTTGGCCTCATACATATAATTTGGAAGTACATTATCATCTGGAAACATATCTCACAATAGTTCAAGCAGTAATGTGAAACTACTATCAGTCCACCCACAAGTTGCTTTTAAGTTAACCAAATGTAATGTTCCTATTAGCCGTGTGTACTTACTCCCATGGTACAACAGTCTCTCTGCATCACTCCACAGGCTATCATATTAATGGGATTGAGCAAAGGATTCTACCTCAACATCGTGAATCATTCCCTTCATTCTATTTTCATCTATGACATCCACAGCTTCCTTCTTGTGTGACAGACAATCAGTTACTTCCTCACTATGCCATATTCACCTTGTGTATCGAAGATTTATTCCATCGCAAAGTAGGTAATCCCTTATAACTTCAACATCCCATCTTCTCTCATTTAAACAATTGACACAAGGACAAAAATACTTCCCACTTTTTCCTGGAGCGTTTCTTCTAGCAAATTCAATAAACTCTTCAACCATTTTCTCATATTCTTCACTTTTTATCAAAGCATTCATCCAACTCTGATCCATTTTATTACCACCTATGCCATTCCCATTAAAACTCAAGTTTAGAATAATTATCAACACTGGGATTGCTTTTTACTATTTTGTTTTTCAAAATTTTGGTAGCATTTCCCCTTAAATGTGAGATATCCCAAAATCAAAATAACAAACCATCTTAGCTTAATTTAAACGAAACTAAACTAATTAAGGAAGTTCATATTCAGGACAATGTCAGTACCTTAAATCCAACAAATTCATTAAACCAATGAAACTTTGAAGTCAAATTAAATACATGCTTTTTGTTTGAAACTAAATAGAAAAAAATTAAACAAATAAAAACTTCAATTTGTAATTATGTTTATGTCTTCTAAAAAATCACTATAGCCTCTAGACATGAAAAAGCTTATACCACTAACTTATCAAAAGAGGAAAAATATGTTAATTGGTATATACAATAAAGAAGTCAATTTTGTCAATTTATGTTTATTTTCTCATGAAGTCAAATTTTTATCAATACGAGGGAATAACCCCTAGCCTCTAATTTTCCTAAAAAGAACACCACCATGGTATAAATGCCCTCTTTAACTTCTATATATTATATTGGTATAAATGCCATCCTTAATTTCCCTAAAATATTTTTCTTCATCAATGACTCTTAGTATTTTGAGTCTCACATCGGAGAGCTTTACATGAAAATGAAATTTAAGAGTTCAAGGGGTTCTTCTACTCATTAGACTAGTATTTTTAGACGTTTGAGCTTTTCTTTTTAGACTTGGGTTTGTAACACCTTGCTTCTCTTTTCATGTTTCTATAAAGTAGTTTAAGCCTTTATACACAACTTCAAACGTCTTGCAGGATAAAGCACATCGGATTACCAATCATAGTAATAATAATAAAAATACATGTTAACAAGCTCAATTATATCGTAACTCGTCAATAAATCAAAAGAAATACTAAATTAAGTTTGACATAGTTCAAAATATTCTCATACCTGAGAACTAGCACTACCTTCAAATCCTATGTGTGGATCAGAATTAGGAATTGTTTGGTTTAAATAGTCTCTTTTGCGATTGTTGGGAGGAAATTAGCTGCCTGTCTCACATCATCTACAAAATTATCATGTACATGAAAATATCAAGGGTATAGGATGGTAATAGGCAACAATTTCCTTATAACAAGCACAATTTAAATATGATAAAATGGTAGAGAAAGCCAAAAGGAAAAATATAAAAATGTCAATAATTAATGACATAACATACTCAACATAGAGAGTACTCAAGTCAACTTCAAAACTTAATATAATTTTGTGAATCCATACTCTAGAAATAATTTTTGATGCATAAATTGAAGCTAAATTGCACACATTACCTTCATTTAAACAAGTTCACTGAAATTCATAACAAAAAATTATTTCAACAATGTAGTGATATAGAACTAAAGTAAAATTCATACTCACAAGAAAATAAAACAAAAGGAACAATTACTTTCGTCATAACAAGATAATTAATTGGCGAATGGGAGTTGAAACCAAAGTAATATAAAAAAGTAAATTCATACTTACACCTTGGGATTGTTGTTCTCAACTATTTAACAATATTGCCAATATTTCAATAATAGGATTTGGTTGATTAGAGTTCTAACCAAAGCAACAAAAAAAGTTATGAAAGCTCAAAATTCCTTCAAAGTTCAAGCACTTGGGGACTTAATTATCTATCCCATGGTTATTGTTGGATCAAGTAAGCAAAATAGTTGAGGTAGTCATTGATTGACCAAGACAATTGACTTTAAAGCAAAATCCATTTATATGAAATTAAAAAAAATAGAACCAAAATTCTTAATCATGATTGCTCTGTTTAGCAAATTATATACTCTTATATTAATTGACCATGAAAATGCTTCAAAGACAAGCAGTTGAGCTAGCATGTTAAAGGAAGAATTCTCACATAATTCCTATTCCCCTTTTCATATCACATATTTCCAACCATTTTTTATTGTGGCTTTGAATCATTTCAATATCCCTATAGAATAAAAAAAATCAAAAGTTGATTCTTGGGCTATGATTCACTGGGTAATAACACTTGAATGTTTGACCAAATTTGTAGGTTTGTAACTACATCTAGAACCTCAACATCAATTGGGTCGGATATCAATCTTCCTTACTCATACCCAACATGTATGCTCTAAATCATAATTTATAGCTTATACTCTAACCTTTAAATTATTCAAGTAATATTTTCATAGTATCAGAATTGATCACAAGGTTCTAACTTCAATTTCAATATCAAAAGACTATTCACACAATCATCATTTAACCATGGTTAGAACCCCTTTAGGACCATAATCCTATAAGAAACAATAGTGCATCCTCAAACAAGAGTTTCCACTTTAGTTTGATCTCAAAATTAATTTATAATACCATAGGATCATACCCCAAGGATTTCCATATAGCACAGTATATCACCTTTAAGCACAAATCATTTAACTGAGATAATTATTTAGCATGGACAAACCTCAAATCAATCATAAGTCCTCAAGGTTCCATAACCTTATCAAATGAACCTTTCAGGGCAATTCTTACTACAATAGAAACGTTTCAGGTTAAAGGTCAATGCTCAAGTCATCATCTCTATGCTTCTAAATACTACTATCACCTCAACACAACCATAACTCTATATAAGAGTATCAATAGTATAAGCTATAAGTAAATTCCTACTTCATCTCTTTAATTCAATCCTTAACTTAGTAATTTGGAGCTTATTCAATATATTGCCTATACCTTTCCAACTACAGGGTTTAAATTCTACAAACCTTAAACATCATACCTTTATGCACTTTAACCTCCAATCAAAGGTTTCAAATTTCTAAGTCACTATTCTTCCCAAGAGATCATCCATCCCAGTACTATTGTCACCCAAGCACACTTAACTATAGAGTTCTGATAGGATTGATGCATTAATACTGGTATGATTAAACCTAATAAAGTCATAATATACTAAAAACGGCTTTTTCTACCTTGTCATTACAAAATAGGTTTATAGTGGTACAACCTTCACTACAAATGGTCTATTACATATGTACTCATGTGCTGAACAAAGACAAGGAAATCAAAGGGACCCTGCTCTACTATCTCATTTTTCTCTTTGGTCCCAAAGGCAGTATTTGGGAAGAAGTATAGTATGGTGAGAATCCATACATCATCAAGCATCAGCAATTTGGATACATCTCTATCCCAGTATAGAATATCTACCTCTATTAGAGATGCCAAGTACTAATGTTACAGGGAGATATAAGTAGTACTAGCTTCATGAAATAGCTCCCTTATATATTCTGTAACCCCCTTACTCTTAACATGTTCTAATAAGTTCTTACTCAATATGTATACGGACCACTAACCTGGTTTCAATTACATCTTTAATTGATTACATTTCCCTAAAATATGTTAAACTTTCCAAAGCAATTACTTAGTGGTTCCTAACTTGATCATGACCAATTAGTTCTTAAATTTATGTTATAATTAGTACCAAAGTTACTTTTCTATTTGAATGTCTCTTATTAGCTAATATGCCCTTATCGATACTGATATCATAGTTGTATGTTACGTACTTATACCATTACTCACCAATACTACCACTTGTGTATTAATACCATTACCAAGTGTACTGATATCACTACCATGTGCACTGATATCACTAAATTCCTAGGTGTACTGATACCACTATTGTGCTCATATACATTCATATACGTACCCAATATATAGAGTACTAAACTACTAAACATCTCATGTCATAGTAAATATAATATATAGATAACCAATAGAATTTAATCCCTTTATTTATATCTTGTACATTCATATACATGCATTTTCTCAGTAGCAGCTCAATCAATCATAGAAAATGCATGTTTACAAAGCTTGCTAAACAAACTATCATGTTATGAGTAAATAGCACAATAGCATTTAGGAAACAATATGTAGCATAATCACAAACACTGGACCCTTGGTCCTATGCCAAAGTCTTTGCCATACAGGTCTTACAGCTTAGGCCCTCTGCCTCATACAAGATGCATATCCAGACTTACTGCCATCATGATCTTACAGCCCATGGTCACTACCCCATGCAAAGTTGTACACTAGGTCTTATAGCCTTAAGCGTCTGCCAGTCATCATTTGAATGCATATGCTATCCTATGCACACACTGATCCAATAGGTCTTAGGGCCTCTGGACATGCTAGTCCCACAAAAACTCCGTATATTCATGAAACAAATATATGTGATCATAAAAATATACATGCAGAATAATACATAGTGTATATGAGATAGAGTTACTACCTGGTCACCTTTCTTAGTCCTTAACCTTTAATAACGGATCTCTTCTCTGGCTTGGGCAAACGTTGAATCCTATAATTTAGAATTCAAGAGTAGATGAGTCACTACTTATTCCAATTCTATTGACATAATAGAGATTTTGTCATTCTTGACCCATCCCAATTCTTATCCTTAACTTTTATGGTTATCTTTAACATTTCTCTTTGTGCTGTGTCTCATGCATATTTAGTCTAAGACATCCTTATGACTTAGGCAGTCATTGTTGTCACATTATTCTCTAACTCATGCTACAAGTCCTCACATTCTCATTAATCATAATACCCATCAAAATCTAAAAATTCAAACATCTTTCTTAATTTGCCAGATTTCACAGATCAACCTTGAAAATTCATAACTTCATATAGGAAACTCCAAATGAGGTGATTCAAATTCCTATGTGAAGCTCTTTAAGTCCTTTATATAGGAAAAATATCACTCAGTGTCAATTAGAGACATAAAAGTCCAAGAATCCATGACTAACCTGACTGCCACAAGATTCATTCCAGATTTAATACCGAAACATAAACAAATCTTAACTTACAAACTATTAACCTAAATAATGCATTCTATACCTCTTTTTAAAGCTTAGGATGTCTCATAATAACCTATAAAATTTCATAATTATTGGATAATTTTTGGAAACCAAAATTCACACCTTAAGCAATCTAACTCCCTAGAATCAAATTTGGCAGCACTAATCCTTAACAATTATTTGATTCCAAATTTAGGGTTTTTACTTCAGTCTATCCAAAATTATAATCACAAATTATTCCTACATAATTTTGCATGTAGAATCCATTAAAAACCTCAAATTTGACAAAATCCAATTCCTTCCCTAAGAATCTGCCATAACCAAAAGTTAGGGTTTCTAGGACAAATTTTTGTTTTCGATTCTGATGCTTCTGAAATCATTCTATTCCTTTATCCCACACAATTTTTCATTATAAATACATTAGAATCTCAATGTCATCAAAATGTCATTCCTTCCTATTGTCACATTCTAGCCAAAAATCACCATAAGTACTAACAAAGTGATTTTGACAAATTTCAACCACAAGACTTGTTAAACTTTCTTTCTGTTATGCTTAAGCCCTAATTAACCACATATTCATATTCATAAGATTAATCAAACACTAGGATTGCCTCTTGACTAAAAGTTATGGCAGCACAATAACTTCATCACATCTTAAGACTTTAAGTTCAAATGGAAGCTTATGCTTACCTCTTCCCTCTTTCTTGATTCTCTTGACTTCAACACAACTTAGACTGCACCAAAATCCTCTTTTCAAGAATCTAAAACCATAGAAATATTGCTTACGTTGAGAGGAACAATTTTGGTGAAGACTCCAAGAGGCAAAAATGTGAATTCGGGGGTAAAAATTCCCAGGAGCACTTTGTCTCGCTTGTGTTCTTTCTAAGTTCGTGCACCTTCTCTCTTCTTTTTCTCTCTCTCTATTTTCTTTTATTTTCCCCCTTATGTTTTCTCGTTGGATGGATTTAAAGTCTTAAGAGGTGTTAGGGTTTTAATTGGACAAGTGTTTAAGTGTATAGGGTGCCTGGTGCTCTTTTCCTTTGACTTGACCGACCTAATCACCAGGAAATTCATCAGGCTTGCCTGAAGGGTTTCAGGAGAATGACCATGTGTTAAGGTGTAATTATTCACTTTTCTTCTCTTACTTGGTGAACTTTCTTGTCAAAGGAAGGAAGTTCGATGATTTTTTCCAACTTCTGTGCAGTGTTAGGGAAAGTTAGACATATGCTTGGATTGAAGATCATTGAGTCATCTTGGCTATTCAAACATGTGATACATATAGGCTACATGACACCTTGTTACTAGGCTAACCCAAAAGTAAAAGTCACTTTATTAAAAATATACTTTAATAAAGATGCTTTAATAAAGTAACTTTTGAGGTGTTTTACTCATAGTGGCGTCATATGTGCATGTGATCTTAAAGAACATGCCATGTTTGTACCAAGCCATTAAATGGCACCACATATGCCTATGCCTCAAGGGATTGCCAAGTGCATATCAGTGTGTCTTAGAAAAAATTAGGTATTCGTGTAGTTTAAATGGCACCACACACCTATGTCTTTTCCAAAAAAAGCAAGGCGTATGTGTTTGCCCTAAAAATGCCATGTGCACAATTACATCAGCATATTTTATCCGACTATGTAGTCACAGGTTTCATAAGGGAGCTAGGTGGCATTTTCCTATAGTTCCAACCATAAAGGAAAGTTAGTTAAAAGTATACTAATCCAAGATCATGACACATATGTTTGGATGTGGCATGAAATGGCACCTCGTATCTTGAAAAATGCCAAGTGTCTGTGTATGTGTACGGGGATGGCACCATGTGTGTCTAAGGGCCATAAAGATGGAACCAAGTGTGTATAGGCACTGATATATTTCATCCAACTACGTACACACACACAATTTGTAACACTTTGTTTCAATAATCGATCTAATGGGTTTTATGTAGCGAATGAAGTAAATACTTTTGCAAAAATTTTTCTATTTCTAACCTAAAGACGTGATTTAAACCTGTAGTTGAGTGGGTTTTTCTGAAAGTTTCAAAATTGTTTGGAAGCTTTATTTAGGGTTCACAACTTTATTATTACTCATCGATTCTTATCTTTATTTAATTCAAATAGAGTGATTCTTTGCTCATTTATTTAGCCTATTGAAATTTAGGCAAAATCTGATAACTCTCAATTACTTTTCCTATTCTTGTATACATATCCTACAACACTACTCAACTTAACATGTTTATACAAGTATTCACATATAGTGATAATTTACACTTAACCAATTATCATATCTTGATCTTGAATTCACCATTGCATTTTCCTCTTGTACTCAATGTACCTATATGGTTGGGAGGGAGGGTGAGATTCTGGAGAATCTTAGTAGCAAACAGTACCACTATGCATGCAAGATATATCCTTAATGCATGACATGTTTGCCTTACCTAAATGCATACTAACATAATAACATTTCTATGCACTCAATGCTTCATATTGCATACTTATAGCCATAGTATAAATAGAAATCAATGCACAAGCATACATATCAAATACATGTAGGTAAGGTAAGTTTACTACCTTTGTCTTTATGACTTCTTCTCGTTCCCTTTCTTCTAACCATTGGGGTTGTTTCTATTACCTCTTCTTTGTCACCTCATAGCACTAAACACATAACCACATGACTTGTTAGAGCCATGAAAGTGAGACATATCTTCAATTCTCACAATTCCTTTCAAAAGCTACAAATTCACTGGTCAACTTTAATCTACCAGCTTCCTTTGACCAACTTTGGAAATTTATAACTTTGTCTAGGAATCTCTACTTGGGTAGTTCAAAGTCCTATATGACCTTCTTTAAGTGTATTTTAGAGGTAAAATACTTCCTTCTTCCAAATAAACCCACACAGTTCCAGAATCAATAATCAATTCTCACTATCAATTCTCAGCAAGAAACAGAACACAGTGTCATTATCTTCTACTAAAGCTGAATATATAGCTGTAGCAAGTTGTTCTCAAGTACTATGGTTGAAGCAACAACTTCAGGATTTGGGGATAAACTTGAAGGAGATTCTAATTTATTGTGACAAACTAGCACCATTAGCTTGGACAAGAATCCTATGCAACATTCAAGGACCAAACATATAGATATCCAACATCATTTCATTCTAGATTATGTGTAAAAGAAGGATGTCAAAGTAGAATTCATACCAATACATCTTCAACTTGCTGATATATTTACAAAGCCGATAGCTAAAGATCAATTTTTAAATATTCAAAGAGAATTGGGAATGGTTAATCATAATGAGTTGTAAGTTTTTCTTGTTAATTATTATGTTTAATGAGTTTTGGTGATAACCATATTGACTTAGGCATCAGAGTATGTAGAAGTTGTTTTTGCAGGTCTGTTACTCAAGCACTAGAAGTGTCACTCAAGTGCTAAGTTCATTCTTACTCGAGTCAGTCAACAATGCTTGAGTACAGAACTATAGCATATACTTTACTTCAGGCTATGTAAAACAGGGATTAACAGAGTATGTAAGAACTCTTGAAACTCACTCAAGTATGCCAAGAGTGTCAGGTATCACTTGAGTGAGGGAAGAACTTCACTCGAGCATGGTATAAATCCACCTGAAGTGAAGCAAGAGAACTCGAGCAAAAGAGAAAGAGTTATACAAATACTTATTCAAAGTATGGTTACTCAAATGATCTTGGAGGATTTGAGTACAAAGATGAAAAATATAACAAGATACATTTGAATCATGTATGCTTTTACATGCTTTCTCATATTTGTTTGAGTATCACTCAAGCATGAAATTGTCTTACTCGAGTACTGTATGAACAACACTCGAGCACTAGGGTTGTCACTCGAGTGTTGGCACTTATATAAGTTATGCAATAGCTCAGACCATCACACTTCCTCTTCTTACTCGAAGTGTTGCATCACCCGAAGGGCGTATCTCTTCACCTTCGACTATTACCAATTGATTAAGCAACTCAGATTGCTTTAAATTTCTGTTACAACTCTTCAATAATCTTCATAAGGTCAGATTTATCATTTTAGCTTCTCATTTCATGCCCTAACCGAAGAGATTTTCTAAAAATATTTCTTTAAGTCCTTATCAAATATGTGATTCCCATTTTGTTTCTAAATGGCTAGAACTAAGATTCTTATTGTTTCCCAAACATCCCATTTACCTTCACCTACTCATTCTATCGCTAGTGCTTCAAAGACTTTGGTGGCCACACCTTCATCTCCTACACCTTCTCTGTCTTCTACTCCAACACCTCTTCCTAAACCCAAAACAAAAAAGAGAACTCCAACTAAGAAACCTCATCCTAAGCCTCAAATGGCTAAGAAGGATCAACCTCCACAAAAGAAACCAAAGGGAGTCGTTTCTAAAGAACCAATTGTCACTCAGTCTCAATCTAAAGAAGTTAAAGGAAGAGGAAAGAAGAAGGACACCGAGCAACCACAAAAATCTTCTTCCTCCGATGACTCTTTCAATATGCAACTCTAGGAAGCAATGGAGAAGTCAAAGCTTGATGCATTGGTCTACAAAATTTCCTCCCAAGCCGTAGCCTAAAGTTCATATCATGTTGGCTAGTCTAATGCAGCTGCTTTAGGGGTTCCTTCTACTTCACAGGTTCTAGAGGAAGAACAAGTCACAAATCCTCCTGAAGACTTCAATGTTAAGGAACTAAAGGCATTGAAACAGAAGGTATGATTCTGAGTTTACACATAGACATTTCTATCCCATAGTTTATATGGACTTAGATTATCTGATGAAAAGCTGTGGTTTGGATTTTCATCCTTTTCTTGGATTTTATGATCCCTATTGAGTGTTCATATCCCTTTTCACCCTCTGTTGTGAGAACCTTTTATTGTAACATGGAAACTCATAACATACACTCTAGGGCCGGAGAGTTGATAGAGTAAGCAATATTTACCACTATTAGAGATCAATTTATTATGATATATGCTACTATCATTAATGACATTCTTGGCTATATTGCACCACCTTCTGATCCACCCATACTTTCAGCCAATAAAGCCTTCTGGCTTTTAAGACTAAATGACCCAATAGGCCCTCTTAACTTTAAGCCTATTGACATGCCTGATTATATTCATGCCCTTCATTACATATACTCTTGTAGTATTGTTAACAAATCCAAGAATTATACCTATTTTGCTCAAAGAGATTACTATTTACTGCCTCCTTCCTAGCCGGTCAATAAAGAAATGTGGGGGAGCTTATTTTTAGTGAGATGAGAAGATTTTAATTTTCTTCATCAAGATCTGCCACAATGCCACATCCTCAACTTATGTCTCTAATTCTCAAGAAAAACAAAGTGTAGTATTTGGATGGAATTAAGAGGGTAACAATTTCGAGGTTTGGCAAGACTCAATTGACACATATGAGTATCAATCTTCCAGTGAGTCGAACCAGGGCTACATTCAGAGATAAGCCACTCCATCGAGAGGTGATGAGGCTCAATCTTCTGCTCAAGGTTCAATTCCACCTCTATCTTTCCTAAATGCATCACTATTAACCCATCTGGCCGAAGTGATCAATCAAGTTGTGACTAGTCTGAAAAAGGAATTGATGAGTGAATATGAGAAATTGGTGAACACGATGGAGTTACAAGTCTCAAAGTTGGTAGACAAGGAAAATTCCAACTTTCACTTGATGTTCAAGACTCAAGAAGATATGTCAAGAAGAATCACTGATATGGAAATCTTCTTGAACACTTATTTTTTGACTATTTCTCCTGAGGTGCCACCTGAGTCTACTCCTGCCATGACTTCAGCTCCTCAAACACAGACTCATGTTCTCTTCATAGACATGGATTCCAATGTTGATGTCACTTATGATCGGTAACCTTCACCACCACTTGCAGCCTCTATTCCTCAGCCATCATCTCCATTTTTTAAGCTTGAGCCAACTGAACCTTCCATTGCCATGGTGCTCTTTACCCCACCATCTGATATCACTTTTCCTCAGCCCCTTTTCAGATGCTGACAAAATAGGGGAGAAGGATTTGTGATGGTTTCTGAGCTAATATGGTCTGATATGAGGAATATTGGGTAGTTATTATGTATTGGGGTAAGATTATTGTTATTTTTTGGTTTATTTTTGCTGACATGGTTGTATATGGGATTTTATGGGTAGATGTTGATTCAAGCTTAATATTGTACTTTACAAGTTCACTAATGATCATTTTCAAGTTTGCTAAGTTTTTTGTTTAGATTTAATGATTTCTGTGCAAAGATAATGGTATTATGACTTATCTTGGCTTTAAGTGTCCATTAGAAGTATTGCAGGAAATATATGATATTAAGTGCAACAAATCTTAAAATGAGTCTAAACTTTGGTGAAATATGCATTTTGAAATGTTGAAAATGTTTTCAAAATTTTCACTTTAATCAAGTTTTTAAAACTCATCACAAAGGTTTTGTCATCATCAAAAAAGGGGAGACTGTTAGATTCCAAGTTTTAATGATAACAAAAGATCATTGTATGTTGTGGTAAGAAATTCATACTTTACAATGGTTAAAAATATTACCAAATGTTTTTCATAAAGTTTAGAAGTGTTTGCTGTCAGTTTTACTAATGCCCTCGAGTAATGGAGATAGCACTCTAGCATGGAGTTATTTTACACACGAGCAAATGCAAGTGTTGGACAAAAAGTGTTTTACAAAGTCAAAAATCATTTTCTCACTCGAGCATAGAACCTCTACTCGAGTGATAGCCTTGAGTGCACCTGAGTCCTTGTAAGTGTGGCACAACAAATGCTTACCTGAGAGCAAGATAACCAGAGAAAGTAATATACACTTGAGTCCACGCGAGTGAGGAATAACAAGTGTTCGTTAGAGAATCACTAAGTGCATGAAGGAGAAAGTATGCTCGAGTGAATGAATCTACTCCCTAGTGATACCTCAGCACCCACAAGTTAGAAATCTAACTCTCTCCATTCTGATGCAAGCTCTGAAGACAAAGAGTATCTTATAGAAGAATATTAAGTTCACTCGAGTGATAGTAAGTATGCTCAAGTGAGGACCCACATCACCTGCAAGTCCAAAATCATACTCTTGATAAAGTGGGATATGAGTGTTGTCCAGAGACATAGCTCATAGTATAAAATGAAGGTGTACTCAAGTGAGGTCCCACATCACTCGCAAGTTTGAAAATGCACTCTCTCTAAACAACATTGAAGTACAAGTATAAAACTGAAGCAAGAGAAAATATGGTATTGCACTCGAGTGAGCCCTCTCTATACTCGAGTGATACTCTGCCAGAAGCCAAAATGCACCAGTCTTACAGCGTTCAATTCAAATATGGTTTAATGTTATTCATTCATTCTATTTCTACTTATTATTATTATATAACATCATTTAACTTATATTACAAGTGTGATACATGAGTTTGAATGTTTGAATTAGAAAAGCACAGAGGAAGTCAAATAATGGCAGACAACATCATTACGACTAACCAAGCATGTACCTACCGCGTTCAAAAATTTCAAACATACGCATGCCGTTCCACAGTAAAATGCTATGCTCCATAATGATTATTATTCAATGGGCAAAATCAACTGGCTATAAATACAGAGCATCAGAAACCATCGCTATATACCAAGAACAAGAACTCACACAAGCAAATTCATGAGTCTCTATTATTCATATTTTCTCTATGTTTATATCGTTCTTAATTATTTATCATATTTTCTCTGTAAGAGAGTTTGTATACACTTTAAATTCTATTTTCATTTAATCTCAAGGTACTGGGACCTTGAGACAGTAGATATCCTTACGAGAGAAGCAGTTGAGAGAATTCCTAGTAGGACTTTCAGCTCATAAGACTTACAAGATACAAGAAGTAAAGAACATTGCTTCTCGTAAGACTTACAGTGGTATAAGCAGGAGAGAACGTTGCTGCTCATAAGACTTGTATACGTAAGCAAGAGAGAAAGGTCATAGGTTTGTTTTTCTGCACATAAGACTTGTTATAAGGGGGAGAGAAATTTCTGAGTGTTAGAATATTTCTACTGGTAGTCCATTCAAGGATGATTGTTATTTTGCGGCATTTTGAGAGCCCATTGAATCTTGGAAGCATAGTGAAAATCTTAGTAGGTCTTGATCTTTGAGGACTGGACATGGTTTTTGGGCCGAACCAATATAACTCTCTATGTACTAATCTTCTCAACTCTACTTTATCTACAACTATAGGTGAGAACATCCTTCCAGACTATGGAGAAGGATCTGGTAAATGGCAACAATAGGTGAGAACATCCTTCCAGACTGAGCTTCAATCACTAGACCTCTTGGTTTTGCTGAGAACATTTTTCGTTCTGGACAGCTAAATTCAGAGTGTTCGTGATGGCTAATGAATACGATCTATGGAATGTGATACAAGACGGTGACTATATTCCAATGAAGAAAATTGAAGATAGAGTCATGAGAAAGAGTTTGGAGGAGTTTGACGAAGATGATAAGAGGTTAGTAACATTAAATAGTAAAGCTATTTTAATGATACAAAGTTCCCTCAATCAAAAGGAATATTTCTGAATCTGCACTCTACCAACAGCCAAAGATATATTGGATGCTCCTGAGATCGCTCACGAAGGCACATCCAGAATAAAAGAAATAAAGTCAATACTCTAATTATAGAGTATGATCTATATCGTATGAAACCTAGAGAAAGAATCTCAGAATTTGAACTCAAATATACTCATCTTGTTAATCAACTATCTGTACTTGGGAAATCATTTGACCAAAATTCCAAGGTAAGAAAGATTCTTAATATTCTTACGAAAGAATGGGAAGCAAAGGTAACAACTATTAAAGAAGCTAAAGGAGAATCAATGAGATCCGTAGTGGCTCTCTTTGGTAGCCTTTCTAAGTATGAAGGGAAATTGAGATTCAAGAAGGAACTAGAAGAGTTTGATGATAAAAAGTAAATAGGAGTTGCATTTAAAGCTATCAAGGAAGAAGAGTCTTCTAAAAACAAAGATGTTCCTAATGACGTTGACATGGGAATGATTGTGAGAAAATTCAAGATGTTTTATAGAAGAGGCCAAAAAAACTTCAAAAATTATCAAGGTGGACTAAGCATAAATGAACAACAGATAGTATGCTATGAATGTAGGAAGCCTGGACACATCAAATCTCAATGCTTTAGAAACAAAGATAAGAAGAAGCAGAAGAAGAATGCATACATATCATCTATATGGGGCGATAGCTCGTTGGATGAAGAAAGCGACAACGACGAAGTTGCAAATCTATCCTTGGTAGCCAAAGAAGAAGAATTAGATTTTGAGGTAAGTGATTCTGAACCTACTTATGATAAGCTATTATCTAAATATAATGCATTGCATACTGAATTCATTAAGGCAGCTAAAGAAATTGTTAGTTATAAGAAGAAAGTAAAAGAATTAGAAAATACTATCATATCATCATGTACATTATGTGAAGAAAAAGATAAGAAAATAAATGATTTAATAAAAACTGTAGAAATATTTACTAAAGGAAGTGAAACTCTTAAAGTTATTCTAAAATCTCAGAGAGCTTCCTTTGATAAATTTGGAATTGGAAATAAATAAGATTAGGATAAAAATAGAGGAAATAAGAAAAATTGTAGTAGAACTTTCTCGATTATTTTAAGAATTCTATGCATTCATCAAATCCATTTGCATCATGTAGTTATAGTAATAGGAAAGGACATTATACTTCATCATGTTATTTTAGAAAAGGATAAGTCAGTGGTACGTATAAATGGGTTCCGAAAGGGACACATGTGCTAAAAGTAATGCATACTAACCACAAAGGACCCAAGAAAGTGTGGGTACCTAAAACTTGATCACTTTACTCTAGGTATGTCTTAAAACATCACCAACAAATAAGTAGTACATTGATAGTAGATACTCGAGACACATGACTGGTGACAAAAATAAGTTCAGCATGCTAGAAACTAGAGAAGGAAGAAAGGTAACTTTTGGAGGTAACCAATTTAGATGAATTACTAGAATTGGTGAAGTGGGAAAATCCGATGGTGTTCAAATCAATGATGTATATTATGTTAATGGATTATGCCACAACCTCTTGAGTGTGAGTCAAAGCATTAACAGAGATAACTGGGTGATCTTTAATTTGGAAGATTGCTTGATAGTATACAATAAGGAAGAAGCTAAGCCCTCGATACATCATGCCATTTGAGATTTTGTCAATAATTGAGCCAGTAGCATATCGAATTGCTCTAACCCGAACTTGAGTAGATTCCATGACGTCTTCCATGTTTCATAGGTGAAGAAGTATCAACCAGGACCCCACCATGTTGTAGCGTTTGAAGATATGGATATGCAAGGTAATCTTACATATGAGGTTGAGCCAGAACAAGTCATCGAGTGACTGGAAAGATGGCTCAAGCATAGAAGCATTCCATTTGTGAAGGTGGTTTGGAAGAGGTTATCACCCATAGAGGAAACCTAGGAAGCAAAACATGACTTGCCTAAGCGCTACTTAGAATTTATGTTTTAGAACTTGTAACAAATTTTAGGGACGAAATTTATTGTACGTGGGAGGGGAGTTGTAACATACTGGAATATGAGCGCCTGGTATTGCTTGTAAAGATGATTAGTTGGAAGAAAATTCACCGGTGCCATGTATGTGTGTATGACGACATTTTCCAATAAAATGGACATTTGGCAAAATTCTATTTCTTAATTGTTAAAGTAATTGTTAAATAAATTAATTTTACTTTATGTAGGGACCATATGTAATAACCCAAAAATGGGATTAAGGGCTAATGACTCCAAAAGTGATATAATTATTGTAAATGAACACTTTTGAAGTATATGATGTGGATTTTGATCCGAATGTGTTGTAATCAGTGCCTAAACCCTATAGTTAAGCTTAATTGTGGGATAAAGCTTAAAATGAAGGATCAAGATTGACCAATGGGAAAACAAATTAATACCCTTCCTCATATTGTTAAAAACGTCCAAAAAGGGTAAAGGAGAAGGAAGGAGGAATTTGGTCAAAATTTCAACTCTTTTACAAGGGAACTTTGGTCATATGGGTCACATATGCCTTAAAGCAAGTGGTCAACATTCTTTTTGTGTTTCAAAGTGTAATATTTCGGTGGAGACCAAGGAAAAGAAAATATGTTGAATTGGTCAAATATTGCAACTAAAGTAATGTATTTGAAGAGGCAAAAGTTATGATAAATCAAGGAGTATTTGTTTTTGCTCTTTAAGAGCTATTTACGGTAACAATAAAGAGAGAAAGAGAAGCACATGAAAGACCAAGTAAGGAGATGAAGACTTGGTCAACAATTGTAGGCCAAGCATAAGATGATATCTTGTATACAAAAGGGGAAAACATTTCGGTCAAAAGGGAGGAGGAAGGAAAGAGAAAACTTGAAGTAATTTTCACCACATCTTTTATCTACTTTTGCACCATATTTTCATTTGGACTTTGAGAGATAAGAGGGGCCAAAAATCTGATCATTAAGTCACATATTTCATCTCTCCTCAAGTCGGTTACAGCAGCACAAAAACGTGGAGGAAGAAAAGCAAGGTTTTAAGGTGAGCTTAATCTTGATTTTTCACCTTCTTAACCTCATCTATGGCTCAAGTGACCTTCATGAAACTTGTTCCTCTCTTCCTTAGCTTCATTTCTATGGTTTTTGTTTTTGAAGAGGAGGAGTTTTCAGCCACCTTGCAAGAACAAAAGTTGAGGAATCAAGAAAAGAACACAAGAAGAAGCAAGAGGTGAGTAAGAGCATTATGTTGATGTATATGATGCTTTAATTGGCTGAGTTGTGGTGGGCTATTGTGACAGCCCTAATTTCGTTTTTTAGGGTATATTAGGGATCATGAAGCTTTCATCCTATATATGTGCTTATATGTTGGTTTGGAGGCAAATGAGCTAAGCTTAGTAATTAGATAGTGAAGTGGTTGGTTGTTGTGAAATACCCTAAAATTCTGCCAAAACAGGACATGAGGAATGAGTGGGAATTTGTTCATTTTGATGTTACCATTGTGTTCTACACGAAAAATTATGTGGGAATAGGTTTGGTTGTTGATTTTGAAGCCATTGGACACATTGGTTGAAAATTGGAAAAACTGTCAAGTGTAACTTTGTGCAGGGCAGTCAGTTTGTAGGGACATTTTGAATGGGCAATTGGTGTCTAAAAATTCTGAAAATTTCCAGTCTTAAAGTTCACATTTGAAGCTTCAAAATGGACATATGATTTGTGTCATTTCGGTTTTTGAGCTGGGAGTTCTAGTTGCCCAAAGTTTGATGTCAAAACTGGACCTAATTCTGGAGCAGTGTGGAATGTTGTATAATTCTGGAATTTTGTGGTGATTTCTGGTAGTGATTCATATTTTTCCTATGAAGAGGACTTCAAGAGCTTTCAATAGGCTTTGGGATCACCTCATTTTGATTTTTCTAGAATTAGTTATGATTTTTCAAAGATGTTGGAAAATTCTGGCAGATTGGTCACCTATGCGAAAATTGAAGATTTTATGGCATAATGTAATATTGTGGAACTTTGAGGTTAGAAATTAGCCTTTTAGGTTAATTGACCACTTTAGCTCCTTAGTTGACTTGATTAATTGACCATAGTGATAATCAACTTAAAGTATTATAGAGAAAAGAACTTGGGAAAGAGATTGACGGGTTGTCCCTAACTTGGTTACAGGATTTGATATTTGCCGTCCTCGTGAGCCCGCAGTGCCAAGAAACGTCGGGAAAGGATCAGGTAGTGACTCTCTCTCTTATACTATGTGTAATGCTCTGTATGTGTGTGTTATCACTGTTCTGTGATGAATCTTTGATGCTGCTGCGGTTACAGCTGGTGATATCTGTCGTTTACAGCGTAAGCTGTCGTTTACAGCGCAAGCTGTCGTTTACAGCGCAAGCTATCGTTTACAGCGTAAGCTGTCGTTATTGTGATACAGCGTAAGCTGTCGTGATTATTATTACAGCGAGAGCTGTCGTATTGTGCATACAGCCGTGAGTGCTGTCGTTTGTGGTGAAAACCATGTATCTTTGAGATTGCTGCTGCTGTTGCTGGTTGTGATTTATATACATGCTTTGTGTTATGCATTGTGTAAGTGGTTTGTTACTACTGGGATTCGCTCGAATCTCATTCTTTCCTATGACTAACATTTCAGACAGGGCACGTGGCTCAAAGGAGAAGCGGCCAACCCGAAGCACTTAGGGTCTTTAGGGATACTAAGGATTTTTGAGATGTTGGTTATCTACTTTAAACTCGGGATTACTGTATATTTTGAATTAGGAATATTATATTCGATTTTGGTTGTGTAATCCCCTAGTGGATACTTGTAACCTCTAGATTATATATGTATAGAACCCGGGAGTTGCCGGGAATTTGGTTATACACTCTGTTATACATGAATGTAGATAAACTGCACAGGTAATTATATTCGAATTTTGAAATGGAGACCAGGGACAGGAAGAGATTTTGAATGTTTTGTGAAAACCCTACTACAAAGTAGGAGATTGAAATGAGTTTAAGTTATCCGATGGTCTCTAATCTGAATTAAATGTGCGTTATCGAATTATAATTACGTGATTAAAGGCAGGGTGGTACACCATAAAAGATGACACCTTATAGGTGGAGTCGGGGAAATCCTCTGACTTTCCTTTTGGACCATCTTTTGGTAGAAGCACAAAAAGGTACTTTTTGACTTTTGTGTTAGTGCACATGTCATCTCATTGATGAAGTTGCTTTTTACTTTATGGGTTGACCAACCAAAAGATGACACATGTCTTCCTTATCCATAAAGTAATTTTGCCTTTTGAGTTGTCACCACCAGAGGATGCCAGCTCACCCCGAGTAGGGGAAATCCACTAGTACCTAGTCCGGTCACCCCACTAACTTTCTCAAGCATTGAGCCTGAAAGTAAGGGAAAATCATTAGACCCCTACTTTCCTTGACAAAAAGGACAGCTAAAAACCTGAGAAAAGAGGCAGGACCACTTTATTAAAGTAAGTGACATATGTCACCGAACCATTGTATCACCGGACAAATGTCACCATAGGAATTCTATTGGAAATTATGCCCTAAGGGCTAATCATTGCACTTTGAACATTATTAATTTAATGAATTTTCTCTATTATGTTATCATATTATTTTCTTGCTCATTACGATGACTATATCCTTGATAAATCATAAAATTGTCCTAAATGTCCATAGTCAGTCATCTATATGGGAGCGGAGATTAAATAAGACAGTATGACTTTGATAAGATATAGAGATACGAATCAAAGTCTTAGGTACTTGTAAGAGTAGAAGGTGCTGGATTGTCCTGCGATGAGAAAGTTGCATAGTTCAAGTCATAAGCGTACTCATGTATAACCATGTCATAATGCCCTTCAACCTGAGGTTATCATGGATTCCTACATGAGATTTGGTAAGCTTTGAGCTAGTCAAAAGTCACCTTTGACCGGGTGATGATAAAGGCTACGATTGGGCTTGGGGGTTTTTCATTCAGAGGAATATGAATGGTCAAGATGAAATTTGTCCCTCACATTAGTAGAGAGATATTTCTAGGCCCCTCGATGAGTGAGTCTGAGAAATGTATGGCTATACTACGATAAAAATGAGTTTCCATTTCTATAATCAAGCTACTAGGGATCGAGAAGTAATGGTCAAGAATAGGAGGATGACATTCTCCATATCTTACCTTGACCGAAATATCATGTGACAAAAAGGACGTGACATGATTGTATGACAGGTTGCATCATGTTAACGATCCTCATATGAATTGGATAGTTGTAATATCTTGTTAGAGGCCACCACTTGCGACTTGTGGGTTAGTACAGTTATTGGCCCATTGCCAACTTCATATGGGCCTACAGGGTCGTATACAAGAATGGCCTAATACGAGACAATGTTTAATATAGGGTAAAAGAATTTTATATTTATATACAATATAAAATTCATGAAAATAAAATTACTAATATTATATATATGTATTTTTGAAATACAAATATATATATATGATAATAGTATTATATTAGTTTTAAATTTAGTTTTATTAAGATAAATTAAATTTAATAACTAACATGATAGATGTATAGTATCTTAGATTTAATAAATGAAGATAAATTAAATTTATTGGCTATTTATTTGGATTAAATAAATAGGCGAAATTAAAACAGTTGAACATATTTAATTATTCCAAATTTTTTTAATTATCTCATCAAGATAATTAAGGGTTAATTAATTTCAAAATCAATCAAGATTAATTTTGAAATTCCAATATAGCCCTCATGGGTTATAAAAATGATTGAGTAGAAAAGCTCATGTACGGATGAGAGTTTAGAGCCACAAGGAAACCCTAGGAGACATTGGAGGCGCTAGCAAGCAATTTGGGTTGGAGTAACATTCATGTGGATACCAGTAAAGGTAGTTGATCAACGTGTTGGCTTCCTAGGGTTGAAAACTCAGTCTAAAAGAAAGGTACAATTCTTTCCAACTTAGTTTAAACGTCTTTGATAGATCCTCAATTGGGATTGGTGAAAGTTTAAAATTATTCCGCTGTGCCTACCAGTCTCAATAGTTTGCACTATCAATAATACTATGAGTGAAACATATTCTTCTTCTTCTTCTTGTTCATGTAAAGGTGATATGTCATATGCTATTTGTGCAAAGATTGATAATTGGCTTTCCAGTTCACATGATCTTGATGCTACATTTGATAAAAGCATTATAATTGTCCAACTCTTGATCCCTTTGAATTACTTGTTTCAGATAATTCAATAAGGAAGGATTCAATGATTTTGGATGATAAAATTGTAAACAAAAATGAATCTCCCCATTTAGTTCTTTCTTGTAATTTTCCACCTAAAATAAAAAAGTGAACTTTCAAATTTTAAGTGGTGATAGTTTGATTAATTCTCCTATTTCTTGTACTCTTTTACCTTCTACTCCTTATGATTGCAAAAGTGATGTGATATGCCCTAATACTAATTTGGATTCTACATTGACCCCTTTGCAAACTCAAAAGTAATTAAAAGTATGACTATTTGTTTGGTTCCTACTGATAGGGACCAATTGACATTCTTGGTTGTCAGGTTTACTTAGAGAATATAGTTCCTAAGATGCCTATGTTTTATTCTAGATATCTTAATGTATGTATTTCTTGAATAGATACTACTGCTAGTTTAGTGTTTCTTTTGAAGGAAGATTCACCACCAAGAGTGTACAATCTTGGAGGAGGAGCTACATCAAAGAATCTTATCATGGATGAGAACTTTTCCTTTAAGTGCCTTAAAGCATTCTAACAAAGGTTGTCTCTTTCCTCACTTTTTTTCTTCCAAATATCTATGATTGTTTTGATTTAATTATTTTATAAGGAATATAAGTGTGGGGGAGAGACATATTCCATTAGAAAAAAGATAGTTTTCTTGTCTTTTCTTCCCCATTGAGTTTGATTCTTTGGCTATTTCTCTATACTTAGGTTTTACATTGAGAAAATGCAAGATTGAAGTGTGTAGAGAGATTTGGAATAATGTGCTTAATGCCTTTTGCG
This sequence comes from Inga leiocalycina, assembly GCA_963242795.1. Classification (NCBI taxonomy): domain Eukaryota; kingdom Viridiplantae; phylum Streptophyta; class Magnoliopsida; order Fabales; family Fabaceae; genus Inga; species Inga leiocalycina. The sequence continues at coordinate 38,535,529 of OY725330.1, read as the reverse complement.
TCCTTGGTAAAATGAGTAAAATTTTTCAAAACTTTTCAAACTTCTTGGCTAGAATATTAACTTATATTGATGATTTTAAAGTTTAGTTTGCAAAAATTTGGAATTTTGGTAGAAAACCACTTACCTCGTACTCAAGTTTTTGTACGCTTGGATTCAAAAAATAAATATCATTGGATTGTTTCTAAGCACATACTTGGACTTTTGCAAGTTCAAATTTTGTTTAGAATGGGTTAATTGACTTATATGTGAATATTGTGTGTTTTTTGTAAATATTATATATTCGTTAGACCTTATTAGCTAATTCGTATTTATTAGACTTTATTATCTTGGATTAGTTTTGATTGTTGTGTCTCCTTCTCTTATATATAAATCGGCAACTGAATCTCAATATTAGGATATGAGAAAATACATATTCTTCCCTCAAAATTGTCCACATGGTATCAGAGCAACCATATGAGCATCTGTGTGTATAGGAGATATTATGAGGGTGAGCTTCTTCCAGTGAAGCATCTTTGTGTATAGGAGATATTATCAGTGAACCTGTGGAAGTCAAGAGTCAGATGTCATGGTAAAGCTTATAATCCATATGCCAGTGTGCTTTGGCCTCCTAGATTTGGCATGCAGTCATATCATTACTTTGAACTGATGGCTCCTTATGAGAAATGCAAATTCTTAATCTAAAGTTGAGGTATTCATCGATTAACGGGTGCTAGCTTTATTTACTCGAAAAGGATATTTCCTTGAGCTCTTAAAACATTAGAGAACAAAGCATTAAGTATTGTTGATTTTGGAGCATTGGATCATATGATTGATTTCATAAATTATTTTCTTATGTTTGTGTGCTATAAACTTGAAAGGTCAAATTGCATATGGCTCTCTTATTTCAGTTGCTAGGAAAGGGGGTATCCAAATATATGAATATATCAATCACTCTAGAATTAGTCTTTTATGCACCCAAATTTGAATGCAATCTATTATTTATTAGTCAATTGATATAGCAATCTAATTGTTGTGCTAATTTTCTATGCACTCATTGTATTTTTCAAGACCTATTATCGAGGAAGATAATGAGTTGTGCTAAAGAGTGTGAGGGGCTCTACTTCCTTAATGATACTAAAGTGAGCCACCAACATTTAGTAAGTATATGCAATTTTTTATTGACATCTTAAAATAAAGATATCATGTTATGGCAAAAGAAAATGGACCATGTTAATTTCCATTATCTATCCCATATGTTCCCATCTCTTTGTCCAAACTAGTATTGATATGTGAATTAGCCAAATACCACCACTCATTATATCCTAGAGCTCTATATACGCCCTTTAAGCCTTTCACTACTATCCATAGTGATTTGTGGGGACCCTCTCATACTCCAAACTATAGCAAAACCAAATGGTTCATTTCCTTCATAGATGATTATACTCACCTTTGTTGGGTTTATCTCTTCAAAGACAAGTCTGAGGCTCCCTTTATGTTCATGAATTTTTTCACCATGATTAAGAACCAATTCAATAAGAGTATCAAAGTATTGCATAGTGATAAATGCCCAAGTTTTATTTGGGAAATGCTATCTTACATGCCACCTATCTCATTAACAAAATGCCAAATCAAGTCATATCCTTTGAAACCACTCTACAATGGTTACAAAGTGACTTTCCTACTACCCACTTTGAGGCTAATCTTTCCTTTCGAGTGTTCAGCTATTCCGTGTTTGTTCATATTTATCCCAATAGCAAATCTAATCCTTGTGCCTTGAAATGTATATTTCTTGGATTTTCTTCCACTAAAAAGGGATACATATGCTTTAATCTTATTTTAAAACATACCTTTATAAGCTTCAATGTTACCTTGCATAAAGAGGTTCCTTTCTATTCCATGTTTTCAATTTAGGGGGAGAGTATGGGTGATGAATCTCACACTTGGGAATTAGAATCTAATAGAGAGTATGTTATCCTTGAACAATAAACAACACCATCAAAGCCATTACCACTACCTTCACTACTAATAGAGGTAGAGCCATTACCACCACCTTTAAAGTTATCACAGTTACCATCATCCTTGTCTTCACTATCTCTTATGCAAATCTCAGAGTAAAATATACAAGTAAGGGGAGATATAGAAAAGTAGCAAAACAAGGATATGTTGTGAAAGTTACATTTCTGCACTTTGTATCTTAAGAGTGGATTCTCTAGAGGGTTCTTCTTAAAACTAATAGACTTATCCAGGCTTGATCATCCTTATGGCATCTTCAAACACTTTGGGTCCTTATTCTTTTTTGCTCAAAGGTTTAAGATGATTACCAGACCTTTGTTTAGCTTATATCTCATATTGGTTGTGGGTTGATAGGATATTTTCCTTATGGGTTTAAACCATCTTGGTATCAAAGCTTCAGGTCTAAACTCATGCCATATCTTTCTGTTCTTTGTTTCCATTTTTTATCTATGTTTTATGCTTTATTCTTGTGTCTATTTATCTTGTTTGTTTTTGTTCATGATCAAAATTATTGCTTCTGTTTATCCAGTTTTTCTTTAAGTCTTTTAATGTGTAATAGATCATTTCCATAGTTCAAAATCTCTTCTTTATGGTCGGTTCGGAATTGTTTCAATTTGATTAGTTGTTTGTGAGTTCTATTCAGTTTAAGCTAGTCATGTTGTTTTGGAAATTTCTATGTTTGTTCATCTTCATTTTTTCCCCATAATGACACCAAAATTTCTGCCCTTGTTTGACCACTTTTACTTTGGGCTTTTCATCATTTAATTAGTCATTTTTGTTGTTTAGAATCTCTTCTTTCTAGTAATTTTGGTTTTATCTAAACCCAAAATTTCCACTGTGTTAGACTTTTTAAAAAGGACACTTTTCTAGATTTTTTGGGTTCATATTACTTGTGTTGTGTTGTTGTAAAAGATTTCATTATTTTATTTAAATTTCAATAGAAAAAAAGGAAATAACAAAATGTGTATCAGAAAAAACTAGAAGAAAAAATATATACAAAAAAAGGAGAAGAATGTTTCATTTGTTGTACAAGAAGTGTTCTGAGCTATTCATCTTCATACACTAAATTTGCTTTAATCTCTTACATGTTTGTGTCATTGAGATGTTGATTTCCTTGAATATCCTTTTCCAATACTCACTTTGATTTCTCAAATTTCTATGTATTGTGTTGACTATACAAGTTGTGATTTGATTATAAAATTGCTTAGTTCTTTAAAGAGCCTTAAGAGGAATTTATGAGTACAACAAGGCAAGAGTGACATACATCAATTTAGAAGCCAAATTTGTAAGAAACATGAGTGACACTAAACTATTTGAGTGAAACACATGAGCAGAGTAGTGAGGTCCCTTTTTCTCTATTTCTAATTTTTAGGTATCAACATGTATGGTGAAAAAGGAGTTAAAGAGATCTCCAATTCTTACTGGAAGGACTCCAAAATCTTAGAGCTAAAGTAGACCAATGGATGTCTAGTCACAACTCTAAGTCAAAAAGAGAATTACATAGAATGTTGTAGGAGTTGAAACTAAGTGACATGACTGTTGAGGAATATATCTAAGAGATGGAGTTAACTATGATTAGAGCTAGTGTGAAGGAAACTTCAAAGCCATTATGGTTCATTTTGTAAATGAGCTAAATCCTAAATCAACGCGTTTTGTAAAGACCTTAAGGTTTATGGAAATTGAGTATTTGGTTCTAGTAGTTGCTAACTATAAGCAAAATATCAAGCAAGATATATGTTCAGAAAGTAGCTCCAATGCAGAGGAGATTGAGAGCTTGATTGTTATGGTCCCTAACTAGAACCAACCAAGGAGGAAGAAGAATTAAGTGTTGAAAATCATGAAAACAAATGTGTAGAAGAAAACCTCCTTATGCTAGGCACAAATCATGTGGCTGAAGAAGATATTCTCAATCATAAAGAGAAAAGTGAGAATATGAGTAAGAGTAACTTTAGTGGAACTTTTCTAGAGAAAAAAGTTGAGTGTGATAGGGAAAGAGATATTAAGAGTATAGACTGTTGTCAAAATAAAGAGAGTAAAAATGAGAGTGAAGAATTGAATGAAAAGAAGGATGAAAAGAGTTGTGAGAAAAGTGAGGTTAAGAGTGACAGTAAGGATATTTCTTTATTTATAATTATCTTAATCATTCTTTGCCTTGTGATTTTGATGTGTTGTAGGTATGAAGAATTTGTTTTCCTAAGCAGCCACCTAATAGATTCTTGTCCTCAAGAAGCATTGAATCTTTATCTCCTTCAAGGGTCTTTAAAAAACATTTTGGGTCACTAAAGTTTGTTATTCTTGATAACTTGCTACCTTTAAGATGCCTTGAATTCCACACTTTCAATTTCATTGTTCAATTAATTTTTGTTTTTGTAGGTGTTCTTATATGAATTTTGCAACTTGTTTTGGATAATACCTTGATTTGTAGCATCAATCTTAATGAACATTAGAATCTAATGCTTTACGTGCTTAATGTTTAGTGAAAGGAAATTTTTTTTGCATATATGTAAAAGAGTAACTTTTGCATGGATAAAATTGCTTTTCTTTGTTTTGTGGTGAGTTCTAAAGGAATAGAAATTAATGAGGAAAATATAAGAACTATAAAATAATAATGGCCGATACCAAAAAGCATAGCTATGGTGAGAAGTTTTTATAGTTTGACTAGTTTCTATAAGCATTTTGTGAAGGATTTTAGTTCAATTGCATCATGACTCACTGAGGTCATTAAAAAATTTGTTTGTTTTGAATGGGATAAAGTATAAGATTATGCATTCATTAAACTTAAGGATAAATTGTGTTTTGCACCTGTGTTGGTATTACCTAACTTTAGGAAAACTTTTAAGATTGAATGTGATGCATCTGGAGTTAGAATAGGAGTTGTTTTAATGCAGGAAGGAAAGGCAATTGCTTATTTTAGTGAAAAGCTAAATAGAGCAGTATTGAAGTATCCAACTTATGATAAAGAGATCGATGCACTTAAAAGAGTATTAGAGAATTGGCAATACTATGTTTGGCTAAAACAGTTTATGATTCATACTTATCATCAATCCTTGAAGCATATTAAAGGTCAAGGTAAGCTGAACAAGAGATATGCAAGGTTGCTAGAATTTATTGAGACATTTACTTACGTCATTAAATACAAGAAGAGCAAAAAGAATATGGTTGCTGATGCATTGTCAAGAAGGGATAACCTTCTTTCTTCTCTTAATATTAGATTGCTTGGCTTTGAATATTCAAGGAGTTGTATGAAAATTATGCTGATTTTCCTAAATAGTTTCTTGCTTATAAAAGTAAAGCATTTGAGAAATTTTATAGAGTTGATGGGAACTTGTTTAAAGAAAATAGATTATGTGTGCCTCATTGTTCATTGCGTGAGTTGTTTGTGAGAGAGGCACATGGGGGAAGTTTAATGGGTCACTTTGGTGTGAAAAACACTTTTGATATTTTGCATGAGCATTTCTTTTGGCCTAAAATGAAACATTGTGTGGAAAGAATCTATGCTAAATGCATAACATATAAAAAGGCTAAGTCTAGAGTTTTGCCATATGGTTTGTATAGTCCTTTACTTGTGCCTAGTGAACCTTGGGTTGATATATCAATGGATTTTGTTTGGGTTTGCCTAGTTGAAAAGGAAGAATGGATTCCATATTTATGGTTGTTGATAGGTTTTCTAAAATGGCACATTTCATTGCATGCTATAAAACTGATGATGCCACATACATTACTGATTTGTTATTTAAAGAAATTTTAAGACTTTATGGTGTTCCTAAAAGCATTGCTTATAATAGGGAAGCAAAATTCATGAGTAGTTTTTGGAGATTTTTGTAGGGAAAGCTTGGTACTAAATTGTTGGTTGCTACTCCTTATCATCTATAATCTAATAGATGAACTAAAGTGTTTAATAGAACTTGATCTCAGTTACTTCAAATTGTGATCAAAAGAACTTGAATAATTGGGAAGATTTCTTGCCATTAATTGAATTTACATATAACATAAGTGTGCATTCATCTATTGATTATTCTCCTTTCAAAACAGTGTATGGATTAAATCCACTAACCCCTTTAGATTTATTACCATTGCCTATTGATGAGAGTGCAAGTCTTTATAGGAAAAAAAGCTTAAATAATACAACAACTTTATAAGTGTGTTAAATAGCAAATTGAAAAGAAAAATGTGTAATATGCATCCAAGGCCAATAAATAAAGGAAGCATGTTCTTGTTGAATCTAGAGATTGGGTGTAGGCATATATGAGAAAAGAAAAGTTTCCAGCTCAAAGAAAATCAAAATTAGCTCTAAGAGGAGATGGTCCATTTCAACTACTTGGATGAATCAATGATAATGCTTACAAGATTGGTTTACCCAGTGAATATAATATTAGTGCTACTTTTAATATGGTTGATTTGTCTCCTTTTAATGTAGGTGAAGATTGAGGATAGGGATCCTTTTGAGGAGAGAAGGAATGATTCGATCCAACAAGATCTATTCTCCCAACTACTGTCCCACACAAAATGTTGAGTTTTCCCATGTTAATTTTGCCATCGGCAAAACTATTCTGGTGAAATTCTATATAAATTGTTGATAATACCCAACAAGACCTAGAAAATTGCGTATTTCAGAAATCGTTTCTTGTCTATTCCAATTCAATATTACTTCTACCTTGTTTGGATCTACCAAGGACCCTTGTTATGAGACTACATGGCCTAGAAATTTAACTTCCGAAAGCCAAAACTCACCTGCTCATCTTGACATGGAGTTACTTATCCATTAATATGTTTAATACTGTTCTATATAGCGTAAAGTACTTGTCAAATCTTACTATCTAGGGATACTGCCCCACATAAACATGCACCTTGGTCTTATTGCCCTATTGCCTTGTTGAAACACTGTCTAGTACATTTAATCTTAAGGCTTACGACCACTTTGACTATCCACGAAGATGTCTATTTGAAACTATATCTATCTATTTGTAGTTCATAATCAACTAACTATTTGACCCTTACAGCTCATACGGTGTGCATTGTTCAGGATCAAAGCGATGATTTTGTTCCTGACCAAAATGATTGCTTTATCCCTACTTATCACATCCTAATATCCCTATATGTCATATAAATATTCTGGAGTAGGCAGCAACCTGTCTATACTTATCTCATGTTCTCAAATACTATTTATGTTCTAATCTATTCCACGAGTATACCAAAATATCATCAAGTATGACTACCATGAATTGGTCAAATATAAATGAAGAATTCGATTCTGTAGTCTATGAACATGACAAGTGCATTGGTTAGTCTAAATGATATTAAAAGGAATTTGTAACTTCATACTAGATCTATAATCAAAATGTTGATTGAGTCCTCAATCATACTCAATATGCATACTAAACTCGTTATGATTCATATTTCTAACTCTATCCCTTATGATATTCAAGTGTTATCCTCAAGCTTTATTGAAGGTTCAACCTTAATTATGAGGTTAAAATTCTCACTCTATATGCCTTTCAATACAGTTTATTTAATTAAGACCTGAGGGTGTAGGCACAACCAAGTTATACTAAAATTTGTGCACATTCAGGACTAGCCATCATACGCAGGAATATGCAATGAATGAATAACTAGCACCCAAATTGTGCATTACTTGTATTGAATTGCTATTAAAAGAATCCGTACCTTGAATCAGTTCAGGAGATTTTCTAGCCACCTCCAGAGCAATCACATAAATCCTACCCTGAGCTTTTAGGCTAATCTTGTTGGCTATTGCTGATATAGGCAATCTCTAGCAAAATGCCCTAGTTTCCCATATTGATAACAAATTTTTAGTCTAGCAGGAGCCTGTCAGCTTGGCACCTGCTTTACTAGTAAAGTTTAACGTAATGGTGAACCACTGCTTATCTTGCCAGGATGGTATGGCTCTTAACAATGCCAGCATGCTTTGCCCTTTGAGGGTCTTTAATTACCATGACCCCCAGCCTAATACGGCTTCTCGTTGACTCCACTGGATGGTCCACCAAAATCTTTACATTTTTGAGAAAGACCCCTACTACTAGATGTACCCTTGTTATCTGCTTCTATCAGGGTACTGGCAGAACAAGTCATTCTCAGTGATTCGATACTCTTTAACCACTTTATTGAACATGATAAAGTGTTTAGAAACTAGTTTCTCTTTTAGCTCTAGCTTTAGCCCTTATACCAATTCATCTCTAAGATTGTTCATCATGGTTTGTTGTTATGCCATCCTGCCCAAATTTGTTGCATAGGGTTAGGGCTATCTTACCTATCTGAGTTATGATATCCTTTTCTTGTATGTGCCATCTTTATATACCACTATATAAAAATAGAGAAGAATTCATATGAATGTAAGGGTATTTTAGTCATTTCTCAAAATATCTAGTATACAGATATATCACACACACACATATATATATATCATACAATAGATATTTATAGCAGTTTAGAAAAAGCTCTTAACACCATATAGCTTATAAACTATTGTACAATATACTTTATCAACTTTTATACACTTGGTCTTAACCATACATATGACTTCCCATTGGTCACCCATCTTAAGATTTCTTGGGGTTGTGCACACTTAATGTAATATCCCAAATTTTAGGACTAAAGGCTAGAGAATAAGCCTAAATAAGGTAGACTACTAAGGCCAGTTTGGGAAGAGTCCTAATAATGATGGGAGATAGAAAGACTCTTAGGGACTATATGATTTGGCCTTACTAGGCAGAGGGCTCAGTATTTGTAGGTAGTATGATTAGATGTCAGTGGAGATATGCACGAAGCACATATATGATCCAATTGGGTTGGTTAAAAGTTGCCACCCAGCCATATCATAATGGTATGGAATGGAATTGATTTGTCGAGTGAAATATGCCGGTGTAGGTGTGCACGTGGCATATTTAGGCAGACATGCGTACCCTACATTTTTAACCTAGTATCATATGGTTGGCCTCGGTATACATGAAGGAACCCCTAGTAAGTCCCGAGTAGAATCTCGGGTAAGCACCGATAAAGTAGCTTTAATAAATTAAGTCATGATAACTCAACTTTTATGTTGGACAAATAAGAAAGTGACACTTGTTCATTCATCATGACAAAGTACAAATAACTTTTGTTTTAGCAAATTAAGAAAGTGACATGTGTCCTTAATGCTAAGGGTTTCTTTATACATTTTGTGTTGGCATTCCTAGAGGGCGCCACCTTACCACGAGTTGGAGAAATCCACCGGTTTCCGATCTGGTCACCTGAATAACTTTCTCAAACACTAAACTAGGGAGCCAAGGGAAAACCATTAGACCCTCACTATCCCTGATAAATTGGACAGCTAAAGGCCTACTTTCTTAAAGCAAGTGACATGTCTTACCGAAATAGTGGATTGCCAAACAAATGGAACCATAAGAGCTTGACACTTGCATAACTTTTCAAGACTCCCTCTAGGCCATATATTTTTGTCTAGCCGCCCTAAGTTCAAAGAAAAATCACAAGAAAATGTTAGAAGAGAAAGAGAGACCATGAATAGTAATTGTTATTGAATTCAATCCGTTGAGACACTACCGAACCTTCATTTTATCTCAAAATGCCCTTCATAAATCTTCTTCTCCACATCCAAAGCTTTATTTTTATGGTTTTAGATTTTTTTGGAGGCATTTCGTATCGTTTCCTTACCGGGAGTGCCGCTGGATTTTTGAACCAGTTGCAGAAACCCGTAAAAGTAAGTGTGGGCTTTCTTTGAACTGATTGGTTTATTGTTTGGATAACTTTTCATAGAGGTGGGGTACTTTTCATATTTTTGCCAAGGGGTAATTTTGAGGTTTATTCATGGTTTAATCATGTGTTTATGGTTAAATAATGATTTATGATGATTTTGGAAGTTACGTTCAAGTTTGCCTGAATTTGTTTTCTGGAGGCAGAGAACTTGCAACGTGTTTTTGATCAGCCAAACTTTGTCTAAATGCTATGAAATTTGGTAAGATTAAAGTAGACAACCTGGGATTTAATTTGATAAACAATAATATTGATTTAGACTAGTAGATTGGAAGTTATGATTTTTCAAAATTTGACCCTGAATCTGAAATGAAATTTGTAACAATTTGAGTTTCATAAATTTATGGAAAATGTGTGATTGTATTCAATGCTCTGTGATATTTTTAACTGAAAGAGTACTTAAAGAGCTTTGTATAGAACTTGCAAGAAACTCATTTTAATTTTTTTAGAATTAATTATGAATTTCCAAATTTTGGATTTAGTGTAAGTGTTGCCAGATTTCATTTTCTAGTGGCAGTCAGTTTGTAATGAGTTTTTGAATGATCAAATCTTATCCAATGGCCATGAAACTTTATAAATTTGAGGTAGACATATCAAATCCTAAGCTTTAATATAATATATAATATGAGTCATTTGGATTTGTAGATTGTGAGATATGAATTTTTGAAGTTAGGCATTGAATTTGGAACATTTTCTGGACTAGTTGTGTTGTTTGATAATTCTAGGAAATTTATCCCTATAATTGGTAGTGGTCAATATTTTTCCATTAAGGTAGACTTAATGAGAGTCACTTAAAATTTTGAACTACTGCAATTGGATTTTTCTTGATTTAATTATGATTTTTCAAAGTTGAGTGACAAATCTGACAGATTAGGTAGACCCATGAGATTATGGCATTTAAGGTAATTTGAGCTAAGTATAGGTCCAAATAATAGAGTCAAGTCCTAGAGGCTGAAGTAGCCCATTAGACACTCAATTGTCGTGGCTATAATAATGTGTCTATATATCTAGGGTCATGAGGTGACAAAGAAAAAGCAACTTCAATGGTTGGAAGAAAAGGTACCAAAAAGAGGACTCGAAGACAAAGGGTAGTAAAATTACTTACTTGCATTATGTGATATTTTAGCTTCGTATTGATTTGATGTATTGCTTTGCTTGATTATGTGAAGCATGTATGAATAAATGAAGCTCTATTTCTATTTTTGATGTGGCCATAAGTACATTGCACGAAATATTGAGCATGTAGAATATTATTATGCGAACATGAGCCTATGTAAGGCAAGCATATTATGCACTAGCATTCATCTTACATGTATTGTTTGTAATGTTTTCTATATAGATTCCTCTGAATCTCACCCCCACCACCATATAGGTACGAGATCATTAACAAAGAGAATGCTTGAAGAAGAACTAAAAGGAAGAATGACGAAGAATAGAAGAAAGAGAGTTGTATTTATTTTACTGAGTGTAAATTATTGACACTTGATAAAGAATCGCATATAATTGAATTAAGCAGCAATTGGGATCATAAATTGCTAAACTCACTGCAACTAAGTATAAGAACAAGAAATAGAATGCACTCTGATATCTAGTAAAAAATCACAGCTCAACAGCCAGAATTAAGAAATGAACCCCGAAGAAAATATAAGTAAACGCTTCTGACATGTATAAAAGGGGCAGAAATGTAAGGTATTACTTTTATGGTATTAGAATAGTGATTATGGCAACGGAATTGTCAATTAAGAAATAAAGGTCTAGTTAGAGCAAAGGGTTTTGACTTTAGGATATATTCTTTGCTCATGTGAATAGTGTAGTGATCCTTTGATTGTGCTACTATACTAGGGGTTACGGATAGCATAGGAAACCAGAAAGTTAGGCTAACCTTGTTCATTAACCAGCTTGTAGAAGGAAGGGGCAGAGGTATTAATACCTAAGTAATGCTACCAATAGTATCAGAGAGCAATGGCATTAGTGCAGTAGAGGCAGTACTAATATGCAGTTGGTAGTATCGATGGTATCAGTGCACCTGTTAATGATACCAGTGCTCGTAACAGTGATATCAGTAGTATTAGAGAGCAGTGGTATCAGTGCACATAAAGGTAGTGTAACACCCCGAATTTTGAGACTCGAGGCTAGAGAATAAGCCTGAGATTAGTGGATTGCTAAGCCCCGGTTTAGCAAGATCCTAAATTGTGATTAGGGTTTAATGACTACAAAAGTGGACGTGGTTAGTGATTAATGAACCCTTTTAGAGAATATAAAGTGGATTGTAGTCGCTTGTGTTATGAGCAACGCCAAAACCCTGTATTTGAGTTCAATTGTGGATTAACATCCAAATTGACTTAGAATAGAGGGAGGAATTGAATGGGATATTGTGATGGAAATGGTGTCATGTTGTGGTATTTAATCATTGGAATTGATTTAAATTGGATTGGACACATTGGTTGCAAAAAATTGGAAATGCTGTCCAGTGTGAATTCTGTCTGGGCAGTCTTCTCGTGTGGATGTTTTGACTAGGCAAATGATGTCATAAAATTATGAAACTTTCCAGTCTTGAAGTTCACATCCCAAGCTTCAAAATGGACATATAATTTGTGCCATTTCGTTTTGGGAACTGGGAGATATGACTGTCCAAAGTTTGAGGTCGAAAATGGACTCTGTTTTGGGGCAGTGATGACATTTGTATAATTCTGGAATTTTGTGGTGATTTCTAGTATTGGTAAATATTTTTCCTATAAAGAGGACTTAAATACCTTTCATTTGGCTTTGGGATCACCTCATTTTGATTTTTCTAGAATTAGTTATGATTTTGTAAAGATTGGGCAGAAAATCTGCCAGAAAATCCGAAAATGCCAATTTTGGGAATTATGACATCAGCATAATAAAACATGACATCATCCTAATATTAAAGCACCTTTTCTTCATCTTCCTTCCTCCAAACCGACGCCATTCTGCAACAGAAATAAAGAAAAAGGGTTGAGAGGGTTTTGGGAGAAAAGGAGAAGAGAACTCGCAAGGTAAGCCGATTTCTCCGATGATCTAGCTCCTAACGCGTATAACTCCGATCCTAAGCTACTCCTTTATGTTCTTTAAGGTTTGGAAGCTCTTTCTTTGGTGTTAAAACAGCTAGGGTTTCAGCCAAGATAAGGGAAAAGCCAGAGGGAGCTTGAGGTAACTTCCAAACTCTTGTGTATTGACTATTCTAGCTGCTGTGGGCAATTTAATCGGTGAAATTTCGCCGGATTGCCATTGGTTTTAATTTTTGGAAATGGGTATGTGGGGCTGTTATGCTGCCCAAATTGGTACTAAATGGTAGTTGTAACCTAATAGAGTAGTCAATAAAGTGGTTAGGAGTAGAAAGGAACGCGTTTACGGAGCCGAAACCGAAAAACCCCAATTTTCCCCTTAAAACCCATATATTTCGGCCAGCATTGTAAATGGGTCTTAGAGTTGGATTTTCAATGATTTGATGATTCCATTGGATTCAGTGGGCGAAAATAGGTGGGGTTACAGTTGGGCACTTTTTCGGAAAAGGCCGAGAAAGCATAATTACGGAAACGCCCCTAAAACCCTAAAAGTAGGGCTGCCAAGGGCAATTTCGTAATTTGACATTGAATTTGATAATTCCGAGTCGGGAAATGGATTCCTTGGGCGAAAATATGTAAGAATAGCCCATGTCAAAGTTTCAAGAAAAGTACAGCCGGACCGGGTACGGCGGGGCCGGGCCGGTCCCCGGGGGTATTTTAGTAAATTTTCAATATAGCCTCATATAACCCCCAGAAACACTATGGAAGTGTCTAAATGGTACATTTGACATTGTAGGATCGAATGTGAAGCCCCGAGTTGCTGGCACGCAAATCGAGGAGAAAAGACTGGAGGTAGGGGACTTACCTTACTTGCATGTATTTGATATCTTTGCTTGTGTAGTGATGTATGTGATTGCTTTACTTGATTGTGTAGAGCATATTTGAATAAATGAAGCTCTGTTTCTGTTTTGCTGTGGCCATAGTTTTGTTACATGAAACATTGAGTATGCAAAAATGTCATTATGGGGCATGCATCTAGATAAAGCTAACATGTCATACACATAGCATCTATCATGCATGCATTATGGTATCTATTTCCTACTGAGATTCTCTCGAATCTCACCCTCCCCTACCAACAATTTAGACAGGGTAGGTGGATCGAGGATGGAGTAAGCAATCAAAGGCGACGGGACTCGTTCGGGTTGTAATCTTGTGATAGGTGGTTATCAATGCATGTTTAGGATGAGTATATTTGGTTATGTATTTGAAATGAGTTGTTGGATATTTGTATATGTATGAGAAAGATTTGTGTAATCCCCATATGAGGGCTTGTATGGGCGAATGTGCCCTATAAAGCTCGAGTTAATATATGGAAACTGGGATTGCCGGGATTATTTTTGTGTACTCTGATTTATTATGAATGTGATGTTCCGCGTAGTAATTGTATTCGAAAAGTGATTATGAGACCAAGTTTATAAATGATTTCGAAAGGTAATTGTGAAAACCCCGTCTGGTAGATGGGTTTGTAATTTGTATTTGTTTCTTATTGGTCTCTATTTCACTTTAATTGCGTATTTCGGATATAATTACGGCAGGGGGTTACATTTTGGTATCAGAGCTGCAGTTCCTGGCAAACATGGGAATTTGCTAGGATAATGGCAGTAGTTGCTGCCTTAAGTCATAGTAGATGACTTTGTTTGTTGTGGTATACACATGAAGGTTCTTGCTATTTATGGAAATATGAGTTTAAGGGCCATGTGGATACATTAATTGTGTGTTGGATATGGTGAGTCAGTATGATTCACTCGAGGATTTGAGGTGTAGACCTAGAGGTGGAGGTAATCAAACCCATCATTTGATTAGAGAACTAAGGAAAATGATTTCCTAGATGTGTGATATTGAGGTTCTAGGTTGATTATGGCTCCAACCTAGACGTTGGGTGAGAAACCCTAGGTGGTATGATGTTACATGTAGTGATGTCATACTGAGCTTGTATGTTTAAAGGCCTTAAGACCTAGAGGTTGAGGTGCCTTAGGCTGGCAGAGATATTTGAGTTTATGCTGAAGTGGATGATGCTCCGTGGATTGGAGGGAAGTGATTTCCCGGTTCAACTGAGGTTGAAGGTTTGAAAGATGAATTGTGATCCAAGGATTAGACTCAATAGTCAAGCTGGTCCTTAGGAGGTTGATATGACCTATATGGTCTGTGGTACCAAGATGTGGTATTAGATTGGAATTGAAATGTGTATCAGGTATCCTGAGGTTGCTAGTGTTCATCTAGCACAGGGAAAAGTGATTCTGTGGAGAATTTGAATTTGAAAGACTTACCTACGAGGATTCGGAGTGGAGAAGGCAACTTACGGGGAGTTCTGATCGGAGAGGGCTACCTACGGTGACACTTGATCGGTTAGGCTATATGTGAGTCCTGGGTGAAATGTGAGTAACCCAGCTGCCCGCCAGGCTCAGTGTAAGGGCCGGCCAGCGGAGCCCTGGTACGTAGTTGACCAGGGGGGTGGGCACTCTAAAGGGGTGTGACAATTAAAAAAAATTGTGACAGCCGCCGTGACGACAAACCCTAGTGTGTAGCTACCGTGACGACGAACCTTAGTATGCACTCGCCATGACGTTGAATCGTAGAATAGAGCTCTGGGAACGTTGGGAGTATGGGATCTCAACGAAGTGCTGGTTGTGGCTTTGAATGATTCAAGTGGAATCGGGCCAAGGTCTGGCACAAATGAATATAGGTTGTGAATGTTGTCAGTTGTGGTGGGAGATTCCTATGGGACTTCTGTTAAATCAACTTGACATTGTGAAAGCACAAATGAGGAGAAAGACCTCAGAGTGTGCAGCGGAAGCGTGTGAATGTGATGCGTTTGGAAACTGCCCTGGGCAGAAGTTCGAATTTATAGTAAGTGTGATTTATGATGTGGACAAGTATTGGTGACGGATATACTCAGTTCCAGCTTGATGAGATTGTGCATTGTGAGTCCGCCCGTTCTCCTTTGCGAGGGAGTTATGGTGCCATTGGTCGGATTGCCGGTTGAGGCTGCCGACGGAGCCGTCTGGTAGGGTTGCCGATCGAGGCTGCCGGCGGGGTGGGTGTGATATTTGTGAACAAGCTGGGATTGAGGTGTGTCGTAGCAGAGCTAGTTTAGCTGATGGCGAATTCGACTACATGATCAGGGATTCTTGTTTGTGAGGGCAATTACCCCGGCATGCCCAACCTGGCTAGCCACCACGTTGGTTGCACCGGTGTTGACCCGAGGCCAAAAGGCGGTGCGTAAAATTAGAGTCTGCAATGTACGTTTGATAAGGAAGTGGATTTTCTTGTGAGTCCTGGGTGAAAGGTGAGTAACCCAGCTGCCTGCCAGTCCCGGTCAGGGGACGGCCATCGTAGCCCTGGTACGTAGTTGACCAGGGGGGTGGGCACTCTGAAGGGGTGTGACAATAATATTGTGTTGATACCCAAAAGTCCCGGTTATCACTAGCGGAGTCACTGGTGGGTGTACGGGTGAGGGCGACACCATGAAAGTTGATACAGATGTGATATTGTGGTTGATACCAAAAGTCCCGGTTACCACTAGTGGAGTTACTGGTGGGTGTACGGGTGAGGGTAAAGCTGTGAAAGTAGATATGGCAGAAGCTGAATGTTTGTGTATACAGCTGAGGCTGTTGTTTGATGTATTGAGGTTGTGATGGTTACTCCCGGAAGGGGTAACCAGATTGAGCTGAGCAGTGTGGTGGCCTATGCTGCCCAACTGCTGAGATTTTATGATATGGCTCATGATTTAGAGCCTCCAGGTATTGTGGATGGTGATCATAGAGTTTTGGTAACAATCGTATGTGGAAACGATTGCATTTGTTTAATAATCGTGAGGTGATTATGTTTGTGCGGCAATCATGAAATGGGCCGATTGCAATTTATGGCAACTGAGTTGCATTTATTGTTTGAGATTCTTGCGAGAATCGGATTTGTGGATTATCGGTTGTGTGTGGGTGATCTAGAGGAGACCATCCAATGTGACATGAATTGTGAAACGGAAGCTGTCGTGAAGAAGCATCCGTAGTTTGTGGATTAAGTGGTATGACAAATTTCGAGGACGAAATTTATTGAACGGGGGGAGAAATGTAACACCCCGAATTTTGAGACTCGAGGCTAGAGAATAAGCCTGAGATTAGTGGATTGCTAAGCCCCGGTTTAGCAAGATCCTAAATTGTGATTAGGGTTTAATGACTACAAAAGTGGACGTGGTTAGTGATTAATGAACCCTTTTAGAGAATATAAAGTGGATTGTAGTCGCTTGTGTTATGAGCAACGCCAAAACCCTGTATTTGAGTTCAATTGTGGATTAACATCCAAATTGACTTAGAATAGAGGGAGGAATTGAATGGGATATTGTGATGGAAATGGTGTCATGTTGTGGTATTTAATCATTGGAATTGATTTAAATTGGATTGGACACATTGGTTGCAAAAAATTGGAAATGCTGTCCAGTGTGAATTCTGTCTGGGCAGTCTTCTCGTGTGGATGTTTTGACTAGGCAAATGATGTCATAAAATTATGAAACTTTCCAGTCTTGAAGTTCACATCCCAAGCTTCAAAATGGACATATAATTTGTGCCATTTCGTTTTGGGAACTGGGAGATATGACTGTCCAAAGTTTGAGGTCGAAAATGGACTCTGTTTTGGGGCAGTGATGACATTTGTATAATTCTGGAATTTTGTGGTGATTTCTAGTATTGGTAAATATTTTTCCTATAAAGAGGACTTAAATACCTTTCATTTGGCTTTGGGATCACCTCATTTTGATTTTTCTAGAATTAGTTATGATTTTGTAAAGATTGGGCAGAAAATCTGCCAGAAAATCCGAAAATGCCAATTTTGGGAATTATGACATCAGCATAATAAAACATGACATCATCCTAATATTAAAGCACCTTTTCTTCATCTTCCTTCCTCCAAACCGACGCCATTCTGCAACAGAAATAAAGAAAAAGGGTTGAGAGGGTTTTGGGAGAAAAGGAGAAGAGAACTCGCAAGGTAAGCCGATTTCTCCGATGATCTAGCTCCTAACGCGTATAACTCCGATCCTAAGCTACTCCTTTATGTTCTTTAAGGTTTGGAAGCTCTTTCTTTGGTGTTAAAACAGCTAGGGTTTCAGCCAAGATAAGGGAAAAGCCAGAGGGAGCTTGAGGTAACTTCCAAACTCTTGTGTATTGACTATTCTAGCTGCTGTGGGCAATTTAATCGGTGAAATTTCGCCGGATTGCCATTGGTTTTAATTTTTGGAAATGGGTATGTGGGGCTGTTATGCTGCCCAAATTGGTACTAAATGGTAGTTGTAACCTAATAGAGTAGTCAATAAAGTGGTTAGGAGTAGAAAGGAACGCGTTTACGGAGCCGAAACCGAAAAACCCCAATTTTCCCCTTAAAACCCATATATTTCGGCCAGCATTGTAAATGGGTCTTAGAGTTGGATTTTCAATGATTTGATGATTCCATTGGATTCAGTGGGCGAAAATAGGTGGGGTTACAGTTGGGCACTTTTTCGGAAAAGGCCGAGAAAGCATAATTACGGAAACGCCCCTAAAACCCTAAAAGTAGGGCTGCCAAGGGCAATTTCGTAATTTGACATTGAATTTGATAATTCCGAGTCGGGAAATGGATTCCTTGGGCGAAAATATGTAAGAATAGCCCATGTCAAAGTTTCAAGAAAAGTACAGCCGGACCGGGTACGGCGGGGCCGGGCCGGTCCCCGGGGGTATTTTAGTAAATTTTCAATATAGCCTCATATAACCCCCAGAAACACTATGGAAGTGTCTAAATGGTACATTTGACATTGTAGGATCGAATGTGAAGCCCCGAGTTGCTGGCACGCAAATCGAGGAGAAAAGACTGGAGGTAGGGGACTTACCTTACTTGCATGTATTTGATATCTTTGCTTGTGTAGTGATGTATGTGATTGCTTTACTTGATTGTGTAGAGCATATTTGAATAAATGAAGCTCTGTTTCTGTTTTGCTGTGGCCATAGTTTTGTTACATGAAACATTGAGTATGCAAAAATGTCATTATGGGGCATGCATCTAGATAAAGCTAACATGTCATACACATAGCATCTATCATGCATGCATTATGGTATCTATTTCCTACTGAGATTCTCTCGAATCTCACCCTCCCCTACCAACAATTTAGACAGGGTAGGTGGATCGAGGATGGAGTAAGCAATCAAAGGCGACGGGACTCGTTCGGGTTGTAATCTTGTGATAGGTGGTTATCAATGCATGTTTAGGATGAGTATATTTGGTTATGTATTTGAAATGAGTTGTTGGATATTTGTATATGTATGAGAAAGATTTGTGTAATCCCCATATGAGGGCTTGTATGGGCGAATGTGCCCTATAAAGCTCGAGTTAATATATGGAAACTGGGATTGCCGGGATTATTTTTGTGTACTCTGATTTATTATGAATGTGATGTTCCGCGTAGTAATTGTATTCGAAAAGTGATTATGAGACCAAGTTTATAAATGATTTCGAAAGGTAATTGTGAAAACCCCGTCTGGTAGATGGGTTTGTAATTTGTATTTGTTTCTTATTGGTCTCTATTTCACTTTAATTGCGTATTTCGGATATAATTACGGCAGAGGGTTACAGGTAGCACCTGTACCTAGTTGGTGGCATCAGTGGCACCAGTACACTTGATAGTGGTATTATTGCACTTAATGGTGATATCAGAATACCAATGGTATTGGTTCTGATAATGCTATCAAAATTGAAATTGTGCACGATAAGCGAGTACAAGGGTAGGCAAGTATATGACATAAGCCTACGATTTATGATACTGAATTGGAATGGGATTTAGATCCCCACCTTATGTTAAAGGAATACATAGGGCAGTTGTCCCCAGAAGCTGATACTGTTTATATTTCCCTATAGGAACAGTACCTAGCTTCTCTAGGAAGTACTTTAGAAATTTGAAACTTCTTAATTAAAGGCTTGATTGCCTTGAGGTATGAAAGAGGGTGATCCTTAAGGATGCCATAAGAATGTTAGAATGAATACGGTGAAGTTTGAGAATAGGCTTCAATCTGATTTAAGCTGAAATAAGGTTTAGATCGAATTGTGAGTAAGGTTGCACTATTTTGTAAACCTTATGAGTAATGTTGAACTATCAAGAATACTTTAGAGAATATTTAAGGATATTGGCTAAATGTTATGAGAATAGAATAGAAGGTATGAATCATGATGATCTTATCATATTTATTGGGTATGGTTGAGGTTCTAAAATTAGGTTGTTGAACCTAGAAGTTGCATAAGCATCCAAAGGGTTGCTACCAACTGAATTGTGGCCTGAGAATCAAATGATAGTTGAATTGATTCTTTAGGAATTTGAATTGATCTAAATGAATTGAGGTACTAGAATATGGTACAAATGAGATCAGGTTTCCAAAGGTTGCTAGCTGCTCATCTAGCATGGGGAAAGATCTTGATTATAGAATATTACCTTATAAAGAATGAATAAAAGTTTGTTCCCTGATGGACCACGTGATAGGAAGTTGAGAAGGGGAATTAAGGAAGAATGGGCTCAATGGTATAAAGGAAAATAACTCTTACTCTTGTATCTTATGTAATGGTTCTACACTTATGTGTTTCCCATTAGGTGTATTCATTCCATGAATATATGGTAGGCAATAAGACTTATTGGACTAGCGTGTCCTTAGGCTGTCAGACCTGACAAGCATTTTATAAGAAGTCCTAGGTACTGTTAGACCAGAGTGTCTATAGGCTAACAGAACACATTCAAAATTAGAAGGGTGGAAGCCTAAGGTTGTAAGACCAAGAATTATCAGGTAGTATCATAGAACAGCTGTAAATCTAGAATGAAATGGATTGTATATCCTATAAATGTGACACTTGACCTGTTAGGTCTTGTGAATGAATGAGAATGCTTGATGTTGATGTTTCTTTTGCTTGCTTCGAGAACATTACATAAGAGTATGAATGGCTTGATTAGAAAAAGTTAGAGCCTGGAATGAATTTAGAATTAATGACCTTCTAGAACAATTATCTAGTTCCTGTGTAATTTTGAAAATTGAACTTTAACCTGGCTAATGTACTTGCTACATCTGTGAATAGAATGAACTGAATTTTGAATAGAATTTTAGATCAGTTTGTAGTGGTTATTTTTGAACTATGTTGTCTCAAAAGAAGGGATTCTCAAAGGAACCCAGAATAGTAGGAGCAATACAAAATTGGAAGAGGCAAGAAACATTTGTAGAAATACTCAGTTTGCTGGGTCTTGCAGAATTTTGTATTGCTGGGGGTAATACAAAATTAGAATTTTTCTTGTATCACTTTGTACTTACCTGAGAAAAGGAATTGCATAAAGAATTTCTTAAGGAGAATGATGCCTATGAGAGGATTTCATGAAGCCAAAAAAGGGCTTGAAACTCACACTAGTATTGAATATTCCCGATCCTAGAATGTAACCCTTGGTGGTTTATAGTGAAGCGACCAGTATAGTCTGCAAAGAAAGTAAAAAGAAAGGATTTGGAAATGTCCTGGTGATGCAGAACGAAATGGTGTCGTGTGCCTCTCATTAGTTAAAACCTCACTAGATGAATTACCCCACTCATGAATTTGAGCTGTTAGTGATTATGTTTTCTTGGAAAATGTAAAAGCACTATTTTTGTATGGTGAGATTATGAAAATGTACTGCGACCACAATAATTTTGAATATTTGAAAATAAAAAAAGTATACTATGAGATAGAATAGATGAATGAAAAGGCAGAGATGTGAATGTCGTCGTTGATGCTTTGAATTAAAAAGTAGGGCAATTGATGGTCATGATGATACTATAGGAATAAAAAATGATAGAAGTGTCTTGAAATATGAACTGATGAAGTCTGATAGTACTTGCTAGCTACCGCACTAGTCAAGAGAAAAGTAGTCTGAGAGCTTAGATTAAAGAAGCTCTGACACTGAATAGACGAGTAAGGCCTATAAGAATAGAATTGAATGAGAAAACCTCAAGAATTTAGGCATCCTTTAGAATTTGAGGTATTGAGAATTTGGAATGTCCTCTAGAATTTGATGTGACCTCTAGAATTTGAAGTATCGATAGAATATAGAAAGAAAGAAATTAAACCTTTGCTATAATGGTACTTTTGAAGTATTATTAAGAATTGGACCGATAGAATTTTCGAGGATGAAATATATTAACTATGGGGAGAATTGTAATATCCCAAATTTCAAGAGTAAAGGCTAGAGAATAAGCCTGAATAAGGCGGACTACTAAGCCTAGTTTGGGAAGAGTCCTAAGAATGATGGTAGATAGAAAGACTCTCAGGGACTGTGATTTGGCCCTATCGGGTAAAGGGCTCAGTATTTTTAGGCAGTTTGATTAAGTATGGGTATAGATATGCATGCGACACATATACAGTGCCATTAGTTTGTTGAAAGACGCTACCCAGCCATGTCATGAGGTATGAGATTGATTAGTCGAGCAAAATATGCCGGTGTAGGTATGCACATGACATTTTTAAGGGAGACATATATACCCTGCGTTTTTGGAGTAGATGCCGGTATGTAGTGCCAAGTACGGCCCACACATATACTTTGACCTGGCATCATTAGCGGGCCTCAGTATACGTGAAGCAACTCAAGTAAGTCCCGAGAGGAATCCCGAGTGAGCACCAATAAAGTAACTTTATTAAAGTAGCTTTAATAATGGAAGTCATGATGACTCAACTTTTGTGTTAGACAAATAAGATAGTGACACTTGTCTATTCATCATCACCAAGTGACACTTGTCCCTAATGATGAAGGTTGCTTTATGCTTTTCTTGTTGGCATTTCTGGAGAGTGCCAACTCACTCCAAGCCGGCAAAATGCATCGGTCTCCAGTTTGATCGCCTAACTAACTTTGTCGAACACTGAACTTGGGAGTTGGGGGAAAACCATTAGACCCTCAGCATCCTTGAAAAATTGGATGGCTAAAGGCCCGAGAGAGGAGGCGGGACCCACTTTATTCAATCAAGTAAAACATCTCACCGAACTAGTCGATTACCGAACAAATGGCACCATGAGAGCTTGACACTTGGCATAACTTTTCAAGACTCCCTCTTGGCCATATATTTTGGCCCAACTGCCTTAAATTTAAAGAAAAATCACAAGAAAATGTTAGAAGAGAGAAAGAGCATGAATAGTGATTGTTTATGACTTCAATCCGCCAAAACACTACCAAATCGACATTTTCTCTGAAAATACCCTTCACAAATCTTCTTATACGCATCCCAAGCTTCAATTTTACGGTTTAAGATTTTCATTTGGAGGATTTTGGTGTCGTCTCACTTTCCAGAGTGCTACCGGATTTTTGAACCGGTTGCGGAAACGTGTAGAGGTAAGCATGAGCTTCATTTTAAACTGCTTGTTTGTTGTTTGGATGAGTTTTCATCACGGTGGGGTACTATTCATATTTCAGCCAAGGGGTATTTTAGAGGTTTAATCATGGTTTAATCATATGTTTATGGTTAAATGATGATTTATGATGATTTTGGAAGTTATGTTCAAGTTTGCCTGAATTTGTTTTCTGAAGAAAGGGAACTTGCAATGTGTTTTTGATTAGCCAAACTTAGTCCAAATGCTATAAAATTTTATAGGATTAAAGCATACATCCTAGGTTTTAATTTGACAGGTTATATGAGCCATTTGAATAGTAGATTGAAAGTTATGATTTTTCCAAATTAGACCCTTAATCTAGAATGAAATCTGTAACAGTCTGAGTTTAATGAATTTCTGTAAAATGTGTGGCTGTAATAAATGATCTATGATATTTTTAACTAAAATATGGCTTAAATAGATTTTTATAGAATCTGGAACTAGGTCATTTAGATTTTTGTAGAATTAATTATGAATTTCCAAAGTTTGGATTTTTGTGCAAGTGTTACCAGCTTTTGTTTTCTAGAGGTAGTTAGATTGTAATGAGTTTTTGAATGTCAAATCTTGTCCATTGCCCATGAAACTTTTTATATTTGAAGTAGACATCCTAAGATTTAATTTGATATATAATACATGTCATTTGGGTTTGTAGATTGTGAGATATGAATTTTTGAAGTTAGGCATTAAATTTGAATTGTTTTCTGGACCAGTTGTGTTGTTCGATGATTCTGGGAAATTGATCCTTGTAATTGATAGTAGTTAATATTTTTTTCATTAAATTAGATTTAATGAGGGTCACATAGGCCTTTGAATCACTGCAATTGGTTTTCCTAGAATTAGTTATGATTTCTCAAATTTTAGTGAAAAATCTGATAAATTAGGTAGACCCATGAGATTATGGCATTTCAAGTAATTTAAGCCAAGTATGGGTCAAAAAATAGAGTTAAGTCCTAGAGGATAAAGTATTCTATTAGACACTTAATTGTCATGGCTCTAAAAATGTGGCTATATATCTAGGGCCATAAGGTGACAAAGAAAAAACAACTTCAATGGTTGGAAGAAAAGGCACAAAAAAGGATACTCAAAGATAAAAGGTAGTAAACTTACTTACTTGCATGTATGTGATATTTATGTTGTGTATTGATTTGCTGTATTGATTTGTTTGATGATGTAAAGCATGTATGAACAAATGAAATTATGTTTCTATTTTTTTATGTGAAGCATGGATGAATAAATGAAGTTATGTTTTTGTTTTCGCTGTGGCTATAAGTATGTTGTACGAAACATTGAGCATGCTTAATATCATTATGTGAACACGAGCCTATGTAAGGCAAGCATATCATTCACTAGCATTCATCTTACATGTATTGTTTGTAATATTTGCTACTAAAATTCCCATGAACCTCGCCCCACACCAACCATATAGGTACACAAACTTGACAAAAGCGAATGCTTGAAGATAAACTAAAAGGAAGAATGACGAAGAACCAAAGAAAGAGAGTTGTATTTATTTTAATGTGTGAAAATTATTTACACTTGATAAAGAATCAAATGAATGTACGTATAATCAAATTAAGTCATAATTGGGATCACTAAATCGCTAAAATCATTGCAACTAAGAATAAGAACCAAAAATAGAACGCATTCTGATATATGGTAAAAAAATGGCCTAACAGCAGAATTCAAAAATGAACCACAAAGAGAATATAAGTAAATGCTTTTGACATGTATAAAAGGGGTAGAAATGTAAGGTATTACACTTAATGTTTGTATGCCTTTGACAAAACACATATACCGGCTCATCTACATCTGACCACTGATACTCGGTGACTGCCTTTATCTCAAAAGTCGTGATGGCTGCCTTCGGTCACCGTAATACTGGGTATATGCCCTCTACATGTTGTTGTACATGTACTTTGCCACCAATGGTGTCATATGCTTCATAAACTGGATTAAATGGTTGTTTGGGCTCGCTTGGATAAATATAAGAGCTTCTTAGTTTATGGCTAGCTTTGCCCTTACATATTTTTTTCCAATTTAAGCCAACTGGATAAATATAAAGGTAACATAGCCTTTGAAACCATACCAATTGGACATTTGTATAATTAGATATGAATTTTCAAAGTTTGAAGAAAATTCTACCATTTAGCCAACTGGAAGCTCATAATTCCTAGAATTTCCATTTTTGGACGCTGTCATAGAAACTTGCCAGTTTTATTGGGCTAACTTCAAAAATTGATAATTCTGTGTATAGCTCTAAATGACTTATATAAACTATCAAATTAAAGTTTGATAAGTCTACCTTCATGTTGGAAAATATCATTGGCATTGGACATCATTTGCCTATTTAAAAATGTCACATAATATGACTGTTACATAGGGAAACTCATTGGCAGCAAATTCAAATGTTTACAATTACGTTCTAAACATAGTCATGTTATGTGTGACCACCAATTTCCTTATTTTATCATTTCCCATGCTGTTTAAATTCCCCAGTTTATTCCACTGAATATGTCTTTATATCAAGGGAATGATGGTGATGAAAATTGGGATGTTACAAAAGATCCCATGAACCCACAACGAATATGAGATATACTCACCCCAATAAAGTTAAACAAAGATTTGGTGATCCACTTGAATGCTTGAGCACAAAAGAACAAGGACTCGAAGTGTTGGAAGATGCTACAAGGTTGATCAAGCCTTGATAGTCTATCAGTTCTAAGAAGAACTGTAGAGAGAATATACTCTTATGATACAAAGTGCATAAATGAAATTTTTCATGCCAAAAGTCAAGTCTAATTACAAAAAAGGAGGCACAATGTATTTAAGGGCCATAAATTTGGCCTAATTGAAATTTTCATGCAAATAAAATGAATAAAATATAATCAGCACCTAAAGCTAAAAATGTGATTATCTAGGCCCAAATGAGTCTCCCATGTGTAGTACTTGTTCCAAGCTTTTTAGTTTGAAATCTCCAAGCCCAAAACTTGATCATCAACTCCATTTTCATCCTAAATGAAATAAGTGACATTTTCAGCATTTTTGTCCAGATTTGGTCTAATTGCCATTTGTTTTGTCCATGTTTCTTGCACGAACCCATTTAATACTGCCTTAATTCTTTTGGTTCTTGCCCTTGTGATTAGACCACTTGGAATTTGCAAAGGCTCACTTGAATATAAAGATATGGATATGTAGGATGATTTCATGTATGAGGTCACACCTGACCGAGTCATTGATGCGAAGGACAAACAACTGAGGCATACGAATATAACATTCATAAAGATGGTATGGAAGGGGTTATCTCCTAGAGAAGCTACATGGGGAAATAGAGGAAAGTTTACAAAGACATTCCAATCAATAGTTAGGCCTTGAGCTTCTTAAAGCCCACAGATAAAAATCTTTTTTAAGTACTTTTCTTTCTCAAAACATTTACAAATGTCAAAAGTCAACTATCTATTAACCGAACATTTAAAATCTATCATGTTCATAAAGATCTTCTCATCATTTCACAAACTAAACCATAATTAATCAACACACTTTGTCCTTAGACTTCACAAAGTGCAAAATATAATCATTCGACCATAAGCCCAATATCAAACTCAATAAAATATTTAAACAATAGTTTTCTCAAATATCCCTTTGAGTTATATCCACAATATCAAATAGTATAATCCAAAACATAATATCACATTAGAATACGCAACATAAGCCCTACAATGGCAAAACATAACCATTCATCACATAAATAAAAAGGAGGAGGCTTTACAAATATTATCACAATAATCAAGACTCTAGAGTCTTCCTTAATTGATTAGCAGAAGAACTATTACTTGAAAAATGTTAAATCAATGGGGGTGAGATAAAAGCTTGAGTAACCAGCTATCTAACTCATTATGTATGCAAATATATGCTCATGAGGTGCCAAGTATTAGTGATATAATTTATTAAACAAAGTATTAGTGATATAATTTGCAAAATTCTATATTGTAAATTCCATATCAAGAATTCCATATCATAATTTCATACCATAAATGTAACACCCATGTTTTGAAAGCAGATAGATGGCATAAGTGTAGTAATATCTTTAAAAAGGAGACCAGTAATCTTTTGTAAACAGCGGAAGTCCTAATTTCAAGCAAAGTGTGGAGTTGTACTTGAATGTGTTTTCAAAAATCTTTTCAAAAATCATTTTCAGATGGGATCTCATTATTTTATGATTTATTTTAAGCCATCCGTTTTAAGTTCATTTCTTCATATTGGACTGTTTACTATGGACCAGTGGGTCTTGTGTTTTAATATTACATTTTGTGTACTGAATGACTGAGAATAATGTATGATGGTTGTTGAATACTATAAGAGATCTAAAAATATGATCATTGTGTTGCATGCTCTACGAGCTTGCAAATGAATGATGTAATATCCTAAATTATAATTAAGAACTAATAGCTAAAAGAGTAACTTGGTCAATATGTTTCCCCTTCTTGAATGATATTTCGTCCAACATAAAGGAAAGGCAAGAGAAAATGATATTTGGCTCATAATTAAAGCATATGGAGGCATTTGGACTTTGGTCAAATATATCATGCCAAAATCAATATAAGTGGAGGCAAAAACCATGAGAGTTTAAGAAGTCTTTTAACTCATTCAAGAGCCATAATTCGGTGGAAATCTCATGGTCAAAGGTTAAAGGAATAAAGAAATAAAAGATGATATCAAGCAAAGAGTTGAAAAGTCAAAAATTTCAACTCCCTTCCCTCTCTCCTTGCAAAGTCGGTTAAGAGGTGTATGAGATGCCAAAATTCTGATCTCATTTCATCACCTCTCTCTCTCTTTCACTTCAGCTACCATGTTCGTCCAACCAAGAAGAGGAAAAAGAAAGGAAAAGGTGAGAGTTTGGCTTTATAGAGTCCTCTTTAGCTCAAATGTTCTTCTTTAACTTTGATCAAGTTGATAAGAGCTTTATCTTGATGGTTTTAGAATTTTGAAAGAAGGTGATTGCACACTTGAAGAAATTTGAATGAAGAGAAAGCAAGAAACTAATCTTGGAAAGAGGAATAGGTAAGAATTTGGAACCTTTTGACATATTCATTGTGGTTATTGGTTTAGTCTTAGGATTTTGTGATTTTGCCCTGGTTTTTGGTGAATTTCGAAATGTGTGAATTAGTTAGTGTTTAGTGTGAAATTGGTGTCATAGTGTGCCCTTGAGCATTTGAAATTGATTTGGAATGTTGGTTTGGATTGGTTTGCAATATAGTGGTTTGATTGAGTTCTTGGTAAGACATGTGGTGGTCATTGTGTAACATGTCAATGGAGGTTAAATTGGGTTGTTTTGATGATTTCAATGGATTCCTTGTACAAATTTATGTGGGAATGGTATTTGATATGAATTTGGGAACCATTGGAAGCATTGGTGCAAAAATGGAAATGTTGTCCATTGAAAGTTTATTCTGGGTAGTCAGGTTGTTAGGATGTTTTGAATAGGAAAATGGTGTCTAAAAATTCTGAAACTTTCCAGATTTAAAGTTCACATTCCAAGCTTCAAAATGAACATAAATTTTGTGTCATTTCATGTTTTGAGCTAAGAGCAATGACTGTCCAAAGTTTGGGATTAAAACTGGAATCTGTTTTGGAGTGGTGGTGAATTTCGTGTAATTCTGTACTTCTGTGGTGATTTCATTTGGCTTTGGGATCACCTCATTTCGATTTTCCTAGAATTAGTTATGATTTTTCGAAGTTTCCTTGGCTGCAGCCAGAATTCTTAGCTGCAGCGCATAACTTTCTGTGCACATTTTGGCCGCAGCCAAAAATTCTTGGCTGCCGCGCAAAACTTTCTGTACACGTTTTGGCCGCAGCCAGAGAATTCCTGGCTGTAGCCAAAATACTTCTGTGCTGTTTTTGGCCGCAGCCAGAGAATTCCTGGCTGCAGCCAAAACCCTATTTTCAGCATTTTGTGACTTTGTAAAGTAATTTCCAACCTAGTACTCTCCAATCCTTTTAGGTTCTCTTTAAGCTTGTTATAACCATTTAGGGGACTCATATGGAACCTATTTTAAGTGTTTGAAAGTAAGAATTGGGGGTAGGAAATTAACCCACCCTTCTTGATTTTGTTTATAGGCTTTGATATTTGCCGCCCTCGTGAGCCAACTGCGCCGAAGGACGTCAGGAAAGGACAAGGTAGTGACTCCTCTCTTATACTTTGTGTGAAACATTGTATGTATGTTTGTCGTGCATTGAGACTACATTGTGACATTGTGATGCTTTGTGATCGCAGGGAAAACTGACGCCCAGTGAATACTTTGTGAATACATTGAGATCGCAGCAAAAGCTGACGCTTAGTGTTTACAACCATGAGTGCTATCATTTGTGGTGTGAACCATGATACATTGTGATGCTGCTAACATGACCTTATATGCTATGTGTTTATGCACTGTGTGAGTGATTTGTTACTACTGTGATTCTCTTGAATCTCATTCTTTCCAATGACCAACATTTCAGACAGGGCGTGTGGCTCTAAGGAGAAGCGGACAACCCGGAGCGGTTAGGACTTAGTAGAGATGTATAGTTTGAACTGTTGGTTATCACTTTTGGACGGGATTACTGTCTATTCTTTTTTAGATGTAAATAAAATTGTGAATGTGGTTATGTAATCCACTAATTAGGAAACTCTAAATCCTTTAGTTTATATATGTACAACCCGGGAGTTGCTGGGGTTTTGGTTATACACTCTATATGTATGAATGTAAATTAACTGCATAGGTAATTATATTCGAAAATTCGAAATTGAGACCAGGGGAGGGAAAACTTTTGAACGATTTTGTGAAAACCCTACGGTAAAGTAGGAAGTTGAAAAGAATTTAAGTTATCCAATGGTCTCTAAACCACTTTAATTATGCGTTATCGAATCATAATTACGCTAATTAAGGCAGGGGGTTACACAAGAGACCTATTGTGTTCAAAATTTCAAGGACAAAATTTATTAAACATGGGAAGAATTGTAATATCTTGAATTTTGGGCCTAGAGACTTGAGGATAAGCCTGTGTCAAGCAAATGACTAAGTCCAATTCGGGAAGAGTCCTAAGAATGACAGAGAAATAAAGACTCTTAGGGACTATGTGATTTGACCCTACAGGGCAAAGGGCTCAATATGCATAAGCCATGGGATTAAAGTGTCAACGTAGATGTGCACAAGACATATATTCGATACTATCAGGTATAGGAAGATGACATACAGCTTTGTCATAAGGTATGGGACTGATTGGTCAAGCAAAATATGCCGGTATAAGTGTGTGCATGGCCTTTTTAGGACAAATATGAGTACCTTGCGTTTTTGGGGAAAAGACATCAGTATGTGGTGCCATGTTTAGGGACATGGGGAGCTCAAGGCATAAGTCAGTGAATCTTGGTATACATGTAGCAGTCCAAATCATAACCTGAGTTAAATCCTGAGTAAACACCAATAAAGTAGCTTTATTGAAGAAATTTTATTAAAGTAGCTTTAATAATGTAAGCAATGATAAGTAATGATGAAGCAACTTTTGTGTTGGACAAACAAGAGAGTGACAAGTGTCCTCTCATAATCTGGATTAAGATATTTTTAAAGGCTTTTTATCTCTCTTTTTGGTTTCATTTTCAGTTAACACTTTAAGAGATAAGGGAAGAGAAATTTGGTCATTTAATCACTCCTATTATCTCTCTTTAAATCGGTTTGTAGCTGCAAAAACGTAGACCAAGAAGAGCAAGGTTGAAAGGTGAGTTTGATCTTGATTTTTTAGCTTTTTAACCTCATCTATGGCTCGAGTATCCTTCATAAACATTGTTTCTCTTGATAAGAGCTTCATTTCTATTGTTTTAGAATTTAAAGAGGAGCCGTTTTGAGTCATCTTCCAAGAACAAAAGTTGTAGAATCAAAGAAAGAACCTAAGGAGAAGCAAGAGGTGAGTATTAGCTTCAATTTGAGCTATTCGTTGTGTTGGTTGAATGAATATTTTGGAAACTCTATATCTGCACTGATTTTGGCCAAAATAGGGTTTGGATAATTCATGGTGTTTTGGTTATGATATTGGTGTTTTATGATGATTAGAAACCATATGATACAAGTTTGATGCTGAAATTGGAAGTTGGTAATTGTTGAAATTTATTTTGAATTTTTCTGCCAAACCAGGGTGTAGGATGATAAGTAAAATATTTGCATATTTATTTTCCCATATATGATAATTTTATGAATGATATTTGAGCTCAATTTAATAAATTTGGGTGTAGTTAATAAATAAATAAATAATAATTTTGGTATAAAATAGAATTTCTTGAAAAATACTAAATTATACCCTCTTTCAGTTTTTAGGCAATATCTAGAGCTCTAAATGTCGGATTGGGACGTTTTTTATATAGATAAAAATCTAAGAAAGAGCTCTACAACTTTGATGTTGAGAGCAAAATCCAGTTCTATCTCTAAAGGTTTCGAATTTTGTTTGGAAGTTGAAAGCGGGAATCATCTACCATTCCACCAACCATTTCATCTACCTGTTCATCTTCCTTTTCACCAACTACTTCACCTACCATATTTCATCACCATTTCATCTACCCTACTCTATTCTTCCCTATATATAGCCACCCTCTCCTTCACATTTCACACACCAATTCATATTTGTTACTCTCATCTCTTCTCCACACATATCATTTCATTTCCATTACTTTTCTCTTTTCTCTAGTTACACACCATTTCATTACTCTCATCTTTTCTCCACTTACTCCATCATCTTAGAATTAATTTTATGCATTGTATTACTTTTTGCATGCGATCTTGGAAGGTTTAGGTTGTATTACTTTTTGTATGCACCTATATGGTAGGTTTTATCTCCTAAAGGGACGGCTAGATTTTACATTTTTCATGCATCTTTTGGTTGTATATTTATGTTTGAGAATTTAATATTCAAGTTTATGCAGTATTTATGAGGATTTCATTCTATTTTTATATAATGTCAATTTATTTTGGTTTTGTTTTTAATTTTATCATATGCTAAATTTCCATTTTACTAGGGAGATGACGTAAGTTACTAATGATGGATTGAATCTTAACTTATTAAATCTATTTTGAATTTATCCTTCATGATTGATTTTTAATTATTATTCTTAATGCTTTTGATTGACTGGCCATCTTTTGAATGATTTCAATATGCATGTTGAGACTAGAAGGAGATGCATGTGTATAGATCATATAGTTAAAACCATGACTTGCATATAAAATAGGAATATATTCATATAAGTTGTAAGTCTTACTGAGTTCCATGGATCTTAATGCATAATTAATTGCTTAAATTCATATAGGAATATATTGGATTAGCAATTAATTATAGAATTGCTTGACCTTGGAAGAGGCTAGTAATTAAATTAGGAAAACCTGACTATCAATCATGTGGAATAAATTGGGCTTGAATAGATAAGTGATTCAATCCAAAATTTGTTAAGTAAAATCTAACCCCTAGGACTTTTTCTCATAGTTGTTTCATATCATATGCATTTATATTTAATTATCTTTTATTTCATACTTTCAATCATCAACTAATCGACAGACTAAATAGAGTTAAAATTACCCATTTTGATACTTAGTGATCAATCCTTGTGGGAACGATACTCTACTCACTTTTGTATAACTTGATTATGACAGTGTACACTTACAATATTAAATTAATCATCTATACTCATAACAAGTTTTTGATGCCATTGTCAGGGATTATAGTCATTAATATTAATACCAAGTAATTTTAATACTAATTTGGTCTTTATATTATATTTTTTTTCTTTTTGGTGTTTTTTGTTTCCTTTCATGCTTTTGCTTAGTGTATAACCAGATCGAAGAAGACTAAACTACAACCTCTTGATTCTAAGATCGAAAGAACTTGTCGAAGAAATCGAAGAGTTCAGAAGTAGTCTACTTCAATCCTAAGCAATCTGATGGCAAATCCAGGGGGAGAAACAACAGATACCAAAACACTCCTTGACTATGCAACACCAACAGTCATAGAGACAAACTTTAGAATTAGGAGACCATCAGTAGTAACTAACAACCTTGAAATCAAGCCTGAAATTATCTAGATGATGCAAGCAAATCAGTTTGGTGGCTTACCAACAGAAGTTCTTAATGCACATTTAGCCAACTTTCTAGAAATCTGTGACACATTCAAGCATAATGGTGTTACTGATGACGCCATTAGACTTAGACTTTTCCCTTTCTCACTCAGGGATAAGGCTAAGAGTTGGTTACAATCGCTACCAGTAGGAAGCGTAACTACATGGGAGATCATGGAGCAGAAATTTTTGGAGAAATACTTTCCTTCAGCAAAAACCACTAAATTGAGGAATAAAATTGCCTCATTTACCCAACATAAGCAATAAAGCCTCTTTGAAGCATGGGAAAGATATAAAGAGTTGCTAGGAGATGTCCTCATCATGGGTTACCAAATTGGTGGCAATTGCAAACTTTCTATAGTGGGATGACACACATCTCAAAAATTCTTATAGATGCTGCAGCTGGAGGATCCTTAATGGGAAAAAATATAGATGTTGCTTACAATCTACTTGAGAAGATGGTAGCTAATGCATATCAATGGCCTTCTGAATGTAGCAATTCAAAGAAAGCACTTGAGTATACGAGCTGGATGTCCTTACAACTTTGTCTTCTCAAGTTGCATCTATATCCAAGCACGTACGATCATTGACAACCCAAGCAAATGTAATCAACACTCGTACTGAAGCTTGTGATCAATGTGGAGGGCCTCATGTGAGCACGCAATATCAAGAAGGAAACTCATTCATGCCAGAACAAGCTCATTTCATTAGAAATCAAAGGAATGACCCATTCTCAAACACCTACAATCCAAGTTGGTGAAATCATCCAAACTTTAATTCGAGGAATAGTCAAAATACATTCAAGCCGCAAGGGAATTACCAGCAGCAAGCTTTTCAACAACCAAATCCACTACAACAGAAAGTGAATATGGAGGATGCACTGGCTCAACTAACCATGAATAAATCTCAATTCATGGCCAGGACTGATGCAACAATCAAAAATCAAGAAGCATCAATAAAGAACTTGCATATCTATATAGGGCAAATATCAAATATGATGAATTCCAGGCAACCAGGAGCTCTACCAAGTGGCACCGAAAGAACTCCAAAAGAACATGTGACGGCAATTACACTAAGAAGTAGTAAAGAATTGAAAGATCTTGTAATTAAGAAGGAAGATAGAGAAAAGAAAGAAAGTATATAAGAATAGAAGGAGGATGATGTGATACCAGGAAGAATTAGTTTTCCAAACAATCCTTCATCATCTATACCACCAGTTCCATACCCTCAGAGACTTGCAAAGGCAAAGCTAGATATCAACATTCCTTTTGCAGATGCTCTAGCCCAAATGCCCAGTTATGCAAAATTTATGAAGGATATTCTTTCAAATAAGCATAAGCTAGAGGAATTTGAAACAGTTGCACTTATTCAGGAGTGCAACGCTATTCTCTAAAAGAAATTACCTCAAAAGCTGAAAGATCTAGGAAGCTTTTGTATACCTTGCACCATAGGTCAATGTCACTTTCAAAGATCACTTTATGACCTTAGAGCAAGTATAAACCTCATGCCTCTATCTGTCTACAACAAACTGGGTCTTGGAGAGGTGAAGCTGACTACAATTTCATTACTTTAGTTGACCGATCAATAAAACATCCGTAGGGTGTTTTAGAAGATGTTATGGTGATGGTGGACAAACTCATATTCCCATCTGATTTCATAATACTTAGCATGGAAGAAAACCAAGAAATTCCTATCATTCTTGGGAGGCCATTCCTAGCAACTAGGAGAACGTTAATAGATGTGCAATAGGGAAAGTTAACCTTACGAGTTCAAAATAATGAAGTACCCTTCAACACTTTCAAGGCTTTATCCTTTCCAGATGAAGCTGACACTTGCTACAAAGTTGATGCATTGACCAGATGCACAAAAGACATGGTGAATGAAATCTATATGGATCAACCATTAGCAATTGGAATGGTAGATATATCAAAATCTTCTAATCCAGAAGTGTTCGAGCAGATAAGGTACTTTAAAGCAAATTCCCCAATTTTTATCAAGAAACCATTTGAAGATTTGGGGGAAAGGCCAAGTAAGTTGATGCCATCAACAGAGAAACCACCAACACTGGAGTTGAAAGTACTGCCATTGTAATATCCCAAAAAGTGATTAAGGGCTAATGACTTTAAAAGTGGATATAATTATTGTTGAATAAACACTTTTGGAGAATGTGTGATGGGAATTTGGATATTTTAATTATTCCAATGGCTTCCTTGTGAAAATTCGTGTGGGGAGAGTGTTTATTGTGAAATTGGAACCATTGGGAACAATCATGCAAAAGTTTAAAACTCTGTCCATTGAAACTCTGTACAGGGCAGCCAATTTGTATGGACGTTTTAAATAGGCAAATGGTGTCTAACAATTCTGAAATTTTCCAGTATTAAAGTTCACATGTCAAGCTTCAAAATGAACATATAATTTGTATCATTTTGATTTGTGACCTAAGAGTTTTGGATTTTTGAAGTTTGCCCAGCGAAATTAATTATTTTCTGGAACAGTATGCAAAGATTGAAATTCTGGGAATTTTGTGGTGATTTTCAGTAATGGACAATATTTTTCCGATGAAGAGGACTTAAATATCTTTCATTTGGCTTTGGAATCACCTCATTTCGATTTTTCTAGAATTAGTTATGATTTTTCAAAGTTGGGCAGAAAATCTGCCAGAAAATCCGAAAATGTTAAATTAGAAATTATGACATCATCATGGGGTAAGTTGACATCAACATGGAATTAAAAGCAATTCCATCATCTTGATCAGCCATTCCCGACCCATTTCAGAGAAAAAAAAGACGTGAAGAGAGTTTGGAGAAAAGAGAGAAAAAGAGGAAGAAATCTCGCAAGGTAAGCCAATTTCTTCGACGATCTAGCTCCTAACGCGTATAATTCCGACTCTAAGCTACTCCTCTTTATTCTTTAAGGTTGTGAAACTCAAAATTTGGTGTTTCAAAGAGGCTAAGGTTCAGCCAAATTTGGGAAAAGCCAGAGGGAGCTTGAGGTAACTTCCAAACTTTCGTATATTGCTTATTATGGCTGCTGTGGGCAATTTAATCGGTGAAATTTCGCCGGATTGCCATTGGTTTTAAAGTTTGGAAATTGAGTTTCCTAAGGGTTATGCTGCCCAATTTTGTTCAAATGGTAGTTATAACCTAATGTAATAGTGAATAAAGTGGTTATGAGTAGAAAGGAACGCGTTTACGGAGCCGAAATCGTAAAACCCCAATTTTTCCCGGAGAACATGTATATTTCGGCCAAGGCTGTAAATGGGTCTTAGAGTTGGATTTTCAATGATTTGATGATTCCATTGGATTCAGTGGGCAAAAATAGGTGGGGTTACAGTTGGGCACTTTTTCAAAAAAGGCCGAGAAAGCATAATTACGGAAACACCCCTAAAACCCTAAAAGTAGGGCTGCCAAGGGCAATTTCATAATTTGACATTGAATTTGATAATTCCGAGTCCGGAAATGGATTCCTTAGGCGAAAATATGTCAGGATAGCTCATGTCAAAATTTCAAGAAAAGTACAGCTGGACCGGGTACGGCGGGCCCGGGCCGGGTCCCCGGGGGTATTTTTGTAAATTTTCATTATAGACTCATATAACCCCAAGTAACACTATGGAAGTGTCTAAATGGTGCATTTGGAATTGCAGGATTCGATATTTGCCGCCCTCGTGAGCCAACTGCGTCGAAGGACATCAGGAAAGGACAAGGTAGTGACTCTCTCTCTTATACTATGTGTAATACTCTGTATGTGTGTGTTATCACTATTCTGTGATGAATTTTTGATGCTGCTATGGTTACAGCTGGTGATAGCTGTCGTTTACAGCGTAAGCTGTCGTTTACAGCGCAAGCTGTCGTTTACAGCATAAGCTGTCGTTATTGTGATTACAGCGTAAGCTGTCGTGATTATGATTACAGTGAGAGCTGTCGTATTGTGTATACAGCCGTGAGTGGTGCCGTTTGTGGTGAAAACCATGTATCTTTGAGATTAATGTTGCTGTTGCTGTTTGTGATTTAAGTGCATACTTTGTGTTTATGCATTGTGTGAGTGGTTTGTTACTACTGAGATTCTCTCGAATCTCATTCTTTCCTATGACTAACATTTTAGACAGGGCAGCCAACCCGTAGCAATTAGGGCCCTTGGGGGTATATAGTTGAGTTGGAAACGTTGGTTAAGTATTTTGAACTTGGGATTACTGTATATTCTGAATCAGGAACACTACATTTGATTTTGGTTGTGTAATCCCCTAGTGTATACTTATAAACCTTTAGGTTTTTATGCATAGAACCCGGGAGTTGCCGGGGATGCGGTTATACACTCTGATATGATTGAATGTACATTAATTGCACAGGTAATTATATTCGAATATTGAAATTGAGACCTGGATGGAAAAAAAAGAGTTTTGAAAGTTTTGTAAACATTTTACTGTGAGACAGAAAGTTTAAAACGAGGTTAAAGCATCCAATGGTCTCTAATCCGATTTAAATATGTGTTATCGAATTATAATTACGTGTTTAAAGGCAGGGGGTTACATTTTGGTATGAAAGCTGTAGTTCCTGGCAAGGGTAGAGGTAGCTAGGATAGATCCCTTAGATAGTAGTAGGGATAGAAGATTATCTGTGAATAATTGTTGCGTATGCACATGTATGTTTTATTGACATGGATATATATATGAGTTTTGTGACTATATGTGCATACTATCTCCGCTAAATTAATGGGGCAAGTTGTTTGTAGAATGAAGAAAACTAGAGGACGCCCCAACATTCCGCATGTAGACCCAGAGGTGGAGGTTGTCAAGGATAACCCACCGGATGCAATGCAGGAATTAATGGGTCTAATCAAAGATCAGCGGGATATGATAACTGAGCTGAGAGAAGAGCTCAGAGCAGAGAAGGCGAAGAACAAGGAAGGTCCAGTTCAGTCCACTCCGGAGGAAACTCAAGGAGAAACCCGTCATGAGGACACTGCTGAAGGGTCAGCACGACCCCTGGAGTCCCTACCTCACATTGTCCCAAATCAAGAATCATATGGGATGCCGCTTAGAGAGGAAAGAGACCTTCAGTTTTGGGTCACCAGGTTCTGCAAGCATCTGCCTCCTACGTTCAGAGGAAGGTTTGACCCTCAAGCCGCTGAAGATTGGATGAACAAGCTGGAGAAAATATTTGAGGTTCTTGGTTGTCCGGATGAAGTGAAGCCACGGCTGGCTGTTTACAAGCTCGAAGCGGATGCATATCGCTGGTGGCAGAATATCGCCTTAACCTTGAAGAGCAACAAGATGTCATTGACTTGGGAATTGTTTCAACAAGAGTTCAACGAGAAGTATTTTCCCAAATCAGTGAGACTCGAGAAGGAGACAGAATTTCTGAATATCAGACAAGGGGACGCAGAGAGCTTTGATGATTACTTGTCCCGTTTTGTTCAGTTGGCCCGGTACTCCTCTTACCTCCAGTACAAGGATGACGAAGAATGGAGTTCTGATATGCTCATTCATGGTCTGAGGCGAGAGTTGAGGAAACGCCTAGCTACTTACCAATTTACCAAGTTCAACAAGGCGGTTGAGCAGTGCAGGATTACAGAGAACAACTTGAGAGAATTGTATCCTGCTAGAGCTACTAGCCACCGCAATGAATCTAGTAAGGGTGCTACCTCACAGAAGCGAAAGGGGCAAGGATCTTCATCTGGAAGTGGTAAGAAGCCCTATCAGTCTGGGAGCCGTGACCAGCAAAGAACATATTTTGCACCGTGGGTTTGTCGTCGCTGTAATCAACCACACCAGGGTAAAACATGTGATGGCAAAATAATATGTTACAATTGTAAGCGTGTGGGCCATACTGCTGCTGACTGCAAAGAGCCACGACCAGACCAAAGACCGAAGACACAGGGCCGAGTATTTGCTATGACCCACGAAGAGACCTGTAAATCTCCTGAGCTGATACAAGGTAATATTCTTCTTAATGGCCATCTGTTGCAAGTTTTGTATGATTCAGGTGCAAGTCACTCCTTCATCGCCTATGATTGCGTGAGGCACCTGGGAATGTATGTACATAAGTTACCATTTGAATTAGTAGTGTCAACTCCAATGGGTGTTAAGGCCTTAACCACAGAAGCTTGTTTGAGTTGTGTCATAACTGTGGAAGGGCACCAATCTGTTGTAGATCTGATATGTTTGCCGCTGTACCAATTGGAACTTATTTTGGGCTTTGATTGGTTAACGGAAAATAATGTATTACTTGATTGTGGGAACAAGAGGATAGTATATCCTGTTTCTTAGTGGGCTGAAGTTATGGATTCTAGTATGAATTTCCTTGCTGCAGCCAAAGCTGAAAAGTATCTTGAAAAGGGTTGCCAGGGTTATGTGGTGTTTTTCTCTGTGCAAGGGGAAACTGGCGAAACCTTGAATAATATACCCGTGGTAAATGAATTTCCTGAGGTGTTTCCGGATGATTTGAACGGATTACCTCCAGAAAGGGAAGTTCAATTTCCAATCGATATTGTGCCTGGAGCTGGCTCTATATCTAAGGCCCCATATCGGATGGCCCCAAATGAACTGGCGGAGTTAAAGAAACAAATAGAAGACTTGCTTGAAAAAGGGTTCATTAGACCTAGTGTGTCACCTTGGGGAGCTCCATTGTTGTTTGTAAAGAAGAAAGATGGAAGCCTTCGGTTGTGTATCGATTATAGAGAATTGAACAAG
Source organism: Inga leiocalycina (assembly GCA_963242795.1). NCBI lineage: Eukaryota > Viridiplantae > Streptophyta > Magnoliopsida > Fabales > Fabaceae > Inga > Inga leiocalycina. The sequence goes on along the minus strand of OY725330.1, from coordinate 38,495,490 downwards.
GTTACTATTAAGAACAAGTACCTTCTTCCCCGAATTGATGACCTTTTAGATCAACTATCCGGTCCATGTGTATTTTTGAAGATTGATCTAAGGTCAGGGTATCATCAGCTGCGATTGAAGGCAGAAGATGTTCCGAAGACTGCTTTCCGGACCAGATACGGTCACTATGAGTTCTTGGTGATGCCATTTGGGCTAACCAATGCGCCTACGGTTTTCATGGATTACATGAACCGTATCTTTCGACAATATTTGGATCAGTTTGTTGTTGTGTTTATTGATGACATTCTGATATATTCCAAGAGTATGGAGGAGCATGAGCATCATTTGAGAGTTGTATTGACTACATTGCGTGAGAAACAACTATATGCTAAATTGAGCAAGTGCGAGTTCTGGCTATGAGAAGTGAAATTCTTAGGCCATGTTATCTCGCAAGAAGGGGTCTCTGTGAATCCCAGTAAAGTAGAAGCAGTACTGGATTGGAAGAGGCTAGAATCTGTGGCGGAAATACGCAGTTTTCTGGGTCTTGCTGGTTATTATCGGAGATTTATCCAAAATTTCTCCCGTATTGCGTTGCCGATGACCAAGCTCACAAGAAAGGATCAGCCGTTTGTGTGGGATGAGAAATGTAAAAACTGTTTTGTGGAGCTGAAGGAGAGGTTGACGACAGCACCTGTGTTGATTTTACCCGATCCCAGTTTGACATACGTTGTGTATTCTGATGCCAGTGGGCAGGGATTAGGGTGTGTCCTTATGCAGCAGGGACGTGTGGTGGCCTACTCCTCTCAACAGCTCAGACCTCATGAATTGAACTATCCCACTCATGATCTGGAGCTTGCGGCCATTGTATTTGCTTTGAAGATTTGGCGTCATTACCTGTATGGTATGACTGTGGAATTGTACTGCGACCACAAGAGTCTCAAATATCTGTATGATAAAAAAGAACTGAATATGAGACAGCGCCGCTGGATGGAATTGCTTAAGGACTACGACCTGGAAATAAAATATCATCCGGGTAAGGCAAATGTAGTCGCTGATGCTCTTAGTCGAAAGACTGTGCTTGTTGCAGCTATGATGATACAAGAAAGGAAATTGATTGAAGATTTCCGTGATTTAAATTTGACAAACCAGATCATCTGTGCCAATTACACTGTTTCTCAAGAGGAGAGTAATCTAAGGGCGGAAATTGAAGAAGCTCAGAGTCAAGATGACTGGATACAGCGCAATCTGACTCGAATCGAACAGGGAGAAGTTTCAGGCTACGACATATCACCTCATGGATTGGTTCGTTACCAGAAAAGAGTCTGCGTTCCACTTAAGGCAGAGTTGAGGCAGAAGATTCTGGATGAGGCACACAAGAGCCGATATACTCTTCATCCTGGTATGACCAAGATGTATCAGAATCTGAAATCGGTGTATTGGTGGTCGGGTTTGAAGAGTGACGTGACCAAATATGTTACAAGGTGTCTCACTTGTCAGAAAGTGAAAATCGAGCACCAGAGACCGCCTGGTTTACTTCAGAGTCCTGAGATTCCGGAATGGAAATGGGAAAGCGTGACCATGGATTTGGTTATGGGGTTGCTCAAGATCAGGAACTATGATGCGATCTGGGTAATTGTGGATCGGCTAACGAAGTCGGCACACTTCATACCAATCAATGCTGGTTATTCTCCTGATAAACTAGCGGAGATTTATATCCGAGAGATTGTCAAACTTCATGGTGTTCCGAAAAACATCATTTTTGATCGAGATCCACGATTTACTTCGAAGTTTTGGAAAGCATTGCATGAAGCCTTAGGTACTCAACTGAGATTCAGTACGGCTTATCATCCTCAAACGGATGGACAATCTGAGAGAACAATTCAGACGCTGGAAGATATGTTGCGAGCTTGTGTTCTCGACTTTAAAGGAAGTTGGGATCGTTTCCTTCCACTGGCTGAGTTCGCCTACAACAATAGCTATCATGCGAGCATCCAAATGGCTCCGTATGAAGCGTTGTATGGAAGACGGTGTCAATCACCTTTGTGCTGGAACAAGTTATCCGAAAGGAAGCTTTATGGGCCAGATTTGGTTGATCAAACCTCAGCACAAATTCGGATTATTCGTAAGAGGTTGCTTGCAGCGCAGAGTCGGCAGAAAAGCTACACTGACAAGAGAAGACGGCCTCTAGAGTTTGAAGTTGGTGACCATGTGCTTCTGAGAGTATCTCCTGTCACCGGCATTGGGCGAGCAATCAAACGAAAGAAGTTGAGCCCAAGATATATAGGTCCTTTTGAAATCCTTGAGAGGATTGGGCTTGTTGCTTATCGAGTAGCCCTACCCCCAAACTTGAGCAGACTCCACGATGTGTTTCATGTTTCCCAACTGAAGAAGTACCAACCGGATCCGTCTCACATCATTGAATATGAAGAAGTTGAGTTACAAGACAACTTAACATATGCGATAGAGCCAGAACAGATCATTGATAGAGAAGAACGACGGCTCAGACACCGAAGCATTCCATTTGTGAAGGTGATCTGGAAGGGAATGACTCAGAGGGAAGCAACTTGGGAAGCGGAGGCGGATATGCGAAGACGTTATCTAGAGTTTATGGCTCAAGTTGTGTGACAAATTTCGAGGACGAAATTTATTTTACGGGGGGAGAAATGTAATATCCCAAAAAGTGATTAAGGGCTAATGACTTTAAAAGTGGATATAATTATTGTTGAATAAAAACTTTTGGAGAATGTGTGATCGGAATTTGGATATTTTAATGATTCCAATGGTTTCCTTGTGAAAATTCGTGTGGGGAGAGTGTTTATTGTGAAATTGGAACCATTGGGAACAATCGTGCAAAAGTTGAAAACTCTGTCCATTGAAACTCTGTACAGGACAGCCAATTTGTATGGACGTTTTAAATAGGCAAATGGTGTCTAAAAATTCTGACATTTTCCAGTATTAAAGTTCACATGTCAAGCTTCAAAATGAACATATAATTTGTATCATTTTGATTTGTGACCTAAGAGTTTTGGATTTTTGAAGTTTGCCCAGCGAAATTAATTATTTTCTGGAACAGTTTGTAAAGATTGAAATTCTGGGAATTTTGTGGTGATTTTCAGTAATGGAAAATATTTTTCCGATGAAGAGGACTTAAATATCTTTCATTTGGCTTTGGAATCACCTCATTTCGATTTTTCTAGAATTAGTTATGATTTTTCAAAGTTGGGCAGAAAATCTGCCAGAAAATCCGAAAATGTTAAATTAGAAATTATGACATCATCATGTGGTAAGGTGACATCAACATGGAATTAAAAGCAATTCCATCATCTTGATCAGCTATTCCCGACCCATTTCAGAGAAAAAAAAGACGTGAAGAGAGCTTGGAGAAAAGAGAGAAAAAGAGGAAGAAATCTCGCAAGGTAAGCCGATTTCTCCGACGATCTAGCTCCTAACACGTATAATTCCGACTCTAAGCTACTCCTCTTTATTCTTTAAGGTTGTGAAGCTCCAAATTTGGTGTTTCAAAGAGGCTAGGGTTCAGCCAAATTTGGGAAAAGCCAGAGGGAGCTTGAGGTAACTTCCAAACTTTCGTATATTGCTTATTATGGCTGCTGTGGGCAATTTAATTGGTGAAATTTCGCCGGATTGCCATTGGTTTTAAAGTTTGGAAATTGAGTTTCCTAAGGGTTATGCTGCCCAATTTTGGTTCAAATGGTAGTTATAACCTAATGTAATAGTGAATAAAGTGGTTAGGAGTAGAAAGGAACGCGTTTACGGAGCCGAAATCGTAAAACCCCAATTTTTCCCGGAGAACATGTATATTTTGGCCAAATCTGTAAATGGGTCTTACAGTTGGATTTTCAATGATTTGATGATTCTATTGGATTCAGTGGGCGAAAATAGGTGGGGTTACAGTTGGGCACTTTTTCAAAAAAGGCCGAGAAAGCATAATTACGGAAACACCCCTAAAACCCTAAAAGTAGGGCTGCCAAGGGCAATTTCGTAATTTGACATTGAATTTGATAATTCCGAGTCCGGAAATGGATTCCTTAGGCGAAAATATGTCAGGATAGCTCATGTCAAAATTTCAAGAAAAGTACAGCCGGACCGGGTACGGCAGGCCCGAGCCGGGTCCCCAGGGGTATTTTTGTAAATTTTCATTATAGACTCATATAACCCCAAGTAACACTATGGAAGTGTCTAAATGGTGCATTTGGCATGGCAGGATTCGATATTTGCCGCCCTCGAAAGCCAACTGCGTCGAAGGACATCAGGAAAGGACAAGGTAGTGACTCTCCCTCTTATACTATGTGTAATACTCCGTATATGTGTGTTATCACTATTCTGTGATGAATTTTTGATGCTGCTACGGTTACAGCTAGTGATAGTTTTCGTTTATAGCGCAAGCTGTCGTTTACAGCATAAGCTGTCGTTATTGTGATTACAGCGTAAGCTGTCATGATTATGAGTATAGCGAGAGCTGTCGTATTGTGTATATAGCCGTGAGTGGTTTCGTTTGTGGTGAAATCCATATATCTTTGAGATTGATGTTGCTGTTGCTGTTTGTGATTTAAGTACATACTTTGTGTTTTACATTGTGTGAGTGGTTTGTTACTACTGAAATTCTCTCGAATCTCATTCTTTCCTATGACTAACATTTCAGACAGGGCGAGTGGTTCAAAGGAGAAGCGGCCAACCAGGAGCAATTAGGGCCCTTGGGGGTATATAGTTGAGTTGGAAACGTTGGTTAAGTATTTTGAACTTGGGATTACTGTATATTCTGAATCAGGAAGACTACATTCATTTTTGGTTGTGTAATCCCCTAGTGTATACTTATAAACCTTCAGGTTTTTATGCATAGAACCCGGGAGTTGCCGGGGATGCGGTTATACACTCTGATATGATTGAATGTACATTAACTGCACAGGTAATTATATTCGAATATTGAAATTGAGACCTGGATGAAAAAAAAGAGTTTTGAAAGTTTTGTAAAAATTTTACTGTGAGACATAAAGTTTAAAACGAGGTTAAAGCATCCAATGGTCTCTAATCCGATTTAAATATGTGTTATCGAATTATAATTACGTGTTTAAAGGCATGGGGTTATAGCCATCCCATTTGAAGTATGCTTATCTGGGAGAAAATTCAACACTACCAGTAATCATCTTAGCCGCTTTTACTCCTAATGAAGAAGAAAAGTTATTAAGAGTTCTAAGGGAGCATAAAACATCATTTAGATGGTCAATAGCTTATATAAGAGGGATTAGTTCTTCAATTTATATGCATAAGATGTTGATGGAGGACAATTACAAGCCATCAGTCGAGCACCAGAGAAGACTTAATCCAAAATGAATGAGGTGGTGAGAAAGGAGGTAATAAAGTGGCTAGCATAATCTACCCAATCTCTGACAGTCAATGGGTAAGTCCAATGTAAATGTGCCAAAGAAAGGTGGAATGACAATAGTGCTCAACGAGAAAAATGAACTGATTCAACAATGAACGGTGACTGGATAGAGAGTGTACATCAACTACAGAAAGCTCAATAAAGCCACCAGAAAAGATCACTTCCTTCTGCCATTTATAGACCAGATGCTTAACAGACTAGCAGGGAAAGCCTATTATTGTTTATTGGATAGGTATACGGGATATAATCAAATTACAATTGCACCAGATGATCAAGAGAAAACAACTTTTACATGTCCATATGGTACCTTTGCCTTCAAAAAGATGCCATTTGGTCTATGTAATGCACCAACAATATTTCAAAGGAGTATGATGGCGATCTTCTAAGACATGGTGGAAAGGTTCATTGAGGTATTCATGGATGATTTTTCAGTTTTTGGAGAATCATTTGATCATTGTCTTTCAAATTTGGCAAAAGTTTTGCAATGTTGTGTGGAGACAAACTTAGTTCTAAATTGGGAGAAATGCCATGTTATAGTGAAAGGAATCGTGCTAGGTCACAAGGTATCTGATCAAGGCATTGAAGTAGACCGTGCTAAGATTGAAACAATTCAAAAGCTACCACCTCCTTCCTCAATCAAGGGCATTCGGAGGTTTTTGGGACATGCTAGCTTTTATAGAAGATTCATCAAGGACTTCTCAAAAATCATAAAGCCACTTTACATGCTGTTAGAGAAAAAACTCCCTTTCTGTTTAATAAGGAGTGTTTATCAGCCTTCCAAACTCTAAAAAGTGCCTTGACTTCTCATCAGTTATCATAGCTCCACATTGGAATCTTCCCATTCGAAAGGATGTGCGATGCAAGTGATTATGCAATTAGAGCTATTTTAGGCCAAAAAAGAGAAAAGATCTTTCATGCTAGCAGAACACTTTCAGAAGCACAGCTGAATTATGGAACAACAGAAAAGAGCTCCTAGTAGTAGTGTTTGCATTCAACAAATTTAGAGCATACTTGATCAGGTCAAAGGTCATTATCTAGATAGACTACTCAGCAATCAAATACCTGATTGAGAAGAAAGATGCTAAGCCCAGACTAATCAGATGGGTGCTTCTACTACAAGAATTTGACTTGAAGATCAAAGACAAAAAAGGGACCGAGAATCTTATTACAAATCATCTTTCTCAGTTAAAACCACCTGAAAGAAAGATAGAATCACCAATCTAGGAGAATTTCCCAGATTAGAAACTTTTTATCATGCAGTCATAACCTACTCCTTGGTATACTGATTTTGTGAGTTATTTGGCAAGCATAGTAATGCCTTATAAACTTTATAAAGTGTAAAAGAAGAAGTTTCTTGTTGGTATAAGGCATTACTTTTGGGAGAATCCATTCTTATACAAACAATGTCCATATTGAATTATCAGGCAATGTGTTTCTGAAGAAGAAATGGACAGTATCTTAAATCATTCCCATTTATCCCCTTATGGTGGTCATTTTGGAACAAATAGAATAGCTACTAAAGTCCTTCAATCAGGGTTTTACTAGCCTACACTCTTCAAGGATGCTCACAGAATTGTGGCAACCTATGACAAATGTCAAAAAATGGGAAATATCTTAAGGAGACATGAAGCCCCTTTAACCAACATCTTAGAATTTGAACTTTTTGATGTATGGGGGTTCGATTTTATGGGGCCTATACCATTGTCATTTAGCAATCAATTCATTTTAGTAGCTATTGATTATGTCTCCGAGTAGGTTAAAGCAGTTGTTTTTTCTACAAATGATTCTCGGGTGGTTGGGGAGTTTCTGAGGAAAAATATTTTTACAAGATTTAGAGTGCCTTGAGCTATTATCAGTGTTGGAAGAAGGCTTTTTTGTAATTAGTAGCTTCAGTCTGTGTTAGCTAAATATGGAGTAACTCATAAGGTTGCAACTCCATATCATCCACAAACTAGCGAGCAAGTGGAAATCTCAAATAGAGAATTGAAGTGGATCTTAGAGAAGACAATGAATTCCAACCAGAAGGACTAGGCTCAAAAGTTAGATGATATACTTTAGGCTTATAAAACTGCCTTCAAGACACCAATTGGTAGATCCCCATATCAATTAGTCTACGGAAAAGCATGACATCTTCCAATAGAAATGGAGCACAGAGCATATTGGGCAATAAAAGCATTAAATTTTGACTTAAAGGCAGCTAGTGAGAAAGGGCTTCTCCAACTCAATGGGCTTGAAAAATTAAGACAACAAGCTTATGAAAATGCAAAGTTATACAAGGAGAAGACAAAAATGTGGCATGACTAAAGAAGTTTGAAGAGAGATTTACACTAGGACAAAAAGTACTTTTTATATAACTCAAGGTTAAAGCTCTTTCTAAGAAAGCTTAGATCAAGGTGGTCAGGTCCTTTTACTACTATTCAAGTATGGCCATATGGAACTGTGGAGATTCAAGATGGTGATCGAAAATTCAAAGTGAATGGGCAAAGGCTCAAAGAATACAATGAAGGTGCACTCAACACTTTGAAATCTGTCATCACATTTTAAGAACCAATAGGTAAGTCGTTAATCTAGTAATTTTTAAAAAAAAAATTTAAAAAGAAAGAAAGAAAGAAAAATTTTGGTTTTATCTTTGTCTAGGTAAAGATGTTAAAGAAAAGCGGCTATTTGGGGGGCAACAAAAAACTTCTTTCCTACTCTCTCATTTTGCTTTATTAACTCCCTAAAACACACTATACTGGGTGGAGAATTTTAGTTTTCATTGGTTTCATTTTAAGTTACCATGGAGGAATATCTTGTAAAGCTTAATAACAGGTTCCCCAATCTTCCTAAAGATGTACTCATAAAAATCTATAATAGTCGACTTGAAAGGATGAAGATATTCAAGCATTTAGGCCTTCCTGTGGACATACGCTAGATCATTGAAGCTAAGGTATGTTTAATAGGTGAGATTCATAAATCATTTGTTAAACTTTTGCCAGGAATGGGCAAAAGTTCTTACTCCAAAAAAAGAAGAGCTAAAAGGAGGAACATCTGCCATAAATGTTCAAGATGGAATTGTGATTAGTGTTGTAGGAGTAAGGGTATGGTTTCTAAAAATCAAGAAGATAAAATTAAATTTATATAGGATGGACTGAGTAATGAATTACTGGATGATATCATTCAAACTCTTGAGACGCATCTGAGTGGTGATGTTCATTATATTTTTCTTGATTTAGCATACATATTCAACAAAGAAAAAGAGTGCTATTGTCTTGGGAACATGATGTTAAAAGACCCTATTTGTCAGTTTATAAGAGAACTGGATGGGAAACAAATCCACGATTCATATAAAGCGTTTAAGCCGTTACTGGATGTAAAACCAGGGGAAGATATGAGCCAAAATCACAACTACTATACATAATCATGCTTTTGTCTAAATGTCTTATCTTTTCCGTAGCTTTTGTCTAATCTATCTTATCTTTTTAGCAGCTTTTGTCTAATATGTCTTTTCTTTTCAGTAACTTTTGACTTTCTTTTCCTTTTTTCTTCACACAAAGTACACCAGTCATTAATGTAAGAAGTTTTTTAAAATTTTTTGAAAAATGTGTGATTTGTATGATTTTCTTGTCACTGCTTTAGTGTTATATATATGTACTCTTTCCTTTGTAAATATGCACACTTCCACTTGTAAATATGCAGTCTTATACTTCTAAGCACAAATGGTCCGGGAGAAAAGAAAAGAAAAAGAGTATCATACAAAGATGTAGATTTACATCTATCTGTATTTTTGGTGAAACTGATATGGGTAAGAATGTAGAGTTTATAATAACAACAAATGAACTTGGAAGTGCATTAGCCGCTAGAAAGATCAATTTTGTATACAGGGGAGGCATCTAGGGCCAAAAGGGAAGCATGGCCATTTCTGCATCCATGAATGGAAGCAAGGGTTTGAGTGTAAGGGTGAAGGAGCTGGAAGACCATATCTTCTCCTTGGGACAAGAGTTTCAAGTTTCAAGCTTGCCTAAATGTTTGGGACAAATGTTCTACCATGCTCAAGCTTTTATTGCTCTATCCGGTGGTTTGGAGACGTTGGATGGGATCTCAAGCATTGCATATTAGGCTAAGTTGAACTATCACAAAAAGCCATTAGGATTGTTAAATGCTAATCTTTTTTTATCATGCTATGGAAACAGGATTCATACCCCAAGCGACTCGCCATTCCATAATTGCTGCACCAACTGCTGATCAGCTGCTCGATCAACTGCAAACCTATGAACCTAAACCAGATTTTCTCGTCAAGCAAATAGGTGGGAAGTCTTCAGATAGCAGTCAGAAGCATAACCCATATCCACTCTTCGGTTGTAACTTTCCTTAAATCTCTTGGTTTTACTTTATTGTGTGTTTATGTAAAAAAACTTTCTTTAAGCTTTAGAAGACATTGGGGACAATGTCTGATTTAGGTTGGGGAAGAAAACAAATTTTTAGTTAGTTAGTAAAACCATTAGATGCATGGGGTGTGGAAAAAAAAGGCCGAGCAAGGAGTTATTCTTAACTCCTGAGACGCATCTTATTAGTTGCATGTTTTTGTTCCTTCTTAAAAAAAAGAGTACAAGTGAAAAAAATCATCCTATTTAAGTGCTTTGTAATGATCTTAAGAAGTATATAAGTTTTGAGTATAGATCAATTGAATTTAGAGATTTTATAGAATGAATGAACATCTTATTGCTACAATTGGTGCTGAATTTTGAGAGTCGCTAACCATGAGATTTTGAGCCTATAATGATTATTTCTCTTGTGTGTGATATTCACCTATTAAGTTGTCACTCTAAAACTTTCTTTAAATCTGGTTGAAATTACATGTCACATGCACATTCAAAAATGATAAAGACATTAATAAACCCCTTTGAGCCTAACTGATTATTTCTTTGTTCTCAACCTATTAACATGTGCTTTAATGATATATCAAGTGCTTTTACCTAATTCAGAAGATTAGCTGAGCATTTGAAATTTTTGTGAAATGGGCTTTTGACAAATGTGGGAACAAAGTGTATATATCATCAACTTTAGAGTTGCAAAAAAAAGTAATGATGAAAAAAAAAGAAAAAAAATTGAGTATTCGAATTATGGGTTGTTGTGATGAAATAGATTTATTCAGAAGTTGGCCTATGTTTTCAATTTTTCTAATAATTTCTTAAATTTAGCCTTTCATATCACGTTTTACATTCCTTTTACCTTAACCCCATTACAACCCTTAATAAGTTCTATTGGTTTGAATTATGCATGTGAATTAGGTAATGGAGATTGAGATTTTTAGCAAGCTTATGGTAGTGCAATTTCTTTCGGTTGAATTCGAGCAAAACACTTACCTTTAAACACTTGAGAGATTAGGAGAATGAGTCACAATTACGAACTTGGTTTATTCATTTTCAAATAACATTACCTGTTTATATTTTTGTTAATTCATGAATACTATGATCCCTTTATTTTTCAATTGTATTATTGCTTATGACTTGACACTTCTAATTTTCTTGGAAGAACTTAATGGTCACTCCTTGTCCGAGGACGTCCAAGAGCTAAGTGTGGGGGAATTTGATAAGTAAAATATTTGCATATTTATTTTCCCTTATATGATGATTTTATGGATGGTATTTGAGCTCAATTTAATAAATTTGGATGTAGTTAATAAATAAATAATGATTTTAGCATAAAATATAATTTTTTGAAAAATACTAAATTAGACCCTCTTTCAGCTTTCAAGCAATATCTAGAGCTCTAGATGTCGGATTGGGACATTCTTTATATGGATAAAAAGCTAAGAAAAAGGTCTACAACTTTGGTGTTGAGACCAAACTCTAGTTCTATCTCCAAAGGTTTCGAATTTTGCTTGGAATTTAAAAGCAGGAATCATCTACCATTCCACCAACCATTTCATCTGCCTCTTCATCTTCCTTTTCACCTACTACTTCATCTACCACATTTCATCTACCACTTCATCTTCCTTTTCACCAACTACTTCATCTGCCATATTCTATCTACTACTTCACCTACCACATTTCATCTACCACTTCATCTACTACTTCATCTACCCTACTCCATTCTTCCTTATATATAGCCACCCTCTCCTTCACATTTCACACACCAATTCATATCCTTTACTCTCATCTCTTCTCCACACATACCATTTTATTTCCATTACTTTTCTCTCTTCTCTACTAACACACCATTTCATTACTCTCATCTTTTCTCCACTTACTCCATCATCTTAGAATTAATTTTATGCATTGTGTTACTTTTTGCATGCCTCCATCTTGTAAGGCTTAGGATTGTATTACTTTTTGTATACACCTACATGGAAGGTTTTACCTCCTAAAGGGATGGCTAGATTTTTACATTTTTCATGCATCTTTCGGTTGTATATTTATGTTTGAGAATTTAATATTCAAGTTTTATGCAGTATTTATGAGGATTTCATTCTAGTTTTATATAATATCAATTTATTTTGGTTTTTTTAATTTTATCATGTGCTAAATTTCCATTTTACTAGGGTGATGATGTAACTTACTAATGACAGATTGAATCTTAACTTATTAAATCTAGTTTGAATTTATCCTTCATGATTGAGTTTTAATTATTATTCTTAATGCTTTTGATTGACAGGCCATCTTTTACGTTGAGACTGGAAGGAGATGCATGTGTATAGATCATATAATTAAAACCATGACTTGCATATGAAATAGGAATATATTCATATAAGTTGTGTAGTTTTACTGAGTTCTATGAATCTTAATGCATAATTAATTACTTAAATTCATATAGGAATATATTGGATTAGCAATTAATTATAGAATTGCTTGACCTTGGAAGAAGCTAGTAATTAAAGAAGGCAAACTCGACTATCAATCATGTGGAATAAATTGGGCTTGAATAGATAAGTGATTCAATCCAAAATTTGTTAAGTGAAATCTGACCCCTAGGGCTTTTTCTCATAGTTGTTTCATATCATTTGCATTCATATTTAATTATCTTTTATTTCGTACTTTCAATCATCAACTAATCGACTGACTAAATAGAGTTAAAATTACCCATTTTAGTACTTAGTGATTAATCCGCATGGGAATGATACTCTACTCACTTCTATATTCTTGATTACAATAGTGTACACTTGCACTATTAAATTAATCATCTACCCTCGTAACATGGGGAATGAGTCAGATCTTGTTCATTTTTATGTTACTATTGTATTCTATATGAAAAATGGTGTGAGAATAACCCCGGGATGTGAATGTTGGGTCATTGAAACTCAAAATGCAAAGCTAGATTTTTTGCCCAAATAGGATTCCAATGAGGTACCTTATTTGTGTGGTGTTTCCAATTACTAACCTACAGCCAAGACATGCAGATCGAAAAGGAGACTAGACTTTTGTATTGATTATCAATTTTTGGGATGAATGTATATATTGTATATGATGCAAACTTGTGAAGTTGTATATAATCCTCGGTATGGGAACTGAAATGGGTGAACAGCCTTGTAGACCCTTTTATTAAATAAATGAAACTCAGAAATTCGCTAGGAAATTTTGTTATACACTCTAATATTATGAATAGAACAAAACCAAACAGGCCAAATAAATTCAAAAAGTGGAACCAAGACTGTATTAAACCGGTCATGAAATTTTTTTGAAAACCCTCTTAATCATGGGACCGAATCTGTCTAGAAGTCGGGACCATTAATGAGTTTTAAATTATCCATAGGTCTCTCTTTTATTTCTTATGATGTTTTCAAACCATATTAACAACTTTCAAGAATGAGGGTTACATTTTAAACAACACAAAACTCTAGTCTCCTAGCTGGGAGCACTAGCTACCCTTTGTTACCTGCTTTTCCTTCGATCCACTTGCCCTGGCTATAGGTTGGTAATTGGAAAGAGTGAGATTCATATTAATCTTAGTAGTAACATTTCACTTATATGATATATAATTAAGAAAGCATGTAACTAATTATCACAAAGCAGCAATCACCACAGCACTCACAGCAGCATACATAGTAGCATTCACATTTGTGACATTTGCCATATTCATGACATATTTCACAGCTATATACTACAACTTTCATAGCTGTATATGACGGCTTTCATTGCAATATATGACAGCTTTCAAATCTATATAAGATATCTTTCATAGCTATATACACATTTATGAAATTCGTCATACATAAACATTCATAGTAATATTCACTTTCATGACATTCATCATAATCAATGATAAGCACATACATACAAAGCATTATACATGATATAAGAGAAAGAGTTACTACCTTGGTCTTTTTGGTCGTGTTCTTATGCTCAGGGCAGATATAGAATCCTATAATTAGAATTATGGATGACAGGTTATTACTTAATCCAATTCTTCTTTGATTCAAACACTCAAGTTGGTTATCATTAGTGACGAATGTATAAATTATATGATGTAAACTTGTGAAGTTGTATGTAATACTTAGTATGTGAACTAAAGCAGGCGAATATGCCCTATAGACCCTTTTAGTGAATGAATGAAACCCCTGAAATCCATCAGGAAATTTTGTTTTGCACTCAATATTATGAATGAAACAAAATCATACAAGCCAAATAGATTTAAAAAGTGGAAGCGAGACTGTATTAAACCAGTTATGGAAAGTTTTTTAAAATCCACTTTATCATTACACCGAAACCTATCTTGAAGTTGAAACCTTTAATGAGTTTTATATTATCTACAGGTTTCTCATTCATGTTATGTCACATTTTCAAACTATATTGATAGCTTTCAAGGAAGGGGGTTACATTTTTCGTATCAAAGTCTGGTTTTGATCCAGAGACCTATGGGTTATCTAAGGAGAGAGTGATTTGATGGTCGAGATTAAAGAGGCTCAAAGCTAGGATGAATGAGTATAGTTCATTAGAACCACGAGCGAGTGAGGTGAAGACCTCTAGAGTTTGAAGTCAGAGATCACGTGTTCTTGAAAGTGTCTTAAGACCCGGTAATCGGTCGATTGATCATGAGGAAGAAGTTGAGCCTACGATACATTAGTTTATTTGAGATTCTTGCGAGAATCAAACCTATAGCATACTATTTGTACGTGAGGTCTGGAAGAGACTATCCCAGTAGGAAGCGACCTAGGAAGCAAAACCTGTCATAAAGATGCGTCCGGAGTTTATATCTCAAGATGTGTAACAAATTTTGGGGATGAAATTTATTGTACTAGGGGAGAATTAGAACACCCTAAAATATGTATAAGGGCTTAATGACTCTAGAAGAGAATGTAACTAATGTTAGAAAACACTTTTGGGGAATAAAGTTTGAATTATATTCTTAATTAGTAGTGGAAAATGCCCAAACCCATTATCTAAAATTTAATTGTGATAACAAAGTCTAATTGGGATATTTTGAGAGATCATTATCCTCTCCCAAAGGCCCTTGATTTTGTATGACATGACAAGGAAAGAGAAGATGAATAATTGATTAAAAAAAGGGTGTCTCTTGGAAGTTATTAGAGACAAGTTCAAAAAGAGAGGTTGAAAAGTCAAAATTATGGCTAGACATAGAGAAAGCAAGAAGAGTAAATTGGTCAACATTTTCCTCCCTTCTTGAGTGAAATTTCTTCCAACATAAAGGAAAGGGAAGAGGAAATGATATTTGGGTTACAATTAAATAATATGGAAGCATTTTGACTTTGGTCAAATATATCATGCTAAAAGTAATTTAATAAGCACTTTTTGCACCTTTGAGAGCCATAATCTATGATAAGTGGGAAGGAAAGAGAAACACAATTAATACCAAGAAAAGGTGAAGACTTGGTCAACAATTTCAACTAAAAGATAAAACTGTGAGTAGGAAAAAATATGATAATTGAAGAAGCCTTTTCTAGCTCATTCAAGAGCCATATTTCAGTAGAAATTTCATGGTCAAGGAAACAAAGAAAAAAAAGATGATGTCATGCATTTAAAAAGGGGCCAAGTACGTATGAAATAAATAAAGCAAGCAAAAGATGATGATCTAAAGTATGTGGCACATGTTTATTGCAATTAAAAATAATATTTCGAGGAGGTGGATTAGGATATTTCTAAAGGCTCTTTATCTCTTTTTTTGGCTTCATTTTTAGTCATCTCTTTAAGAGATAGGTGAAGAGAAATCTGGTCATTTAATCACTACTATTATATCTCTTTAACTCAATTTGTAGATGCCAAAAATGTAGAGCAAGAAAGCAAAGTTGAAAGGTGAGTTTGATTTTGATTTTCAGCTTGTTAACCTCATCTATGGCTCAAATATCCTTCATAAACATTGTTTCTCTTGATGAGAGCTTCATTTCTTTGGTTTTAGAATTTCAAGAGGAGGTGTTTTGAGTCATCTTCTAAGAACAAACGTTGTAGAATCAAAGAAAGAACCTAAGGAGAAGCAAGAGGTGAGTATTGACTTCAATTTGAGCTATTGGTTGTGTTGGATGAATGAGTATTTTGGAAAATCTATATCTTCCCTAATTTTAGCCAAACAAGAGTTTGGATAATTCATGGTGTTTTGGTTTTGATATTGGTGCTTTACGATGACTAGAAACCATATGACATAAGTTTGATTTTGAAATTGAAAGTTGGCAATTGTTGGAATTTATTTTGAATTTTTTTTTCTAAAACATGATGTAGGGAATGAGTGGGATTTTGTTCATTTTGATGCTACCATTTTATTCTACATGACAAATGGTGTGGGAATAGCCTCGGGTTGTGAAGTTTGGGTCATTGAAACTCAAAATTCAAAATTGGATTTTCTACCTGAACAGGATTCTAGGGAGGTACACTATTTGTGTAGCATTTTTGGATAACCAAATTATGTTCAATGAACGTGAATGCTACTGTGAATACTGCCTTGAATGCTACTCTTTGAGGAACGTCATGAATGTGTATGTAGCTGTGAAAGCCGTCATATATAGTAGCGAAACCTGTCATGAAGTCACAAATTGTGACAAATATGGTGAAGGTCACGTGTAATATATCAAATTTTGTAATACTGAAAATGTGTAAATATGGAAATAGTGGAATAAAATAAATACTGGTATTTATAAATTAAAGTTATAGTTACTTTCAAAATTCCTAAATCTCCATTGTCATTCGTGATAATGAGAAGTTAAGATTGTAAAAATACAAGTCTAAGAAGTCAAAGGAAAATTCGTCGGTGGCTGTAGGGCACAAAGGCGACAGTTATGAAATCGGAGTAATTTGGGCATTGTGGTATGGCTCGATATATGTGCCACAGTCCCACGTAGGCCTCACACGGAATTCCGGGTAATGCACCGATAGAGCAACTTTATCAAAAGAACTTCAGTTAAGTATGTAATGACAGCTCATTATGACTCATGATGACACATCTTTCATGTTGGCCAAAGTAAAAACATGTTTTTGTGTTGGTCAAATGAGGAGGTGACATGTGTACCTCATCATTACACATTATTACACCCACTTTAAGCCTTTCGTGTTGTCATCTCTAGAGTGGGCCACCTAGAGGCTAAATTTGGGGAATTCACTGGTCTTCGGCTGAGTCGCTTACTTTACGAGTCAGTCACCTAACCTAGGAGTCTAAGGAAATTGTCAGGTCTTCCCCTTCCCCTGACCATTTATGCCTTACCAAAGAAAGAGAAAATGAGAAACCAATGGTTGCATGACACGTAGCACTCTTAAGCTTTAAAATTGTGACACTTGGGAAGTTAATATGAGATCATTTTTTTCAAGATTAAATCTCAACCATTCCTTGCCCTTTAAGTGTCAATTTCATTTGACCATCTAAGATAAAGAGAAATTTGATTTCATAAACTCAAGAACACAAGAAGAGACAAGGAGTAGTGAATAGTGAGTTTTCTTAACTACCGGAGCTAATTTCGATGCTGAATCGCTGTTATCGTCCGGTAAGTCGTCAGGAAACTTCCTCCACTCATTATGAGCTTCAATTCTATGGTATTAGATTTCTCATCTAAGGTGTTTTGTGTTAGTTAGTCTACCGTAGTGTTGTTGAAATACCAAACTACTTGTAGAAACGCGAAGAGGCAAGCTTAGGTTTTCTTTTGAACCGAATACTTTGTGATTTCATTGCATTTTTCTTAGCTCTTGAACCACCCATGTATTTCATGCAAGGGGTCTTTTTGAAGAAGGAAGATGTTTTAATCATATATAAAGTGATATATGGTACTTGTTGAAGTATTAGGCTTATTGGTAGTTAAAATCACAAAGTTAGATTTTTGTCATTTTTGAGCAACTATTTCGGTCAGAAGCAAAAATATTGAGGGACTTTGACTTTGGTATATTTAAGCTTTCCATTTCATTCTACACAAAAAATTGTGTAGGAATAGGCTTTGGTTATAACTTTTGATAGACTGATTTAAAGACTCAAAAATTGGAAATTAAGTATGCTTGTGTAATAAAGCTACTAGTGTGAGTTTTTGTATGGCAATTTTGTTGTTGTGAATATTTCACTCTCCAAACTTCATTTGATGATAATGATATTTTCTAGAATTAAAATAAACTTAAATACCTTTAATTTGATAGGTATTACAAAGGATTTTGATATGTATACTAGGAGTTAAGAGTGTTTGAAGTAGACCATTAAAACTGGTCAGCTTTTCTAGCAGCAAGGAGAAAAAACAAACGGGGAAGTGTGTGCAGTCAGATGGCTACTGAAAGTATTTTTACATTAAAATATACTTAATAAGGGTCATATAGAATTTTGAATCACCACAATTCGATTTTTCAAGAATTAGTTATGATTTATCAAAATTCCATGAAAAATATGCCAACTTTTGGTAATTGTGCAAAAATTCAAAGAAAAGTGTTTTTGTAATAGAATTGGACATTTAAGAGTTAAGTTAAGCATTTGGAGTAGCTTGAGCTCATTAACTTCTTATTAGGCTAAATGTAGTGACCCTAATGATAACCAACATAAGAGAATGATTTATAAAGCAAATAGACTAAGTAATAACTTATTGCCCGTAAATTATAATTTATAGGATTTGACACTTGCTCAAGATGTCCAAAGTACGTCAATCAAAATCAAGATTTGGAAAAATTATCAGGTAGTAAGTTATCCTTCACATATTATGTCATATGTTATATGATTGTGAATATAAAACATTCACATGAGAAGGTCTAAGGCCTAGTAGAATTTTCCAGCACTGTGCTAAGGGACAGTTGTCCTTGAATTAGTAACTTTATACTTTCTGCATATTGTGAATTTATCTCTGAATGTTGAATGTGCTGATTGTATTGTAACTTTGGTTGACATGGCATGATATATGTGCATTTTATATAAGTGATATCTATTAGTACTAAGATTCATTGAATCTCATCCTATTTTTCCAAAACAAATTTTCAGCTCGGGCAAGTAGTTCCTTAGGCAAGAAAGTAAACATGGTCAAATGAAGCAAAGGACTTGGAATTTAACTTTTTTGTCGGTTAACTATTTTGGAGATTATACTTAATTTGTATTTAAGTATGGTCAATCTTGTACTGACATTTATATAACTGCTTGTATATAAGTAAACGAACAACGACATTCGTACCAGTAGTGGATAGCTATCCACCGAGGGCTATTAATTAAACATAGCAGTTTGGGTTTTAGCAAAGAACTTATTAGTAAAAACTCTGATATGAAGAAATGAACCTAAAATGAATGGCTTAAAATAAATCGTAAAATAATATGAGACCAAATTTGAAAATGATTTTTGAAAACCCACTCAATTGCAACTCCACACTCTGCTTGAAGTTGGGACTTCCGTTGTTTACAAAAGATTATCGGTCTCCTTTTTAAAGATATTACTACAATTATGCCATCTATATGCTTTCAAAACATGGGTGTTACACCACGAATGTGATTGCTACTGTGTATGTTGCTGTGAATACTATGGTGATTATGCCATCTATATGCTTTCAAAACATGGGTGTTACATCACGAATGTGATTGCTACTGTGTATGTTGCTGTGAATACTATGGTGATTGTTGCTTTGTGATAATTACTTACATGCTTTGTTAATTATATATCATATGAGTGAAATGTTACTATTGAGATTCATATGAATCTCACTCTTTCCAATTACTAACCTATAGCCAAGGCAAGCGGATCGAAGGAAAAGCAGGTAACAAAGGGTGGCTAGTGCTTTTAGCTAAGAGACTAGAGTTTTGCGCTGGTTATTAGTTTTTGGGACGAATATATATATTGTATGTGATGTAAAATTGTGAAGTTTTATGTAATCCTCGGTATGGGAACTAAAACGGGTGAACATTCCCTGTATACCCTTTTAGTGAATAAATGAAACTCAAAAATACATCAGGAAATTTTTTTATACATTCTAATATTATGAATGGAACAAAACTAAACAAGCCAAATAGTTTCAAAAAGTATAAGAGAAACCATATTAAACCCGTTAAGAAAATTTTTTGAAAACTCGCTTTATCACCGGACCAAATCCTATCTTGAAGTAGAGACCTTTAATCAGTTTTAAATTATCCACAGGTCTCTCATTCATGGTATGCCATATTTTCGAACTATATTAATGGCTTTCAAGGAAGGGGTTTACATTATCAGCTAATACATCCCTCAATAAAATTCTTCTACTCACTAAGAGCTTTATTTCTATGGTGTCAGTTTTCTAATACAAGGTGCTTTGTGTCGTCTAGTTAGCCAAAATGCCACCGGAATACCGAACCGGTTGTAAAAACATGAAGAGGTAAGCGTAGGCATCATTTTAAACCTTATACCTTATGATTTCATTGAGTTTTTCTTGACTCCTAGACCGCCCCAATGTTTCGGCCAATATGAGCTTTTGAGGCCATGTGTTTGATCATGAACATATGATAATATATGGTGTTTGATGATAAAATAAGACTAGTTTAAGTGCTATCAAATTTGAGTTTTGAGATGCATTTTTAACTTAGCGAATGATATCCAATGGCTATAAAACATTCCAGATTTAAATTAGATATCATAAGCTTTAATTTGATATATAATATGTGCGATTTAGGTTAGTAGATTGTGAGATATGAATTTTTTAAGTTAGGCATTGAATCTGGAACATTTTTTGTAGCAGTGAGGTTTGTTTCAGGTTTCTATAAATCTAGCACTGTAATTGACAATGGCTCATATTTTTCCTTTAAAAAGGGGATAAACAGTTTTGCATAGAAGCTGGAACCATGTCATTTGGAAAGAAGTCAATAACCCTATGAATAAAGATAATTAGCTGGTAAATATGGTTTTAAAAAATGAATAGTGCCACAGGAATAGTTGTAAAGTGTTTGGCTGGGAACTTTATTTATTAATTCTCCTGAGCCATAATAATGATATTAACACTTCCAATGCAATATAAAGGGGCATAAGTAACGGGTGGTACAAACGGCAAGTTATTACTTAAGGTTAGTACACTAAGCTAAATAAAAAGTTAATGTGTTCACACTAGCCTAAAATGCTTAGTTCTACACTTGGAGTTCAAGTTTATTACACTTGGCCCTTTATTTCTTAAATTCTCATGTTAGTTAAAAGCTGCTAGAATTTTCAATAAATTTTGAAAATTCATATATTTTTTTAGAAATATCCAATTCAGGTGGTTCAAAGTTCTATGTGTTACTAATTAATTGTATTTTGAATGAAAACTTTCTCCTTCAGCCAATTCTATACACAGAATTCCAATACCACAAATTAATTCACATAGCCATATAATCATTCCAGCTTTAAATGTCTAAATTCAAAAATTCATTAGTCCAAATGTACTAATCCAAATGGCACATATCATATATCAAATTAAATTTTGACATGTCTACTTTTATTTTGGAAAAAATAATATTCATTGGATAACATTTGGTTGTTGACAAACACTCCACATTCTAATTGCCTCACAGGAACTCTAATCTAGTAGAACTATATCAAAATTATAGTTTTTGGTTTGTCATTCCAATTCATTCAAAATCATAACTAGGGCTAGTCCTATACAGTTTTTCATGTAGAATCCATTAGTGACATCAAAAATACCAAAATCATACTTCCTCTTTATGTTTTGGTTCTGGCCGGACCATACACCTTATAACACCCTTACCATCAAGGTCATTTGATGAGTTTAAATGCATAGCGAGTTGAACGGCTAAGCCAGGAATTCAGTCCTAGAATAAATATACTTTGGTAAATAGTTACAAATCCCAGCTTTAAATCAGGGTACAAACCTAAATTGAATAGGTTTTTTTGATGAATTTAAAACTTTTCAAAATGATATCATAAAAGTTCGCAATTCCATTATAAATCATTAGTTCTTAATTCTTTTCATTAAAGTTTGTGAGTGTTTCTCTACATAAGTGTTACATTTTGTAGATCGGTTAATAATCTATTGTACTATCGTTTTCTCTACCTAGTTGTAAATATCATATAAAGTACCAAAATATACAACCAATAGGAAATAAAATCTCTCAGTTTTGTCCTCTAGTTGTCCGGGTTTACCTTCTTGCTCCTTAAGCTACTAGCTTGTATAATAGAATCTCAATAGCAAAAAATAGTTAATCATATAGATACTAAATCATAAAGCATGCCATATAGTCACCGTATAATAGAATTTTCACAATAGCATTCAGTGCGTAACATGCAATTCAGCATATCACCATAGCACTAGGTATATCATATAGTCCCAAGTGCAAACCATGCAATAGGCCTAGGCACCACTCATGCAACATAGAACATTACATTGGTTTGAGTGTCCACCTCGCAATAGGCCTTGGGCGACCACCCCATATAACCAATATGTGTCAGATAATTCATGATAAACCCACAAAACATGCAGTGTATCTTATAACATATGAAAGGCAAGGTTACTACTTGCTTGTTTCCCTTGAGCAATAATCAACCATTTTTCTGAGCTCTGGCAAGTCTTAATCTTTGGGCAGCTGTTAGGTCCTATAATTAGAATTTACAGATGATAAGTTATTATTTCATCCATTACTTACATAATTTAATTAGTCAGGTTGGTTGTCATGAAGGTTAACACACTAAGCCAAAAACAAAGTCAAAGTGGTCCAACTATCCCAAGTTGGTTAACTTCACCCTTAAAATTCCACTTAATTACATAGTGCCATTACATTTTTTATTTTGCACTTGTACTCAAATCTGTCAGAATTTTCATTAATATTTGAAAATTCATAACTAATTATACAAATCTTCAATTGTTATGATTCTAAAGGCTATATGACCCACTAATTAGTTTAGTTTCATGGAAAAATATAGCCATTACACTTATGCACCCATATCAATATAGTATCTCACTAAGGTGATCACTGCCCCAATAATTCGCTAGTTTTCCAAACCAACTTTTAAAAATGCATAACTCCCAGCACACACATCCAAATAACACAAATGACATATAAAATTCAAGCTTGATATGTCCAATTTCAGACTAGAAAGTTTCACAATTTGTGGACATAGTTTATCTATTTTGAAAACGTCATGCAAACAATCTACCTGGCTCATAACACATACTGGCAGCATTTCAATTTTACAGTATATATTTCCAGGGGTCCAAAATTTACAACCAGAGCTATTCCCATACAGTTTGCATTCTAAACACAATGGGAGTATCAAAATCATCAAAATCACAAAGTTCCAATCTCTACACCCACTGACCAAATAGACCCTTTTTCAAGCCAAAATTAACAAACTAGAATTTGTTCAACAACTTGGTCCAATATCATCATAAATCACTATCTAACCATAAATACATGATTAAACCATGATTAAATCTCAAAAATAGTCTCTAGTTGAAACATGAACAGAACCCCACCCTCATTCCAAATAACAAAGCAATCGGTTCAAAATAATGCCCACACTTACCTCTACGTGTTTCCACAACCGGTTTGGAAATCCAGTAGTACTTCAACTAGCAAGAAGTCACTAAACACCTCCAAAAAAATTCCAAAATCATAAAAATGAAGCTTATGTTGAGTAAAAGAAGGTTTGTTAAGAGTATTTTGAGAGGAAACATCGATTTGATAGTGTTTTGGTGATTGAAGATAGGAAATTTTACTATTTACCTTATATCTCTCCTCTACCATTTTTATGATATTTTTTGCAAATTTCTGATTTATTTTGGGCAGCTGGCCAAAATTATAAGGCCCTTAATAAGTCTTGAAAGTTGTCCACCACATGTCAAAATCTTGTGGTGCCACTTGTTCGGTGATTTAATCAAATGATGACACGTGTCACTTGCTTTATTATAGTAGGTCTCACCTCTGTTCTCAAGCCTTTAACTATCCAACTTTTTAGGGAAAGTGAAGGTGTAATGGTTTTCCTCGGCTCTTGGGTTCAGTGATCGGAAAAGTTAGTCAAGTGACCGAATCAGAGACCGATGGATTTCCCTGACTTCAAGTGCTAGGTGGTGCCTCCTAAGAGTGCCAACACAAAAGTCACTTTATGACTCTCTTGATGAAGGGACATATGTCCTCCTCTCTTTTGTCCAACAAAAAAATTGTGTCATCATTGCTTACTTTATTAAAGTTACTTCAATAAAGTTACTTTATCGGTGTTTACTCGGCTTTCACTTGAGACTTACTCTAGATTGCTTCATGTACACCGAGGCCCGTCAAATGATGCCAGGCCAGAGTATATATGTGTGGGCCCCACATGGCACCACACATTGGTGTCTACTCTAAAAACATAGGGTATTCATGTCTACCCTAAAAATGCCAGTATACTCACATACTGACATACTTTACTCGATTAACTAGTCCAATACTTCGTGACATAGTTGGGGGGCATCTTTCCACAAAAAAAATGGCATCGTATATGTCCTGTGCACATCTACATTGACACTTTAATCATACTACCACAAACACCGAGTCCTCTGCCCGATAAAGGCAAATCATATTATCCCTAAGAATCTTTCTATCCCTTATCATTCTTGGGACTCTTCCCTGATAAGGCTTAGTCATCTGCCTGATACAAGCTTATCCTCAAGTCTCTAAGCCCAAAATTTGGGATATTACACTTTTTGTCGTTGTTTGGTTAATGTTCCATTATCCTTCTTTCAACGAAGTTACCTAAGCATTAGTTACTTCTGGTACTACCATTGTACTATCATGATGTCTACCAAGTTATATACATCATATATACTACCAAAATAACCAATAGGAAATAAATCTCTCAGCTTTGTCCTCTTGTTGTCTAGGTTTACCCCCTTGAGCTGGTAGCTTGTGTTGTAGTTGTTATAGGAAAAGAGTGAGATTCAAAAGAATCTCATTAGTAACAGACATTTAATCACATATATACAAGAATATAGATCATGCCATATAGTCATCATAAAACATGGAAATAGCAATCACCATTCAAAACACATCATGCAGATTATCAGATTACCATATCGCTAGGTACTTAAATCACTTGGTCCTAAGTGTTTACCTATGCAACAGGCCTCAGGATTCCACTTATGTATAACACTACTTTTTATGGCCTAAGTTTCTACTTGTTCAACAAGCCCTGAACGACCACCTCACAAACTATGAATGCTTCCAAAACTCATAATGATACCACAATCATGAAACGTATCTCACAACATATAAAAGAAACAATTACTACCTGGATGCATTTCCTAAGGGGTATCCAATTGTTTTCCAGGGCTCCGGTAGGTCTTAGATCTCAAACAGCCATCAGGTTCTATAATGTAGAGTTGAAAAAGATCAGGTCATTACTAAGTTCAATAGTATTAGTATAATGAACTATATACTACTCTTGACCCGCATTTAACCTTGTCCTTAATCTATGAGACTCCTGTATTATTCCACACAGTGTCTATTCAAAGACACATTATATGTCTCTTGGCTCTTATGACTTAGGTGGCCAAGGTGACCTCATAGCTCCTTAGGCTATCTCTCTATGTCCTATGATCCATCTTATCTTAACTTAATTCAAATTCGCAAGTCAAACCTAAGCTGCTAGTTTTGATTAGTCAACTTTAAAAAAATCATAACTTAATCTACAAATTCCAAATAGAGTGGTTCAAAGTCCTATTTGAGCCTTTCTAAGTCCTTTGTATAGGAAAAATATTAACCACTTCTACTTGCAACCACAAAAGTATAGAATTCCACGCATTGTCACACTATTCCAGAACCAATTCCGATTTCAAACCCAAAACTTTAACAATTAATATCTCCCAATGTACAAACCCAAATTGAACATATTATATATCAACTTAAATCTTATAATGTCTATTTTTATTCTGCAAAATATTGCAATGATCAGACAACATTTGGCCATTCAAATTAGTCCTACAAGCAATTTGGTTCAATACTTGCAACAATTAACCACATGTACTTTAGATCCAAATTTTGGTTTTTCATTCCTACTGATTCAAATTTGTAATCAGGGCCTATTGCCACACAAATTTTCATGTAGAACACAATTGAAACTTCAAAAGCACCAAAATCACACTCTTTCCCTTCCTATCAGGTTTGGCCAAAACATGGCCTTTACAACAATCAACCAAAATGACATTTTAACCATCAAACCTATCCAATATCATCATGAATGATCATCTATCAATAAATACTCAATTAAACATCATGAATCCTCAAAACTCTAGCACAACTAAAATTAGGGTAGAAATTCAAATTCCAAAATCCTCAACAAATCAACACTATATATAGCTCAAAATGCAACTCTTACTCACTTCTAGCCCTTTCTAGTTCTTGTTCTTGCTTTCTTCTACTTTGGCCTTCCCAAGGGGAACAAGGTTTATGAAGTCCTCGAAGGCTAGAAATGAGATTAAGAGGGTGAAAATTAAGGTTAAAGACTCACCTTGCTTCTTGAACTTCAAGAACTCTCTTTCTCTTTCCTTTTTATTTTCTCTTCTTTTTATCATTTTTCTTGGTGTTTTGACGAAATATAAGAGTGTGAGAGAGAGTGTGTAATGTTTAATATTCACCTAATGGCTCTCTTGCAATTTACTTGGCCAAAAATTGCCAAGAGAATCATGTGGCCATAATTTTATCTTCTTGTACAAGCTCACACTTAATTAACTATGTGTGGTTAATTCAATTTGGTTGACTTTTCTCTTTCCTTCTTGCTTTATTTTGGACGAAATACATAATTGGAACGGAGGTGGAAAATGTTGTCCAAATGTTTATTGGCACAAAAGTCCAAGTTGACCAACTTTCTCTCTTCTTGCTTTCTTTATGCCTTAGCCACAATTGTTGACTTCTCTTCTTCTTTTCTTTCCTTCCTTCCTTTTTGGCTTGGTCAATTTGAATTTATTCTTCCCTTATTGCTTTATTCATTTAACTAAAATACTTCATGAAAAGGGGGTAAAAATGTTGATTCAAAAGCTTATTAGTGTGTGGACTCATGTTGACCAAAATCTTTTTTGTAAAATGACTATAAAACTTTGAATTTCTCTTTTCCTCTTCCTCTTAACCAAAATATTGCTTCTAATTGGAGGAGGAATTGTTTACTAATTGATTCTTGCTTTCGAAGAGTAAATTCTAGCCCTTCATTTGGCCTTCTAATTTTAATCTTATGATCAAGTAGCAATTGCCTCTTTTGCCCTTGATTATCGAAATATTATTTCTTATGCCATTAATTCTTTTAATTCTCTTCTCAATTCTTTCTAGACACCATTTCCCTTTTCCTTTAGATCCAAATTAGGTTCTATGTCATTCTGACACATCCTAAAAGAATCAGGTATTTTCTTTCGACTAATTCGCATCAAATTCCTTATCCTATTTTGAGTTTGATTTGTTATAAGCCATTCTGCTTCTTATGTCTTCCTGGGATACTTGCTAAACTATGACTTAGTAATCCACTTGATTCTAGCTTATTCTTAAGCCTCTAATTCCAAAATTCAGGATATTATAATTATGGTACGAGTGGTTACCAGGGAACTCTTAAGGCATGACTTAGCCCTAGGTTGTGGCCTCAAGTCCCTACGTAAAGCTGATAATACGGGCCAACATCGGGTTGTAGGCTGGCCTGCACCAATCCGCTGGCTATGCTGTATGGGCCACACAGTTTGGAAAACCACCAACCTTAAGTCGCATGTATGGGTTCGCAAGCCAACAGCTTGTATAATTTTTTTTATATTTTCCATAAGTCATTAAGGAAAAGAAAGCCCTTGTTTATCATTGGATATTTTTAGCTCACAAGTCTAGTTGTTTAGCTTAGGTGTTTAGAAAAGAAGGCCATTTCCATAAGTTATTAAATATGGTTAAAATAGAAGCCTAAATAGAATCTAATAGGCCAAAACCAAAAAACAACCAATAGAATGTCATGACCTAAAAAAGATAAAATGTTAGAAATAGTCCAATTGTCAATGAATAAGTCAAATTCAAATTGTTAACCCAAAACAAATTCCTAGCCCAATAAACTTACAAACTAAAATCCAAACTCCAAACCAAAGGCAAACATGTTATATAAAAAAAATTACAGCCAGCCCACAGGCCAGCCCACATCAACCTGTTGGTTTAGCAGTACAGGCCTGTGTGGCTAGCATTTTTTCAGGTCAGAAAAACCCTAACCTTAACCTTGTCAAAACACGTAGCCTGCGGGTTAGACCCATTTTACCGACTCTATCCCTGGGGAGGCAAATTAAATCCCCAAGTACCTGTGTGGTCTGGAGGAGGGGACAATACTTGGCCTTCTTGTGTGGTTGGTCCAGACTATGGGACTTGAGGATGAGTTGTGACTTAAGAGCTCCATGGTAGCCATATGCACCTCGGAGCTCTTAAGACGTGACTTATCCTTAAGTTGCGGCCTCAAGTCCCTGGGGAGGAAAAAATAAATCCCCAAACACCTGTGTGGTGTGGAGGAGGGGATAATACCTGGCCTTCTTGTGTGTTTAGTTTAGACCATGGGACTTGTGTAGTATGTTGTCTATTGCACACCCAAACTAACAACAACCAAATTTGAAATGTTCAACTACCAACTAGTCGAATATCCTTATTAACCACAATATATCATCATATTCATGTTTAAAATAGCATATAACCCCAAAATTCTAGCTTGGCTGAAACCCCAAGGTAGCCCAAGAAATGCATAAAACATAAGAAAGCCTTAAGAAACTGGATTCAAATAGAAGCTTATGCTTACCTCTTTATAATTCTACAATCGGTTCAGGATTCTGGCAGTACTAGCCCTAGGTAGATGGCTCTAAACACCCCATATTAAAATATGAAATTGTAGAAATCAAGCTTACACTGAGTAGAAGAAGGTTAGTGAAGGATTTATTTGCTGGAAACAGTGATTCAGTAGTGAAATTGGAGGCTGTTCTCAAGAACACTCCATCTTTCTTTAACTTCTCTCCTCTTTCATTTTCCTTGGATTTTTTCCATTTTCCTCTTCTTTTTGGGCCCTTGGCCAAAATCTTAAAGAAGGATGGAAGGTTAGGATTCGATCTTACATTTGGTAGCCTTTTAGTGTGACATGTATCATTGATTAAGTCAAAGAGTAACAGGTTCCTTTAGCATCATCCTTTCTCTTTTCTCTCTTTCCTAGGTGTCCTTGAAGGGTCTGGGGAAAAGGAGCCTAATGAATTCCACTACTCCTGGGTTCAGTGTTCAAAAAGTCAAGTATATGACTAGACTAGGGACCGGTGGATTCCTTTGACTCAAAAGCTACGTGGCACCTTTTTAGAGTGCCAACTCAAAAGTTAAAATGTGATCCTAATAATTAACAGACATATGGCACTTGTTAGAGCAAGTGTTTCACCCAAGAGGGGGTTGAATTGGGTGATACTAAAATTTCGTTGCAAATATAAAAACTTGACAGTGAATATAAAGCAATAAAGAGTAAGGAGAAATATCACCGAAGTGTACACCGAGAATTATATTGGTTCGGCCACAACCACTTTGACCTACGTCCAGTCCTCAGAGATTCTCTGAGAGTTTCACTATAACTTCCAAGATTCAGTGGGTTCTTAGCACCTCAGTACAAGCAAGTTCCTTCACCTGGACACTTCCTTCCCCTAACAAGTTGTAATCCAATCCCAACTCAAGGTTCCACAACCCTAAGTTACCTCAATAACAAATATTGATTTTGAATGAAATATCTCTCTCACAGAGTGAATAAGAACCACTGAAGCATAGAATTACAAGTATAATGTAAAACAGAGTAATGAACTTGATAATGCGTTCGTGTGTGTGTTCTTGTTGTTCTTTCTTTGTTTAGATGTTCCCATATATATATAGATGCGTTGGTAATAATTTTTGGAACATATTTCTTCATACCCGTTAGAGCGTGCGCAGCCACTGTTGACTTTTCCAGTATTTGAAAGATACCTGTTTGCGGTAGGTGGTGGTAGGTGGCATTTGAATATTGCATTTGACTTTCCTTATTTGGTAAGAGTTCTTCACTGTTTATCTGTGGATATGCTAAGAATACTAATACAATAAAATGTTAATCATATAGGAAACAAATCAAATAACGTTGGAATGATTTCTGAATTTCTAAACTTGTATACTCGAGTAGCTACTCAAGTATTCAATAAGTTTACTCGAGTACTTACTCGAGTATCATCATGAAAGTATTGACAAACTGCAAGTTAACAAATGAACATTACATTACTCGAGTAGTGCATGGAGTAAACAAATTTACAAACCTTTGGAAATACTTGTTTACTCGGGTACTTACTCGAGTATGGCACACTTTTCTTCATAGGTTACTAGATTAGCAACTCAAGTAATCTTGCAAATAAACTTTAGGTTACTCGATGCTTTACTCTAGTAATGTTGGCAGGATTTCAAGGCTGAGAGCACTTCAAGTTTGATTACCTTGTTACTCGAGTACTTACTCGAGTAAACATAAATTTTTAGCATAGCTTACTCGGGTAGTGACTTGAAGTTCTGTGCAAATAACTCTGCACATTACTCGATTACTTACTCGAGTAATCCAGTTAAAATAAGTGATTGAATACCTGCATAATTGAGTAGTGCCTCGAGTGAAGTGTGAGAAACGCATGTCATGTTATTCGAGTAATACCTTCAGGTTTTGCTTACCACAGTGAGTTACTCGAGTAGCTCCTCGAGTAACATTGGCAGGGTTGAAAATGCCAAGAGCAACACAATTCTTGAAACAGAGTAACCGAGTACAGACTCGAGTATCGTTGGTAGGCCGAGAGTAACTCCAAGTGATTTACCTGGTTACTCGAGTAACGTTGGCAGGCCGAGAGCAATTGGAAGTCATTTACCTTATTACTCGAGTACTTACTCGAGTAATGTTGGCAGGTTACTTGAAGGTGACTCTGGTTACTTCAAGTTTCTGTCTCATTACTCGAGTAATACTTTAGAAAACTTGCCATTGATCAAGTTTCTCAGCTTTTTCTCTTAGCCTTTCTTCATTACTCCAATGCTTACTTCAAGTGATGATTTTGTCCTGTTATTACTTTGTTCTAACTTATTTATTTATCAAATCTTTTTCATACCATCATTTGTTATCATCAAAACATGAGAGATCTAACATACTCCCCCTTTTTTATGATGACAAAACTTGGTGATTTTGAATAAGATTCTTGAAATTAAGTTCTCAAATAAACACTTCTTGAATTCATTGATAATTTTGAAAACCTTGTTAAGTTTATATTCAAAGTGTTTTGAAAAAGGTTGAAATCATAACATATTCACCTTGCATACATAATAAACTCATTAGTCCCACATGTATCATAATTTAAAAAATTAAATGGACTTGTAATGAAATCATAACTTAAGTATACTTGCATTAAACTGAAAGTTACATTACAAGATGAAAAATTTATAAGTTAAAAAAACTCCCTAAATCCCATGTACACCCATATACCCAAATTGAAAAAGAAACTTAGAAACTCCACAAACTTCCATAAAATCACACTCAAACTCTTCTCCCCCTTTTTGTCTTCATCAATCAAGTGGAGGACTAGAAGGCTTGACAATGGAAATAGGTTTCACAGGAAGAACCAAAGGACCATCTGAACCAGAAGAATCAAAAGAACTAGAAGATTCTGGTTCAGGAAGATTTAGTGGAGGTATTTGAAGGTCATCCCTTGGAGGAATAGGAGGGGGATGATAGACAATCATAGTGGTGGTCTCAACCTTTTTTGAGGCCTCTCCCGAATGATGATCAGAAGATGAGGGAGAGATCTCCTCTGTATGAGTAGGAGAAGGAATGGGTGTAGGAGTAGGTTGGGGCTGAGCTCTGGGCGGTGAATCCTCAATGATAATATGGATGGTCTCATTGGTTTCAGGGTTATCCACTGAGTATAGAATATCTTTGGGTCTTGGCTCAGGTGGACTAGAGACTGGAGGGATAAGTGGCTCAACCTCAGTATGATGAAGATCAGATGGGATGTTCTTTGGAGGTGGTGGTATATGCTCTGGAGACAAAAATGTCTCATGTGTAGAAGATGGACCAGCAGAATGTCCAGGACCCAAAGAGTCTAATCTTGCTAAGATCAATCTCAAAGTTTCACCCTGGGCACGTTGCTCAGCTATTAACTCTTCGTGCCTCTTATCCATTCTCTCAACTAACTCAGCCATCTTGCCATTCATGTGAGTTATAAACTCAACATTGGTGTTGGCAATGTCTACATGGAATCCTTTGAGCATATTCTCCATGAAGTGTTGGAGTGTGGCATTGAGGAAAGAGGGTGATGAGGTAGTGGCAGCTGGAGCCGAAGACTGAGTGTCATCCATTTTACTCATCTCAATCTCCATCTTCTTCTTCTTCTTCGACCTAGACTCCAGAGGACCATTGAGAGGTATTTCAATATTGAGCTTCCCAATTTGATTTCTCCCAACTAGAGTAATTCTCTCAATGTACTCTTTACTCTCCAAGTACCATATCTTATTTTCCTTCATAATGAGTGAAACAATCTGAGGATATGGCATAGGCGTAGTAGCTTTCCCATCTACTCTGTACCTCTTCATCTCAGAAAATATGTACTCCCCCAAATCCTTTTGTTCCTTTAGGAGTAAGGAAGCAAACCATCTATAGTCCCTATTAGAAAAGTGGATATAATTATTGGCCTTGTTCACAAGGGATTTAGAGTATATATACCATAGAACCCTGTGATGATCGCACATGTCACTAGGTTTGAAGTTCAAAGGGCCTACAAGCTCACCAGGTTTAAGAACAGAGAAAATTTGGTTTGAATCAAGTTTGGAGTAAATGTCATCTGGTGGGTTCTCTATTCTAACCACAGATTGATCCTAGAAGGTGAGATAAGTATCTTTTGACCTCTAACAGTAGTTTTCATTTCTTCCTCAGCTGTAGCTCTATTTGGTTCATCTAGAATCTCAAGATTGCAGAAAAAGTGTGTGACTACTTTGGTGCAAAAAGGAAGCTTAATAGATAACCAAGCCATAAAAGGTTCCAGAAAGGGACTAAGATTGTACTTCAATACCTCCTGAAGTACTTTGAGGTCCACATTGTGAGTCTTACAGACTTTTCTCCTTGAGAATTGAGTGAGGTACTTCTGGGACTCCTCTAGCTTGTTGACATTAAACCCCTTTGGAGGTTTGGTGGTCTCCTCATCTGGCAATTCTGACTTCTTTGAAGATTGCCCCTTTTCAAGCTGATCTAGAATGCCAGCCATTACCTTAGCCACATTCACATCATATTTGGGCTTCTTGGATAGTTTAGGTGTAAAAGAAGGAGTGAAGGAATCAGAAATTGGAGGAGAAAGAGATTTGGTACTTTTGCCTCTCCCAGTAGAGGTGCTCTTCTTGGATTGAGCCCTTGTAACTACTGGCTCTTTGATAACAACTCCTTTCTCTTTAGGTTTCTGTTGAGGTTTCGGTTGGACTTTTGCTTTTGACCTAGGTGTAAGCTTTCATCTCTTTTTGGGAGGAGAAGAAAGAGGGTCAGAGAGTTGTGGGAATCCAGAAGAATCTTTGGGAGTAAGGTTTTTGGTTCTAACCATTTTGATTCAGTGAAGACTTTGAAAAACCAGAAAATAGAGTGAAAGTCGTGAGTTAGGTCAGGAAGAATCTAAACAGAATAGGAGGTTTCTGGAGCCAAAAATTGTTGGGTGTTGTGAAAAGTTTTTGTGAGAGGACAGAGTGATTTACTCGAGGAGATTTTATGGAAATGACCGAGTTTGCGACAAATAAAGACCTAAAACCTGACGTTACTCGAGGCCTCACTCGAGTAAATATCATGTTTACTTAAGTGCTTACTCGAGTGATTATACAGAAAATTTCTAAAATAATTCATTTAAATTGCGTACCTGGCATGAATAATATTGTAATTATCCATGTATGTTCCCTCGATCATTTTATAGCCATTTTAGAGCAGATTTGAGTCGATTCTCATCAAATTTGTGATCTGGACCTGCAGTTACTCGAGTCTTTACTCGAGTAAGCTTCAAGTTTACTCAAGGCTCTCCTCGGGTAACCTGTCTTTTCAACTTTTAACTATTCATTTCTCACCAACTGAACCGTTTGATTTAAATTTCAAGTAACTTGATACATTGCTTCCAGTTTTGGAAGATTATTACTCGAGTAGTTACTCGAGTAAAGTGCTCTTTTACTTCAAGTTGTTCCTCGGGTAATGCTTCACTGTCAGTCATTACTTGAAGTTGGTACTCCAGTAAAGGTGTCCTCTGATAACCTCTATTTTTATTTCTCAAAAAAGAGTTTCAATTTTCCTGCAAAACAAGTTTCTACATACTACGATGCTTAAATTAGTCATCATCAAAACATTATCAAATATCTTTATCTAACATTATAAGAGATTGAAATAACTTACAATTCATTGGGATTTACCATTCCCAATTCTCTTCTAATGTATAGAAATTGATCTTTTACAAGGGGTTTAGTGAAGATATCAGCTAGTTAAAGATGAGTAGGAATGAATATCACTTTCACATCTTTCTTTTGGACATGATCTCTGTGAAGTGATGTCTAACATCGATATGCTTGGTTCTAGAATGTTGCACTGGATTCTTTGCCAAGCTTATCGTACTCGTATTGTCACAATAGATTGGTATTTCTTTGAGATGAATACCAAGATCTTGTAGTTATTGTTTTAACCATATCAGTTGTGCACAACAACTTGAGACTGCAACATATTCGGCTTCCGTTGATGAAAGAGACACTGTATTTTGTTTCTTGCTGAGCCATGATACAAGAGATCCTCCAAGAAATTGTCCTTGTCCACTGGTACTCTTTCTGTCTGTCTTGTATCCTGCATGATTAGAATCTAAATATGCAACTAGATATTCACTTCTTCCTTTAGGATACCACAGACCCAATTCTGGTGTGTCAGCAAGGTATCTAAAGATTCGTTTGACAGTTTCCGCATGTGATTCCTTTGGTGCTGATTGATATCTTGCACATATGCCAACACTAAATTGGATGTCCGGTCTGCTTGCCGTGAGATAGAGTAATGATCCAATCATTCCTCTATATTTTGTGATGTTGTAGTCTTTCCCTTTGACATCAGCATCAAGCAACGTAGTTGAGCTCATAGGTGTGTCCGTTCCATTTGCTTCATCCATTCCATACTTCTTCAACAACTCTTTCAAATACTTTGTTTGAGATATGAAGATTCCATTCTTTCTTTGTTTGATTTGCATACAAAGAAAGAAATTTAATTCCCCATCATTGACATCTCAAACTCTCCCTGTATTATCTCAAAAAATTCCTTACACAGAGATTCATTAGTAGCACTGAAAACAATGTCATCAACATATATTTGAACAATTAAAATATCATCACGTTTTCGTTTTATAAAGAGTGTTGTATCAACTTTTCCCCATACAAAACCTTGATCAATAAGAAATTTATTGAGCCTTTCATACCATGCTCTAGGAGCTTGTTTTAAACCATAAAGCCTTTTTGAGTTTGAAAACATGGTCAGGTTTAGTTACATCTTCAAAACCTGGAAGCTGATCTACATATACTTCTTCTATAATGTAGCCATTTAGAAATGCACTCTTTACATCCATTTGATAGAGTTTGAATCCTTTGATGCATGCAAAGGCTAAGAGTATGCATATAGCTTCCAATCTAGCCACTGGAGCATACGTTTCCTCATAATCAATCCCTTCTTCCTGATTACAGCCTTTGGCCACCAATCTTGCCTTGTTTTTGACAATAATTACGGATTCATCGAGTTTGTTCTTGAATACCCATTTAGTACCAATGATCAGATGATCCTTGGGTCGGGCTACTAAATCCCAAACTTTATTTCTTTCAAATTGATTTAGTTCTTCTTGCATTGCTATAACCCAATCATTGTCTGATAGGGCTTCATCAATGTTAGAAGGTTCAATCTCAAAAATGAATGCAGAAAAACTTACTTTATTGAAAATTCTATTTATAGTTTTGATCCCTTCATTCACATCTCCTATGACTTGATCTAAGGGATGACTTTTGTTGTATTTCCAGGCTCTAGGTTGTCCTAGTAAATGTTCTTCTTCCTTGGTTTCATCAACTTTTGGAATAAGAGATTTAGAAATAGATTGACCATTTTCTTGATTTAAAACAACTTCCTGTTCTTTATCAATGGTTATGTCAGAGGATTCAAATTCATCAAATACAATATGAATTGATTCTTCAACAACACATGTTCTTTTATTGAAAACTCTATATGCTTTACTTCGGTTAGAATACCCTAGGAAAATTCCTTCATCAGTTTTAGAATCAAATTTTCCTAAGTTATCTTTACCATTATTATGAATGAAACACTTACAACTGAAGATGTGTATATGAGCAATGTTTGGCTTCCTTCCTTTGTACAGCTCGTATGGTGTCTTTCCAAGTTTTGTTCTAATATAGGCTCTATTTGAAATATAGCATGCTGCACTCATAGCATCAGCCCAGAAAACTTGAGACACGTTCTTTTCATTTAACATTGCTCTAGCCATTTCAGTAAGCACTCTATTCTTGCGTTCCACAACTCCATTTTGTTGAGGTGTCCTTGGAGTAGAGAAATTGTGGTAAATGCCATTAGTATCACAATATTCTTCAAAGGCTTGATTTGTAAATTCTCCACCATAATCAGTCCTAATGCCTGCAATAGACATACCTTTCTCATTTTGCACTTTCTTGGCAAAAACAATAAATTCTTCAAAGGTTTCATCTTTTGATGATAGAGAAATAACCTATGTAAATCTGGAGAAATTATCAACAATGACCAATGAATATAAGTTGCCACCAAGACTCTTTACTCTTGCTGGGCCAACTAAATCCATAAGCAATAATTGTAGTGGTCTATTTGTTGATATCTCATTTTTCAATTTGAAAGATGATTTAGTTTGTTTACCCTTTTGACATACGTCACAAATCAAGTCATTTTTGAAATTTACTTTGGGTAATCCAAGAACTAAATCCTTTTTTAGTAGTTTGCCTAATTGATGCATATTGACATGAGCCAATCTCTTATGCCATAGCCAACTTTCATCTGCATTACTCAAAAAACAGTTTTCAGATTCATTTCTACTAATATCTAGAGTATAACAATTACCTTCCCTTTTTACTATGAGCTTAGCCTTGATATTCTTCTTATCAAGTAGTAAGTCATTCTTGTTGATAATTAGACATTCCTCTAAGTCAAATATTACCCAGTTGTTTTTGTCTGTACTTTGACTTACACTAAGTAAGTTATGGCATAATCCTTCGACATAGTATACGTCTTTGACTTATATGCCTTTGTCATTTTTGATTTCATCAATTCTTGCTATCCTTCCGGTTTGATTTCCTCCAAATTTTACCTTTCCACCTTCTTTAGGTTGTAATTTGGTAAAACTCTCAAAATCACCAGTCATATGTCTAGAGCATCTACTGTCTATATACCATTTGTTGTTTTTGGATGCTTTGAGGCACATCTGCAATTAAATATGATTAATTCTTAGGTACGCACTTCTTTTTGGGTCCTTTTGGGTTAGTACAGGAAATTTTGGAAACATATGATCGTTTAGGAACGCATTTGTAGGTTCCTATCGTTCCTTTCTTCTTATGAATGCATGAAGAAGTATAATGGCCTTTTCTATTACAGTAATTACAAATTGCAAAAGGATTTGATGTTTGCACAGAATGCTAGAAATAATTCAAATATGACTTACCTCCTGCTTTCTTTCTACCTTTCCTTCTATCTGATTTTGGATCATATCCAATACCAGATCGGTCATTTACAAATCGTTGTGCTTTTAAAATAATATTTAGCATCTCACTTCCTTGCGTAAATTTTTCAAGAGTTTTTATGAGATCATTATTTTTCATTTTCAAAGAAGAACAATTTTCACAATCCTTTTCTGAACTTTCTTTAAGTTCGATTTTAAGAGCTTTGTTTTTCTTTTTGAAAACAACTAATTCTTTAACTATTTTGATGAATTCAGAATGTAAAGCATTATATTCAGAAAGTAATTCATCATAGGTAGGATCAGAATCATTTACCTCTTCTTCGGTTTCTTCTTGAGCAACGAGGCATATGTTGGCTACTTCTTCATCACTTTCTTTGTCAGAGGAACTATCACCCCATATAGCAGATACAAAGGCCTTCTTTTTGTTAAAGAATTTTCCTTTTCTCTTTTCTTTTCTCTTTTGATTCAGTTCTGGACATTCTGATTTGATATGTCCTGGTTTTCCACATTCATAGCAAATGATATGATCTTTGCTGCTAGTTCCTCCTTTCTGAAAGTGTTTGAATCCTTGACCTTTCTTGTAGAACTTTCTGAATCATTTTATGATTAGGCCCATTTCATCATCGTCAAACTCCTCATCCTCATCTTGATTTTCTTTTTTTGCTTTTAGTGCTAGACCTTTCTTTCTCTTGTCACCGATGTTATCTAGTTCCCATTTGAACTTTAGTTTGCTTTCATATTCAGAAAGGCTTCCAAATAGAGAAGCAACTGATCTCATTGATTCTCCTTTTGCTTCTTCTATCGCATTGACTTTGGCCTCCCATTCTTTAGAAAGAATCTTCAAAATCTTTCATACTTGGGTATGTTGATCATAGATTTTCGCAAGTGCTGAAAGTTGAATAATAAGATGAGTATATCTAAGTTCGAATTTAGGTATTGACTCACCTGATTTCATTCAAAGTATATCAAATTCAGTGACCAAGGTGTTGATTCGATTCTCTTTTATTCCCGAAGTTCCTTCATGAGCTATTTCCAGAGCTTCCCACATTTCCTTTGGTGTTGGAAGTGTGCAAATTCTGAAATATACACTCTGACTCAAAGCACTTTGTAACATCAAAATTGCCTTACTGTTGAGAGTGATAAGTTTCTTTTCATTCTCATCATATTCCGCTGGTGCCTTGGGAATTTTCTAAGAATCTACAATCTTTGTAGGATGATAGTTTCCACTCTCAATCACATCCCATAGTCCACATTCAGTAGCCATCACGAATACTCTGAACTTTGCTTTCGAGAAAGAAAAGTGTTCTACACTAAAACATGGAGGTCTAGTGATGGATGCTCAGTCGAGAAGAATTCCTTCACCCATGCTTGCCATTGGATCCTTCTTAGGTTGTTAAACCTTAACAAGAAGACCTACGCTCTGATACCAAATGTTAGAGCAAGCGTTTCACCCAAGAGGGGGTGAATTGGGTGATACTAAAATTTCGTTGCAAATATAAAAACTTGACGGTGAATATAAAGCAATAAAGAGTAAGGAGAAATATCACCGAAGTGTATACCAAGAGTTATACTGGTTCGGCCACAACCACTTTGACCTACGTCCAGTCCTCAGAGCCTCTCTTAGAGTTTCACTATAACTTCCAAGATTCAGTGGGTTCTTGGCACCTCAGTACAAGCAAGTTTCTTCGCCTGGACACTCGCTCCCCCTTACAAGTTGTAATCCAATCCCAACTCAAGGTTCCACAACCTTAAGTTACCTCAATAACAAATATTGAGTTTGAATGAAATATCTCTCTAACAGAGTAAATAAGAATCACTGAAGTATAGAATTACAAGTATAATGTAAAACAGAGTAATGAACTTGATAATGCGTTCGTGTGTGTGTTCTTGTTGTTCTTTCTCTGTTTGGATGTTCCCATATATATAGATGCGTTAGTAATAATTGTTGGAACATATTTCTTCATGCCCGTTAGAGTGTGCGCAGCCACTGTTGACTTTTCCAGTATTTGAAAGATACCTGTTTGCGGTAGGTGGTGGTAGGTGGCATTTGAACGTTGCATTTGACTTTCCTTATTTGGTAAGGGTTCTTCATTGTTTATCAATGGATATGCTAAGAATACTAATACAATGAAAGGTTAATCACATAAGAAACAAATCAATGAACGTTGGAATGATTTCTGAATTTCTGAACTTGCATACTCAAGTAGCTACTCGAGTATTCATTAAGTTTACTCGAGTACTTACTCAAGTATCATCGTGAATGTATTGACAAACTGCAAGTTAACAAATGAACATTACATTACTCAGGTAGTGCATGGAGTAAACAAATTTACAAACCTTTGGAAATACTTGTTTACTCGAGTATGGCACACTTTTCTTCATAGGTTACTCGATTAGTAACTCGAGTAATCATGCAAATAAACTTTAGGTTACTCGATGCTTTACTCCAGTAATGTTGGCAGGATTTCAAGGCCGAGAGCACTTCAAGTTTGATTACCTTGTTATTCAAGTACTTACTCGAGCAAACATAAATTTTCTGCATAGCTTACTCGGGTAGTGACTTCAAGTTCTGTGCAAATAACTCTACAGATTACTCGATTACTTACTCGAGTAATCCAGTTAAAATAAGTGATTGAATACCTGCATACTTGAGTAGTGCCTCAAGTGAAGTGTGAGAAAAGCATGTCATGTTATTCGAGTAATACCTTCAGGTTTTGCTTACCGCAGTGAGTTACTTGAGTAGCTCCTCAAGTAACATTGGCAGAGTTGAAAATGCCGAGAGCAACACAATTCTTGAAACAGAGTAACTCGAGTACAGACTTGAGTATCGTTGGTAGGTCGAGAGTAACTCCAAGTGATTTACCTGGTTACTCGAGTAGGTACTCGAGTAACGTTGGTAGGTCGAGAGCAACTGGAAGTCATTTACCTTATTACTCGAGTACTTACTCGAGTAAAGTTGGCAGGTTACTTGAAGGTGACTTGGTTACTTCAAGTTTCTGTCTCATTACTCGAGTAATACTTTAGAAAACTTGCCATTGATCAAGTTTCTCATCTTTTTCTCTTAGCCTTTCTTTATTACTCCAATGCTTACTTCAAGTGATGATTTTGCCCTGTTATTACTTTGTTGAAACTTATTTATTTATCAAATCTTTTTCATACCATCCTTTGTTATCATCAAAACATGAGAGATCTAACAGCACTTTATGAGTACGCCAAAAGTTAACTAGTGCATCTCATAATGAATGGACATGTGTCAGTTTCTTATGAAGTCACCACAAAAGTTAAGTTATCTTTACTTACTTTATTAAAACTATTTTAATAAATTACTTTATCGGTGTTTACTCAGAATCCTACTTGGGTTTTACTTAGGATTATGATATGTATATCGAGGCCTACCAAATAATGCCATGAGCCCCCTATGTCCCCTAAATGGTGCCAAGTGTCTTATAGACACCGATAAATTTCCTTCGACTACTTACACTCGTAATTGTAACCCGGACTTCTTAACTTCAGTAAATGACACCATGTGTGCTTGGGAACCCCAAAAAATAGGTCCTTATATATATACATAAGCATTGGTATTTATTTTATTTAACTGATTTATATATACAGACTCTAACGGTTAAAAAGTTTGGTATATTACATAGAAGACCAAATGAAAAAGTGGATATGTGTGTCTAAAGTTGAGTCTAAGCAATTCCCCAGAACCTCTTGC
Organism: Inga leiocalycina; assembly: GCA_963242795.1. Classification (NCBI taxonomy): domain Eukaryota; kingdom Viridiplantae; phylum Streptophyta; class Magnoliopsida; order Fabales; family Fabaceae; genus Inga; species Inga leiocalycina. The sequence continues at coordinate 38,454,338 of OY725330.1, read as the reverse complement.
CTCTAACAAGTTGGAATTTGGTCTTGTAACTAGCTATATAGGTGTCTTTGTGACAAATTAGTGGGTCAATGTTTGTATGATAAAAGGCACAGATGGCATGTTGACATGGGATTCCAGGCAACTGCCATGCCCTACATGTGCATTCCTTCTTATGTATCTACACTCTGAGTTTATCATCTCCCTCACAAACCTCATAGCCATAATCACCATTAAAGAATACATGACAGCCCATGGACAATCTTAGCCTTTGCATGCATCAAAGGATTCAAACTCTATCAAATGGATGTAAAGAGTGCATTTCTAAATGGCTACATTATGGAAGAAGTATATGTAAAGCAAACTCCAGGTTTTGAAGATGTAACTAAACCTAACTATGTTTTCAAACTCAAAAAGGCTTTACATAGTTTAAAACAAGCTCCTGGAGCATGGTACGAAAGACTCAGTAAATTTCTTATTAATCAAGGTTTTGTACGAGGAAAAGTTGATACAACTCTCTTTACAAAACAAAAATGTGATCATATTTTAATTGTTCAAATATATGTTGTTGATATTGTTTTTAGTGCTACTAATGAATCTCTGTGTAAGGAATTTTCTGAGATAATGCAGGGAGAATTTGAGATGTCAATGATGGGAGAATTGAATTTCTTTCTTGGTTTGCAAATCAAACAAAGAAAGAATGGAATCTTCATATCTCAAACAAAGTACTTGAAAGAGTTATTGAAGAAGTATGGAATGGATGAAGCAAATGGAACGGACACGCCTATAAGCTCAACTACGTTGCTTGATGTTGATGTCAAAGGGAAAGACTACAACATTACAAAATACAGAGGAATGATTGGATCATTCTCTATCTCATAGCAAGCAGACCAGACATCTAATTCAGTGTCGGCATATGTGCAAGATATCAATCAGCACCAAAGGAATCACATGCTGAAACTGTCAAACGAATCTTTAGATACCTTGCTGACACACCAGAATTGGGTCTGTGGTATCCCAAAGGGAGAAGTGAATATCTAGTTGCATATTTAGATCCTGATCATGGAGGATACAAGATAGACAGAAAAAGCATCAGCGGACAAGGACAATTTCTTGGATGATCTCTTGTATCATGGTTCAGCAAGAAACAAAATACAGTGTCTTTTTCGTCAATGAAAGCCGAATATGTTACAGTCTCAAGTTGTTGTGCACAAGTGATATGGTTAAAACAACAACTACAAGATCTTGGTATCTATCTTAAAGAAATACCAATCTATTGTGACAATACCAGTACGATAAGCTTGGCAAAGAATCCAGTTCAATATTCTAGAACCAAGCATATCAATGTCAGACATCACTTCATCAGAGATCATGTCCAAAAGAAAGATGTGAAAGTGATATTCATTCCTACTCATCTTCAACTAGCTGATATTTTTACCAAACCTCTTTCAAAAGATCAATTTCTATACATTAGAAGAGAATTAGGAATGGTAAATCCCAATGAATTGTAAGTTATTTCACTTTCTTATAATGTTAGATAAAGATATTTGATAATGTTTTAATGATTACTAATTTAAGCATCAGAGTATATAGAAACTTGTTTTGCAGGAAGATTGAAACTCTGTTTTGAGACATAAAAACAGACGTTATCAGAGGACACCATTACTGGAGTGCCAACTTCAAGTAATGTCTAACAGTGCAGCATTACCCGAGGGACAACTTGAAGTAAAAGAGCACATTACTCGAGTAATGGTCTTCCAAAACTGGCAGTAAAGTTTCAAGTCACCTAAATTTTAAATCAAACGGTTCATTTGGTAAGAAATGAATAGTCAAAAGAAGAAAAGAGAGGTTACCCAAGGGAAGCCTCGAGTAACTGCAGGCTAGATCACAAACTCGATAAGAAACAACTCAAATCTGTTCTTAAACTGCTATCAAATGATCAAGGGAACACACATGGATAATTACAATATTATTCATGCTAGGTACGCAACTTAAATACATTATTTTTTAGAATTTTCTGTATGATCACTCGAGTAAGTACTCGAGTAAACATGAAAATTACTGGAGTAAGGCCTCGAGTAACGTCGGGTTCTAGGTCTTTATCTATCGCAAACTCGGTCATTTCCATAAAATCTCCTCGAGTAAATCACCCAGTCCTCTCACAAAAAGTTTTCTCAATCTCTTCCTTACTTGATTTCCGTCAAAACCCATCAAATCTTAGCTCCAAAAACTTCCTATTTTGTTCAGATTCACCTTGCCCTAACTCACGACTTCTCACTCTGTTTTTCTGAGATTTCAAGTTTTCTCTGAATCAAAATGGTTAGAACCAAAAATCTTACTCCTACAGATTCTTCTGGATCACCACAACTCTCTGATCCTCTTTCTTCTCCTCCCAGAAAGAGACAAAAACTCACACCTAGATCAAAAGCCAAAATCCAACCGAAACCTCAACCGAAACCAAAGGAGAAAAGTGTTGTGATTAAAGAGCCAGTGGTCACAAGGGCTCAATCAAAGAAGAGCACCTCTACTGGGAGAGGCAAAAGTACCAAGTCTCCTTTTCCTCAACCTTCTGATTCTTCCACTCCCTCTTTCACTTCAAAACCCTCCAAAAAGCCCAAGTTTGATATGAATGTGGCTAAAACAATGGCTGGAATTATTGATCAACTAGAGAAGGGGAAATCCTCTAAAAAGTCAGAATTGCCAGAAGAGGATATCACTAAACTTTCAAAGGGATTCAATGTCAAAAAATTGGAGGATTCTCAGAAGTACCTCACACAATTCTCAAGAAGAAAAGTCTGTAAAACTCAGTGTGGATCTCAAGGTACTTCAGAAGGTATTGAAGTATAACCTAAGTCCCTTTCTTGAACCTTTTATGCCTTGGCTATCAATTAGACTTCCTTTTTGCACAAAAGTAGTTACTTATTTTTACTACAACCTTGAAATTCTAGATGAACCCAATAGGACTTCTGTAGAGGAAGAAATGACCACAACAGTTAGAGGCCAGAAAATTCTTATCTCACCTTATAGGATCAATGTTTGGTTAGGAATAGAAAACCCTCCAGATGACATCTATTCCAAGCTTGAACCAAACCAGATTTTCACTGTCCTTAGACCTGGTGAGCTTGTAGGTCCTCTTAACTTCAATCCAAGTGACATGTGTGACCATCACAGGGTTCTTTGGTATATTTACTCTAGATCCCTTGTGAACAAAGCCAATAACTATACCCATTTCTCTGACCAGGACTATAGGTGGTTTGTTCTTTACTCCTGAAGGAACAAAAAGACTTGGGAGAATACATTTTTTCTAAGATGAAGAGGTACAGAATAGATGGGAAAGCCGCTACTCCTATACCATATCCTCAGATTATTTCGCTTATCCTGAAGAAAAATAAGATATGGTACTTGGAGAGTAAAGAGCACATTGAGAGGGTTACTCTAATTGGAAGAAACTAGATTGGGAAGCTCAATATTGAAATTCCTCTCAAGGGTCCTCTGGAGTTTGGTTCTAAGAAGAAGAAGAAGACTGAGACAAAGACGAGTAAAATGGATGACACTCAGTCTTCTGCTCCAGTTGGCACTACCTCTTCACCCTCTTTCCTCAATGCCACACTTCAACACTTCATGGAGAATATGCTAAAGGGATTCACGTAGACATCACCAACACCAATGCTGAGTTGATAACTCACATGAATGACAAGATGGCTGAGTTGGTTGAGAGGATGGACAAGAGGCATGAGAATTGTTAGTCGAGCAGTGTGCCCAGGGTGAGACTCTGAAGTTGATCCTAGCAAGATTGGACTCTATGAGTCCTGGACCATCTGATGGTCCATCATTTGCACCTGAGGCATTCTCACCTCCAGAGAATATCTCACTTCCAGAGAACATCCCCTCTAAGCTTCATCATACTAGGTTGAGCCAACTATCCCTGAGATATCCTTTCCCAAACCTTTAGTCTCTAGTCCACTTGAACCAAGACCCAGAGATGTCCTATGCTGAGTGGATAATCCTGAAACCAATGAGACTATCCATATTATCATTGAGGATTCTCCACCCAGAGCTCAGCCTGAACCCATACCTACACCTATTCCTTCCCCTACTCATACAGAGGAAATCTCTCCCTCATCCTTTAGTCATCATTCTGCAAATGCCACAGAAAAGGTTGAGACCACTACTTTGATTGTTTATCAGCCCCCTCCAGTTCCTCCAAGAGATGACATTCATATCCCTCCACTCAATCTTCCTAAACCAGAATCTTCCAGCTCTTCTTCTTTTGATTCTTCTAGTTTAGATGGTCCTTTGGTTCTTCCTGTGAAGCCTATTTCTATGGTCAAGCCTTCTAATCCTCCACTTGATTGATGAAGACAAAAAGGGGGAGAAGAGCTTGAGTGATTTTGTGGAGTTTTTTATTTTCTTTTTAGTTTTCTTTCATTTTGGGTATATGGGTGTACATGGGATTTAGGGAGCTTTTCAATATAGCTTTTCATTCTTGTAATGTAATTTTTAAGTTCAATACAAGCTTCTTTAAGTTTTAATTTCAATTTCAATCCATTTAAGTTTTTAAGTTATAATACATTATGGAACTAATGAGTTTATTATGTATGCAAGGTGAATATGTTTTCAAAATTTTCCAAAACATTTTGAATTAATACTTAACAAGTTATTTCAAAAAGGTTTTCAAAATTACCATTGATTTCAAGAAGTGTTTATTTGAGAACTCAATTTCAAAAACTTTGTTCAAAATCACCAAGTATTGTCATCATCAAAAAGGGGGAGAATGTTAGATCTCATATGTTTTGATGATAACAAAGAATGGTGTGAAAAAGATTTGATAAACAAATAAGTTTGAACAAAGTAATAACAGAGCAAATCATCACTTGAAGTAAGCACTGAAGTAATGAAGAAAGGCCAAGAGAAAAAGCTGAGAAACTTCATCACTGGAAAAATTTCTAAAGGGTTACTCAAGTAAGTACTCGAGTAATGAGACAGAAACTTGAAGTAACCAGAGTCAACCTTCAAGTAATCTGCCAACGTTACTCGAGTAAGTACTCGAGTAATAAGGTATAAGACTTCCAGTTGCTCTCAGCCTGCCAACGTTACTCGAGTAGTTACTCGAGTAACTAGGTAAATCACATACAGTTGCTCTCGGCCTGCCAATGTTACTCGAGTAACCGGTAAAAGACTTCCAGTTACTCTCGGCCTGCCAACATTACGAGTCTGTACTCGAGTCCCCTGCTTTAAGAAATATATTGCTCTCGGCATTTTCAATCCTGCCAATGTTAGTCGAGGAGCTACTCAAGTAACTTACTGTGGTAAGCAAAACTTGAAGGTAATACTCGAATAACTTGAAATGTTATTTTCACTTCACTCGAGGCACTACTCAAGTATGCAAGTATTCAATTATTCCTTTATCAAATATTTGAACTAGATTACTTGAGTCAATAATCGAGTAATCTGTAAAGTTATTTACACAGCACTTGAAGTGTCTACCCGAGTAAGCTATGCAGAAAATTGATGTTTACTCGAATAAGTACTCGAGTAACCAAGTAAGCAAACTTGAAGTGCTCTTGACCCTGAAATCCTCCCAACATTACTGGAGTGAAGCATCGAGTAACCTGAAGTTTATTTGAGAGATTACTCGAGTTGCTACTTGAGTAACCTATAAAGAAAAGTATGCCATACCCAAGTAAGTACCCGAATAAATAGGTATTTCCCACATTTGTAAATTTTTTTACTTCATGCACTACTCAAGTTATGTGATGTTCATTCATTAACTTGCTATCATTACTCTCATGATGATACTCGAGTAAGTACTAGAGTAAACTTAATGAATACTTGAGTAACTACTCGAGTATGCAAGTCCAAAAATTCAGAAATCATTCCAACGCTCATTGATTTGTTTCCTATGTAATTAACCCTTCATTGTATTAGTGTTCTTAGCATATTCGCAGATAAACAATGAAGAGATCTTACCAAATAAGGAAAGTCAAATGCAACGTTCAAACGCTACCTACCGCCACCTACCACAAACGGATATTTTTTAAATACTGGAAACGTCAACAGTGGCTGCGCACACTCTAACGGGCGATAAGAAAATATTCCAACAGTCATTACCAACACATCTATATATATAGGAACATCCAAACAGAGAAAAATAACAACAACACGCACACGAACACATTATCAAGTTCACTACTCTATTTTACATACTTGTAATTCTGTTCTTCGGTGATTCTTATTCACTCTGTGAGAGAGATATTTCATTCAAATTCAATATTTGTTATTGAGGTAACTTAAGGTTGTGGAACCTTGAGTTGGGATTGGATTACAACTTGTAAGGGGGAGCTAGTATCCAGGCGAAGGGACTTGCTTTTACTGAGTGCCAAGAACCTACTGAATCTTGGAAGTTATAGTGAAAATATCAAAGATATTCTGAGGAGTGGACATAGGTCAAAGTGGTTGTAGCCGAACCAGTATAACTCTTGGTGAACACTTTGGTGATATTTCTCCTTACTCTTTACTGCATTATATTCACCGTCATGTTTTCATATTTGCAACGAAATTTTTAGGTTCACCCAATTCACCCCCCCTCTTGGGTGAAACGCTTGCTCTCACACAAACATCTATGTCCAGTGTTCAGGGGAGGTTTGATCCCCAAGCAGCTGAGGATTAGTTGAACTGCTAAGAGAAGATCTTTAAAATGCTAGATTGCCCAACTGAGGTGATGGCACAATTAGCTGTTTACAAGTTGGAGGTGGATACTTACCGGTGGTGGTGGAATATCACCCTGATGTTGTTGAATCAAAATGAGCTACTAACTTGGGAATTGTTCCAAGAAAAATTTAATGATAAATACTTTCCTAAGTCAATGATGTAGGATCGGTAAGCACAGCGGAAGAATTTAAAAAAATTTTCGCCGATCCTAATCGAGGATCTATCAACAGCGTTTAAACCAAGTTGGAAGGATTCATACCTTTTGATGATTCAGAGTTTTCACGATCTCTAGGAGCCAACATGTCAGGTCTGCTCCCTCTACCGGTATCCACACAAATGCTCTCCAACCGAGACTGCGTGCTAGCGCCTCTAATGTCTCCAAGGGTTTAACTTGCGGCTCTCAATTCTAATGTACCCTGAGTCTATCAGCTCTATCAAGTTTATAACCCATGAGGGTTATTTTCAAATTTCAAAATTAATCATCATTAATTTCGAAATTAATTAACAATTAATTATCTTGATGAGCTAATTAAATAAATTCAGTTTAAATTAAATCTGTCCAACAGTTTTAATTTAACCTATTTATTTAATCTAAATAAAGAGCCATTAGATTTAATTTATCTTCATAAATTAAATCTGAGATACTATATCTCTATCATGTTAGTTATTAAATTTAAAACCAACACAATATAATAATATCATATAATATATATATACATATATATATATAATATATATTTCAAAAATATATATATCTATATAATATTATTAAATATAATAATATAATATAATATATATATATAAGATATATATTTTGAAAATATATAATATCATTAATGAATTTTATATTTTATATATATATATATATAAATATAAAATTCATCCACCCTAAATCAAACATTATCTCGTGTTGGACCATTCTTGTGTGCGACCCTGTAGGCCCATATGAAGTTGGCAGTGGGCCAATAACTACACTAACCTAAAAGTCGCAAGCTGCCTCTAGCAAGATATTACGACTACCCAATTCATATGAGGATCGTTATCACGATGCAACCTGTCATACAACCATGTCACGTCCCTTTTGTCACATGATATATCGATCAAGGATAAGGCATGGAAAATGTCATCCTCTTGTTCCTGACCATTACTTTCTCGATTCCTGAGTAGCCTGATAACAGAGACAGAAACTCCTTTCATCATAGTATGGCCATACATTTCTCAGACTCACTCATCGAGGGGCCCAGTAATATCTCTCTACTAATGTGAGGGACAAATTCCATCTTGATCATTCATATTCCTCTACATGAAAAACCACCAAGCCCGATCGTAGCCTTTATCATCACCCGGTCAAAAGTGACTTTTGACTAGTTCAAAGCTTAGCAACTCTCATGTAGGAATCCATGATGACCTTAGGTCTAAGGGCATTGTGACGTGGTTATACATGAGAAAAGCTTATGACTTGATCCATGTAGCTTTCTCATAGTGGGTCGGTCCAGCACCTTGTACTCTTACAAGTGCCTAAGACTTTGATTCATATCTCCATATCTTATCAAAGTCATACTGGTCTTGTTTCATCTCTGCTCCCGCATAGATGACCGACCAGGGATATTTTAGGACAATCTTTATGAATTATCCAAGGATACAATTATCACAGTTAACATGCAAATAATATGATAACAGAATGGAGAAATTTCATTAAAATAATAATGTTTAAAGTACAATGATTGGACCTTAGGGCACAATTTCCAACATCCTCCCACTTGCCCTAGGTGCAATCATTAATTTGCCTAATTCCCATTGCCCTAACATGACGCTCATGCTTTGCCTGTGCAAGTGGCTTAGTAAGAGGATCAGCAACATTATCTTCTCCTGCTACTTTGCATATCTTTATATCACCTCTATCATTGATTTCTCTAATAAGATGAAATCGCCTGAGTATGTGTTTGGTCCGTTGATATGACCTAGGCTCCTTGGCCTGTGCAATAGCACCGCTATTGTCACAGAACAAATCTATTGGATTTGAGATGGTAGGCACCACCTCTAGTTCAGTAATGAACTTTCTGATCCAAACGGCTTCTTTAGCTGCATCTGATGCTGCTATATACTCAGCTTCTGTTGCAGAATCTGCTATAGTGCTTTGCTTGGAGCTCTTCTAGCTTACTGCTCCACCATTCAGGAGGAATACATATCCAGATTGCGATTTAAGGTCATCTTGGTCAGTTTTGAAACTTGCATCTGTGTAACCGGTTACACAGAGCTCATCATCCAATCCACCATAGACCAAAAATAAGTCCTTAGTCCTTCTTAAGTACTTTAGGATATTCTTAACGGCAGTCTAATGACCCTCACCAGGATCTTGTTGGTATCTGCTGGTCATACTTAAGGCAAACGAGACATCCGGTCGAGTACATAACATGGCATACATGATGGATCCAATAGCCAAGGCATATGGAACCTTACTCATGCGATCCCGCTGATAAGGTGTACTAGGACACAGATCCTTGCTAAGATGGATGCCATGAGACATAGGCATGTAACCCCTTTTTGAATCATGCATATTGAACCTATACAGTATCTTATCTATGTATGTGCTCTGACTTACGCCTATTAGTCTTTTGGATCTATCCCTATAGATCCTAATCCCTAGGATATAGGTGGCTTCACCTAAGTCTTTCATTGAAAAGGACTTTCCTAACCAAGACTTGACACTCTGCAAGGTAGGAATATCATTCCCAATGAGTAGGATGTCATCTACATAAAGCACTAGAAACACAACTATGCTCCCACTAACCTTCTTGTAAACACAAGGTTCATCAATGTTTTGAATAAATCCAAACTCTTTGACTACTTCACCAAAACGATGATTCCAGATCCGAGATGCTTGCTTCAATCCATAAATGGATCTTTGAAGCTTGCAAATTTTACCAGAGTCTTCTGGACACACAAAACCTTCAGGTTGTGTCATGTGCACATCCTCAAGCAGCTTTCCATTAAGGAAGGTTGTTTTGACATCCATCTGCCATATTTCATAGTCATAATATGATGCAATGGTAAGAAGGATTCTGATTGATTTAACCATTGCAACTGGGAAAAAGGTTTCATCATAGTCTACACCATGAGTTTAAGTGAATCCTTTTGCAACCAGTCGTGCCTTGAAGACATTTACATTGCCATCCATGTCAGTTTTCTCCTTGAAAACCCATTTGCACCCAATGGTTTTTACACCTTCAGGTGGATCGACTAAGGTCCATACCTGATTGTCGTATATGGATTGCATTTTAGACTTCATGGCATTTAGCCATTTCTCAGAGTTTGGTCCCACTGTGGCTTCTCGATAGGTGGTGGGCTCATTTTGCTCAATAAGCAACACATCACGGCCTTCAGTAATCAGAAATCCATATCTCTGAGGCTGATGCCGTGTCCTATCAGATCTTCGTGGACCTTGTGTTACTTGAGGAGGCTCAGCAACTTGTTGTGAGTCTTCTCTAATTTCTATCTGTGGTTCTGTACCATCTTGTGGATCTCAAATTTCTTCGAGATGTACGTAGCTCCCACTGGTTGTTTTAGAGACAAACTCTCTTTCTAGAAACTTGCCATTTCGAATAACAAACACTTTGTTATCGGTGGGATTGTAGACATAGTATCCTTTCGTTTCTTTAGGATATCCTACGAAAAAGCACTTTATGGATCTGGGCACTAATTTATCAGGGGCTTGTTGCTTAACATATACCTCACATCCCTAGATCTTAAGAAAAGATAAACTTGGTTTCTTTCCAGTCCATATCTCATATGGTGTCTTTTCAATTGCCTTAGATGGAACATGATTTAGTGTGAACGCAACTGTCTCTAGGGCATGTAGCCAAAAGGATGGTGGAAGATCTGTTTGACTCATCATAGATCGAACCATATCTAATAGTGTTCAATTCCTCCGTTCAGAAACGCCATTCCATTGTGGTGTTCCTGGAGGAGTCAATTGTGAGATTATCCCACAACTCCTAAGATGGTCAGCGAATTCTTGGCTCAAATATTCACCACCTCGATCATATCTAAGTGCTTTAATTGTTTTACCAAGTTGGTTTTGTACTTCATTTTGGAATATTTTGAACATTTCAAAAGATTCAGATTTATGTTTCATTAGATAGATATAGCCATATCTAATAAAGTCATCTATAAATGTAATGAAATAGACATAACCTCCTCAGGCAGCTATATTTAATGGTCCACATACATCTATATGTATGAGGCCCAATAATTCAGTAGCCCTCTCACTGTGCCCAGTGAAAGGTGCCTTGGTCATCTTTCCTAATAAGCAAGATTTGCATGTATCATATGATTCAAAATCAAATGAGTTTAGAAATGTGTTTCTCATTTATGTGGCCTAGACGACAATGCCATAGGTAGGTCGGATTCAAATCGTTTGATTTTATCCTCTTAGTAGTTACGTTATAGATATTCCCATTATTAGGATATTCTAAATTGAATATATAATGACCAACATGCAAATCACCATCAGCATACAAAATGTCATTACGATAAATAGAACATTAACCATTCCTAGTAATGGAAGTATAACCTTCCTTATCCAAATAAGAAAGAGAAACAATGTTACTACTCAAAGCAGGAACATAATAGCAATTGTTCAAAACTAATAAAAGCCTACTGGGCAGAACTAATTCATAAGTGCCTACGGCTAAAGCAGCAACTCTTGCTCTGTTTCCAACTCGTAGGTCCACCTCACCCTTCTTCAACTTTTTACTGTCCTTTAGACCCTGCACATTTGTAAAAACATGAGAACCACATACAATATCTAATACCCATGTAGAGGAAGTAGAAAAATGAATGTCTATAACATAAATACCTGAAGCAATAACCCCACTATCCTTCTTGTCCTTTTTCAGATCTTCCAGGTAGAGTTTGCAATTCCTCTTCCAATGACCGGGTTCATTGCAGAAGTAGCAGACTCCTTCCTTTGGAGGCTTTGCCTTCCTGGGTGCAGGCTTGGTTTCGGGCTTGTTTGACTCTTTGGTCTTACCACCTGAGCCATTACCCTTCCATTTGCCCTTCCCTTTCTTTTTCATACCCTTTCCTTTCTGAACCATTAAAACTGTGCTAGGCTTTTTCTTAATGCTTTGCTCAGCAGTTTTGAGCATCCCATGCAACTCAGAAATTGATTTCTCCATGTTGTTCATGTTGTAGTTCAAAACAAACTGGTCATAACTCTCTGGGAGTGAGTCAAGGATCAAGTCCGTAGCTAACTCCTGGCTTATGGGAAATCCAAGCCTCTCAAGGTGATCAATATAGCCTTTCATCTTTAACACATAAGTACTAACTGATGCACCTTCAGCCATTTTGCAGGAATGTAAGGCCTTTGTGGTCTCATACCTTTCTTGCCTTGCCTGTTGCTGGAACATTTCCTTTAGATGTACTATTATCTCATGAGCCTCTATGAGTTCCAGATCTTTTTGGAGCTCTGGAACCATAGTGGCAAGCATCAGGCAACCTACATCTACAAAGTCATCCTTATGCTTTGTGTAAGCATCTCTCTGAGCTCTTGGAGCATTAGCTGCAGGCTCCTCAGGAATGGGTTGATCTAGGACATAAGCCTTTCTTTCCTGCTTGAGAACAATTCTCAAGTTCCTGAACCAGTCAAGAAAGTTTGTCCTTCTCAAGGACTGATCGCAATGATAGTGTAGCAGTATTACTAGTCGACATGATTCTACAATTAAAATATGCAAAGTTAGTTAGTAATCTCCCACTAAATTAACAACCCTCAATATAATAATTAGTGGGCTAAGATCCATATTTGGCTTAAACTTAAGTCCGCTTTGGCAAGACACTTAAATTCAAGTTATTTTGGTAGGTAACCTATTTACCAATTACATCACATGTAACTCTTAGATCTTTATGGGATTTAATCATCATATGATCTGGCATGTTTAACCCCATCTAATGCCTTGAGATTCAAAACCGTTTTGTTAATCTCAATTAAGTCAAAACAATAATGAATATTATGAGCAGCACAATTACTCAAGCTTGTCTCATCAAGATAACTCAAGTGCATCCACTTTGGTGGTTTCCACAATTGAGCGATCTAGGTTTTGATAAGTATTCATTAATTGACGGCATTATGACTTAAGATTTAATTTAGAGGGCTTAATTAATTAGTTTTGTTTATATGGATGCAATCGTGGTCGTATCTCATACAGATAAATACATATAAACGTAAAAGTAATCATGCAATGATCTTATCAAAAGCATAATTTAAACGTGACACAACATGGCTTACCTAACCTAAAATCCTTCCAAGCCAATGAGAGGACTTCTCTAAAAAAAGAGAAATACATTGAGAGAAACCTCGTTTAAACATTTGAGGGGAGTGAGATGGGATGAGAATGTACATCGAGAGTATTTAGAGAAAGGCACGGCACGCAGGCTATATTTAAATATTACAACCTTTGTAAAATTCTAAAGCCATATTGTTCACCATACCCAAACAAGGATAAATAATAAACCACAACAACAATTCATACAATATGAAAAGCAATAAATGTCATGACCAGATTATATTATGCTACCCAGAGGTGGTCACGGTGGTCCCGCTAGCTGGTTAGCGGGTGGGGTCAAAGGGGGCTGCCCTTGCAGGGTTGCAAGGGGCAGCGCCCCTAAAGCTTTTGAAAAAGGTACATTCCTTTTAAAAGAAATATCTAAAAATTTTAAATTTTTAAATTTCGGACCCAATTTTTCAAAACAAAAAACAACAATGGCCCAGAACGCTTATGATCCAATTTGTCTTCCCCATAGTTCGGATCCCTATTACCCGAATAGATATCCGAACCTAGACCCAATTTGATTGCCACCAATTATGATCTCAGGTACCCTACCCAATTTCATGCTTGTTCAAAACAAAAATCACATACATGTTTCAAGATATACATGTTCGAAATTGATTTCACGCTTGTTCCAAAACGAGAATCACATACATATTCGAGTGTTTCTTATAAACATACGTACACATCCCATATATATCACATGTATAAGAATCATAAACTCAATTTAAACGCACAATTAACCTGGCTCTGATACCACTGTAGATCGGTAAGCACAGCGGAAGAATTTAAAAAATTTTCACCGATCCTAATCGAGGATCTATCAATGGCGTTTAAACCAAGTTGGAAGGATTTATACCTTTTGATGATTCAGAGTTTTCACGATCTCTAGGAGCCAACACGTCAGGTCCGCTCCCTCTACCGGTATCCACACGAATGTTCTCCAACCGAGACTGCGTGCTAGCGCCTCTAATGTCTCCAAGGGTTTAACTTGTAGCTCTCAATTCTGATGTACCCTGAGTCTATCAGCTCTATCAAGTTTATAACCCATGAGGGTTATTTTCAAATTTCAAAATTAATCATCATTAATTTCGAAATTAATTAACAATTAATTATCTTGATGAGCTAATTAAATAAATTCAGTTTAAATTAAATCTGTCCAACAGTTTTAATTTAACCTATTTATTTAATCTAAATAAAGAGCCATTAGATTTAATTTATTTTCATGTTAGTTAAATCTGAGATACTATATCTCTATCATGTTAGTTATTAAATTTAATATATCTTAACAAATTAAATTTAAAACCAACACAATATAATAATATCATATAATATATATATACATATATATATATATAATATTTTGAAAAAATATATATCTATATAATATTATTAAATATAATAATATAATATAATATATATATAAGATATATATTTCAAAAATATATAATAGTATTAATGAATTTTATATTATATATATATATAAATATAAAATTCATCCACCCTAAATCAAACATTATCTCGTGTTAGGCCATTCTTGTGTGCGACCCTGTAGGCCCATATAAAGTTGGTAGTGGGCCAATAACTACACTAACCTAAAAGTCGCAAGCGGCCTCTAGCAAGACATTACGACTACCCAATTCATATGAGGATCGTTATCACGATGCAACCTGTCATACAACCATGTCACGTCCCTTTTGTCACACGATATATCGATCAAGGATAAGGCATGGAAAATGTCATCCTCTTGTTCCTGACCATTACTTTCTTGATTCCTGAGTAGCCTGATAACAGCGACAGAAACTCCTTTTATCATAGTATGGCCATACATTTCTCAGACTCACTCATCAAGGGGCCCAGTAATATCTCTCTACTAAAGTGAGGGACAAATTCCATCTTGATCATTCATATTCCTCTACATGAAAAACCACCAAGCCCGATCGTAGCCTTTATCATCACCCGGTCAAAAGTGACTTTTGACTAGTTCAAAGCTTAGCAACTCTCATGTAGGAATCCATGATGACCTTAGGTCTAAGGGCATTGTGACGTGGTTATACATGAGAAAAGCTTATGACTTGATCCATGTAGCTTTCTCATAGTGGGTCGGTCCAGCACCTTGTACTCTTACAAGTGCCTAAGACTTTGATTCGTATCTCCATATCTTATCAAAGTCATACTGGTCTTGTTTCATCTCTGCTCCCGTATAGATGACCGACCAGGGACATTTTAGGACAATCTTTATGAATTATCCAAGGATACAATTATCACAGTTAACATGCAAATAATATGATAACAGAATGGAGAAATTTCATTAAAATAATAATGTTTAAAGTACAATGATTGGCCCTTAGGGCACAATTTCCAACAAGTGAGGCTCGAGAAGGAATATAAGTTCCTATCCTTCAAGCAGGGTAATGCCGAGACATTTGATAACTACCTTTCTCACTTTATTCGGCTAGCTTGATACTCCTCTTATCTTCGATGCACGGATGATAAGGAGTGGAGTTCTGATATACTGGTTTGGGCCTTGAGAATGAGTTGAAGAAAAGGTTGGCCACCCGCCAATTTATTGAATTCGATAAAGCTGTGGAGGAGTGCAGGATCACAAAAAATAGTTTGAGAGATTTGAACCCAACCAAGGGTGGAGGTCTTGGTGAACCCAATAAGGGTAATACTCCTCAAAAGTGGAAGGGCCAGGGGTTCTCATCCAAAGGCAGTGGCAAGAAGCCTTATCAATTAGAGGATCATGAAAACCAAAAATCCCCTACAGTATGGATATGTCCTCATTGTAGTAAGTCACATTATGGTAGAATGTGTCATGGGCAAGTGATTTGTTACAACTACAAAAAGAATGCACATATTGATAGTAAATGCAAGACACCATAGGTAGAGTAAAGACCTAGGAATCAGGGTAGGGTGTTCGCCATAACACACGAGGAAACCTGGAAGCCCTTGACTTGATTCAAGGTAAAATCCTTCTCAATGGTAGTTTACTACAAGCTTTATTTTATTTGGGTACAAGTCATTCCTTCATTGTCTATGACTGTGTGAAGCACCTAGATTGCATGTTCATAAATTGCAAGTTGATTTAGCTATGTCGACGCCGATGGGTGTCAAGGCAGTAATAACTGAGGCTTGTTTAAACTGTGTGATAACCGTTGAGGGGAATGAGTCCATTATTGACTTGATTTGTCTGCCGCTCTATCAATTAGAAGTCATATTTGGTTTTGATTGGTTGATGGGGAATAATGTTCTGCTAGATTGTGGGAATAAGAGAATAGTGTATCCTACTTCACAGAATAATGATAATGGGAGTTCTAGTTTGAATTTCCTCATAACGGCCAAAGTTGAGAAATGTCTAGAGAAGGACTGTTAGGGGTATATGGTATTCTTTTTCATACAGGGAGAGGTAGATGAAACTCTGAAAAGTATACCCATGGTGAGAGAGTTCCCTGAGGTGTTTTCGGACAATCTTAGAAGATTGCCTCCAGAAATGGAAGTACAATTCCCAATTGAAATTGTTATTGGAGCTAGTTCTATATCTAAGGCCCTATACAGAATGACCCCAAATGAAATAGTGGAGCTGAAGAAGGAAATCAAAGACTTACTTGAAAGAGGATTCTTTAGACCCAGTGTTTCACCATGGGTAGCTCCAATATTGTTTGTCAAGAAGAAAGATGAGAGTTTGAGACTGTGTGTGGATTACAAAAAATTGAACAAGATAACTATCAAGAACAAATATCCTCTCCTGAGAATCAATGACCTTTTAAATCAATTGTCTGGTTCTTATGTGTTTTTGAAGATTGATCTAAGGTCGGGTTATCATCAGCTGCATGTGAAAGCAAAAGACATATTGAAGACTGCTTTTCTGGATGAGGTATAGGCCCTATGAGTTTCTAGTAAAGGCCTCTAGCTTAACCAATGCACCTACCCTATTCATGCGTTATATGAATCACATCTTTGAATAGTATCTAGATCGTTTGTGGTAGTATTTATCGGTAATATTCTAATTTACTAAGAGTAATGAAGAGCACAGGCATCATTTGAGAATAGTGCTAGAGATATTACCTAAAAAGAAGCTCTGTGCCACGTTAAGTAAGTATGAGTTTTGGCTTCTGGAAGTAAAATTCTTAGGCCATATTATGTTTCACGAAGGGGTGTGAGTGGATCCTAGTAAAGTAGAAGCATTACTGGACTATAAGAGGCCAGAAACTGTTGCTAGTATACATAGTTTTCTGGGTCATGTTGGTTATTACTGGAGATTTATTCAGAATTTCTCCCATATCGCCTTGCAAATTGCCAAGCTTATATGAAAGGATTAATCATTTAAATAGGATGAATATTGTGAAAATAGTTTTATTGAGGTGAAGGAGAGGTTGACTACTACGCCAGTGTTGATTATACCTGATCCCAGCTTGACTTATGTTGTGTATAGTGATGGGAGTAAGAAGAGATTAGGATGTGTCCTTATACAGTAGGGACGTGTGGTGGCCTAGGCCTCCTGCCAGCTAAAAGTGCATGAAATGAGTTATCCTACTCATGATCTGTAGCTTACGGTGATTGTGTTTACACTAAAAATATGGCATCATTACCTGTATGGTGTGATAGTAGAACTATGATGCGACCATAAGACTCTCAAATACTTGTAGGACCAGAAAGAGGTGAATATGAGATAGCACTGGTGGATGGAGTTGTTGAAAGACTACAACCTAGAGATCAAATATCATTTAGGTAAAGCAAATGTCGTCACGGATGCTTTTAGTCAGAAGACAGTGCTTGTTGCGGTGATGATGATATAAGAGAGAAAGTTGATAGAAGATTTTTGGGACTTGAATTTGCCAAACCAGATCATCGGTGCTAATTACAATGTTTCCTAAGGGGAAAGTAATCTGAGGACTGAGATTAAAGAGGCTCAAAAGCAAGATGATCGAGTGTAGTCCATACGGACTATGATCGAACGAGGAGAAACTCGGGACTATGATTTGTCATCTAGTGGATTGGTATATTACAAATGGAGAATCTGTGTTCTACAAAAGGCAAATTTGAGATAAAAGATTTTTGATGAGGCACACAAGAGCTGGTATATTCTTCACCCCAGAATGACCAAAACATACCATGGTTTGAAGTCAATGTATTAATGCCTGGGATTGAAGAGCCATATGACCAAGTAAGTAGCGTGGTGTCTTACTTGTCAGAAGGTAAAGGTTGAACAATAAAGGTTACCAGGATTACTGTAGAGTCCTAAGATTCTTTGATGGAAGTGGGAAAGTATGACTATGGACCTGGTTGTTGGATTGCCCAGGATCAGGAGCTTTGATGTGATATGGGTAATTATTGACCAATTTACGAAGTCAACGTATTACATACCGATCAATGCTGGTTGCTCTCCGAACAAACTGGCAAAGATTTATATATGAGAGATTGTGAGGCTTCATGGCACAAAAAAAAATATCATTTCATATAGCGGGCTCCACATGAAGCTCTGGGTACTAAATTGAGATTTAGAATGGCCTATAATCCTCAGACAAATAGACAGTTAGAAAGGACCATTCACACGCTAGCCTAGATCACATTAAAGCTATCATGCGAGCATTCAGATGGCTCCGTATGAAGCATCAATCACCTTTATGGTAAATAAAACAATATAAGAGAAGGTTGTATAGGCCAAATCTTTTTTATCAGACCCCAGAGTAAATTAGAATTATCAGGAAGAGGTTCCTTGTAATAAAGAGTCGACAGAAGAGCTATGCTGATAAGAGGAGAAGACCTCTAGAGTTTGAATTGGGCCATCATGTGTTCTTAAGAGTGTCTTCGGTCACTGGCATTGGGAGATCAATCAAGTGGAAGAAGCTCCCGCGGTACATATGTGCTTTTCAAATTCATTCAAGAATTGGACCTATAGCCAATTTAGTAGCCCTACACCCTAACTTAAGTAGGCTCTATGATGTGTTCCATATTCCTAAAAGAAGAAGAACTAACCGGATCTATTGCACGTTATTGAGAATGAAGATATCCAATTGCAAAACAATTTCACCTATATGGTAGAGCTAGAACAAAATATTAATGGGAAAGAAAGATGGCTCAGACATGAAGCATTCCATTTGTGAATGTGATCTAGAAGGGAATGTCTTAAAGAAAAGCAACTTGAGAAGCAGAAGTTGATATACAGAGGCGTTATCCGGAGTTTATATCTCAAGTTGTGTAACAAATTTTGAGGGCAAATTTATTATATGGGGGGAGAATTGTAATGCCCCAAAATATGATTAAGGGGTAATGACTCCAAAAGTTAATGCAATTAATGTTAAAAACCACTTTTGGAGAATACAATGCAAATTTTGAGCTAAACAAGCAGTAGTTAGTGTTTAAACCCTGTATTTAAGCTCAATTATGGTATTAAAACCTAAATTGAATTCAAAGTGAGGGGAGGGCGCATGAATGAAGGAATGGATTGAGAAGATGTGTTAAGTGGTGATTCAATAGGCATTGCCATGTCAAGGGCAAAATGGTAAAAAGAAAAGTTATTGGCCAATTAGTCACAACTGAAGAAGGAATCCACTAATAACTTAAAGGGTAAGTAGAGAGACTAATTGCCAAGTGAGATAGGAAAGAAAAATCCTGTGGCTGCATGTACAAGGTAGGAGTTGGGAGATTATGACACTTAGCACCATAAAAATTGTTAGATCCTAAGTTTTGATGATAACAAAAGGTAATTGTATGCAAAGTATGGTTTTAGAATTCTAAAGAATGATTACAAAGTTACCAAATGCATATGGCAAAGTTTTGTAATGTTTTCTGTTAGCTTTTATTGATGCACTCGAGCAACAGAGCTAGCACTCGAGCATGAAGCTCTTTTGCACTCGAGCAGATGTGAGTGTTGGACTGAAAGTGTTTGCCTGAGAACAAATTACTATCAGATCTACTGATGCACTCGAGCACTGGAGATAGCACGTGAGTATTAGGCTCTTTCACACTCGAGCACATGCAAGTGTTGGACAAGAAGTGTTTGGCCGAGAGCAATTACTGTCAATCTTACTGATGCACTCAAGCATTATAACCAACACTCGAGCATGAAGCTGGTTTGCACTTGAGCACTAGAGAGTGAGGGACTGCAAGTGTTTGGCCAAGAGTCATGAAGAACAGAGTAGCACAAGTATGCCCGAGTGATATATCAGCACTCGCGAGTGAGAAATCAAACTCTCCCAATTTTGATGCAAGTGCTGATGACAAGAGTATATTACAGGAGAATATTCTTCTCAATCGAGTAGGATTTTGTATGCTCGAGTGAGGGCCCACATCACCTGCGAGTGTAAAATCACACTCTTGCTAAAATGGTATGCGAGTGTTGTCCAGAGACGCGACTCTTAGTGTAAAATACAATGACACTTGAGTAGGAGGAGTTGTGCTCGAGTGAGGATCCACATCACTCGCAAGTAAGAAAATGCACTCTCTTAAATCATGTGAAGGTGTAAGTGTAAAACTAAAGCAAAAAGAGAAAATATGGTAGTTCACTCAAGTGAGCCCCCTCAGTGCTCAAGTGATACTCTGCCAGAAGACAAAATGCACCAATCTTACAGCATTCAATCTGAATATGGTTTAAGGATATTTATTCATTATATTTTTACTTATTATTATTATATAACATCATTTAACATGTATTATAAGTATGATACAGGAGTTTGAATGTTTGAATTAGAAACACACTGAGGAAGTCAAACAACGGCAGACAGCATCATTATGACCATCCAAGCACGTACCTACCACGTTGAAAGATTTCAAACGTACGCATGCCATTCCATAGTAATATGTCCTACTCCATAAGGATCATTATTCAAACGGGCAAAATCGAATGTCTATAAATACAGTGTTCCAGAGTTCATCAAAAATAACGTAGCACAAGAATTCACATAAGTAAATTCACGAGTCTCTGTTATTCATATTTTCTTTGTATTCATATCATTCTTCAGTGTTTATCATATTTGCTCTGTAAGAGAGTCTATATACACTTCAAATTGTATTTTCATTTGATCTCAAGGTATTGGGACCTTAAGAGGGTAGATATCCTTACAAGAGAAGTAGTTGAGAGAATTCCTAGTAAAACTTTCTACTCATAAGACTTCCAAGATACAAGCAGTAGAGAACGTTGCTGCTCATAAGACTTACAGTGGTGTAAGCAGGAGAGAACGTTGCTTCTCATAAGACTTGTATACATAAGCAAGTGAGAAAGGTCATAGGTTGTTTTTCTACACATAAGACTTGTCGTAAGGGGGAGAGAAATTTTTGAGTATTAGAATATTTTTGCTCGTAGTCTATTTGAGGATGATTGTTGTTTTGTGCCATTCTGAGAGCCCATTGAATCTTGGAAGCATAGTGAAAATCTCAGTAGGTCTTGATCTTTGAGGAATGGACGTAGGCCTGGTTTTTGAGCCGAACCAATATAAATCTCTGTGTACTAATTCTGTTAACTCTACTCTATCTACAACAATTATCATATCATCACATCAAATGAAAAATTTATCACATCAATCAATTTACCCTCCACTTAGGTGAAACTTGTCTCTTTCATTTGGTATCAGAGCATGGTCTTCTCCAAAGAGCCTAACAGCTTGAGAAGGATTCGATAAATGGTAACAATGGGTGAAAACATTCTTCCAGATGGAGCTTCAATCACTAGACCTCCTGGTTTTACTGGAGAACATTTTTCATTCTGGAAAGCTAAGTTCAGAGTATTCGTGATGGCTAACGAGTATGGTTTATGGAATGTAATACAAGATGGTGAATATGTTCCAATGAAGAAAATTGAAGATAGAGTCATTAAGAAGAGCCCAGAGGAGTTTGACGAAGATGATAAAAGGTTAGTAGCATTAAATAGTAAAGCTATTTTAATGATACAGAGTGCTCTCAGTCAAAAGGAATATTTTCAAATATGCACTCTACCAATAGCCAAAGATATATGGGATGCACTTGAAATCGCTCACTAAGGTACATTTGGAATCAAAGAAAATAGAGTCAATACTCTTATTACAGAGTATGATCTATTTCGTATGAAATCTGGAGAAGGAATATCAGAATTTGAACTCAGGTACACTCATCTTGTTAATCATTATCTGCACTTGTAAAATCCTTTGACCAAAATTCCCAGGTAAGAAAGATTCTTAATATTCTTAGGAAAGAATGGGAAGAGAAGGTGATAGCTATCAAAGAAGCTAAAGGAGAGTCAATGAGATCTGTAGCTGCTCTCTTTAGTAGCCTTTCTGAGTATGAAGGAAAGTTGAGATTCAAGAATGAACTAAAAGAGTTCGATGATAGAAAGAAAAAAGGAGTTGCACTTAAGGATATCAAGGAAGAAGGATCTTCCGAAAATGAAGATGTTCCTAATGATGATGATATGGGGATGATCGTGAGAAAATTCAAGAAGTTCTATAGAAGAGGTCAGAGGAACTTTAAAAATTATCACGGTGGACCAAGCAAGAAAGAAAACAAAGAGCAACAGATAGTATGCTATGAATGTGGGAAGCCTAGACACATCAAATCCGTATGCTTCAGAAACAAAGACAAAAAGAAGCAGAAAAAGAAAGCATACATATCATCTATCTGGGGTGATAGTTCGTCGGATGAAGAAAGCGATAATGAAGAAGTGGCAAATCTATGCTTGGTAGCCAAAGAAGAAGAATCGGATTCTGAGGTAAGTGATTCTGAACCTACTTATGATGAGTTTTTATCTGAATATAATGCATTGCATACAGAATTCATCAAGGTAGCTAAAGAAATGGTTAGTTATAAGAAGAAAGTAAAGGAATTAGAAAATACTGTCTTATCATCCTATGAAGTATGTGAAGATAAAGATAAGAAAATAAGAGATTTAACAAAAATTGTGGAAAAATTTACTTAAGGAAGTGAAACCCTTAAAGTTATTCTAAATTCTCAGAAAGTTTCCTTTGATAAATCTGGAATTGGATATAGGTCCGAACATGATAAGAATAGATGAAGTAAGAAGAATAGCAGTAGAACTTATCTTAAATATTTCAAGAATTCTGTGCATACATCAAATCCATTCGCATCATGTAGCTATTGTAATAGGAAAGGACATTATACTTCATCATGTTATTTTAGAAAAGGACAAGTTATTGGCATGTATAAATGGGTTCCGAAAGGGACACATGTATTACATACTAAGCACAAAGGACTCAAGAAAGTATGGGTACCTAAAACTTGATCACCTTACTCTAGGTATGTCTCAAAGCATCACGAGCAAACAAGTGGTATATTGATAGTGGATGCTCGAGACACATGACTGGTGACAAAAATAAGTTCACCATGCTGGAAACTAGAGAAGGAGGAAAGGTAACGTTTGGAGGTAATCAATCTGGACGTATTGCTGGAATTGGTGAAGTGGGAAAATCTGATGGTGTTCAAATCAACGAGGTATATTACATTGAAGGATTATGCCACAACCTCTTGAGTATGAGTTAAAGCACTAACAAAGATAACTGGGTGATCTTTGATTCAAAAGAATGCTTGATAGTAAACAAGAAAGATCTGCCGCTTAACAAAGAATCTATCAAGGCAAAAATCCGAGCTCAAAGGGACGATAACTGTTATACCCTTGATTTAAATTCAAATTCTTCTGAAAATTGTTTTCTTAGCAGATCAGAGGAAAGTTGGTTATGGCATAAGCATCTGGCTCATATTAATATGAACCAACTTGACAAACTGATTAGAAAAGATTTAGTTGTTGGTCTTCCTAAACTAAAATTCAAAGATAACATGATTTGTGAAGCATGTCAAAGAGGCAAACAAACTAAATCTTCATTCAAAACAAAGTATGAGATTTCTACTTCCAAACCCTTATAATTACTTCATATGGATTTGGTAGGTCCATCAAGAGTAAAAAGTTTTGGACGAAATCTATATACTTTAGTAATTGTCGATGATTTTACAAGATTTACATAGACTATATTTATGCTTCAAAAGATGAAACATTTGTCGAATTTATTATGTTTGCTAAGAAGGTCCAAAATGAGAAAGGTATTTCTATTGTTTCTATCAGGACAAACCATGAAGGAGAATTTGATAATCAACTCTTTGAAGACTTCTGCAACAATGAGGGAATAGATCACAACTTCTCTACACCTAGAACACCTCAGCAAAATGGAGTAGTAGAAAGGAAGAACAGAGTCCTTACAGAAATGGTGAGAGTAATACTTAATGAAAAAGAAATGTTACGAGTGTTCTGGGCAGATGCAATGAGTACTGCATGCTACATTTCAAATTGAGCATATATTCGCAAGTACTTGGAAAGACGCCATATGAACTCTATAAAGGAAGAAAGCCAAATCTTGCTTATCTACACATCTTCAGATGCAAGTACTTCATTCACAACAATGGTAAAGAAAACTTGGGTAAATTTGATTCAAAGTCTGACGAAGGTTTATTTCTAGGATATTCTAATAGAAGTAAAGCTTATAGAGTTTTTAATAAAAGAACATGTACAGTAGAAGAATCTTTTCATGTTTTGTTTGATGAACTTGACTCTCAGACAAAATATGTTGATGAAGAAGAAATGGATTTGATAAAGAAAAACAAAACTATTTCAAAATAGAATGATTTTGAAACAAATGATTTTCAAAATATAGAAGATGTCGATGATCATGCTCAACCAAAAGCATGGAGACATATTAAAGATCATTCAATTGATCAAGTAATTGGAGATATTCGCGAAGGTGACAAAACCAGAAATAGAATTCTCAATGGGGTAACTTTCTATACTTTTATTTCTGATATTGAACCTTCTAATATGGAAGAAGCTTTATCTTACAATGATTAGGTGATTGCTATGCAAGAAGAATTAAATCAATTCCAAAGAAATCAAGTTTGGGATTTGGTTCCTCGACCTAAAGATCACATGGTTATAGGGACCAAATGGGTTTTCAAAAACAAACTTGATGAATCAGCAATCACTATGAGAAACAAAGCAAAATTGGTGGCCAAAGGCTATAATAAAAAAGAAGGTATTGATTATGAGGAAATATATGCTCCAGTGGCAAGATTGGAAACAATACGAGTACTTTTAGCCTTTTCTTGCATTAAAGGTTTTAAACTTTATCAAATAGAAGTGAAAAGTGCTTTTTTAAATGGTTATATTATGGAGGAAGTATATATAAAACAACCTCCTGGTTTTGAAGATGAAACAAAGCCTGATCATGTTTTCAAACTTAAGAAAGCTTTATATGGTTTGAAACAAGCACCTAGAGCTTGGTATGAAAGACTAAGCAAGTTTCTTCTTGATCAAAATTTTGTCAGTGGGAAAGTGGATACAACTCTTTTTATCAAACATAACAAAGATGATATTCTAATTGTTCAAATTTAAGTTGATGATATTATTTTCAGTGCTACTAATGAATCTATGTGTCAAGAATTTTCTAAGATTATGCAAGGAGAGTTTGAGATGTCCATGATGGGAGAATTAAACTTCTTTCTTAGAATTCAAATCAAGCAAAAGAAGAATGGTATATTTATGTCTCAAACAAAGTATTTGAAAGAGTTGTTGAAGAAGTATGGATTGAATAATGCTAATGGAGCTGATACTTCAATGAGCTTTACAACGTTGTTGGATACTGATGTAAAAGGTCCTAGTTTCAACATCACCAAATATAGAGGAATGATTGGTTCATTACTCTATCTTACAGCAAGTAGGCCAGATATTTAGTTCAGTGTTGGAATGTGTGCGAGGTATCAATCTTCTCCTAAGGTATCACATGCAGAGACAATGAAAAGAATCTTCAAATATCTAGGAGACACTTCAGAACTTGGCTTATGGTATCCAAAAAGAGGAAACGAATATTTAATGGCATATTCAGATTCAGATAATGGAGGATATAAAACTGATAGGAAAAGTACTAGTGGTTAATGTCAATTCCTTAGAGGCTCACTAATATCATGGTTCAGCAAGAAGCAGAACACATTTTCATTATCTTTAACTGAAGCTAAATATATAGTTGTAGCAAGCTGTTGTTCTCAAGTATAATGGTTGAAACAACAACTTCAAGATTTAGGGATATACTTAAATGAGATTCCAATTTATTGTGACAACACTAGCACCATAAGCTTAGCCAAGAATCCTATGCAACATTCAAGGACCAAACACATAGACATCCGACATCATTTCATTCGAAATCACGTGCAAAAGAAGGATGTCAAAGTAGAATTCATACCAACACTCCATCAACTTGCTGATATATTCACAAAGCCAATAGCTAAAGATCAATTCCTATATATTCGAAGAGAATTGGGAATGGTTAATCCCAATGAATTATAAGTTTTCTTGTTAATTATTTTACTTAAATGAGTTTTTGATAATAACCATACTGACTTTGGCATCGGAGTATTAGAAATTTTTTTTGTAGGCCTATCACTCGAGCACAGGAAGTGTCACTCGAGTGACAAGCTCATACTCACTCGAGTCAGTCAACACTGCACAAGCACAGAACTATTGAATATACTCTGTTTCTAAGCATGTAAAACAGGGGTTAACAGAGGAGATAAAAATACCAAGAGATTATTTGAAGTACAATAGTTATAATTGTTCTCACTCAGGTTAGAGAAATCCTCACTCGAGCATGGTATGAACATACCTGAAGTGATGTAAGAGCACTCAAGTAGAAAGAAAAAATTCTTATAAGTGCTTATTCAAAGCATGGGTACTCAAATGATTTTGGAGGATTTGAGTACAAAGATGAAAAATATAGCAAGAAATATTTAAACCAAGTACGCTTTTACATGTTTTATCAAATTTGTTTGAATGGCACTCGAGCACAGTATGGTCACACTCGAGCACAGTATGAATAACACTCGGGCACTAGGGTTATTGCTCGAGTGTTGCAACTTATATCAGTTACGTGATAGCTCAGACCGTCGCACTTCCTGCTCTCACTCGAAGCGTTGCGTCACTAGAAGGTCATCTCTCTTCACCTCCAACCATTACCCATCGATTAAACGTCTCATTTTGCTTCAAATCACCGTTACAAGTCTTCAATCTTCCTTATAAGGTGAGATTTATCCTCAGAGTTTCTCATTCCGTGCCCTAACTCTCTGAAGCTTCTTCATTCAATCTTCATCAAATTTGTGACTCTTGCTATTTTCATTTTGTTTCTAAATAGCTAGAACTAAGATTCCTGTTGTCACCCAAAGATCTCATTCACCCTCTCCCACTCATTTTGCTGCTAGTTCTTTAGGAACTTCGGTACCAACAACTTCATCTCCTATAATGTCTTCTACACCAACACCTCCTCCTAAACCCAAAACCAAAAAGAGAACTCCGGCCAAGAAACCTCATCCTAAGCCTCAAATAGCTAAGAAGGATCAACCTCCGTAAAAGAAACCAAAGGGTGTGGTTTTCAAAGAACCAATGATTACTTGGTCTCAATCCCAAGAAGTCAAAGGAAGAGGAAAGAAGAAGGACACTGAGTAGCCATAACAATCTTCTTCTTCCTCCGATGACACTTTCAATATGCAACTCTGAGAAGTAATGGAGAGGTCAAAACTTGACACATTGGTTGGCAAAATTGCCTCTCAAGCCAGTGTCTCAAGTTCACACCATATTGGTCAGTCCAGTGTGGCTGCTTCAGGGGTACCTTCTACATCACAGGCTCCAGAGGAAGAACAAGTCACAAGTCCTCTTGAAGGTTTCAATGTTGAGGAACTGAAGCCACTACAACAGAAGGTATATGATACTGAGTTTGTACATAGACATTTTTGCTCTATAGTTTATGTGGACTTAGATTATCTGAAGAAGAATTGTCATTTAGATTTATATCCTTATCTTGGATATTATGCTCCCTGGTTGAATATTCATATTCCTTATTCACCCTCTGTTGTGAAAACTTTTTATTGCAACATGAAATCCCAAAACAAAAAATCTAGGACTGGAGAATTGATTGAGGAAGCTGTATCTACCACTGTTAGAGGTCAATTCATTATGATATCTGCTAAAATTATTAATGATTTACTTGGGCATGTTGCACCACCTCTAGATCTACCTACTCTTTCAGCCAATGAAGCCTTCCGGCTTTAAGACCAAATGACCCAATAGGCCTTCTTAATTTTAAGCCTATTGACATGCCTGATTCTCATCGAGCCCTTCACTACATATACTCTTGTAGCATGGTTAACAAGTCCAAAAATTATACCCATTTTGCTCATAAAGATTATTATTTGCTGGCCTCTTTCCTAGCTGGACAATGAAGAAATGTGGGGGAGATTAGTTTTAGTGAGATGAGAAGATTTTGATTTTCTTCATTAAAATCCGTGACTATACCATATCCTCAACTTGTGTCCCTCATCCTCATGAGAAACAAAATATGGTACTTGGAAGGAATTGAGAGGGTAATCATTACAAGGTTTGGCAAGACTTAATTGACACATATGAGTATCAATCTTCTAGTGAGTCAAACCAGGGCTACATCTCAGAGAGAAGCCACTCCATCAAGAGGTAATAAGGCTCAGTCGTCTGTTCAAGGTCAAGTTCCCCTCCTTCTTTCCTAAATGCATCACTTTCCACTCATCTGACTGAAGTGATCAATTAAGCAGTTCTGGTTTGAAAAAGGAATTGATGACTGAGTATGAGAAGTTGGTGAACAAAATGGAGTTACAAGTCTTAAAGTTGGTAGACAAGGATAATACCAACTTTGACTTGATGTTCAAGACTCAAGATGATATGTCAAGAAGAGTCACTGATATGGAGATCTTCTTATGCTCTCACTTTCTAGTTACATCTTCTGAGGTGCCACCTGAGACCACTCCTGCCTCGACTTTACCTCCTCATCGATAGACACATGTTCTCTTCACCGATCTAGATTCTAATATTGATATAACTTATGATTGGTCGCCTTTACCGCCACTCTCAGCCTCTGTTCCTCAGCCATCATCTTTACCCTTTGAGCCGGTTCCAGTAGACCCTTCCACGGCCATGGTGCCCTTTGTCCCACCATCCGATCTCACTTTTCCTCAGCCCCCTTCTGATGTTGACAAAACAGGGGAGAAGGATTTGTGATGGTTTTCTAAGCTTATATGGGGCGTATTGGGTAGTTTTTGTGTATTGGGGTAGGATTATGATTATTGTTATTTTTGGGTTTATTTTTGTTTCTACGACATGGTTGTATATGGGGTCTTTATGGGTAGGTGATGATTCAAACTTAATATTGTACTTTTTAAGTTCACTAATGGTTATTTTCAAGATTATTAAGTTTTATGTTCAGTTTAAATTGTTTCTGTGATACTATGACTTATCTTGGTTGTTAAGTGTCCAGTAGAAGTATTGCAGGAAACATATGTAGATAAGTGCAAAAATCTGAACTTGAATCTAAACTTTGGTGAAGATATGCATTTGGAAACATTGATGTTGGTTTTAAAAATTTTCACTCTAATCAAGATTTTTTCTTAAAACTCATCACAAAGGTTTTGTCATCATCAAAAAGGGGAAGAATGTTAGATCCCAATGAAGAGCTGACTGTCTGGAATGCGTTGTTCTGGCAAGCTCTGGTTCACTGATGCCTCTGACCCCTCCCTTGTCTCGCTAGAGCTGCTTATGATATCCTATGATCAAGCAAACAATACCATATCAGTATACCATTATGATAATCCATGAACTGCTTCAAAGCTCTTATACCAAAAATATCAACACCCATTTACATTTCGATATTTACAGAGTAAAAAGTACAATTCTATAGGCATACAGAAAAGTACAAATATACTGAAAAAAGCATTTGTTTACATATAGGAATTAGCCATGCAGAATTTGACAATATTTACAACTTTTCCCAAAGTATTCAAAATGAACTATAAATAACCACTATCTTGGCATCGGGAGACGTTCCTATCAGTTCCTCGTATCTACTACCTTGTCTTTAGAGCCGCTAGCTTCCGCTGAGACATTTTTGTTTATAGAAAGGGGTGAGATTCCAAGGAATCATAATTACAACATACAATCAATCATAGAGAATGCAAAAATTAAATTCGCAACATACCATATAATATAAAATGAAAATTCTTAGGATAATATATGTGTACACAAAACTCAGGGCCAAATCGCTATTTGGATTCCTTACGTGTATCTCAGCTATGCCTCTAACCACAACTAGGCAATGTACCCCAGGCGTACCACAGCTGGGTACCTAACCATAGCTAGGTGACCTACCTCAAGCACCATGTTCATATCACAAAATACAACAACATCTAGCATATCAATAATAACCTAGTGTATGAGAGATAATAGTTACTACATGAACACTTTTTCACCTCAAAACACGTGTCTCGTAAAGTATGCCAATGAGTGGGTCTCAACTTGGTTCTAAAATGTCAAATGTACAAGAATTAGGTTTAAACCCACTCATGTACTATTTTAGGCACTTCCAATATGTTCTTGGTTATGAGTTTATAGTCAAAAATTATCAAAATGCCCCTGGGACCCAGCCCCGTCGTACCTGGTCTGACCATACTTTTCCTGAAATTTTGACCTGGGCTATTCTAACATATTTTTACCCAAGGAATCCATTTCCGGCCTCACAATTATCAAATTCACTTCAAAAATACAAAAATGCCATGGCAACCCTTATTTCAAGGTTTCAAGGGCATTTTGGTCATTAGGCTTTATAGGGCTTTTCTGAAAAAGTGTTTAACAGAAACCCCACCTAGTTTTCCCTCTTGAACTTAATAGAATCATTAGCTTCATGAAAATCCAACTTCTAGCCTCTTTAATAGCCTTGGATGAAAGTTATAGGTTCTCTTTGAAAAGTTAGAGTTTTTCAATTCCGACTCCGCATACTTGCTTCTTTCTACTCCTAATCACTTTATTAACTATTTAATTATATTATAACTACAATTTAGACTCAATTTTAGAAGTATAATCTTGGGACACCACATTTCCCAAATTTTACAATTATAGCAAATCTAATAGAAATTCACCAATTAAATTATCCACAGCAGCTAGAATAACTAAAGATTGTAGTTTAGGAAGTCACCTTAGCTTCCGTCTGGCTTTTCCCCTTCTTGACCAAAAACCCTAGCCTCCATCACTGAAATTTTGCCTCAAACAACCTTGAATCACATAAAAGGAAAGCTTAGAGGAAGGATTACGCAGGCTAAGAACCAATTCACCAAAGAAATCAAACTACCTTGAGAGATTTCTTCCTCCTTCTCTCTCTAAAATCCTACACACACTCTCTCTCCTTTAGGTCTATATAGCGTTAGTTTATGAGGAGGAAGGTGATGGGAAAATTTTTTTATAAATTTTTCTTTTTATCCCTTAATTACTTAATTAAGCAAAATTCCAACATTTTGATTTTTCATGTCATAACCTTTAACTATATGTAACCATGACATTAAGCCCCAAGTATCATGCAACTAATATTTCCCTCTTATTGTTACATGTAATGGTGTGCCAAGGATCATTCCTTTTGGTCCCATGTTGGCTTTATAACTTGTTCAAGTTATATGTACACCTTATGTCCCAATTTTGGTCAAATTTGCACTTTTGCTCTAATTTTCCTTAAATTCATATTTATTTGACCAAAATATTCTAAATATATATTTTCCCTTTATTTTCCTTAACTAATTGAAATTAACCTCGATTAATTAAAAAATAACTTTTCTTTCTATCCCTTAATTACTTAATTAAGTGAAATTTTGACATCTTGATTTTCATGTCATAACCTTTAACTATATGTAACCATGACATTAATCCCCAAGTATCATGCAATTAATATTTCCTTCTTATTGTTACATGTAATGGCATGCCAAGGGTCCTTCCTTTAGGTCCAATGTTGGCTTCATAACTTGTTCAAGTTACATGTACACCTTATGTCCCAATTTTGGTCAAATTTGCTCTTTTGCTCTAAATTTTCATAAATTCATATTTGTTTGACCAAAATATTCCAAATATATATTTTTCCTTTATTGTCCTTAATTAATTGAAATTAACTTCAATTAATTGAAAAATAATTAATTTTTGCGCTAAAATGGCAAAACTACGAAATTGCCATTACCTTTTTAATTTAATTTCTTTCCTTCTTTTTCTTTGTCTAATTTCCCCTGATTTTTGGACCAAATATTTTTCTCTATTTCTCCTCTATTTTGAGCCTTGATATTGCACTTTTTAAATTTCCCAAATTAATTCCATAATTATTTTTGCCTAATTTTTAGAAAATGAAAATTTACAAAATTCAAAAATTCCAAATTCATGATTATTCGCTATTTTATTTAATATTTCCAACATAATTACTATATGTTTATTGAATAAAATTTGGGGCATTACATAACCCATGAGAGCTATATTGGAATTTCAAAATTAATCTTGATTCATTTTGAAATTACTTAACCCTTAATTATGTTGATTATCTAATTAAATAAATTTGGTTTAATTAAATATGTCTACCAATTTTAATTTAAACTATTTATTTAATCAGAATAAAGAGCCAACAAATTTAATTAATCTTCATAAATTAAATTTGAGATACTATAGCTTTATCATGTTAGTTATTTAATTTAATTTATCTTAATAAAACTAAATTTGAAACTAATATTATCATATATATATATATATATATAATATTATTACTTTTATTTTCATGAATTTTATATTATATATATAAATATAAAATTCACCTACCCTAGATTAAATATTGTCTTGTGTTGGGCTATTCTTGTAAGTGACCCTGTAGGCCCATACGAAGTTGGCAGTGAGACGATAACTTTACTAACCCACAAGTCACAAGCGGCCTCTAGCAAGATATTATGGCTACCCAATTCATATGAGGATTGTTAATACGATGCAACTTATCATACAAGCATGTCACATCCTTTTTGTCACATGATATTTTTTTCAAGGGTAAGACATGGATAATGTCATCCTCCTGTTCTTGACCATTACTTTTCTGATTTCTGAGTAGTCTAACAATAGAAATGGAAACTCATTTTCATCATAGTATGGCCATACATTTCTCAGACTCACTCATCATAGGGCCTAATAATATCTCTCTACTAATGTGGGGGACAAATCCATCATGACTATTCTTATTTCTCTACGTCAAAAACCACCAAGCCTGATCATAGCCTTTATAATCACCCAGTCAAATGTGACTTTTGACTAGTTTAAAGCTTAGCAAGTCAATCCATGATGGCCTTAGGCCAAAGGGCAATGTGACGTGGTTATACATATGATAAGCTTATGACTTGATCCATGTAGCTTTCTCATAGAGGGTCGGTCCAGCACCTTGTACTCTTACAAGTGCCTAAGACTTTGATTCATATCTCTATATCTTATCAAAGTCATACTGATCTTAATTTCATCTCTACTCCTGCATAGATGATGACTATGGACATTTAGAAAAATCTTTGTGATTTATCTAAGGATACAGTCATCAAAGTGAACATGCGAATAATATGATAACATAATGGAGAAAATTCATTAAATTAATAATATTCAAAGTACAATGATTGGCCCATAGGGTACAATTTCCAACATGTACAAGAATTGATCTTTAGTAAGGGGTTTAGTGAAGAAGTCTGCCAATTAGAGGTGAGTAGTTAAGAAAACCACTTTGACATCCTTCTTTTGCATATGATCTCTGATGAATTGGTGTCTTATATCAATGTGATTGTTTCCTAACTGTTGAACTAGATTCTTGACTAGACTTATTGTACTTGTGTTGTCGTAATAAATTGGTATCTTTTTGGGATTGATACCTAGATCTTGAAGTTGAGTAGTTAAGAAAACCACTTTGACATCCTTTTTTGCACATCATCTCTGATAAAGCGGTGTCTTATATCAATGTGCTTGGTTGGTTCTTTAATGTTGAGCTGGATTCTTGGCTAGACTTATTATGCTTCTGTTGTCACATTAAATTGGTATCTTCTCAAGATTGATACCTAGATCTTGAAGTTGTGCTTCAACCGTAGTACTTGTGTAAACAAGTTGCAGCAACTATGTATTCTGCCTCCATGGAAGATAGTGACACTGTATTTTGCTTCTTACAAAACCATTAGATTGTGGATCCACTAAGAAATTGACATTGACCACTTGTGCTCTTTTTATCAGTCTTATATCCTATCTAAATTAGAGTAGGCCATCAAGTATTCATTACGTCCTTTTGGATACCAAATTCCAAGTTCTTATGTATTAGCCAAGCATCTCAATTTCCTTTTCACAGTTTCATTATGTAATTACTTATGAGTTGATAGATATCTTGTACACAGGCCAACAATGAATTGTATATATGGTCACTTGTTGTCGAGTAGAGAGCCAATCATCCCTCTATACTTAGTGATATTGAAGTCAACTCCCTTGACATTAGCATCTAACAGTGTTGTTGGAATTATAGGGGTGTCAACTTCTTTAGCTTGGTCCATTCCAAATTTCTTCAAGAGTTATTTGAGATACTTGGTTTGAGAAATGAATATCCCATTCTTACTTTATTTTGTTTGCAATCTAAGGAAGAAGTTCAACTCCCCTATCATTGACATTTCAAATTATCCCCACATAGTTTTAGAAAACTCTTGACAAAGTGATTTATTAGCAGCACCAAATATAATATCATCAACATAAATTTGTACAATTAACATGTCATGTTTATTATGTTTGATAAATAGTATTGCGTCTACTTTGCCTTTGACATAGCCTTGATTGAGGAGGAATTTACTGAGACATACATACCGAGCTCTTAGAGCTTTTTTGAGGCCATAAAGGGCTTTCTTAAGTCTAAACACATGATTGAGCTTGATTACATCTTCAAATCCAGAGGATTGGTCTACATATACTTCTTCCATGATGTAACCATTTAGAAAGGCACTATTGACATCCGTTTTATAAAGCTTGTATCCCTTAATGCAAGCAAAGGCTAAGAGTACTCGTATGGCCTCCAATCTTGCTACTAGAGCATATGTTTCCTCATAATCAATTCCTTCTTCTTGATTATAGCCTTTTGTCACTAATCATGCCTTGTTTTTTACAATGATTGCAGATTCATCAAGTTTGTTCTTAAGCACCCATTTTATGCCAATGACTGAATGGTCTTTGTGCTGGGTACCAATTGGGGCACTTCAAAGTCCTATGTGACACTCTTTAAGTATACTTTAAAGGAAAAATATCTCCTACTCCCACTTACATGCACACAGTTATAGAAAACTTCAATCAATCCTCACTACCATAGAATTCATTCCAGATTTAATGCCTAACTTTAACAAATCATATCTCCTAATATACTGACACAAATGGCACATATTACAAATCAAATTAAAGCTTAGGACATACACTATCATTATGGAAAATATCATGACCATTGGATAATATTTGACCATTCAAAAACAAGCCATAATCAACCTACCTCAAATCTGACAGCATTTAACCTTGGTAACTTCAAATTCAAATTTTAAGATTTTCTATCCAATTCATTCAAAATCATAACCATAGGCTATTCCCACATAGTTTTTCATGTATACTCCATTAGTGACCTTAAATTCATCAAAATCACACTCCTCTCTCTGGCCCTGCACCTGCCCAAACCAAACTCCTAAGACAACAATCAACCATTTTATAATTTCAACTACCGAACTAATCTCATATCATCATTAAACATCACATATCATCATATACATGATTATAGGAACATGAAACCCTAAAAACCCCCCATATTGACCAAACCCTAGGAAACCCAAGAAATCCCTAACACTCAACAAATCATCAAGATATTCAGTTCAAATTAAAGCCTAAGCTTACCTCTTTCACTTTCTACTGCTTGTTCTTGGTTTCTCTAACTTTAGCACTTTCTTGGCAGCTCAAATCTCCTATCCTTGAGAAACAAAAATCATAGAAATATAGCTCTTAGTGAGAGGAACATTGTTTGTGAAGGCATCTAGAGCTAGAAAGGTGGTCTTAAAGGTGAAAAGGGGCAAGAATCCCTAACCTTGCTTCTTGTTTCTTCACTTTGCTCCTTTCTCTTTTTGTTTTCATTTTCTCTCCCTTTTCCCTCTTTTTGGATGGCTTTATAAGTGTGAATGAGAGAGTGAAATATTGATTTCATTAATCCTCCTCACATTTAAACACTTGACCAAAAATTGAAGGGAATTAGGAGAGAAAGGTGAGGTGTCAAAAGGTTGTGGTGTCTTGAAAATTTGAGTTAGTTAATTAACTATGGATTGGTTTGGTTAAATTTGAAATTCCCTCTTTCTTTGCCTCTTCTTATCTTGGCCGACTTTTCCATTCAAAGAAGAGGGAAGTATTTGATTTTTATCTTTATTTAGTTTAAGTGTTTATCCACAAGATGCCATATGTCGAAACTCTTGTGTCTTCTTGAAAAATGTAAGTGATTAATTAACTAAGGGTTGGCTTGGTTAATTGTAATGGTCTTCCATCTTTATGCCTTACGCTTGACTGAATTGCTAAATGAAAGGAAGAGGAAAACATGTTGATAAAATTCTTATGGTACATATGTTCAAGGTTGACCAATGTCTTCTTCTAAAGTGGGTTGAAACTTTGACCAACTCCTCTCTATTAGTACAAGCGTTTCACCCAAGAGGGGGTGAATTAGGAGATACCAGAAATTTCGTTGCATATAACAAAATTGACAGAATATTTAAAACAGTTGAGAGTAAAGAGAAAAATCACCAAAGTGTACATCGGGAGTTATACTTGTTCGGCAATAACCACTTTGACCTATGTCTAGTCCTCAGAGCATCTCTGAGAGTTTCACTATATTCTCCAAGATTCAGTGGGTTCTTGGCACCTCAGTACACAGCAAGTTCCTTTACCTGGACACTCACTCCCCCTTACACGTTGCAATCAAATCCCCGACTTAAGGTTCTATAACCTTAAGTTATCTCAATAACAAATATTGAGTTTGTAATGAGAAACTCTCTCACAGAGCAGATATATAATCACTAAAGTATAATGAATGAGTATAAGAAAACAAAGTACACGGTGTATGTTGATCGATGTGTGATTGCCTGTTCAGTTGTTGTTGTATGCTCTTTGAATACTCTATATATATAGATGATTTGTAGTATCCGTTGGAAGCAATTCAAACATGTCTGTTAGAGTCACACAATAATGGTTGACTATTCTTTGAATTTGAAAACTATCCGTTTGCGATAGGTAGCGGTAGGTGAACGTTCAGACTTTTATTTTACTTTTTACTTCTAACATGATCTCTTCAATGTTTCTCTGCAAATGCACTTAGAGTATCAGTGCAATGAAGAGTTAATCATATAGATAATAAATAAATAATCATTCGATTAAAAACATGATTTCTGGACTTCATTACTCAAGTGATCATGCCTGTTACTCGATTAGTCCCTTGGGTAAACCTATTAAAAATATGGCAGTAAGTAATTCAACATTTTTCACAAGATATTACTCAGGTAAGACATGGAATAAGATACATCACAAACCTTAGAAATATCTAATTACTCGAGTGGCCATGTCTTCTCTTCACATATTACTTGTGTGCTGCCTCTAGTAAGCCTATTACTCAAGTGGTTACTCGAGTGGCCACGTCTTTTCTTCACATCTTACTCAAGTGACCCCTCGAGTGAATTCTAAATAACTTTGCAGATTACTCGATTACTCATTTGAGTAATTGCATTAAATTCTTGGCTGAGAGTACTTGTTCTTTGTTTACCTGATTACTTGAGTGATCTCTCAAGTAATGGATCAAATAAGTCCACAGATTACTGGAGTGCTCCCTCAAGTAATGCCTTTTCCTCACATGGTTACTCAAGTGGCTACTTGAGTAAAGTGTTGCATTTTTTGGCTGAGAGCTACTAGAAGATTTTAGACTTGGTTACTCGAGTAATGCTTTTTCTCACATGTTACTCAAGTGGCTACTCGAGTAATGGTTCATATAACTTTGCAGATTACTCGAGTGGCTACTCGAGTAACTTCTTCTAAATTTTGGCAGTGCCCCTAAAAACATTTTCTTTCAACATTACTCGAGTGCCCACTCGAGTAACAGTGTTCCTTACTCTAGTAAACATAGACTACTGCCAGTGATGGTCTTTCTATGCTCTTCTTCTCAGATCGTCTTCATTACTCTAGTGCTTACTTCAAGTAATGCTTTGTCTTCCATTTATTTACTTTGTTCGAATTACTTTGTTATCATATCCTCTTATGTCATTGGTCCAATATTTGTTATCATCAAAACATATGGTATCTAACATTTCCCCCTTTTCAATGATGACAAAACTTTGTTATTTTGAAGAAAGTTTTCGAAATTGAGTTTTCAAACATATGCTTCTTAAATACTTTTCATATGAAATCTTTTGTTCAATTCAAACTTAAAATATTTTTTGAAATAGCTTGTTAAAGATCTTTTCAAAGATTTTTTGTTCTTATTTACTTGTTCACCTTGCACACACAATCAAAAACTCATTAGTCCCACAATGTAATATAACATCAATGAAATTTAACTTTAGTAGCATAAAGAAACAAATTGCATAAAGAAGAATTCATTACATAATCAAACTTAGAATTCAAAATTATAAAGCTCCCTAAAGCCCCGTACACCCATATTCTAATACATTTTCTCAGCCATTCATCACAAAATTGCTCAAGCTCTTCTCCCCTTTTTGTCTTCATCACAAAGGTGGAATCAATCATGAGGAGGAGTAGGTGACTTGGCTACTGAGATAGGAGTGATCGAAAATGCCAATGATTCATATGAACTATCTGAACTTGAAGGACCTGAAGATTATAGTTCAGGGTCAGGAATGTTCACTAGGGGTGTCTGAAGATCCTCTGGAGATGAAGGGTAAGGAACCAGAGAAGTAATTTCTACTTCCTCTGTAGCAACTGGTGAAGACACAAGCACCTCCTCAATACGTGTAAGTGAGGTAATGGGAGTAGATATGGGCTCTGGTTGAACAGGCTAAGGTAGATCATCAGTGGTGATATGGATTGGCTCAGATGTGTCAGGGTCAAGCATAGAGAACAAGACATTACTAGGTCTAATCTCAAAGGGTCTATGCTCAATTGGTATAGAGAGTTCAGGTTCAGAGATAGGTATAGACTCAGGAATAACAGAAGAACCAGGAATAGTGGAGCCAGATGCCATAGCATCAGTTTGGCAATAATGGATCTCAGAAGCTCACCCTGGGCACGTTGTTCAGCTAACAACTCTTCGTGCCTCTTATCCATTCTTTCCACAAGTTATCCCATCTTCTCATTCATATGAGTTACCAACTCTATATTGATATTCATAATGTTGATATGAAAACTCTTCAGAATGTTCTCCATGAATGTTTGCATTGCGGCACCAAAGAAAGATGGAGAAGATGTGTTGGCTGGAGTAAAAGACTATGTGTTGTCCATTCAAATAGTTACAGTGTCAATCTTCTTCTTCTTCTTGGGACTTGCTTCTAGAGGAGACTTCAGAGGAATCTCAATGTTCAACTTTCAAATTTGATTCCTCCCAACCGGTGCTTTCCTCTCAATCAGCTCCTTACTCTCCAAGTACCAAATCTTATTCTTCTTAGGAACAAGGAAATAAATTAAGGGTAAGGCATTGGAGTAATAGGTTTTCCTTCATACCTATACCTCTTGATATCTGTAAAGATATATTCTCCCAAGCCCTTTTATTCTTTGAGGATCAATAAGGTGAATTTTCTGAAGTCCCTCTCGATAAAATGAGTAAAGTTATTAAATTTGTTCACCATGGCTCTAGAATAGATATACCATAGGAATCGATGAAAATCACTTATGTAACTTGGATTGAAATTGAGAGGTCCCACTATCTTACCCGGTCTTAGGATAGAAAACAACTGGTTTGAATCATAATTAGGATAATCATCATCAGGAGGGTTCTCTATTCCTATCCAGGTATTGATTCTGGAAGGTGAGATTAGAATCTCTATCCTCTAACCTTAGAAGTCATCTCTTCTTCAACAGACTTCCTAATGGGATTATTTATAGGTTCAAGGTTATAGTAAAAATGCCTCACGACTTTGGTGCAAAATGGGAGTTTAACAGATAGCCAAGCCATATAGGAATCAAGATAAGGACTCAGGTCAAATTTTAATACCTCTTGAAGAACCTTGTAGTCAATGTAGTGCATCTTACACACATTTCTTCTTGCAAAGTGACTCAGATACTTCTAAGATTTCTCAAACTTGCTCATATTGAATCATTTTAGAGGAAATATGATTTCTTCTTCTTTCTCTTCTGGTTGCCTTAAAGATTACCCTTTCTTTGCTTCCTTAGATTGAAAAGCTTCTTCAAGCATGACTACCATGACATTGGTAAGCTTCTCATCAATCTTGGGCTTTTTCAGAGGTTTGGGAGAAAAAGTGGATGTGTCGGAAAAACCAGAAGGAGGAGCAGATGACTCTTTTTTTTCTTTGCCTCTTCCAGGAGGTGAACTCTTCTTGAATTGAGCTCTTGTGGCAATGGGCTCCTTAATCACAACCCCTTTCACCTTAGGCTTAGGTTGCGGTTTAGCTTTGGCTTTTATTTTAAGAGAGATTTTTCTTTTCTTGGTAAGAGGAGAGGAAAGTGAATCAGAGGGTTGATATGGTTCAGAGGACTTAGAAGGAGTGCTAAGATTAGGAGATTTGTCTTCACCATTTTAATTTGAGAGAAACAAGGATTTCTGAAAAACAGGGATCATGAGTCGTGAATGTAGGGCAAAGGATTTAGTAAAATATGATAAGTTTTTGTAAGCAAAAATCAAAGGATTTTGACGGTTATGAGGAGGAAAATTGATTGTGAAAAATTTTTGTGAGAGCACTAGGAGAATTACTCGAGGCGATTTTGTGAGAAATTACCGAGTATCGACTGAAATAACTCTAAATCCTGATATCACTCGAGGGCTTACTTGAGTGATCATCAGCTTCACTCGAGTAGCTGCTTGAGTGATTATACCAGAAATTTTAAAATGTAGTGAATTCAAGCGCGTACCAGGCATGAATAACACTATAATTACCCATGTATATTCCCTCAATCATTTGATGGCTCTTTAGGACAAATTTGAGCTAAAACTTAGCAAATTTGAGATATGCACCCAGGTTTACTCGAGTCTTTACTCGAGTGACGTTGAAGTTCACTCGAGGCCTCCCTTGAGTAATTTGTCTCTTCACCTTCTGATTGTTCATTTCCAATCATTGTGCCATTTCATTTGAAATTAATGCTTCACTAGCACATTTCCAAGTTCATTACTCGAGTAGATACTTGAGTAATTCATCCATTACTTCAAGGTGTCACTCCAGTAATGCTCATTACTTGAAGTTGTCCCTCCAGTAATGTTATCCTCTGTTAACATTTGCTTTTCATACTCCAAAACAGAATATCATGATCTTGCAAAACAAATTAATAGAAACTTTGATACTTAAGTTAGTAATTATCAAAACATTAATGAATAACAACATCTAACATTTTGTAAACACTAAATAACTTATAATTCATTAGGATTTACTATTCCTAATTCTCTTCTAATATACAAAAATTGATCTTTTGTAAGAGGTTTTGTGAAGATATCAGCTGTTAAAGATGAGTTTGAATGAATATCACTTTGGCATCTTTCTTTTGGATATGATCTTTGATGAAGTGATGTCTAACATCAATATGCTTGGTTTGGGAATGTTGAACAGGATTCTTTATCAAGCTTATCGTGCTAGTGTTGCCACAGTATATTGGTATCTCTTTTATATAAATACCAAGATCCTGGAGTTGTTGCTTTAGTCATATTACTTGTGCACAACAACTTGATGCTACAACATACTCAGCTTCCATTGATGATAGAGACACTGTAGTTTGTTTCTTACTAAACTATGACACAAGTCAGCCTCCAAGAAACTGGCCTTGTCCACTAGTACTCTTTTTGTCTATCTTCTATCCTCCATGATTAGAGTCTAAGTATGCAACTAGATATTCGCTTCTTCCTTTGGGGTACCAGAGACCCAATTCTGCCGTGTCAGCAAGATATTGGAAGATACGTTTGACGGTTTCAGCATGTGCCTCTTTTGGTGCTGATTGATATCTTGCACATATACCCACACTGAATTGAATATCAGGCCTACTTGTAGTGAGATAGAGTAATGATCCAATCATTCCTCTATATTTTGTGATGTTGTAATCTTTTCCCTTGACATCCCATCAACCAATATGGTTGAGCTCATAGGTGTATCCATTCCATTTATTTTATTTAATCCATACTTCTTCAATAGCTCTTTTAGATACTTCATTTGAGATATGAAAATTCCATTCTTTCTTTGTTTGATTTGCAAATCGAGAAAGAAATTCAATTCTCCTATCATTGACATCTCAAACTCCCCCTGCATTAACGTAGAAAATTCTTTGCACATGCTTTCGTTAGTAGCATCGAAAACTATATCATCAACATATATTTGCACAATTAAGATATCATTACGTTTTGTAAAAAGTGTTGTGTCAACTTTTCTTCATACAAAACCTTGATCAATAAGAAATTTACTGAGCCTTTCGTACCATGCTCTAAGAGCTTGTTTTAAACTGTACAAAGCCTTTTTAAGTTTGAAAACATGGTCAGGTTTTGTTACATCTTTGAAACCTGGAGGTTGGTCAAAATTTACTTCTTCTATGATGTAGCCATTTAGAAATGCACTCTTTACATCCATTTGATAGAGTTTGAATCCTGTAATGCATGCAAAGGCTAAGAGTACTCATATAGCTTCCAATCTATCCATTGGAGCATACGTTTCCTCATAATCAATTCCTTTTTCCTGATTATAGCCTTTGGTCACCAATCTTGCCTTATTTCTGACAATAATTATGGATTCATCAAGTTTGTTCTTGAATACCTATTTAGTGCCAATGATCGGATGATCCTTAGGTTGACGTACCAAATCCCAAACTTGATTTCTTTCAAATTGGTTTAGTTCTTCTTGCATTGCTATAACCCAATCATTATCTGATAGGGCTTCATCAATGTTAGAAGGTTCAATCTCAAAAATGAATGCTGAAAAACTAACTTCATTGAAAATTCTATTTCTAGTTTTGACTCCTTCATTCACATCTCCTATTACTTGATCTAGAGGATGACTTCTATTGTATTTCTAAGCTTTAGGTTGTCCTAGTGACTGATCTTCCACCTTCGTTTGATTAACTTCTGTAATAAGAGATTTAGAAATAGATTGTCCATTTTTTTGATTTAAAATAACTTCCTGCTCATCATCAATGGTTTGGTCAGAGGATTCAAGTTCATTAAATACAACATGAATTGATTCTTCAACAACACATGTTCTTTTATTGAAAATTCTGTATGCTTTACTTCGGTTAGAATAGCCTAGAAAAATTCCTTCATCTGTTCTAGAATCAAATTTTCCTAACTTATCTTTCCATTATTATGAATGAAATACTTAAAACTGAAGATGTGTAAATGAGCAAGGTTTGGCTTCCTTCCTTTGTATAGCTCGTATGGTATCTTTCCAAGTTTTGTTCTAATGTAGGTTCTATTTGAAATATAGCATGACGTGCTCATTGCATCGGCCTAGAAAACTTGAGACACGTTCTTTTCATTCAGCATTGCTCTAGGCATTTCAGTGAGCACTTTATTCTTACGTTCCATAACTCCATTTTGTTGAGGTGTCCTTTGTAACCCCTTGCCTTTAACCACGTAATTATAATTCGATATCACATAGTTAAATTGGTTTAGAAACCGTCGGATAGCTTAAACTCATTTCAAGTTCCTACACTATAGTAGGGTTTTCACCAAAAACTTTCAAAAACTCTTCTCTATCCTGGTCTTAATTTCAAAATTCGAATATAATTACCTGTGCAATTAATTTACATTCACACATATCAGAGTGTATAACCAAATCCCCGACAACTCTCAGGTTCTATACATATATAATGTGAGGGTTTAAAAGTCTCCACTAGGGGATTACATAACCAAAATCAACAGTAATATTTATATCTCCAAAAATAAACAGTAATCCCAAGTCCAAAATAGTTAACCAACAGCCTAACAACACACTCCACAAGATCCTAGCCGTTCCTGGTGGTTCGCTTCTCCTTGGAGCCACTTGCCCTGTCTGAAATGTTAGTCAATGGAAAGAATGAGATTCAAAAGAATCTCTGTAGTAAAAAACCACTCATACAGTGTATAAACACATAGCATATATGATCATGTTAAGCAGCATCACAATGTATCATGGCTTTCGCCATAAACAACAGCACTCATAGCTGTAAACTCTAAGCGTCAGCTTTCGCTGCGATCTCAATGTATCCACAAAGTATTCACTAGGCGTCAGCTTTCGCTGCGATCACAAAGCATCACAATGTCACAATGTCACAATGTCACAATGTATTCTCAATGCAAGACAAACATACATATAATGTTTCACACAAAGTATAAGAGAGGAGTCACTACCTGGTTCTTTCCGAGCGTGCTCTGGCACAGGTCATTCACGAACAGGGAAAATATCGAATCCTACAATTCCAAATGCACCATTTAGACACTTCCATAGTGTTTCTTGAGGTTATATGAGTCTATAATGAAAATTTACAAAAATGCCCTCGGGGACCTGGCCCGGCCCCGCCGTACCCGGTCCGGTTGCACTTTTCCCAAAATTCTAATCTGGGCTATCCTAACATATTTCCGCACAAGGAATCCAT
This sequence comes from Inga leiocalycina, assembly GCA_963242795.1. NCBI lineage: Eukaryota > Viridiplantae > Streptophyta > Magnoliopsida > Fabales > Fabaceae > Inga > Inga leiocalycina. Next base: position 38,409,695 of record OY725330.1, on the reverse strand, counting down.
TTCCTGACTCGGAATTATCAAATTCAATGCAAAATTACAAATTTACCCTTGGCAGCCCCACTTTAAGGGTTTTAGGGGCGTTTTCGTAATTATGCTTTTTCGGCCTTTTCCGAAAAAGTGACCAACTGTAACCCCACCTAATTTTCACCCCTGAACTCAATGGAACCATCAAATCATTGAAAATCCAACTCTAAGACCCATTTCTAGGGCTGGCCGAAATTTATGAGTTCTCCGGGGAAAATTGGGGTTTTATGATTTCGGCTCCGTAAACGCTTTCCTTTCTACTCCTAACCACTTTATTAACCATTACATTAGGTTACAACTAACATTAAGACCCAATTTGGGCAGTATAACCCCTAGGCCACATCATTTCCAAACTTTAAAACCAATGGCAATCCGGCAAAATTTCACCGATTAAATTGCCCACAGCAGCCAGAATAAGCAATATACGAAAGTTTGGAAGTTACCTCAAGCTCCCACAAGCTTTTCCCAAATATGGCTGAACCCTAGCCTATTTGAACAATGAAATTCCTTGCTTCAAAACCTTAATTCACATAGAGGAATAGCTTAGGAGGAGGATTATACACATTAGGTACGAATTCACTGAAGAAATCGACCTACCTTGTGAGATTTCTCCTTCCTTCTCTCTATTTTTCTCCAAGCTCTCTCTCACGTTTTTTCCTCTTGCTTCAGCCGGAAATGGCGTGAAATGGCTGAAGAAGATGAGCAATTTGATTAATAATCCATGCTGACATCATCTTTTAATGAGTTGATGTCATAATTCCTTATTTTCCCATTTTCGGATTTTCTGGCAGATTTTCTGCCCAAACTTTGAAAAATCATAACTAATTCTAGAAAAATAGAAATGAGGTGATCCCAAAGCCAAATAAAAGGTTTTTAAGTCCTCTTCATAGGAAAAATATGGACCATTATAAGAAATCACCACACAAATACAGAATTACACAAAACTCAACACTGCTCCAAAACAGAGTCCAGTTTTGATCCCAAACTTTGGACAGACATATCTCCAAGTTCCCAAAACGAAATGGTATAAATTATATGTCTATTTTGAAGCTTGGGATGTGAAATTTAAGACTGGAAAGTTTCATAATTTTTAGACACCATTTGCTTATTTAAAACATCCACACAAATTGGCTGCCCTGCACAGAGAATAAATGGACAGAGTTTTCAACTTTTGCACAATTGTTCCCAATGGTTCCAATTTCATAATAAACACTCTCCCCACACGAATTTTCACAAGGAAGCCATTGGAATCATTAAAATATCCAAATTCTCATCACACATTCTCCAAAAGTGTTTATTGAACAATAATTACATCTACTTTTGAAATCATTAGCCCTTAATCAATTTTTGGGATATTACATCCTTAGAGCAGAGAAATTGTGATATATGCCATTAGTATCACAATATTCTTCATAGGCTTGTTTTTGAAATTCTCCACCATGATCTGTCCTGATACATGCAATAGACATACCTTTCTCATTTTGAACTTTTATGGCAAAAAACAATAAATTCTCTAAAGGTTTCATCCTTTGATGATAGAAAAATGGTCCATGTAAATCTAGAGAAATCATCAACAATGGCCAATGAATATAGGTTGCCATCAAGACTCTTAACTTTTGCTGGTACAACTAAATCCATGTAAAATAATTGAAGTGTTCTATTAGTTGATATCTCAATTTTTAATTTGAAAGAAGATTTAATTTGCTTACCCTTTTGACATGCATCACAAATCAAATCATTTTTGAAATTTACTTTAGGTAATCGAATCACTAAATGCTTTTTAATTAACTTGCCTAGTTGGTGCATGTTGACAGGAGCTAGCCTCTTTTGCCATAACCAACTTTCATCGGCATTACTCAAAAAACAATTTTCATAATCATTTTTACTGATATCAAGAATATAGCAGTTACCTTCCCTTTTTGCTCTGAGCTTTTCCTTGATATTTTTCTTATCAAGTTGTAAGTCTTTCTTGTTGACAATTAGAAATTCCTCTGAATCAAGTATTACCCAGTTGTCTTTATCTGCACTTTGACTTACGCTCAGCAAATTATGACACAAGCCTTCAACATAATATACATCTTTGACTTGTATTCCTTTGTTGTTTTTTATTTCACCAATTCCTACTATCTTTTTGGATTGATTTCCTCTAAATTTTACCTTTCTACCTTCCTTAGGTTGCAATGTGGTAAAACTTTCGAAATCATCGGTCATATGTCTAAAGCATCCACTGTCTATGTACCACTTGTTGTTTTTGGATGTTTTAAGACATATCTGTAATCAAATACGATTAAGTCTTAGGTACCCATATCTTTTTGGGTATTTTTGGGTTAGTATAAAATTTTTTTGGAACATATGTACCTTTAGGTACCCATTTGTAGGTTCCTATATTTCCTTTCTTCCTATGAATGCATGATGAAGTATAATGACCTTTTCTATTACAATAATTACAATTGCAAAAGGATTTGATGTATGTACAGAATGCTGAAAATAATTCAAGTATGATTTACCTCTAGCTCTCCTTTTTTTTGTTCCTTCTATCTGATTTTGGATCATATCTAATTCCATATCGATCATTCAAAAATCGGTGAGCTTTTAAAATTTCATTTAGCATCTCACTTCCTTTAGTGAATTTTTCAAGATATTTAGTAAGATCAGCATTTTTCTTTTTCAAAGAAGTATAGTTTTCACAATCCTTTTCAAAATTCTCTTTAAGTTCTGCTTTAAGAGCTTTGTTTTTCTTTTTGAAAACAACTAGTTCTTTAACTACTTTGATAAATTTAGAATGTAAAGCATTATAGTCGAAAAGTAATTCATCATAGGTAGGATCAAAATCAGTTACCTCTTCTTCTGTTTCTTCTTGAGCAACTAGACAGATATTGGCTACTTCCTCTTTATCGCTTTCTTCGTCAGAAGAACTTTCTCCCTATATGACAGATACAAAGGCTTTCTTCTTGTTGTAGAATTTGCCTTTTCTCTTTTCTTTATTCTTTTAAATAAGTTCTTGACATTTTAATTTGAAATGTCCTAGCTTTCCACATTCATAGCAAATGATGTGTTCTTTATTGCTTGTTCCTCCTTTCTAAAAGTTTTTGAATCCTTAGCCTTTCTTATAAAACTTTGTGAATCATTTTATGATTAGGACTATTTCATCATCGTCAAGCTCTTCATCTTTATCTTGTTCTTCTTCTTTTCTTTCAGTGCTAGACCTCTTTTCTTCTTGTCACCAATATCATCTAGTTCTTGTTTGAATTTTAATTTGCTTTCATATTCAGAAAGGATTCCGAATAGAGAAGCAACAGATCACATTGATTCACCTTTTACTTCCTCAATTGTAGTGACTTTTGCCATCCAATCTTTAGAAAGAATATTCAGAATCTTTCGTACTTGGGTATGTTGATCATAGACTTTTTTCAAGTGCTGCAGGTTGATTAACGAGGTGAGTATATCTAAGTTCAAATTCAGCTATCGACTCACCTAATTTCATTCGAAGTAAATCAAACGCAGTAACTAGAGTATTGATATGATTTTCTTTTATTCCCGAAGTTCCTTCGTGAGCTATTTCCAAGGTTTCCCACATTTCTTTAGCTGTTGGAAGTATGCAAATTCTAAAGTACTCATTTTGACTCAAGGCACTTTGAATCATCAGAATTGCCTTGCTATTGAGTGTGATGAGTTTCTTGTCATTCTCATCATATTCTGCTGGTGTCATGGGAACTCTCTGTGAATCTACAATCTTTTCAGGTTTGTAGTTTCTACTCTCGATCACATCCCATAGCCCATATTCAGTAGCCAATACGAAGACTCTAAACTGTACTTTCCATAATGAGAAGTGTTCACTATTGAAACCTGGAGGTCTTGTGATAGAAGCTCCATCAGGAAGAATTCCTTCACCCATGCTTGCCATTGGACCTTTCTTAGGCTGTTAAAACTTAATAAGAAGACCTACGCTATGATACCAAATGTTAGTGCAAGTGTTTTACCCAAGAGGGGGTGAATTGGGTGATACCAGAAATTTCATTACGTATAAGAAAATTGACAGAATATTTAAAGCAGTTAAGAGTAAAGACAAATATCACCGAAGTGTACACCGGGAGTTATACTGGTTCGGCCACAACCACTTTGACCTACGTCCAGTCCTCAGAGTGTCTCTGAGAGTTTCACTATATTCTTCAAGATTCAGTGGGTTCTTGGCACCTCAATACACAGCAAGTTCCTTCACCTGGACACTTGCTCCCCCTTACACGTTGCAATCAAATCCTTAACTCAAGGTTCCACAACCTTAAGCTGTCTTAATAAAAAATATTGAGTTAGTAATGAAAAACTCTCTCACAGAGAAAATATATAATCACTAAAGTACAATGAATGAGTATAAGAAAACAAAGCACAAAGAGTATGTTAATTGATGTGTGATTGCTTGTTCTCAGATGTTGTTGAATGCTCTTTAAATGCTCCATATATATAGATGATTTGTAGTATCTGTTGGAAGCAATTCAAACATGTCCATTAGAGTCGCACAGCAATGGTTGACTATTCTTTGAATTTGAAAACTTTCTATTTGTGCTTGGTAGCGGTAGGTGAACTTCAGACTTTTATTTGACTTTTCACTTCTGATATGATCTCTTCATTGTTTCTCTGCAAATGTACTTAGGATACTAGTGGAATGAAGAGTTAATCATATAGATAATAAATTAAAAATCATTCGATTAAAAACATGATTTCTGGACTTCATTACTTAAGTGGCTACTCGAGTGATCATGCATGTTACTTGAGTAGTCCCTCAAGTACACCTATCAAAAATATGGTAGTGAGTAATTTACGATACATCACTAACCTTAGAAATATTTGATTACTCGAGTGGTTACTCGAGTGGCCATGTCTTCTCTTCACACATTACTCAGGTGCCGCCTCCAGTAAGCCAATTACTTGAGTGGTTACTCGAGTGGTCATGTCTTTTCTTCACATCTTACTCGAGTGACCCCTCGAGTGAATTCCAAATAACTTTATAGATTACTCGAATACTCACTCGACTAATTGCATCAAATTCTTGTCTGAGAGTACTTTTTTTTTGTTTACGTGATTACTCGAGTGATCCCTCGAGTAATGGATTAAATAAGTCTGCAGATTACTGGTGTACTCCCTCGAGTAATGCCATTTCCTCAAATGGTTACTCGAGTAAAGTGTTGCATTTCTTAGTTGAGAGCTACTGGAAGATTTTTGACCTGGTTACTCCAGTTGTGCCTTTTCTCATAGGTTACTCAAGTGGCTACTCGAGTAATGGTTCATATAACTTTATAGATTACTCGGTGGCTACTCTAGTAACTTCTTCCAATTTTTAGTAGTACCTCCGAAAACATTTTCTTTCAATATTACTCGAGTGCCCACTGGAGTAACAGTGTTCCTTACTCGAGTGGTCACTTGAGTAAACATAGACTACTGCCAGTGATTGTCTTCCTTTGCTCTTCCTCTCAGATCTTCTTCATTACTCCAGTGCTTACTTCAAGTAATGCTTTGTCTGCCATTTATTTACTTTGTTCAATTTCATTTGTTATCATATCCTCTTATATCATTGGTCCAATCTTTGTTATTATCAAAACATATGGGATTTAACACTCCCTTATTCCCATTATGCCCTTGGCTGTCCACCTTCATCTTAAGAGAAGGGAGGTGATTTACTTTTTAATCTTTATATTTACTCTTGCTTTTTTAAGGACAAATCTTGGCCCTTCATCTTGTTTTCTAATTCTAACTTTAAGATTAAGTAGTAAATGTCTCTTTTGCTCTTGATTATGGTAATATTAATTAAATGGCCTTTAGTTTCATTTTCCTCTTCCATAAACCATTTACTCTCTTTATAGCCCAAGTTAAACTTTATATCCCAAGTTATGCTTTATATCATATTTGACAAAAAATAAATGAATTGAGTACTTTCCTTTAACTAATTAAAACCATAACTCTTATTTTATTCCCAAAGTGGTTTCTATCTCTAATTAACACTTTCTTTTTGGGTCATTTAGCCCTTGAATAAATGTTGGGATATTACACATTTCATCTACCTAGAATGCTTGTGATACACCTTTCTCATTCGACATTGCTCTTGCCACGTCAGTGATAACTTTATTCTTTCTTTTTAAGACAACATTTTGTTATGGACTTCTTGGAGCTAAGAAGTTGTGCTCAATTCCATTTGCATCACAATATTCTCCAAAGGGTTGATTCTCAAATTCTATACTATGATCAGTCCTAATAGACATAATAGGAATACCTTTCTCATTTTAGACCTTCTTAACAAAAATAACTAATTCATCAAAAGTCTCATCTTTTAAGGAAAGAAATATAGTCCATGTAAATCTAGAATAGACATAAAGTATTACTAAAGTGTAAAGATTTCCTCTAAGATTCTTTTCTCTTATTGTTCTAACTAAATCCATGTGAAGTAGTTAGAGTGCCCTCTCAGTAGAGACCATCTTCTTAGATTTAAAAGAAGGCTTTATTTGTTTCCCTTTTTGATACGAATCACATGCTAAGTTATCTTTAAATTGAAGTTTAGGAAGACCAATTACTAAATCCTTTTGGATTAATTTGCCTAGCTGGTTCATATTGACATGAGCAAATCTCTTATACCATAACCAACTTGTATTGGCATTACTAATAAAATAATTTTAAGAAGGATTAATATTTATATTAAGAGTATAACAGTTACCATCCCTTGGGGCTCTTATCTTGACTTTGAGATAATCTTCGGCAATTTGTAGATCTTCTTGCTCACAATGAGAGATTCTTCTAGCTCAAATATCACCCAATTGACTTTGTCAGTACTTTAGCTCACACTTGGCAAGTTGTGGTACAATTCTTCTATATAGTAGACATCTTAGACTTGTACTCCATTTGTCTTGCTTACTTTACCGATTCTACCAATCGTTTTGGATTAGTTGTCTCCAAAGTTGAATTATCCTCCCTTTTTTGGTTTTAGCATGGTGAACTTGTTTTTGTCACCAATTATGTGTCTCAAACATCCACTGTCAATGTAACATTTATTTAATTTTGATGCTTTGAGATAAACCTACAAGGAGGAATAATTAAGTCTTAGGTACTCATACTTTTTTAGGTCTTTTATGGTTAGTATGAATCACTTTTAGCAGATGTGAACCTTTTTGAACCCATTTGTATGTGCCAATGACTGCTTCCCTTTTATGATAGCAAGAAGTGGCATAATGCCCTTTTCTATTACAAAAATTACAATAAGCAAAAGGATTAGACACATGTATGGAATGTTGAAAATAGTTAAGATAGGCTTTACTACCTTTCTACTTTCTAAACCCTTCTTCTTATCCAAATTTGGATCATTACTACTACAGAATCGCGTATATTTGATGACCCATACTTAATGGTTTTTGTGAAGTCGTAAAAAATAAAGAGGTGGAATTATGGGAAAGATATACATAATCATTATTTAAAACAACTGTTAAGTATATGAGCAATATTTTATGGTTTATATAACCAACATGATATATATAAGTTTATTTTTTTAGGAAAAAATGTTAACATTTTCTTGACGATTGTATATTAAAAACCATTCAATATATGCTATTAATATATGATAGTTGCTTATCAAAACATCGTTAAAGTTATATATTTGACAATTTTTCAAAATAAAATGTCAAAAAGAGATAATTAAAATCCCTTTCCCACATTTTCTCCACGCATTCAAAGAACATTTTTGGCCACTCTGTTCCAGCATCCCTACATTTTCTAGTTCCCTCATCCGTGCCTATCTGTTAAGGCATTTATGGCTTATTTTGGGTTCTTCAAACAGAGCTCAAAAAGTTTATCATTGATTCTCATAAAGCAGAGAAATTTCTGCCCTTAACTAGAGTTAATAATTCAAACTTCATGCTAGATTCATTTATACATTATTGTTGATATGGGTTATAGGTTTTGTATAAAGCTCTAAACTTTAAACGTCTAAGTGATGGATTCGATTATTTGTTGCAATAACATATGAGGGGAGGGTGGAATAGAGGTAACAAACTTGTTTTAAGGTTTAAATGTTAGAGATGCTAAAGAAAGATGGTTGAACGAATCCTGAACTCCTATTTTGTGACTGCTATTTTTGGTGTATGCGCTGGAGAGTAAAAGGAATGATGTGAACATTTTTTAGGCTCTAAATGATTTATGATTTCTATTTGTTTTGTCCAAATTGTTAGCCACTATTTTAGATGGCTAAAATAGTGTTTATAATTATTAGAATGATGATCTAAATGCTAAATTGAAAGCTAGAAAATTCTAGATTTGAAAGTGAAAGAAACTGTATGGAGTTTTTCAAGAGAATTGCAATAGTTGCTTGTGAAAAAATTAAGTTTATGATATGCTTTGAGATGTTTCAGAGTAGGCATTAATATAATTTAAGAATTGTTTAATAATCTGAAACAATTATAGAAAAAGTAAAATATGCAATTAAAATGCTAAAGTATTAGTTAAAGGAATGGGAACAATAAGTTGTTGTCTTGGGTATTTCTAAATACTAAGAAAGTGATACAAGGTATTAAAGTAAGCTTAGGAATACCCAAATGATCAACGAACAAGTTTAAATAGGTTGATGATTGTTGTATTTAAATGTCTAGAAACTAAATTGGATGCTTAAACCATTGTTAGGAATTGATTGAGTATTTGGATTATTATAGGCTAATATGTCATCATCCAATATCGTTAGCGGCTTAAGGGTCCTAACCCCTTCTCCTAAGCCGACCAAGTTGCCCCCTCTGCCAACCCCTTTAGTCTATAGAATGATGATGCACAACTTATAGCACAAAAGTAAAGAGCACTAAGGAAGGGTCATATTGTGATGAAAGAGGTCCAGAAAGCAAAGAAAGAGGGGAGGAAATTTAATGTGAGATGGAAAAGGAAAGGTCAAGTTGTGAAAACTAACAAGTTCATTAGCTACCTCAGGTATGCAACAAAAAGCAATGTGCCTATCACTTTAAACAACTAAAAGAAGCTAATCGAGTTAACAAGGAAGGTTGTCTTGGATGAAATGTCTATAAGATATGATGAATATAGTTAATAATATATTGTTAATCAGTATACCTAACAATAATAATGATTTGTTGGTTTTGTAGTCTATATTCCATATAGATAAGGAAAAGAAGGATTATTTGGTTAGGAAGGTTGTCAGGGTATTGCACTCATTCCGATCAATTGTGACAAAGAAATATTTGTTAGACCCTAAAGTTACAGATGAGTTGGTGGTTCCCATGCTACTAAAGAAAGTTATCAAATAGCCTGTATGGAATGCTTTTGTATGGTCATATTGCTCTAAATTATTCCAAGTAAATTAAATTTAATGGAATAAAAAGTCAATGGTACTTCCATATTAATGTATAACTCTGGCATCTTTGTTGTTTCTTTTCATAGGAATTAATCATGGCAAACCTAGAAAAGGTAAAAAACAATGAATACTATGGAGGCCGTACAGGGTATGCAAAGATCAAGCAGTAGTTGATAGAGAAGCCAGGGTCAACATCAGATGTTACTATTAACATGGAGTGTTGGGGCTGTTGTGAGGCAAAACAAAGAGGGCGACTTTGAAAGTCTTCATATGTAAGAGGTTGTCTTAATAATAGTAAGTACAAATGATTTTGATTCATTCATACTTGAAAAAGGTATTTAACCTTTCATGTTGTTACAGGTGACCATATGTGAAAAATTAGAGCGAGGTAAGCTTCCTGGGGATAAGAAGGGCTTTAGGTCTTCTTGACCATGATGGTCTTTTTAGGGGTGTTGGCTATAGAGTTGGAAAAAAAAGAATCCTTTAGGAAGCATAAGAGGCTAACAAGGTTGTATAATGAGAATCTTCAATAGTATATAAAGATTACTGAGATATTAAAGTAGCAGGTTGAAGCATAACAAGCTATTATTGATTAGTTCAAGTGCCAGGACCCAGCAAGGAAGCAGGGAATGACTCACACCACAAGTGCGAATGATAGCTGCACCTTCCCCTGTTAGACTTTGCTTAGGAAGTATGAATTATGCCAAAAGCCTATGCTTTATTTATTTTCTGTTTACACCAATTATATTTTTCTCTTTGTTTAGAGTGAGGCAGAGGCTAAGTATATGGCAGATAGCCTCAAGTGGCATACAGTTACTACAGGTTGTGTGCATAGATTGCAAGGGACAACATGATTCACAACTTTCCTCTCCCTCAAAATCTTGTTAGGGTAGAGCTGAAAACCACCATCAACCCTAAATATGCCCTTCTGGTGCCTACCCCAATGCAGATATAGTGGAAGGAGTTGTACTTGGCTTTATTGCATGGCCTAACAACCTTATTGTCATAGCATCTAAGACAAAAAAGGTATATCGTTGTCTTATAACTTGCTAATTATAAAGTGTGAAATAACTATTTTGCTAACATTTGCTTAGACAAGAGGAGGAAGAGAGCTTAGCCTAGCTATGGTTTGGTGTCTTGCATACTGAAGAAGATGGATGAGCCTGTGCCTCAGCTGCATGCTCTGCCAGGTTCCCATCAATACTAGATAGCTCTTGAGGGACACAAAAGTGTATTCACTAAAACAGACCTAAGTAAGAAGGCTACACTAAACAAGTCCCTTTTTAGCAAGATAGCTATCAGGAAGAAGACACATTTAACGCTATCAAATGGGTTCAGTCAAAGAGATTGAAACTAGTGATATGGCAAGCTCAACTACTTGTAACCTTTATATCTTGTATTTCTTCAAATGTGGATGAATACTTAGCTACTCATAGCATTTATATATATTGATTTGCTTTGCTTGTTTTTATATGTAAGGAACTTTCACAAGAAGCATGTAGCTTGCAATGGCCTATAAAACACATTCTTGTTCCTTAACCCCCTACCACTATTAAGGAATATTAGATGTAGGCTTGAAGGAAAATTTTATGGAAAGAAAACCGAGGGAACTGGTAGACATGGTCATTAAAAGGGCTACAAAGAAAAAGGACTATTTTTTCTTGGTGCCGTACTACCAAAGGTAAGTACACTACTTCATTAAATTGTTTATTAATTAAGTAGTTTTGTCTTCATTATGTTTGTTGTACATAGGGGTCATTGACTCCTTACATGCTAAATTCCTTAAGCAAAGGATTTGGTACTTTGATTTGATTCATGGGGATGTAGACAATCAACCACAAATGGTTGAGGTTTTCAATAAGTAACTGATTAATTTAAATTTGGTACTTTAATTTCTTATTGTCCTATCAGAGTTTATTATAAATTTGGTGCTTTAATTTTTTATCGCAAATGAACCCCAATTTTGTTTAAAAAAATTTAACCAATGCTGTATAGTTATTCGCTAATAACCATAATTTATTGTAATATATATAACAGTTGTCTTAAACCATTGTTAAGTATATACACATATTTAACAGTTATTTATTAACAACCTTTAAATAAACTACTTACTGATGACCAAAACTAAACTTATATTAGTTATTATGTTTAACAATTTCTAATAAATAACCATTGAATATTGTTTGGTATATTTAACATCCATTGACAAAAAACTGTCAAATATATAACCCTCTACATAATGGTGATATCTAAAAACCCATGAAATATAGGGCCATATATTTAATGGTTAAAAACCATTAAATATCAATATTTAGCAATTAGATATTTAACAATTAAAAATCATTAAATATAGGTAAAAATAATGGTTAAATACATATAAATTTGTGGTAGTGTATATCCAATCTTGAACTTATCATTCATACATCTTTGAGCCTTCAAGATGACCTTGAGCAATTCACTTCTCTAAGTGAATTTCTCTAGTGTCTTGGCAAGGCCAATGTTTATTTTCTCCATTTCTAGGCACGTTTGACAAAAATCATTAGATTGCTTCTTGATTTGATCATCAAGAAGTTTAACCTTCTTTTTGGACCTTATCAACTCCTTAACTACTTTGACAAATTCAAAATGTAAAGCATTGTATTTATATTGTAATTCATCATAAGTAGGTTCAAAAGTTATTACCTCCTCGGTGTTTGACTCTTGTTCTTCAGCCACTAAACAAATTGCATAAATATAAGCTTTCTTCTTTCTAAACTTGTTCTTCTTCTTTTCTTTGTTCCTTACATAAATGGGACATTCAGACTTGATATGTCTGGGCTTGTTGCATTAAAGCAAATGATTGAATCCTTTTCTTTTTGAGCACTTGGCCCTCCTTTCTGAAACTCTACAATCATGCCCATCTCTTCGTCTGGTTCCTTTTTATTGGCACCAATATAGGCCCTTATCCAAGATCTAAGTCTTTACCTTATGAGTTTATAGCATTTATTATTTAATATTTATTTTTATTTATGATTTAATTTTTAGTATTTTTGTAAGATAGGATTTGATTGGATAGAATATAATAGGCTTTTTTTATAAATTTTTTTTTGATTTATTTGGCTGATCCTAATAATAATAGGAAACCTTTAATTGATGCCTATATATGTAAACATTATTTAATGAATAAAGTATATTTTTCTTGAGTACTTCTCTTAAGCAACTATATCTAATCAACTATATCTAATCAACTATAAAGTATAAAGTACTTCTCTTAATAAAGTATATTTTATCTAATCAACTATATCTGACCCAAACAAGCGCATTTCAAACAATTTCATCCAACATAAGGGCGATTGACACTTCCTTACGTATAATGCCTCATATGGAGCCATTTGAATGCTCAAGTGGCAACTGTTATTATAGGCAAATTCCACAAGTGGAAGGAATTGATCCCAACTCTCTTTAAAATCTAAAGCACATGCCCTTAGCATACCCTCTAATATTTATATTGTTCATTCTATCTGTCTATCAGTTTGAGGATGATGATGTGCTAAATCTAAGCTTGGTATCCAAGGCTCATGAAACGCTTTCTAAAAATTGGAAGTGAATCGAGGATCTCTATCTGAAATGATCTTCTTCACAGTAACATGTAATCACACTTCTCCTTGATATATATCTCTACTAGCTTATCAGGAGAATAATGGATACTGATTGGTAGAAAATAAGCTGCATTTATGAATCGATAAGAGATTACCTATATCGCATTATGATTTCTGATTTTGGGTAATCCTATCACAAAATCCATTGTAATACTTTCCAATTTCCACTCAGGAATTTCAGGATTCTACAAAAGTCCTGACGATAACTGATGCTCAGTTTTTACCTTCTAGCAAATGAGACAATGTACAATGAAATTTCTTACATGTCTTTGTTAGAGCAAGCGTTTCACCCAAGAGGGGGTGAATTGGGTGATACTAAAATTTCATTGCAAATATAAAATTTGACAGTGAAATTAAAACAGTAAGGAGTCAGGAGAAATATCACCTAAGTGTACACCGGGAGTTATACTGGTTCGATCATAACCACTTTGACCTACGTCCAGTCCTCAGAGCTTCTCTGAGAGTTTCACTATAACTTCCAAGATTCAGTGGGTTCTTGGCACCTCTGTACAAGCAAGTTCCTTCACTTGGACACTCGCTCCCCCTTACAAGTTGTAATCCAATCCCAACTCAAGGTTCCACAACCTTAAGTTATCTCAATAACAAATATTGAGTTTGAATGAAATATCTCTATCACAGAGTAAATAAGAATCACTGAAGTACAGAGTTACAAATATCACATAAAACAGAGTAATGAGCTTGATGATACGTTTGTATGTGTTCTTGTTGTACATTCTCTGTTTGGATGTTCCCACATTTATAGATACATTGGTAATGATTGTTGGAACATTTTTCTTCATGTCCGTTGGAGCGTGCGTAGCCATTATTGACTATTCCAGTATTTGAAAAATATCCCTTTGTGGTAGGTGGCGGTGGGTGATATTTGAACGTTGCTTTTGACTTTCTATATTTGGTATAATCTCTTCATTGTTTATCTGTAAATAAGCTAAGAATACTAATACAATGAAAGATTAATCATATAGGAAACAAATCAATGAACGTTTGAGTGATTTCTGGATTTCTGGGTTTGCTTACTTGAGTAGCTACTCGAGTATTCCTTGAAGTTTACTCGAGTATCATCGGGAAAAACTTGATCAACTGCAAGTCAACAGACAAATATAAGATTACTCGGGTAGCGCATGGAATAACCAATTTTCAAACCTTTGGAAACATATGTTTACTCGGGTACCTACTCGAGTAATACACTCACAACTTTATGGGTTACTCAGGTATCAACTCTAGTAAACCTTCAAATAAACTTTTGGTTACTCGATGCTTTACTCCAGTAATGTTGGCAGGATTTCAAGGCCGAGAGCACATTAAGTTAGATTGCCTTGTTACTCGAGTACTTACTCGAGTAAACTTACTTTTTGTGCATAACTTACTCGGGTAGTGACTTGAGGTTTTCCTTGAAAATAACTCTGCATACTCGGGTACCTACTTGAGGAATCCACTTAAAATAGATCATTAAATACTTGCATACTAGAGTAATGAATCGAAGAAAATAAGGTAAAATGATATCAAGTTAATCGGGTACTACCTTCAAGTTTTCACTTACTTCAGTGCGTTACTCGAGTAGCTACTGAGTAACATTGGCAATAGTACAAAGGGCCGAGAGCATCATATTTTGTGAAACAGAGTAACTCGAGTACCTACTCGAGTAACATTGGCAGGCCGAGAGCAACTTGAAAATTTTCACATGGTTACTCGAGTACCTACTCGAGTAACATTGGCAGGCCGAGAGCAACTCCAAGTTTTTACTTGGTTACTCGAGTAGCCACTCGAGTAACATTGGCAGGCTGAGAGCAACTTGAAAATACTTACACTATTACTCGAGTAACGTTGGCAGGTTACTGGAAGGTGCCTCTGGTTACTTCAAGTTTTGTCTCATTACTCGAGTACCTACTTGAGTAATGCCTTACCAAATTTGCTTCTAATCAAGTTTCTCAGCATTCTTTCTTGGTCTTTCCTCATTATTCCAATGCTTACTTCAAGTAATGCTTATCCTTGTAATTACTTTGTTCAAACTCATTTATTAATCAATTCTTTTTCATACCATACTTTTGTTATCATCAAAACATGAGATCTAACAGTCTTTTCATCCCTAGCCACCAATACATGGGCTTCAAGTCATGATACTTTTTGGTTGCTCATATGTGTAGAGTATATTTACTCTAGTGTGCCTCCTCTAGAATTTGCCGCTTAAGCTTTATTTACGATGGAACGTATATCCACTTTCTGTATCTGACTAGTATACTTAGAGACAAGTCATATTCCTGAGTTTCTCCCTTGTCAATCATATCCTGGATACACTGTACTCTTCTATCCTACATCTGGGCTTCTTCCATTGCTACTCTCAGATCATTCTCTACCTAATTGATATTACTGCCATAAATAATGATATGATTAGATAGATTGAGATCTCTAAAATTCACAATCAGTTTCTACTCATATATCAATAAGGCTACCACTTGCACTGTTTTACAGTTCAATGACTCAGCAATGACATTAGCCTTTCCTAGATGGTATTGGTTTATAGGTTGTAATCTTTAAGTAGTTCTATCCATCTATGTTGTCTCATGTTGAGCTCATTCTTATCATACAAATATTTCAAGCTCTTATGGTCATGTTACAACTTTATGATAGCCTCATAGAGTTAATGACTCTAGATTTTTAATGCAAACATAATTGCCGCTAATTCAAGATCATGTATGGGATAATTCTGTTCGTGGGGCTTTAGCTGTCTAGATGCATATGCCACTACATAGCCATGCTGTATTAAAACACATCCTAATCCATACCACTAGCATCTATGAAGACAACAAAGGTCAACTGTGGATCTGGATTGTTAACACTAGGGCTATTGTTAAGTTTTGTTTCAGCTCTGTAAAGCTCTTCTCATAATTGTGGTCTCACAGATAAGGTTATGGTTTTTATGTTAACTTTTTCAGAGGCAAAGCTATTTTAGAGAATTTTGTATGAATCATTTGTAATATCTGGTAAGTCTCTGGCCTCTTCCAGTTCATTGTTGCTTATACTTTGCTAGGATCCATTGAGATCCCTTGCATTATGACTACATGGCCTAGAAATTTAACTTCTGAAAGCCAAGATTCGTATTTGATCAGCTTGGCATAAAATTACTTATTTCTCAATGTGTTTAGCATAGTTTATTAAATGTTTTTCATGCTCAGTTCTACTCTATGAGTGTACTAGAATATCATCAATAAAAAGACTACTATGAATTGGTCCAAATACTGATGAAAAATTTGATTAATGTAGTCCATGAACACGGCAGGTGTATTTGTCAGCCCAAATGGCATTACTAGAAATTCATAATGGCCATATCTAGTCCTAAAAGTAGTTTTCAGTATATCCTCTGCTCTGACCCTGAGCTGATGATACCTTCATTTTAAGTCAATTTTTAAATACATGCAAAAACCAAATAACTAATTGAGCAAATAATCTATTCTAGGGAGTAAGTACTTGTTCTTAACATCCACCTTGTTCATCTCCTTATGAACAAAATAATGTCATAGGCTTCCATCTTTCTTTTTGACAAAGAGCACTAGAGCTCCCCATGGTGAAACATTGGGTAGAGAACCCTTTCTCTAGCAGCTTTTCAATCTGCTTTTTCAATTCTGCAATTTCAATTAAAGCCATTCTGTATGGGACTTTAGATATTGGTCCCACTCTAGGCCCAAAGTCAATTAAAAACCTTACTTTCCTATCCAGAGGTAATTCGCTGATATCTTCCGGAAATCTTCTGAAAACTCATTTACAACAGGGATACTTTCAAATAATGTTCCAGCATCTTATTGCATAGAAACGAAAACCATATAACCTTAACAACCTTTATGCAAACATCTCTAAGTCTTAGCTATTAAAAGAAAGTTAAGGTTGATTTCTATACCACCATGTGGTTACAGATTGGGATAAAGAACCACTTTTCTTCTGTAGTCTAGCAACACACTATTTGTTGTCAACCGTCAATACTGAGGATTACTTCTAAGCCTTACAATAGTAGACATATCATATCCATAGTTTACTCATTCCCTCAATATTTATTATGCAATTTAAACAAACTTCAAATGTGACAACTCTAATACTTGTAGGTGTAGACATAACCAGGTCATATCGGAATTTATGTACACTCAGACCTAGCCGTCTCATACAATTATATGCAATAAATAAATGACTAGCACCTGAATCATACATTACTTATACTGAATTGTGATTAAGGTAAACTGTACCTTATATCATTTTAGGAGATTTCTTGGCTTCCTCCTGAGTTAACGTGTAAACTATGCCCTGAACTCTCTGTCTAGGCTCAATTATCTGTTGCTGCTACTATGGGCAATCTTTAGCATAATGCCCTTATTTCTGGCATGTGTAACAAGTTATTTTCCTAGCTAGAGTCTGATTTAGGGGTGAAGGCAGATGTAGTGGAGCACCACTACATGTCTTGCGAGGATGGTATAGCTTGCTAAAATACCAGCATGTTCAACCCTGAGAGGGTCTTCAATTAACATTTCTCCCAACTTGATACGGCTTCTTGTTTCCTTCTCTAGGTGGTCCACTTTGATCTTTACATTTTTGGGAAGAACTCCCACTGCAAGACACACCCTTGTTGTTGTTGCTTTTATCATAATACAGGGTCAACAATTATTCTTGGTGATTCGACACTCCTCAACTGCCTAGTTGAAATTTGTAAAATGTTTGGAGATTAACTTCTCTTTCAATTATGGCTTTAACCCTTATTTCATCATGTTTGAACTCTACTCCTAGTTATCCCGTAATTAAGGTATGAAGAGTATTGAGACAACTGGATATAATAAGCTAGATACTAATCGAAGATATCTTTGTCATTCTACTGCATGTTGAGGAACTCTTTTTCTTTTTCTAGCTAAACTGATTAGGGAAAGTACTTCTCATTATACTTTTCTTGGAATAATTCCCATGTCACAGGAATATTCTGTGCCTATAGAATTAATTCAGTGTTCCTCCACCATCTATCGGCATCCCCTTCGAGTTTATAAATTACTAGTTGGACTTTAATGTCATCTAGACACATCAGGATCTTGAAAATTTTCTCCAATCGGGATAGTCAGTCTTCTCCTAGTTGAGGATCAAGCTTCCCTTTAAAAGTAAGATAGAGGCTCTAGTTAAGGTCCTTCTAGTGGATTAGGCTCATTGTCTCCCCTCACCAGATCTTCTAAATTATTCTGTCTTTACTACACTTCTGACAACCCCTCCCTGATATTATTCATTATTTCCTATTGTTGTTTAACAAGCCCAATATCTGTTCCATTATGTCAGGTTTAGGTTCTGATACTTGATTATTTTGTTACCCTCATGGTCTACTTCATGTTCATACCATCTTTGTATCTTGTTAGTACAAATGTTTCACCCAAGAGGGGGTGAATTGGGTGATCACAGTAAATTCATTAAAATCTATTTGCAGTGGAATATCTATCCACTTCCTGTATCTGACTAGGCCACTCAGTGACAAATCATATTCTGAAGTTTCTCCCCTTGAAATCATGTTTCAGATAGACTATGCTCTTTTATCCTTCATCGAAGCCTCTTCTATTATTACTCTCATATATCATTCTCGTCCTGACTGACATTGCTACCACTGTTCAAAATCTAATTAGACAGATTCAGATCTCTAAAATCTTTGATCAGATTCTGCTAATAAATCATTATGGCTACCACCTATACTTTTTAGCTACTCAATGCATCGCAATTCCCCTAACACTATTGATTTTAAACATACCCTGCTTAACACTAATAGTGATGATGCTTTGAATACTAAGAGTAATATCTCTATTGATTTTATTAATACTATTTATGATCTTGACATGACTATTATTAATGGGGATACTATTAAGGACAAGTGTAGGGTAAGCCTTGATTTGGATATGCATTTAGATAGTAAGAGTATATTGCATCGTGATGTTTCACACGTGGAATTTGTCTTGAGTGATGATTTGAACCAGCATGGTGAGATCATTTTGAGTGATCACTTGATTCATTGTTTAGAGAATTAGACTCTTACTAAGGAAAGTCATATTGATTTTATGGGTTGTTCAAGGATCTTGGAAGTTCTAACACTTAATGGTCGTCAATTGATTTTGGGATCTTCTTGGATTGTGAAAGAGGCAAGCTTCACCCAAGAGGGGGGGTGAATTAGGTGATGTGATAAATTTGTTAGTTGATGCGATGATGTAATAGTAGCTGTAGATACAGTAGAGTTAAGAGGACAAGTACACAGAGAGTTATACTAGTTTGGACCAAAACCCAGGCCTATGTCCAGTCCTCAGAGATCAAGAGTGTGGTTTTGCACTTGTAGGTGATGTGGGCCCTCACTCGAGCATACTTACAATCACTCAAGTGAATAGCATATTCTTGTAAAAGATACTCTCTTGTTGCAGTACTTGTATTAGAATGGAGAGTGTTGGATTCTTCACTCATAGGTGCTAAGGTATCAATCTGGTGCAGTATCCTTCACTCGAGCATACTTTCTTTTCCATATACTTGATAACTCTCAGGCAAACATTTCCTATCACTCACTTGCGTGGACTCAAGTGCAGTTTATATTTTGGGTTTACCTTGCTCTCAGGTAAACATTCTCTATGCCATACTTATAAGGACTAGGGTGCACATGAGGCCAACACTCGAGTATAAAGACTGTGCTCAAGTGGAGTGTTGATATCTTGTCTCTAACTATGCTCTCAGTCCAACACTTGCATGTGCTCGAGTACAAAATAGCTTAATGCTCGAGTGCTAGCTCTATCACTAGAGTGCATCAGTTAAACTGATAGCAAACACTTCTAAACTTTGTGAAACACATTTGGTAATATTTTTCACCATTGGAAAGTATGAATTTCTTACTACAACACACAATGATCTTTTGTTATCATCAAAACTTGGAATCTAATATTCTCTCCCTTTTTGATGAAGGAAAAACCTTTATGATGGGTTTTAAAACAACTTGATTTTGAAAAAATTTTCAAATGCATATTTCACCAAAGTTTACATTTTTTTGCACTTAATCTCAATTGTTTCCTGTAATACTTCCAATGGACACTTTAAACCAAGATAAGTCATAATATCACAGAAACCATAAAATCTAAACAGAAAACTTAACAAACTTGAAAATAACCATTAATGAACTTGTAAATTACAAATGTCAAGTTTGAATCAACATCTACCTATGAAACCCCATATGCAACCAAGTTAGCAAAAATAAAGCAGAAAATCTTAAATAACAATAGTCCTGCCCTAATAAAGAAAAGCTACCCAAAACTAAATTCCAACTCCCCATATCAGACTATAACAGCTTAAAAAAACCATCACAGATCCTTCTCCCTTGTTTTGTCAACATCAGAAAGGGGTTGAGGAAAAGTGAGATCAGATGGTAGCGTAAAAAACACCACGGCATTGGAAGGATCAATTGGCTCAGGCTCAAAAAGTGGAGATGATGGCTGAGGAGAAGAGGCTTCAAGTGGTGGTGAAGGCGATCGATCATAAGTGACATCAATATTGGAATCCAGGTCAGTAAAGAGAACATGAGTCTGAGTTTGAGAAGGCAAGGCTGTAGTATAAGTAGACTCAGGTGGCACCTCAGTAGAAGTAGTCAGAAAATGAGTGCACAAGAAGATTTCCATATCGGTGATTCTTCTCAACATATCTTCTTGACTCTTGAACATCAAGTCAAAGTTGGTATTTGCCTTGTCCACCAACTTTGAGACTTGTAACTCTATCATGTTAACTAATTTCTCATACTCACTCATCAATTCCTTTTCCATACCAGTCACAGCTTGATTGATCACTTTGGATAAATGGGTTGATAATGATGCATCTAAGAAAGATCGAGGTGGAATTAGACCTTGAGCAAAAGACTGAGCCTCATCACCTCTCGATGGAGTGGCTTCTCTCTGAGATGTAGCCCTGGTTTGACTCACTGGAAGATTGATACACATATATGTCAATTGAGTCTTGCCAAACCTCAGAATGGTTACCCTCTCAGCTCCCTCTAAATTCCACACTTTGGTTTTCTTGAGAATGAGAGACACAATTTGTGGATATGGTATGGTGGCGGATCTTGATGAAGAAAATCAAAATCTTCTCTTCTCACAAAAAATAAGCTCCCACATATTTCTTCATTGACCGGTTAGGAAGGAGGCCAGCAAATAGTAATCTCTTTGAGCAAAATGGGAATAATTCTTGGATTTGCTAACAATTCTATGAAAGTATATGTAGTGAAGGGCATGAATAGAATTAGGCATGTCAATAGGCTTAAAGTTAAGAGGGCCTATTGGGTCATTTGGTCTTAAAAGCCGGAAGGCTTCTTTGGCTAAAAGTGTGGGTGGATCAGAAGGAGGTGCAACATATCCAAGTATATCATTAATTATAGTAGCACATATCATAATAAATTGATCTCTAATAGTGGTAGATATTGCTTTCTCTATCAACTCTCCGGTCCTATAGTATATGTTATGGACTTTCATGTTGAAGTGAAAGGTTCTCACAACAGAGGGTGTATAAGGGAGATGCACATTTAGCCAGGAATCATAGAATCCAAGAAAAGGATGAAAATCCAAACTACAGCTTTTCTTCAGATAATCTAAGTCCACATAAACTGTAGGACATAAATGTCTATGTGCAAACTCAGAATCATATATCTTTTGTTTCAATGCCTTCAGTTCCTTAACATTGAAGTCTTCAGGAGGATTTGTGAC
The DNA here is from genome assembly GCA_963242795.1 of Inga leiocalycina. Classification (NCBI taxonomy): domain Eukaryota; kingdom Viridiplantae; phylum Streptophyta; class Magnoliopsida; order Fabales; family Fabaceae; genus Inga; species Inga leiocalycina. The sequence goes on along the minus strand of OY725330.1, from coordinate 38,387,964 downwards.
TTATTCTTCCTCTAGAACCTATGAAGTAGAAGGAACCCCTAAAGTAACAGCACTGGACTAGCCAACATGATTTGAACTTGAGGCACTGGCTTTGGAGGCAATTTTGCCAACCAATGTGTCAAACTTTGACTTCTCCATTGCTTCCCGGAGTTGCATATTGAAAGAGTCATTAGAGGAAGAAGATTGTTGTGGTTGCTTTGTGTCCTTCATCTTTCATCTTCCTTTGACTTCTTTGGATTCAGACCGAGTGACAATCAGTTCTTTGAAAACTACTCCTTTCGGTTTCTTTTAAGGAGGTTGATCCTTCTTAGCCACCTTAGGCTTATTATGAGGTTTCTTGGCTGGAGTTCTTTTCTTGGTGGTTTTGGGTTAAAGAGGAGGTGGTGGAGTAGAAGATAGAGAAGGTATTGGAGATGAAGGTATTGCTACTGGAGTATGTGAAGCACTAGCGGCAAATTGAGTTGGTGAAGGTGAATGGGATCTTTGGGGAATAGAAGGCATCTTAGTTCTAGCCATTTAGAAATGAAATGGGAATAAAAGAGTGAAGAGAAAAAATCAGAAGATTTTCAGAACAAATCTTCGGCTAGGGCAAGAAATGAAAATTTATAGAGATAGATATGACCTTTTTGAGAATGATTGAAGAGTTTCAGCTGAGATTTGAAGAGATTTGAGTCATTTAATCAATGGGTAATGGTCGGAGGTGAAGAGATACGTCCTTTGAGTGTTGAAATACTTTGAGTGATAAGAGGAAGTGTAACGGTCTGAGCTATCGCGTAACTGATATAAGTGCTAACACTCGAGTGACAACCCTAGTGCTTGAGTGATACAATTTTGTGCCTGAGTGACAAATAAATTCATCTCATAAAGCATGTAAAAATGTACTTGAATTAAGTGTATCTTGCTATATTTTTCATCTTTGTACTCAAATCCTACAAGATCATTTGAGTAACCATGCTTTGGATTAGTATTTGCATATTTCTTTCTTTTCTGCTTGAGTGTTCTTGTTCCACTTCAGGTATGTTCATACTCTACTAGAGTAATGAGAACCTTCACTCGAGTGAAAGCCTTCCTACCTGTTGCATTTGAGTAACCTCTTGGCACTTTTATCTGCTCTTTTAACCCCTGTTTTGCAAGTTGAAAAGTAGAATATATGCTATAGTTCTGTACTTGGGCAGTGTTGTCTGACTCAAGTGAGAATGTACTTGGCACTTGAGTGACACATCCAATACTCAAGTGACATACCTGCAAAAACAATTTCTACATACTTCGATGCCTAAGTCAGTATCAAAAATACTGAACAAGAAAAACTTAGGACTCATTGAGATTAACCATTCCCAATTTTCTTTGAATATATAAGAATTGATCTTTAGCTATTGCCTTCGTGAGTATGTCAATGAGTTGAAGATATGTCGGTATGAATTCTACTTTGACATCTTTCTTTTGCACGAGATCTCAAATGAAATGATGTCGAATATCTATATGCTTGGTCCTCGAATGTTGCACAGGATTCTTGGCCAAGCTAATAATGCCAGTGTTGTCACAGTAAATTGGTATCTCCTTTAAGTATATCCCCAAATCCTAAAGTTGTTGCTTCAACCACAGTACTTGAGAATAATAGCTTGCTGTAGCTATATATTCAGCTTCAGTGGAAGATAATGACACTATGTTCTGCTTCTTACTGAACCATGATACCAGAGAGCCTCTAAGGAACTGAAATTGAGTACTGGTACTTTTTCTGTCAGTTTTATATCCTCCATGATTTGAGTCTGAATAAGCCATCAAATATTTGTTTCCTCTTTTAGGATACCATAGGCCAAGTTCTGCAATGTCTTCTAGATATTTGAAGAATCTTTTCACAGTCTCTGCATGTGATACCTTAGGAGCAAACTTATACCTTGCACACATTCCAACACTAAATTGTATATCCGGCCTACTTGCTGTAAGATAGAGTAATGAACCAATTATTCCTCTATATTTAGTGATGTTAAAATTAGGCCTTTTACGTTAGCATCCAACAATGTTGTAGACCTCATTAGAGTATTAGCTCCATTAGCATTGTCCAATCCATACTTCTTTAACAACTCTTTCAAATGTTTTGTTTGAGATACAAATATCCCATTCTTCCTTTCCTTGATTTGAAGTCCAAGAAAGAAGTTTAATTCTTCTATCATGGACATCTCAAACTCTCCCTACATAATCTTGGAAAATTCTTGACAAAAATATTTGTTAGTAGTACCACAAATAATATCATCAACATAAATTTGAACAATTAGAATATCATTTTTGTCATGTTTGATTAAAAGAGTTGTATCCACTTTTCCTCTAACAAAGTTTTGATCAAGAAGAAATTTGCTTAGCCTTTCATACCAAGCTCTGGGTGCTTGTTTCAAACCATATAAAACTTTCTTAAGTTTGAACACATTATCAGGCTTTGTTTTTTCTTCAAGACCAGGAGGTTGTTCTATATATACTTCCTCCATAATATAACCATTCAGAAAAGTGCTTTTCACATCCATTTGATAAAGTTTAAAACCTTTAATGCAAGAAAAGGCTAAGAGTACTCGTATTGCTTCCAATATTTCCACTGGAGCATATGTTTCCTCATAATCAATACCTTCTTCTTGTTATAGCCTTTGGCTACCAATCTTGCTTTGTTTCTCACAATGATTTCTAATTCATAAAGTTTGTTTTTGAAAACCCATTTGGTTCCTATAACTGAGTGATCTTTAGGTCGAGGAACCAAATCCTGAACTTGATTTCTTCGAAATTGATTTAATTCTTCTTGCATAGCAATCATCCAATCATTGTCAAATAAAGCTTCTTCAATATTAGAATATTCAATCTCAGAAATAAAAGCAGAAAAAGTTACCTCATTAAGTATTCTATTTCTGGTTTTGACACCTTCATGAATATCTCCAATTACTTGATCAATTAGATGATCTTTAATATGTCTCTATGCTTTTGGTTGAGCATGATCATCGACATCTTCTATATTTTGAAAGTCAATTGTTTCAAAATCATTCTGTTTTGAAATAGTTTTGTTTTTCTTTATCAAATCCATTTCTTCTTTATCAAAATGCTTTGTCTGAGAGTCAAGTTCATCAAACACAACATGAATGGATTCTTCAACAGTACATGTTCTTTTATTAGATACTCTATATGCTTTACTTTATTAAAATCTCCTAAAAATAAACGTTCATTAGATTTTGAATCAAATTTACCCAAGTTTTCTTTACCATTATTGTGAATGAAGCACTTACATCCAAATATGTTTAGATGAGCAAGATTTGGGTTTCTTCCCTTGTAGAGTTCATATGGTGTCTTTCTAGGTGACCTATGAATATATGCTCAATTTGAAATATAGTATGCGATACTCTTTGCATCTGCCCATAATACTTGTGATATTTCTTTTTCATTAAGTATTGCCCTTGCTATTTTTGTGAGGACTTTATTCTTCCTTTCCACTAATCCATTCTGCTGAGGCGTTCTAGGTGTAGAGAAATTGTGATCTATTCCTTCATTGTTGCAGAAATCTTCAAAGAGTTGATTATCAAATTCTCCTCCATGGTCTGTCCTGATAGAGATAATGGAAATATCTTTCTCATTTTGGACCTTTTTAGCAAACATAATAAATTCAACAAACGTTTCATCTTTTGAAGAAATAAATATAGACTATGTAAATCTTGTAAAATCATCAACAATTACTAAGGTATATAGATTTCCCCCAAAACTCTTTACTCTTACTGGACCTACCAAATCCATATGGAGTAATTGTAAAGGTTTGGAAGTAGAAATCTCATACTTTGTTTTGAATGAAGATTTAGTTTGTTTGCCTTTTTGACATACCTCATAAATCATGTCATCTTTAAATTTAAGTTTAAGAAGGCCAACAACTAAATCTTTTCTAATCAGTTTGTTGAGTTGATTCATATTAACATGAGCCAGGCGCTTATGCCATAACCAACTCTCCTCTGATTTGCTGAGAAAACAGTTTTCAAAAGAATTTGAATTTAAATCAATAGTATAACCGTTACTGTCCCTTTGAGCTCGGATCTTTGCCTTGATGGATTCTTTGTTAAGAGGTAAATCCTTCTTGTTTACTATCAAGCATTCTTCTGAATTAAAGATCGCCTAGTTATCTCTGTCAGTGCTTTGATTCACACTCAAGAGGTTTGGCATAATCCTTCAACGTAATATACATCATTGATTTGAATACCATCGGATTTTCCCACTTCACCAATTCTAACAATACATCCAGATTGGTTACCTCCAAAAGTTACCTTTCCTCCTTCTCTGGTTTCTAACATGGTAAACTTATTTTTGTCACTAGTCATATGTCTAGAGCATCCACTATCAATGTACCACTTGTTTGCTTGTGATGCTTTAAGACATACCTAGAGTAAGGTGATCAAGTTTTAGGTACTCACACTTTCTCAGGTCCTTTGTGGTTAGTATGCATCGCTTTTGGTACATGTATCCCTTTCAGAACCCATTTGTATGTGCTAATAACTTGTCCTTTTCTAAAATAACATGATGAAGTATAATGTCTTTTCCTATTGCAATAACTCCATGATGCAAATGTATTTGATGTATGCATAGAATTCTTAAAATATTTGAGATAAGTTCTACTGCCATTTTTCTTATTTCTTCTATTTTTATCCTGATCAAATTTATATCCAATTCCAGATTTATCAAAAGAAACTCTCTGAGATTTTAGAATAACTTTAAGGGTTTCACTTCTTTTAGTAAATCTTTCCATAGTCTTTGTTAAATCACTTATTTTCTTATCTTTTTCTTCACATAATGCACATGATGATATGACAGTATTTTCTAATTCTTTTATTTTCTTCTTTTAACTAACCATTTCTTTAGCTACCTTGATGAATTCAGTATGCAATACATTATATTCAGATAATAACTCATCATAAGTAGCTTCAGAATTACTTACCTCAAAATCCAATTCTTTTTCTTTGGCTACTAAGCATAGATTTGCAACTTTGTCGTTGTCGCTTTCTTCAACCGACAAGCTATCACCCCATATAGATGATATGTATGCTTTCTTCGTCTGCTTTTTCTTATCTTTGTTTCTGAAGCATTCAGATTTGATGTGTCCAGGCTTCCCACATTCATAGCATACTATCTGTTGTTCCTTGTTTTCTTTCTTGCTTGGTCCTCCTTGATAATTTTTTAAGTTCTTTTGGCCTCTTCTATAGAACTTCTTGAATTTTCTAATGCTCATTTCCATCTCATAATCATTAGGAACATCTTCATTTTTAGAGCACTCTTCTTCCTTGATAGCTTTAAATGCAACTCCTCTTTTATCATCAAACTCTCCTAGTCCCTTCTTGAATCTCAATTTCCCTTTATACTCAGAAAGGCTACCAAAGAGAGCCGCTATGGATCTCATTAACTCTCCTTTAGCTTCTTCGATAGCTGTCACCTTTGCTTCCCATTCTTTCGTAAGAATATTAAGAATTTTTCTTACTTGAGAATTTCGGTCAAATGAAAACCTAGGCCTACGTCCAGTCCTCAGAGATCAAGACCTACTGAGATTTTCTCTATTCTTCCATGATTTAGTGGGCTCTCAGAACGCTGCAAAACAATAATCGTCCTTGAATGGACTACGAGCAGAAAAATTCTAACACTAGAAATTTCTTTCCCCCTTACGACAAGTCTTATATGCAGAAAAACAAACCTATGACCTCTCTCTCTTACTTACGTATACAAGTCTTATGAGCAGCAATGTTCTCTCCTGCTTACACCACTATAAGTCTTACGAGCAGCAACGTTTTCTACTGCTTGCACCTTGTAAGTCTTATGAGGAGAAAATCCTATTAGGAATTCTTTCAACTACTTCTCTCATAAGGAAATCTAACTTCTCAAGGTCCCAGTACCTTGAGATCAAATAGAAAATAGAATATGAAGTGTATATAGACTCTCTTACAAAGCAAATATGATAAATAATGAAGAACAATATGAATACAGAGAAAATGTGAATAACATAGACTCGTGAATTTGCTTGTCTGAGTTCTTGCACTTAGTTTTTTTTATGGTCTATGAAGCTCTCCATTTATAGCCAAATGATTTTGTCCGTTGAATAATAATCATTACTGTAACCCCCTCCGTAATTATATCCGAAATATGTGATTAAAATGACATAGAGACCAATAATAATCAAATAACATTTACTAACCCATCACATGATGGGGTTTTCAAAAAAATACCTTTCGAAATCATTTATAAACTTGGTCTCATATTCACATTTCGAATACAATTACTACGCGAAGATAAATCACATTCATATAAATATCAGAGTGCACAACATAATCATCCCGGCAATCTCGGGTACATACCATCGCTAAAGATATATATAGGGCACAATTGCCCATTACAATTCTTCAAATGGGGATTACACAATCTCATCTCGAATGAGTCCTGCCGCTCCCTCCACGAGCCACTTGCCCTGTCTAAATTGTTGGTAAGGGAGGGTGAGATTCGAGAGAATCTCAGTAGGGAAACATTATCAATATGCAGGCAAGATAAGAGTTTAATGCATGACATGCTTGCATCACATAACTCATGCACACATACAATGACAAATCTATAAGCTCAATGCTTCGAACGATACACATATGGCCATAGCATATATTGAAACATAGCTTCAAATCATTCATACATGTTCCACATAATCAAGCAAAGCAATAACATGCATCAACACATTAATACAGTTATCAGAGCATGCAGGAGAGATAAGTTCCCTACCTCCAGTCCTTTCTCCTCGATTTGCGTGCCAGCAACTCGGGGCTTCACATTCGATCCTACAATGTCAAATGTACTATTTAGACACTTCCATAGTGTTTCTGAGGGTCATATGAAGCTATATTGAAAATTTGCTAAAATGCCCCCGGGGACCCGGTCTGGCCCCACCGTACCCGGTCCGACTGTACTTTTCCTGAAATTTTGACATGGGCTATTCTAACATATTTTTGCCCAAGGAATCCATTTCCAGACTCGGAATTATCAAATTCAATTTCAATTTACAAATTTACCCTTGGCAGCCCCACTTTAAGGGTTTCAAGGGCGTTTTCGTAATTATGCTTTTTCGGCCTTTTCCGAAAAAGTGGCCAACTGTAACCCCACCTAATTTTCGCTCCTGAACTCAATGGAACCATCAAATCATTGAAAATCCAACTCTAAGACCCATTTATAGCCAGAACCGAAATGTACAAGTACTCCGGGGAAAATTGGGGTTTTTCGGTTTCGGCTCCGTAAACGCGTTCCTTTCTACTCCTAACCACTTTATTGACTATTCCATTAGGTTAGCACTACCATTTTGTATCAATTTGGGCAGCATAACAGCCCTTAAACCCATTTTCCATTTTTAGAACCAAAGACAATCCGGCGAAATTTCACCGATTAAATGGTCCACAGCAGCCAGAATAGTCAATACACAAGAGTTTGGAAGTTACCTCAAGCTCCCACTAGCTTTTCCTTCTTGTGGCTGAAAACCCTAACTTCAAAACACCAAAAGAGGAGCTTCCAAACCTTAAAGAACATAAAGGAGTAGCTTAGGATCGGAGTTATACGCGTTAGGAGCTAGATCGTCGGAGAAATCGGCTTACCTTGCGAGATTTCTCCTCTTTCTCTCTCTAAGAGCTCTCAACTTCTCACTCCTCATTCAGCTGCTGTGTGCGACAGAAATGAGCTGAAGAAGATGAGCAATTTGATTAATAATCCATGCTGACATCATCTTTTAATGAGATGATGTCATAATTCCCATTTTCGGATTTTCTGGCAGATTTTCTGCCCAAACTTTGAAAAATCATAACTAATTCTAGAAAAATCGAAATGAGGTGATTCCAAGGCCAAATGAAATATATTTAAGTCCTCTTCATAGGAAAAATATTGGCCATTACTGAAAATCACCACAAAAGTCCCAGAATTTCAATCTTTGCATACTGTTCCAGAAAATAATTAATTTCGCTGGGCAAACTTCAAAAATCCAAAACTCTTAGGTCACAAATCAAAATGATACAAATTATATGTTCATTTTGAAGCTTGACATGTGAACTTTAGGACTGGAAAGTTTCATAATTTTCTGACATCATTTGCCTATTAAAAACGTCTACACGAGAAGACTGCCCAGACAGAATTCACACTGGACAACATTTCTAGTTTTGCAACCAATGTGTCCAATCCAATTTAAATCAATTCCAATGATTAAATACCACAACATGACACCATTTCCATCACAATACCCCATTCAATTATTCCCTCTATTCTAAGTCAATTTGGATGTTAATCCTCAATTGAACTCAAATATAGGGTTTTGGCGTTGCTCATAACACAAGCGACTACAATCCACTTTATATTCTCTAAAAAGGTTCATTAATCACTAACCACGTCCACTTTTGTAGTCATTAACTCCTAATCACAATTTGGGATCTTGCTAAACCGGGGCTTAGCAATCCACTAATCTCAGGCTTATTCTCTATCCTCGAGTCTCAAAATTCGGGGTATTACAATTACAGAGTGGAGCATTTTACTGTGGAATGGCATGCGTACGTTTGAAATCTTTAAACGCGGTAGGTACGTGCTTGGTTGGTTGTAATAATATTATCTACCATTGTTTGACTTCCTCTATGCTTTTCTAATTCAAACGATCAACCACCTGTATCACACTTGCAATATATGTTTAATGATTTTAAATAATAATAACAGTGGAGATAGGATGTTTAAATAATATTAAACCATATTCGGATTAACATTGTAAGACTGGTGCGTTTTAGCTTCTGGCAAAGTATCACTTGAGTGCTAAGAAGGCTCACTTGAGTGCAATACCATATTTTCTCTTCTTGCTTCAATTTTATACTTGCACTTCTATGTGATTTTGAGAGAGTGCATTTTCACACTTGCGAGTGATGTGGGTCCTCACTCGAGTGCTCCTATATTTTACACTATGAGCCACGTCTCTGGACAACACACATATCCCATTTTATCAAGAGTGTGATTTTACACTTACAGGTGATATGGGCCCTCACTTGAGCATACTTATCATCACTCGAGTGAACAACATATTCTTGTAAAAGATACTCTCTTGCTGCAGCACTTGTATCAGAATGGAGAGAGTTGGATTCCTCACTCACAGGTTTTAAAGTATCACTTGGGTACAGTATCCTTCACTCATTCATACTTTCTTTTCCATACACTTGATAACTCTCGGGCAAATACTTCCTGTCTCTCACTCGCGTGCACTCGAGTACAGTATATATTTTGAGTTTACCTTGCTCTCGGGTAAATACTCTCTATGCCATACTTACAAGGACTCAGGTGCACATGACGCCAATACTTGAGTACAAAGACTGTGCTCGAGTGGAGTGTTGATATCCTGTCTCTGACTTTGCCCTCTGTTAAACACTTTCTGTCTAATACTTATATGTGCTCGAGTGCTAGTTTCATCACTCGAGTGCATCAGTTAAACTAATAGCAAACACTTTTAAACTTTGTGAAATATATTTGGTAATATTTTTTACCATTGCAAAGTATGAATTTCTTACTACAACACACAATGATCTTTTGTTGACATCAAAACTTGGAATCTAACAAAATGTTGATAAACCTATTAAGTTTATTGATCTTATTATGGGATGAGATATTGCTTGGTGCTATGATTCTGCACAGGTACATGGATTGATTCCTTCCATCTAAAGACCATTTAAACTTGAGTTGAAGCATTTTTTAAGGATGTTAAAGATAGAGATGCTTGTTGAGTATCACAAGCAAGCACATATAGTGCTTTCATGTGTCCTACAACCAGACAAATGAGAGATGCCAATTACGCTACTACATTTGGGTCTTCACACTTGTGATAGTCCAGTTGTATTCCTTCCGTACACTTTTAGTTGTATTGCTTGTTGTTATTGATTTATATCTTTTGCATTAACAGCAATGCATGATTTAAGTTTTGGGGAAGGATTTTGTTCTTTCTTTTAGTTTTTGTTCTTTGTTTTTAAAATGAGAAAGAGAAACTTTTTTACGTTTTTGCTTTGGGTTTTGTTCCTTGTTTTCAAGATATGGAAGAAAATTTTGTGAAAAAAATTTGTAAGTTTAAAGTAACTTTAGTATGATGCATTCTTGATTTAATAAGTGATTGATCATGTTTTGAGTTGGTGAACTTAGCGGTAATGAATTTGACTCTAGTAGATTTAGGCTAGTGATTTTATAGATGTAGTGAGATCTTGAACCTAACAAATTTTTTCCAATGCGTGTACCCCTATCTCTTTACTTGATCTAGAACTTGACTTGAATCTTACTTGAGGCCACATTTTATGCATGTGTATTCATAAAGATGATGAAGACTTTCACTTCATTTTAGCCAAATAAACCAAAAAGCCTACCCTTTTCATGCATATATCATTTGTTTAACCCCTTTGAGTGTTTTTTCCCACTTTGTCTACATCCATAGCCATAATAAAAATATATAAAAAAATATCTTCCCTTTTAAATGTCTTGGGAGTTGTAGAGCATAAGATTATATATGTTTTGGACGAAATAACATGTATAAAATTAGGAATTGGGTCATTGTGAAAAGTATAGTAGGTTATCTTGAAAAAGGAAACAAAAAGAAGAACAAAAAAATTATGCAATAAGATTTCATTCTACTAGTTTGAGTTGTGCTTAGTAATTAGGAATCTTCATAACCAATGTTGATTTTTGTGCCAAACAACCAATAAAATCTAAGAGTGTGTTAGTAGCATCTTGGTGCTATTGAGTGATCCATGTTTGAGTAACCGGGCCTTTCTATTGCCAATATAAAGGTTCATATCAAAAGAGCATATATATAACAACCCAAGAAAGTTGGAAAAAAATGAGTTATGACCTATTTCAAATGTGATTTGGTTTCTTTCATCATGTTTTCTCTATTGCATAATTTTCTTCATCCTCTAAGATATTTCACTTTGTTTTCCTAAACACCATATCCTTTCATTCTCAACCTTAGCCCCATTACAACCTAACAAAAGTCCTTTGGATTTATGCTTGCATTTGCTTTACTAGTGGTGGAGAACTTAGATTCCTATCAAGCCTATGGAAAGAGTACTCAATAGGGTGGATTTGAGTGTAAACACAAGCCTATACACTTTTGAGTGATGACTGACATACACATTATCCTTGGTGAGGGATTTCTAGTTTAGATTCCCCTTTATCAAGTAAATTGCCATGAAGTTGTTTTCTTGGGTCATGAGAAAATCAATTGGATAGGAGAGCTGTTGAAATACATTTGTTTCAGTTTTGCTTGTGATTGGAACATTCACTTGTGATGCTTTTGTTTTGTTTTGTTTTATTATTATCCCTTGGTCTTGATTTTTTTGCCCATGAGTGAAAATGATAAGTATGGGGAGTTTATAAATCCCAAATTTTATATAATTTATGCCATCTTATTCATTTATTTTGGGGACAATTTTAGGAAAATTTGAATTTATTAGATAGAATGCCTAAAATTTTTGTCAAATTAATCCGTTTGGCCCCTGAATGGCCACATCCACAATTTTGTCTAATTTGAGCTACAAAGAGAGAGTTTGGTCACAGTCTCAGATTTGTGTGAAAACCAACATACTCACTTCATTTTCCATAAGGATTCCAAAATCCCTAAGATTGTTGAAAAATTCATCTGTTTGGGCCCCCAATGGCCACATACATGATTTGGGCTAACCTGAGGCCAAAAGAATGAAAGTTTGGTCACCATCTCAGATTGGCGTAAGAACCTACATACCAAATCCATTCTTTATGAAGATTCCATAAAACCTAAGATTGTTGTCAAATTCATCCGTTTTGGCCTTTGAACAGTGACATACGCGATTTAGGCTAATTTGAGGTAAACGACTGAAGGTTTGGTAATCTTTAAGCAGGTCCGTCCATCTGCATTGTCTCATGTTCAACTCTTTTTTATCGTATAAATATTTCAAGCTCTTGTGGTTGTAGTATAGCTCTACTGTTGCCACAGAGATATTGTGTCTTCAGATTTTTAGTGCAAACATAATTGCTGCTAACTCAAGAACATGAGTGGGATAGTTCAGTTTGTGAGGCTACAGTTGATGAGATGCATATGCCATTTTTGAGCCTTGTTACATCGAAACACATCCTAATCCATGCTCCCTCGCATTTGTGTAGACCATAAAGGTAACCTGTGAATCTACGATTGTTAGCACTGATGCTATTGTTAGTCTCTGTTTTAGCTCCTCTCACAATTTTTTCCCATACTTAAGGTTGAGTTTCCAGTGTTAACTCTGTCAATGGCAATGCTATTTTAAAGAAATTTTTTATGAATCACCTGTAATAACCAGTAAGGCCCAAAACATTATGTATTTCAAAAATAGTCTCTGGCCTCTTCCAGATCAGTACTGCTTCCACTTTACAAGGATTCATCGAAACCCTTGTTGTGCGACTACATGGCCTAGAAATTTAACATCTGAAAGCCAAAATTTGCACTTGTTCAGCCTGGCATAGGGTTGCTTTTCTCTCAATGTGTTCAACATTGTTCTCCAATTCTGTTCATGTTTTGTTCTGCTTCATGAGCATACCAGAATGTCATTAATAAATACTATTAAGAATTAGTCCAGATACAGAAAAAAAATTCTAATGATGTAGTCCATGAACACGGCAGGTGCATTAGTCAGTCTTAATGGCATTACAAGAAATTTGTAATGGCCATATCTGGTTCTGAAAGTAGTTTTTGGTACATCTTTTGCTTTTACCCTAAGTTGGTGATATCTTGACCTCAAGTCATCAATTCTAGGAAGTTGGTATTTGTTCTTGACGGTTGCCTTATTTAGCTCCCTATAATCAATACAGAGTCATAGGCTTCCACTTTTCTTTTTAACTAAGAGCACTGAAGCTCCCTAAGGGGAGACACTAGGTTGAATGAACCCTTTCTCTAGTAGCTCATCAATTTGGTTTTACAACTTTGGTTTCAATCCTTGCACCAACAAGTTAGAGATCCACTCATCGTCATCCCGATATCTCAAGTATGAAGAATATCAAGACAACCTAATAAAATAAGCCAAATACTCATTAAAGCTCTCCTTATCCTTCTGACATATATTAAGGAACTCCTCCTTCTCAAGTCTAACAGAACAGGAAAATATTTTTCATTAAATTTTACTTGGAATAATTCCCATGTTACAGAATATTTCTTGCATGTAAGATCATCTATGTGTTCTTCTCCCATCTATCAGTATCACCTTTTAGTTTGTATATTGCCAATTGGACTTTAATGTTATCAGGGCACACCAGTATTTTAAGATCTTCTCTAATCATGATAACCAATCCTCTACTATATGAGGATCAAACCTTCCTTGGAATGCAAGAGGTTTTTGTTGGCTGAACCATGCTAGCGATGTCTGTAAAACATCAACCATAGGAACAAGCATAAGTGGAGGCTCTAGATGAGGTCCCTCAGGCAGATTATATAGGAAATTGTGCCTAAAGGGCCAATCATTGTACTTTGAACATTATTAATTTAATTTCTCCATTCTGTTATCATATTATTTGCATATTAACTGTTATAATTGTATCCTTGGATAATTCATAAAGATTGTCCTAAAATGTCCCTGGTCGATCATCTATGCGGGAGCAAAGTAAAACAAGATCAGTATGACTTTGATAAGATATAGAGATACCATTCAAAGTCTTAGGCACTTGTAAGAGTATAAGGTGCTGGACCGACCCACTATGAGAAAGCTACATGGATCAAGTCATAAGCTTTTCTCATGTATAACCACGTCACAATGCCCTTTGACCTGAGGTCATAATGGATTCCTATATGAGAGTTGCTAAGCTTTGAAATAGTCAAAAGTCACCTTTGACCGGGTGATGATAAAGGCTATAATCAGGCTTGGTGGTTTAAATGCAGAGGAATATAAATGATCAAGATGGAATTTGTCCCTCACATTAGTAAAGAGATATTACTGGGCCCCTCGATGAGTAAGTCCGAGAAATGTATGGCCATACTACAATGGAAAGGAGTTTCCATTTCTATTGTCAGACGACTCAGGAATCAAGAAAGTAATGGTCAGGAATAAGGGGATGACATTATCCATGCCTCATCCTTAACCGATATATCATGTGACAAAAGGGACGTGACATGGTTGTATGATAGGTTGCATCGTGTTAACGATCCTCGTATCAATTGGGTAGTCGTAATGTCTTGCTAGAGGTTGCTTGCGACTTGTGGGTTAGTACAGTTATGGCCCACTGCCGACTTCATATGGGCCTACAGGGTCACACACAAGAATGGCCCAACACGAGATAATGTTTAATTAGGGTGGACGAATTTTATATTTATATATATATATATATGTATATATGTAATATAAAAAAATTCATTAATAATATTATATAGATATGTATTTTTGAAATACATATTATATATATATATATGTATATATATTATATGATATTATTATATTGTGTTAGTTTTAAATTTAATTTACTAAGATAAATTAAATCTAATAACTAACATGATAGAGATATGGTATCTCCGATTTAATTTATGAAGATAACCTAAATCTAATGGCTCTTTATTTGGATTAAATAAATAGGTTAAATTAAAACTGTTGGACATATTTAATTTAAACTGAATTTATTTAATTAGCTCATCAAGATAATTAATAGTTAATTAATTTTGAAATTTGAAAATAGCCCTTATAGGTTATAAACTTGATAGAGCAGATATACTGATATATATATTAGAATTGAGAGCCGCAAGGAAAAACTCTTGGAGAAATTAGAGGTACTAGTACGTAATCTGGGTTAAAGAGCATTCGTGTGGATACCGGTAGAGGGAGCAGACCTGACGTGTTGGCTCCTAGAGATCGTGAAAACCCTGAATAAAAAAAAAGGGTATGAATCCTTCCAACTTAGTTTAAACGCCGTTGAAAGATCCTCGATTAGGATTGGTAAAATATTTAAAATTCTTTCGCTGTGCCTGCCAATTCTAACAGTAGTATCAGAGACAAGTTAATTGTGCGTTTAAATTGAGTTTTCTTATACATGTGATATATATGGGATGTGTACGTATGTTTATAAGAAAAATTCGAATATGCATGTGATTTGGTTAATACAAAACGAAATTATTTAGAAAGATGTGATCTTGTAATTCCGCTGATTTTCATTTTCGTTTAAATTGAATCTTGAAATTTTTTCATTTTTGGTTTTGAAACATGTATGTGATTCTCGTTTTGGAACAAGCATGAAATCGATTCCGAACATGTATATCTTGAAACATGTATGTGACTTTCGTTTTCGAACAAGCATGAAATCGGGTAGGGTACCTAAGATCGTACTTGGTGGCAATCAAATCGGGTATGGGTTCGAATATCTATTTGGGTAATAGGGATCCGAACTATAGGGAAGACAATCTGGATCAGAAGCGTTCTGGGCCATTATTGTTTTTGTTTTGAAAAATTGGGTCCGATATTTAAAAATTTAAAATTTTCAAATATTTCTTTTAAAAGGAATGTGCCTTTTTCAAAAAGCGGGACCGCCGTGACCACCTCTGCGTAGCGCAATATAATCTGATCAATTCTTGTTGTGGTTTATTATTTATACTTGTTTGGGTATGATAAACAACATGGCTTTAGAATTTTACAAAGGGTTGTAATATTTAAATATGGCCTGCGTGCCGTGCCTTTCTCTAAATACTCTCGATGTACATTCTCTTCTCATCTCACTCCCCTCGAATGTTTAAACGAGGTTTCTCTCAATGTATTTCTTTTCTTATTCAGAGAAGTCCTCTCATTAGCTTGGGAGGATTTTATGTTAGGTAAGCTATATTGTATCACGTTTAAATTATGCTTTTGATTAGATCATTACATGAATACTTTTGCATAATCTTAAGTCATAATGCCATCAATTATGAATACTTGTCAAAACCTAGATTACTCAATTGTGGAAACCACCAAAGTAGATGCACTTAAGTTATCTTAATGAGACAAGTATGAGTAATGGTGCTGCTCATAATATTCATTATTGTTTGAACTTAATTGAGATTAACAAAACAGTTTTGAATCTCAAGGCATTAGATGGGATTAAACATGCGGGATCATATGATAGTCGAATCCCATAAACATTTAAGAGTTACATGTGATGTAATTGGTAAATAGGTTACCTACCTAAATAACTTGAATTTAAGCGTCTTGCCAAAGCAGACTTAAGTTTAAGCCAAATATGGATCTTAGCCCACTAATTATTATTTTGAGGGTTGTTAACTTAATGGGAGATTACTAATTAACTTTGCATATTTTAATTGTACAATCATGTCGACTAGTAATACTGCTACACTATCATTACGATCGGTCCTTGAGAAGGACAAACTCAATAGGACAAACTTTATTGACTGGTTCAGGAACTTGAGAATTGTTCTCAAGCAGGAAAGAAAGGCTTATGTCCTAGATCAACCCATTCCTGAGGAGCTTGTAGCCAATGCTCCAAAAGCTCAGAGAGATGCTTACAGAAAGCATAAGGATGACTCTGTGGATGTAGGTTTCCTGATACTTGCCACTATGGTTCCAGAGCTCCAAAGAGATCTGGAACTTATGGAGGCTCATGAGATGATTGTCCATCTTAAGGAATTGTTCCAACAACAGGCAAGGCAAGAAATGTATGAAACCACAAAGGCCTTACATTCCTGCAAGATGGCTGAAGGTACATCAATTAGTACTCACATGTTAAACATGAAAGGCTATATTGATCACCTTGAGAGGCTTGGATTTCCTATGAGCCAAGAGTTAGCTATGGATTTGATCCTCAACTCACTCCCAAAGAGTTATGACCAGTTTGTTATGAACTACAACATGAACAACATGGAGAAATCAATTTTTGAGCTGCATAGGATGCTCAAAACTGCTGAGCAAAACATTAAGAAAAAGCCCAGTACAGTTTTGATGGTTTAGAAAGGAAAGGGTATGAAAAAGAAAGGGAAGGGCAAATGGAAGAGTAATGGCTCAGGTGGTAAGACCAAAGATCAAACAAGCCTGAAACCATGCCTGCACCCAAGAAGGCAAAGCCTCAAAAGGAAGGAGTCTGCTACTTCTACAATAAACCCAGTCATTGGAAGAGGAATTGCAAACTCTACCTGGAAGATCTGAAAAAGAACAAGAAGGATGGCGAGGCTATCGCTTCAGGTATTTTTGTTATAGACATTCATTTTCCTACTTCCTCTATATGGGTATTAGATACTGCATGTGGTTCTCACATTTGTACAAATATGTAGGGTCTAAAGGACATTAGAAAGCTGAAGAAGGGCAAGGTGGACCTACGAGTTGGAAACAGAGAAAGAGTTACTGGTTTAGCCGTAGGTACTTATGAATTAGTTCTACCCTGTGGGCTTTTGTTAGTTTTGAACAATTGCTATTATGTTTCTTCTTTGAGTAGTAACATTGTTTCTCTTTCTTATTTGGATAAGGAAGGTTATACTTCCATTACTAGGAATGGTAAAAGTTCTATTTATCGTAATGACTTTTTCTATGCTGATGGTGATTTACATGATAGTCATCATATATTAAATTTGGAACATCCTAATAATGGGAATATCTATAACGTAACTACTAAGAGGATAAAATCAAATGATTTGAATCTGACTTACCTATGCCATTGTCGTTTAGGCCATATAAATGAGAAACTCATTTCTAAACCTATCAAGATGGATTTCTAAACTCATTTGATTTTGAATCATATGTTACATGCAAATTTTGCTTATTAGGAAAGATGACGAAGGCACCTTTCACTGGGCATAGTGAGAGGGCCACTGAATTATTGGGCCTCATACATAAAGATGTATCTGGATTATTAAATATAGCTGCCAGAGGTGGTTATGTCACTTCTTTACATTTATAGATGACTTTAGTAGATATGGCTATATCTATCTAATGAAACATAAATCTGAATCTTTTGAAATGTTCAAAATATTCCAAAAAGAAGTACAAAACCAACTCGGTAAAATAATTAAAGCATTTCGATCTGATCGAGGTGGTGAATATTTGAGCCAAGAATTCATTGACCATCTTAGGAGTTGTGGGATAATCTCACAATTGACTCCTCCAGGAACACCACAATGGAATGGCGTTTCTGAACGGAGGAATCGAACACTATTCGATCTATGATGAGTCAAACAGATCTTCCACCGTCCTTTTGGGGACATCCCTAGAGACAGCTGCGTTCACACTAAATTGTGTTCTATATAAGGCAATTAAAAAGACACCATATGAGATATGGACTGGAAAGAAACCAAGTTTATCTTTTCTCAAGATATGAGGATGTAAGGTATATGTTAAGCAACAATCCTATGATAAATTGGTTCCCAGATCCATAAAGTGCCTTTTCATAGGGAATCCTAAAGAAACGAAAGGATACTATGTCTACAATCCCACCGATAACAAAGTGCTTGTTATTCAAAATGGCAAGTTTCTAGAAAGAGAGTTTGTCTCTAAAACAACCAGTGGGAGCGACGTACATCTCGAAGAAATTCAAGATCCACAAGATGGTACAGAACCACAGATGAAAATTAGAGAAGACTCACAACAAGTTGCTGAGCCTCCTTAAGTAACATAAGGTCCACGAAGATCTGATAGGACACGGCATTAGCCTCAGAGATATGGATTTCTGATTACTGAAGGCCATGATGTGTTGCTCATTGAGCAAAATGAGCCTTCCACCTATCGAGAAGCCACAGTGGGACCAAACTCTGAGAAATGGCTAAATGCCATGAAGTCTGAAATGAAATCCATGTACGACAATCAGGTATGGACCTTAGTCGATCCAACTGAAGGTGTAAAAACCATTGGGTACAAATGGGTTTTCAAGGAGAAAACTGACATGGATGGCAATGTAAATGTCTTCAAGGTATGACCGGTTGCAAAAGGATTCACTCAAACTCATGGTGTAGACTATGATGAAACCTTTTCCCCAGTTGCAATGGCCAAATCAATCAGAATCCTTCTTGCCATTGCAGCATATTATGACTATGAAATATGGCAGATGGATGTCACAATAGCCTTCCTTAATGGAAAGCTGCTTGAGGATGTGTACATGACACAACCTGAAGGTTTTGTGCATCCAGAGGACTCTGGTAAAATTTGCAAGCTTCAAAGATCCATTTATGGATTGATGCAAGCATCTCAGAGCTGGAATCATCATTTTGATGAAGTAGTCAAAGAGTTTGGATTCATTCAAAATATCGATGAACCTTGTGTTTACAAGAAGGTTAGTGGGAGCATAGTTGTATTTCTAGTGCTTTATGTAGATGACATCCTACTCATTGGGAATGATATTCCTACCTTGCAGAGTGTCAAGTCTTGGTTAGGAAAGTCCTTTTCAATGAAATACTTAGGTGAAGCCACCTATATCCTAGGGATTAGGATCTATAGGGATAGATCCAAAAGACTAATAGGCCTAAGTCAGAGCACATACATAGATAAGATACTGCATAGGTTCAATATGCATGATTCAAAAAGGGGTTACATGCCTATGTCTCATGGCATCCATCTTAGCAAGGATCTGTGTCTTAGTACACCTGATCAACGAGATCGCATGAGTAAGGTTCCATATGCCTCGGCCATTGGATCCATAATGTATGCCATGTTATGTACTCAACCGGATGTCTCGTTTGCCTTAAGTTTGCCTAGCAGATACCAACAAGATCCTAGTGAGGGTCATTGGACTGCCGTTAAGAATATCCTAAAGTACTTAAGAAGGACTAAGGACTTATTTTTGGTCTATGGTGGATTGGATGATGAGCTCTGTGTAACCGGTTACACAGATACAAGTTTCCAAACTGACCAAGACGACCTTAAATCACAATCTGGATATGTAGTCCTCCTGAATGTGGAGCAGTAAGCTGGAAGAGCTCTAAGCAAAGCACTATAGCAGATTTTGCAACAGAAGCTGAGCATATAGCAGCATTAGATGCAGCTAAAGATGCCGTTTGGATCAGAAAGTTCATTACTGAACTAGGGGTGGTGCCTACCATCTCAAATCCAATAGATTTGTTCTGTGACAATAGCGGTGCTATTGCACAGGCAAGGAGCCTTGGTCACATCAAAGGACCAATCACATACTCAGGCGATTTCATCTTATTAGAGAAATCAATAATAGAGGTGATATAAAGATATGCAAAGTAGCAGGAGAAGATAATGTTGCCGATCCTCTTACTAAGCCACTTGCATAGGCAAAGCATGAGCGTCATGTTAGGGCAATAGGAATTAGGCAAATTAATGATTGCACCTAGGGCAAGTGGGAGGATGTTGGAAATTGTGCCCTAAAGGCCAATCATTGTACTTTAAACATTATTATTTTAATGAAATTTCTCCATTCTGTTATCATATTATCTGCATGTTGACTGTGATAATTGTATCCTTGGATAATTCATAAAGATTGTCCTAAAATGTCCCTGGTCGGTCATCTATGCGGGAGCAGAGATGAAACAAGACCAGTATGACTTTGATAAGATATGGAGATACGAATCAAAGTTTTAGGCACTTGTAAGAGTACAAGGTGCTGGACCGACCCACTATGAGAAAGCTACATGGATCAAGTCATAAGCTTTTCTCATGTATAACCACGTCACAATGCCCTTAGACCTGAGGTCATCATGGATTCCTACATGAGAGTTGCTAAGTTTTGAACTAGTCAAAAGTCACTTTTGACCGGGTGATGATAAAGGCTACGATCGGGCTTGGTGGTTTTTCATGTAGAGGAATATGAATGATCAAGATGGAATTTGTCCCTCACTTTAGTAGAGAGATATTACTGGGCCCCTCGATGAGTGAGTCTGAGAAATGTATGGCCATACTATGATGAAAGGAGTTTCTGTCTCTGTTATCAGGCTACTCAGGAATCGAGAAAGTAATGGTCAGGAAGAAGAGGATGACATTTTCCATGCCTTATCCTTGATCGATATATCGTGTGACAAAAGGGACGTGACATGGTTGTATGACAGGTTGCATCGTGATAACTATCCTCTTATGAATTGGGTAGTCATAATGTCTTACTAGAGGCCGCTTGCGACTTTTGGGTTAGTGTAGTTATTGGCCCACTACCAACTTCATATGGGCCTACAGGGTCGCACACAAGAATGGCCCAACACGAGATAATGTTTGATTTAGGGTGGATGAATTTTATATTTATATATATATAATATAAAATTCATTAATAATATTATATAGATATATATATATATTTTTGAAATATATATCTTATATATATATATTATGTTATATTATTATATTTAATAATATTATATAGATATATATATTTTCGAAATATATTATATATATATGTATATATATATTATATGATATTATTATGTTGTGTTGGTTTTAAATTTAATTTATTAAGATATATTAAATTTAATAACTAACATGATAGAGATATAGTATCTCAGATTTAATTTATGAAGATAAATTAAATCTAATGACTCTTTATTTAGATTAAATAAATAGGTTAAATTAAAACTGTTGGACAGATTTAATTTAAACTGAATTTATTTAATTAGCTCATCAAGATAATTAATTTTTAATTAATTTTGAAATTAATGATGATTAATTTTGAAATTTGAAAATAACCCTCATGGGTTATAAACTTGATAGAGCTGATAGACTCAGGGTACATCAGAATTGAGAGCCGCAAGTTAAACCCTTGGAGACATTAGAGGTGCTAGTATGCAGTCTCGATTGGAGAGCATTCGTGTGGATACTGGTAGAGGGAGTGGACCTGACGTGTTGGCTCCTAGAGATCGTGAAAACTCTGAATCATCAAAAAGGTATGAATCCTTCCAACTTGGTTTAAACGCTGTTGATAGATCCTCGATTAGGATCGGTGAAAAATTTTTCAAATTCTTCCGCTGTGCTTACCGATCCTACAGGTAGTACTATATCTTCATTTGATAGTTATCATGGTGCTGGGAAAGAATTATTGTTGACTATTCTAACTTGTAATTACCATTACAACAAATCAAAATAATAAGTTTAATCAAAGATACCTGTAGTAAATGAGTTTTTAGGAGTATTTTTGGAGGACATCAATGGTTTATCCCCAGAAAGAGTAATAATTCAAATAAATGCTATGACCATTTCCTGCATATTAAAACCTAATTTCCTTGTTCTATTAATACCATATCGATATTAATACTAACGTCGTGGTTGCATACTCTGATACCACTACTCTCTGATAATTCTAATGCCATGCTTTGGCACTGATAACCTTATGTTACAACCCAATTTCTCTTTTATAAGGATCACTAGTACATAATATGTAAACATTCTAGGAAAATAACTAAGTATTCTAATACCACTTTATATACTATCCTTACAAACCTATCTACAAGTATTCATATACATACAAGCTCGTACAGTCGTCTAAGGTTGTCAAAATATTAATATTATAGATAATTGATAAAATAACTTCCTCTCCTCAGCTCCTTCATTTATAACTAGCTTGTTGGTTAACAGAAGGGGAAAGTCTATCTCTTTTGGGTTTGTCTATCACGCATAACTCATTCTAGTCACAGGGTCGCTAACAAGGTATCAATATACCTATTCATAGCAGCAGAGAACATTAGCCTAGTGCCATAATCTCTGCTTCAACACCAAAAATACAATCCATTTCTAACATCAAATTGATCAAAGTCCAGCTCAAATCCCAAGAACACAAGCTGGCCGAATCTGACCCTAAGGAACACAAGTTGTGTTCTTCCAAATTTCAACCTCCAAACGTGTTTTAACCAACATAAACCCTTAATTAACATCATGCTCATTATCAAACAGCTATTAAAGCTCAAAATCACCTTCATGGGCCATAAAATGACAAGGAAGAGGAAATGTCATGAAATGCTCATTTTTGGATGATTGGTTTCAAAATACTTAATTTGAAGTTTAAAGTGTTGATGTTCTATGTTGCCAGATTTAAGTTACATTGATAATGGATTGTTTTTTAATAGTCAAACTTTGTCCAATGAGTATGAAATTTTATAGGCTGTTTGTAACACCCTAAATTTTATTCACCAAAATGCATTGTAATTGTTGGAAACAGTCAATGAAATAAAATGGTGAATTTTAGAGAATATAAATATGTTGTTAGTGAAATCATTGGTAAGGCAGTGAGCATATTATATGATTTTGTATGATCAAGTGATAAGCAAAAATTATGAGATTTTACAAGATGAAAGTAGAAACCCAAAGCTTCAATTTGATAGCTAATGGGTAATTTTTGGAGTTGCATACAAAATTTATGTATTTTTTAAGTTTACCCAGTGAAACTAGAAAGTTTATGGAGCATCATCTAAATATGGAATTTCTGGGAATTGTGTACTTCCATTTGGATAAGAGCTATGTTTTTCCTTGAAACTAGATCAAATAAGGGTTCTATAGCCTTTGGAATCACTCCAAAATAATGTCTACAAATTTAGTTATAATTTTTCAAAGTTTGGACAGAAAATCAGCAAAATCTGAAAATGCAAAGAAAATGTAATGGGAAACATGTAATTTTACCAAACAAGTGCTAAATTAATTATTTTTTAACTAATTAAAGTTAATTTCAATTAATTAAAGAACATAAAGGTGAAAAATATATTTAGAATATTTTGGTCAATTAAATATGAATTTATGAAAATTTGAGCAAAAAGTGCAAGTTTGACCAAAATTGGGACTTTACGTATATACGTAATCGGAGCAAGTTGTGAACCCAGTTGAGACCATAGGGAGGGTCCCCTAGGTGTCTCCTACATGTGGCATGAAGAAGGAAATATTAGTTTGGCTTAATGAGTAAGGTTACATGGACATGAGATTTATGTACATAAAGTAATTTTTGTAATTTTTTAAAATTTGGTAAATGAATAAAATAATATAAAGTAACATGATAAAACACTCCATCTCCTTCTTGCTCAGCCATAACTGACATGAACCAAAGATGAAGAGAGATAGAGATAGAGAGAGAGAGCAGTTGAACTTCTTAAGAGAAAAAGAAGAAGAAATATCACAAGGTAAACCGATTCTCCGATGATTTAGCTCTTAACGCGTATAACTCTGACCCTATGCTACTTCTCTTTGTTCTTTAAGGTTTAGAAGCTCAAAATTTTTTGTTGAGCGCTTAGGCATTTTAACCACATTGAGGAAAAGCTAGTGGGACCTTGAGGTAACTTCTAAACTCTTGTATAATGACTATTCTGGCTGTTGTGGACAATTTAATTAGTGAAATTTTGCCATATTGTCTGTGTTTGTAAAAATGGAAAATATGGGTGTGGGGCTATTAAACTACCTACATTGGTACTAAATGGTAGTTGTAACTAAATGGAATAGTTAATAAAGAGTTAGGAGTAGAAAGGAATACGTTTACGGAGCCGAAATCACAAAACCTTGATTTTCTCTAAGGAACCCATAAATTTTGGCCAGGACTATTGAGGGACTTAGAGTTGGATTTTCAATGATTTGAATATTTCATTGGGTCTAAGAGGGAAAATTAGGTGGGGCTACATTTAGTCACTTTTTTGGCAAAGCCCCAAAAAACATAATTACGAAAATGCCCCTAAAACCCTACAATAGGGGCTTTCAAGGGTATTTTTATAATTTTACAATGATTTTGGTAATTCTAAGTCTGAAAATGGATTCATTGGGAAAAAAATATATTGGAATAGCCTAGGTTAGAATTTTTATTAAATTGCAGCCGGACTGGGTATGGTAAGGCCGGGCCGAGGTCCCGGAGGTATTTTGGTAATTTTTCACCATAGGCTAATATAACCACAATAAACACTATGAGGTGTCTAAAATGATACATGGATAGGTTATAGCCTATTTCTTATACATTTGATATTTTAGAACCGAGTTGGGTGCCTGTAAGTGGCACACTCTACAAGACAAGACGTTCGAGACCAGAAAAAGGTTCAGGTAAGGACTATTATCTCTCATATACTATGTGACTATTTCTATACTGTGTGTTACTATATTTTGTGATTTGAATATGTGCTGGAGGCATATTACCTAGCAGTGGTCTGGAGCCTAACCAAGGTATACTGGTATTACCTAGCTATAGTCAAGTACTCGGCTAAGGTACACGTAGGGGTTTCAACAGATTAGTTGGCCCTTAATTTTATTCATAAACATGGATGATATAAATTTTCATTTTACTTGATACGGTGTAATGCATATTTAATTTTCTCATTTTATATATTGATCATATGTTTCTACTGGGATTCCTTTGAATCTTATCCCTCTTTCTAAACAAAATGTCTGAGCAAGTGCCAGTGGATCAAAAGGCAAGAATGAGCCTACAAGGAACTGACAGGCACATTTCTCGAGACAGAAATTTTGGTTATATTTATAGCCTGTATTAAGGATAGTTTAGGATATTTTATACATAAATGTAATTATTATTGTATTATGCTTTGCTAATGCTTATCAATCAATAAACACTTTTATCAGTGTAATTGTACTTTTTGTACGCCTATTAAACATGGTCTCTATTACAATGTAAATATAAAAATGTAGTGGATATTTTTCCTCTAAACAAGACTTAATTAGTGCCACATAGGACCTTGAACCACACCAATTGGTGTTTTTAAGATCAAGTTATGAATTTTCAAAATTTGGTTAAAATTCTGGCAGTTTATGGATATCATGCAAATTTGAGATACCTAGAGTCAAATGTAATAAGTTTGAACTCTAAGGGTAAATTTAAGCATGTAAGGCTAATATAAGCCCATTTACTATTTATTTGGTATAATGTATCAATTTTAAAGATAACCAACATATAGGGATAAATAAGAACTTGTCCGTACATGAAACCTATGGGATTAGATATTTGCCCGGGACGCCTGAAGGGCTGGGATGAAGGATAAGAATTGGAAAGGCTACAAGGTAGTTACTCTTTTTCTAATATACTATGTGATGCCTTGCATGTATGTTTTTCCATGTTTGTGACCTACATTTACATGATGACAAGCAGATGCCCTTGGGACAATATGACTGTAAGAGAAGTACTTGATGCGGGACCAAGTGTCTTGTGATTACTAGATGCTGTGTCTGACTTTCTGAATGCTGTGATGATTGAATTTATGATGTGGTTATATGCATGCTTGTATATTTACATTTTATATGATTGAAAGATTGTTGCTACTGAGATTCTTTTGAATTACACCTTTTCCAAAATTTAACAATACAGTAAAGACAGGTGGCTCAAAAGGCAAGGAGATAAGCATTGACCAATGAAAGGGCAAGGACGAAGGAATTAGATATTCTATTGGTTGTCTGTAATATTTGTTTTGCTTAAATGTAGATAGCTTAGTAGACTTGTACAAGTATGTAATATGTAGATGCTTGAACGTATATGTACGTTTAAGAAAAGTAAATATCATAATATGGAGTCGATATAGTAATATCGATAGTAGTTTACTATAGTACACCTCGCTAGTGAAAGTTGTGATTAACCCCTTAAATGATACTATTATTGTGATCTGTGTTAAGTCTACAGTAATGATAGTATGATGCAGTATCATAATACTTAGTTATTTTATCAAAATTCTGAGGAATTTGTTTATGAGAACACGTGAAAGGTAAGATCAGTATTTAAGATAAGGGTATTAGTACCCGAATGTGGTATCAGAAGATACTACCACGATAATGGTGTCTGTAGCGACTTATTTTACACATATACAAAAGAATTTCATAATAACTCATAAGTTTACAATAAAAGAAAGTAGGTATGATATTTTTGTTGGTTTATTTGTTAAATAATTATATGTAATTGTTATATGTGATTATATCCCGTAAACTTATAATATAATAATTTCACCCGTCATATACTATATAATGATTTGCATATGTTTTGCCATCAAATATGTTATGTTCCAAGCATGCAGAACTTGTTTAGGATGATGCCTGAAGAAGCTAGTATATGACGGGTAGACGCCTGTGTATGCAACCAAGCACTATGGTATTGTGATATGTGTATTTTGTGCTGCATATTGATGTGTTAAATGTTCCTACATTGCTTATTAAGTAATGATGGTTGTGATGCATGCATTGTATAATTTCTTTTTATTTAATTAGAAGCCTGTTACTACTGAGATTCTCCTAAATCTCATCCTTTCCCAGAATTTATTAAACAGTAAGACCAGTGGCATGAAGGGTAAAGAGGTAAGCGCTAATGAGTGAAGGATTGGGTGAAACATAAAGTAGTTATTTTGTGACTTCCTACATATCTTGTAATATATTGTTAAATGGTCAAATAATTTTATATGGCTAGTCACTATGTATGTATGTAAATACTCATTGTAATAGTAAGGATAGTATAAGATGATATCAAAGAACTTGATTATTTTCCCAAAATATTTACATATTTGGTAATATTGACCTATATAAAGGTAAGATCAGTACATAAGATGAGGGTATTCATACCTGAATATGGTTTTAAAAGTATTAGAGAGAAGTTGTGTTAGAGGGTACAATTGAGACATTAGTATCCGTATTGATATCCTATTCATAAATAAGAATAAATTGTATAATAATTCATAAGTATATGTTAAAAGAAATGGGGTGTTACACTTACTATCTTTATGAATTAAATGAGTTAAAATTTTTGACAATATCTAGACCAGTGGTAATGGCCTTTGGTAACAATATTCTAATAAGCTCAAAGAATAGAGAAGAGTGAGATGAGCACTTGAGGATGGTGCTCGGAATGTTGAAAGGAAAGCAACCATATGCCAAGTTGATCAAATGTGAATTTTGGCTTCCAAAGGTGAAATTCATAGGCTATGTTGTCTTATAAGAAAGGGGTCTCGGTGGATCCTAGTATAGTGGAAGCATTACTAAACTGGTAAAGGCCAGAAACTGTTATTGTGATATGTAATTTTCTGGGTCTTACTAGTTGTTATTAGAGATTCATTCAGAATATCTCTTGAATTACCTTGCCACTGATAAAGCTTATAAGAATGAATTGATTGTTTATATGGGATGATATTTGTTAGAGTAGCTTCCAAAAACTAAAGGAGAGGCCAATATCTACACCAGTATTGATTAACCCAGACCTAGTTTAACCTGTGTAGTCTCAGTAATGCTAGTAAGAAAGGATTGGGATGTGCCCTAATGTAGTAAGACAGAGTAGTGGCTATGCCTCTTGACAGCTAATGCCTTATGAGATGAGTTTCACCACTCATGATTTAGAGTTGGCAGTGATTATTTTTATTGAAAATATGGTTATAATATGCATACGAAATCATCGTAGAACTGTACTGTGACTGTTAGTCTCAAATATTTGCATGATTAGAAAAAGTTAGACCAAAGACAATGTAGGTGGATGGGGCTGCTAAAGGATTCTAACATGAAAATCAAATATCATCAAGGTAAAGTGAACACCGTCATTGGGCAAATGGAGTGCCTGGTACCACAGATTTCAAGAAGGAGTGCTTACTACTATGGATTTTTACACTTGGAAACATGTCATCATAAGATCATCCAACACCTCTCAAGCTCTATTAATTTCATCCAAGACACAAAAATTTGGGGGCGGGAATAGAGAAAATTGCAAGAAAATGAAAGAAGAGAGAATTTAGAGTGTTCTTGAGAAACCTTATGCTGAATTCGTGTTTCTGGCAGATTGAGCCTTCATGAATCTAATTCTACTTATCAAGACCTATGTTTCTACAGTTATTTATTTTAGACGGATGAGTTTTGTGCTACTTCTATGGTGAAGGTGCTGCTAGAATCAAGAACCAATCATAGCATCGAGTAGCAATAAGTGTCAGCTCTGATTTAAGTATAATATCTTAAGGTTTTGTAAAGTTTTATAAGGCTATGTTGATGCCCTAGGGTTTAGGCCAAAGAGTGAAAATTAGGGTTTTATTCTATTATGATATTGAATATGATGTTAAATGAGTTTTGATGATGATATTTGATAAGTTTTGTGATCAAAATTGGCAAAATAAACTTGTTAAGGCTTAGGGTGATTTTTGGCCAGACCTAGAACAATAGGAAGAAATATGATTTTGGTGTTTTTGAGTTTTCCAATGTGCTTAACATGAAAAATTGTGTGGGAGAGAGGTGAGGAAGTGATTCTAGAAGCATCTGAATCGAAAACCATATTTTGGCCAAAACCCCTAATGTTTTGGCCAACTAAAGTTTATCGTGTAAGAGCTAGAATTTGGAAAATTTAATGTTGGAAATGGATTTCTTATAAGAAATTATGTGGAAATTGTTTGTGGTTGTGATCTTTGGATTATTGGATAGAAAACCCTAATTTTGGGACTTATGGTTGTTAAGGATAGATCCTGCGAGATTCGTGTCAGGCTGCTTGTGGATTGATTTTTGTTAATCAAACCTTGTCTAACTACTATGATATTTTACAGAGTGTTAGTAGACATCTTAAGCTTTAAAATGTGGTATTATAGTGCTCTTTACATTAGTAGATATCCTAAGGTTGGTCAAGGATCCTTAGAGTTTTAACCCTATAATTGACACTAGGTGATATTTTTCCTTTGCATAAGACTTAGAAAGCTTTCCATAGGAACTGGAATCACCTCATTTAGATTTTCCTAGATTAAGTTTTGAATTTCCAAAGTTGATTGATAAATCTAGCAGTTTAGGGATGACCTGAGGATTTGTTGTACTTTGAAGAAATTGTGATAAATGAGATCATGAGGAATAGAGGTTTGTTCTAGAACCAAATATAACCATATTAGAGACTAAAATGACTACATTACACACTTAAGGTTTAAGGGATGAAAGTGTGTAATATTTCTAAGGTCGTAATGAGTTAAACATAGAGTATGGGAAATGTAAAAAAGATAACCAACAAAAGTCAAGTAAAGGACAAGAAGAGATATAGGTCAAGGAATAACATAATTTTGATTACATCAATAAGATTTGGGACAAGTAATGACCTATCTATTCATGTACTTGAAATTACAGAATTTGACCTTTGACCGAGCTAACCAAGAGAATCGGTAGATTAGGACAAGTACTGGAAAGGTTAACAGGTAGTAACACTTTCTCTCATATGCTATTCAATGCTTTACATGTATGTTATTACCATTATGTATGTTGTTTCATGAGCATTCAAAAAATGATTGGTGGACGCCTGAGGCACTAAAAATATGACGGGTGAACACCAGATGCCATAAGACTTGTTTTACCAAGGCTATAGCAATGTGTTCTATTTATGATGTGTTGCATGTTAATATGCTGAATGCTCTTGAGGTGCTCATTATGTTCAATGGTTTATGTTGAATGCTCTGTAAGTTTACATTTTTTATGATTGAAGAAGTATTACTACTGAGATTTTTTTAAATCTCATCCTTCCAACAATTTAATTATATAGCAAAAGCAAGTGGCTCCAATGGTAAGGAGGTAAGTGCTAATATGTGAAGGGCGGAGATAAAGGAATGAGTTTTTCTATTGGTTATTCTTGTATTGATATTATGACTTAGAATATCCTGATATCTATAGTACTTTGTTACTTGGTATCTAGATGTAACAACATAACCGTACTACTAATAGTAATACTCGGTGTATTTAATATGTATATATATGTATGTGAGCATGATAGTAGTATCAGCCCATATAGGAATATGGTAATATCAGTGCACATGGTAATGATATCAGTACATATAGTAGTAATATCAGTGTACTTGCTAACGGTATGTATGACAAATAGTGGTATAAGTGGTTTCAGAGAGTACTGGTATCAGTTGTATCGGAGAGTATCAGTATCAGAACATATAACTGCGATATCAGTAATTTAAGGGCATACTAGTTCATAAGCGATATTCAAAATTATACGTAGAGAAATTGCTCTAATATTATTTTATAATGAAGTTGAGAACAGATAAGTCACAATTAAATTGACAACCACTAAGTAATTGCTTTAAAATGTTTAAAAAAAATTTAGAACAACATAACCAACTAGAGGTACAATTGAAACCAGGCTTAGTGGTCCATATACATATTATATAAAGACTCATCAGAAAACGTTAAGAGTAAGGGGGTCACAAAGATTATTACAATTGTAATGGCTATGATGGAATGATAATCTTGCAAAATGCTTTCAACAAACTATATTAGTTATATTATTTTCCGTTATAGGATATATTAGGTTGTATAGAAGAGATATGGTGAAATTGTGGCCATCGGCTCTCTCATTACTGGTTTAAATTTGAATTAAGTGTTTTAGGCGGACACCTCCCTATTATGGTTTATTAGTAAAGGTATGGGAAGGGGCAGTATTCTTGAAGTGAGTAGCCAACTTTTGGCTAGGTATACTACTATTGATAGGCTATACCATGTCTTAAAGATATAAGGAGGAGTAGGATGGATAAGTGAAGATGGTTCTAATCCTTTGAAGTATTATGTAGTGTTTTACAAATGAGAATATTTATATTATTATTGATAAACCTACTTCCCTAACTTACAATCCTTTCTTACATATCTTATAAATTTAATTTGGTTACTAGGGCTTTATATCCCACCCCATCTTTATTAATATTTTTTCAAGAGAGGCCTTTAAATCTGCTAGAGAGGAAGAGAATCAGCTAAAGTTTAGGTGTCGAAAGCCTTTTAGGCCTCTTTTGGTATTGGTGCTGTATTGATTTCTATATTACCATTATAGGGCCCTCATATTTTTAAATACTATTTATTTTATTAGATAACTATTATTCAAAACTGTTTAGATATTGTTGGACTTGAGGCCTTATTTTGTACACTTTGATATTTTCGTGGATCCACAATCTTATCTTGTATTGGAAATTGTTCTGTTTAGACATTTATTTTAGGGTTCAAAAGTTGGAAAAACTTATGGGCTATGTTTTCTTCTATTTGTTAATTATGCCCTGAGTGTTGGAATTTTTTTAGTGGGTTTATGGGTGAGATTTGTTCCCTAAACCCCTATGTGTTTTTCTTGAAGGAAATAGCTTCAACTTAATACTAGTCAACTAGGTTTTATAGATCCCTTATAGTTATTCATTTGTTTATGAGAAAGGGTTTTTTCAACTTACGAGTAGAGCCATTGCTTATGATTTCATAGCCCTATTGTTCATTGTATTTTGAAGTTGAAAATATATAATCTTTACACAACTGCTTCCCTTTATTGTTGTGTTTTGTTACCTGTTCTTATTGTTTGCCCTTAGGTGGGGAGAGATGGTGAGTACGAGGTGTACAGACATTAGTGACAACAGTTGATAGAGACCTAATGGATCCTAGCAGCCTGTAATCAAGGCTGAAATGTTGCAGCAGGTGTATTGATTGGCCCTTTTGATGGATGAGAAGTTGAGAAGACTCTAGGAGAATAAATCCAATAAAGAGGCAAGCGAGGGAAACAAGGATTCTACCCAAGAGCATAGCGTTGAGTCAAAGGAAGAGAAAAATGGCCATACTGAGGGGCCACTTATGCATCCACCAAACTGTAAGTCAGACGAATCGAGAGGGCAAACGCCTGCATAAGACATGTTTATAGTATGTAAGAACTTAGATCTTTTCCACCCTCCAACCTTCTTAGTAATAAAACCTATAAAAGCTAAGGGTTGGATTAATAGGTTGGAGATGTTGTTTAATTCAATTATGTGCGAGAAATATCAAAAGGTGCTAGCTACAATGACTTTATTAGCGAGTATTGCCTTGGATTGGAGGAACACTATGAAGCTTGCTAATGGTCATCGGCTAGATTGAGATGAATTTATGAGGATGTTCTTTGATTCTATTTGACCATTAAGATGAGGCACCAAAAGGAAGATGAGTCTTTTGCTTTCCGACAGGGGGATATGGATAAGAACACATTTATAGCTGGATTTATGGAGTTTTCCAAGTATGTGTCATAGTTGGACAAACAAAGAATTCCCACAACTATGGCTGGCTAAACGGATGTTAGACAAGTGCAATGATGATGTCAAGACAAAGATGGCTACCTATGACATGTCTACTCTTGAGAAGCTTATAGCAAAAATCTGAGAGCTCTACAGAAGGCATAGAGATACTGAAAGATTTATGAGGAGGGATTCTCATTGCCGATTCAATAGTCATATGGGAATATCAGGGGGGATCAATAAGAATAGTTGCCCTTTGAACTTCAGTAAATCTAAGAACAAGAGGAGTTCACACCAGGGGAGCTTTCAGCTGAGGAGTCATCCTCCTATGAATCAGAATCGTAGGAGACATACTAGAGTAAAATAGTACTCCCAGAACTTATCGATAGCATCTACCCTTAATGTGACTCAGCACCCTTCTTGTACTTGTTATGGCAAAACACATCCTATGAGTGTTGGACTTACTTTGTTTGTAGGGGAAGGGTCATATTGTGAAGTATTGATATAAGGGAAGGAAAGAGGACCAAATATATAGACTGTCGACACCCAGGCAAGTGTATGCCTTAGCATATTAGGAGGCAAGAGCCACTTCTAATCTGATCCAACTTAACATTCTTCTTAAAGGTCATCCTTTATATACTATATAAGATTCTGGTGCTACTCATTCTTTCACTACCTATGATTATACAGAAAGATTAAGGCTTATCATGAGTTATATGCCATATAATTTATATATGTCTACTCCTACCGGAGCATATGTAAAAACCTCACTGATATGTAAGAAATTGATGCTTGCATGTGAGGGTTGTGAAATAATCATTAACTTGATTTGTCTACCTATACGAGGTATGGATGTGATTGTAGACATGG
This sequence comes from Inga leiocalycina, assembly GCA_963242795.1. Lineage (NCBI taxonomy): Eukaryota > Viridiplantae > Streptophyta > Magnoliopsida > Fabales > Fabaceae > Inga > Inga leiocalycina. The sequence continues at coordinate 38,354,258 of OY725330.1, read as the reverse complement.
ATTTATTAATAACTAAGGACACATCCTTGCAATGCAAGAAGCGAGTTGTGCAATTTAATGCTTGCTTAGTAACTGAGGAGATTCCTTAAAGTTCAGTAATGCTGTTGGTAGCCCAAGTGGAGAGAAGTATAAGGAAGGGTTATGAAACCTTTGTAGAGTTCTTCTTTGTTCAAGTAGAATCAGAGAGAAGCATTGACCATATTGAAGTGCTAAAAGAGTTTCCTAATGTGTTCCTAAAGAGATTATCGGATTACTACTAGAGCAAGAGGTAGAGTTTGTGATTGAGTTAGCGCCATTGATAGAGCCTATCTCTAAGGCTCCCTATCATATGCCATTTTGTAAGTTGGCTAAACTGAAAAAGTAAATTAAGGATCTGTTAGAGAAGGGTTGTATCACAATTAATGTATCCCTTAGAACCAGCTAACACCCAAGAGGGGGTGAATTGGGTGGAAGATAAAAACTTAAGAACTTTGGAAAATTTTTCGTATCTTAATGAAAACAGTAAGTATGAAACTAATGAATCATAAACCAATAGTTAGATAAAATAATATATGCTTGAAACATAAGAGCTTAGGGAAGAGAATATGCAAACTGTGATTTATCCTGGTTCGGTCCAATCTGTGATGGCCTACGTCCAGTCCCCAGCTCCTCTTAAGATTTTCAAATCCACTATCTTCTTGTTTAATCCAGGCAAAAGAAAAGCCTTTACAATCCCACAAGTTTAGCCCGGTACTTGTGAAACCTTTTACAAATCTCTTAATGAAATACTCCCCCTTACGGTAAGTCTTACGAGCAGAGCAATCCTGAAGACCTTCCTCTCCTGCTTACCCATACAAGTCTTATGAGCAGCAACGATCTCTCCTGCTTATACCCTTGTAAGTCTTATGAGCAGCAATGTTCTCTACTGCTTGCACCTTGTAAGTCTTCAAGCAGAATGTCTTACTGGCAATTCTCTCTACAGCTTCCCCCATAAGGAAATCAACCCTCTCAAGGTCCTTCTATATTGAGATCAATTTAGAAATATAGATGAAGATGTTTACAGACTCTCTCATAGAGTGGATAAAATAATTACTAAAGTATAATACAAATAATCAATATCTCAATGATAAGTAATATAGAAATTGTAGAACAGAGATTGTTTAGGTCAAAGTGGATAACTCATGATATTTGTATGTGGCGTGTTGAGCTCTCGTCTCAGTTACCTATCAACTTTGAATGCTCTCTTATTTATAGTTGATGAAGATGATGACCGTTGTAAGCATTCGTCTGTTGGAGTCCCATTACTTCATTTTAATAGTTGAGCGCATTTGAATATCTTCCCACTATGAAATATCCGTTACATATTGGAGTGTCCTATTGAAGAGCATGATGTTTCATTATGAGATGTACGTCAAATTGTGGAGCGTTTGTGTTTTAGACATTTATTCATGGTAGGTCAATCTTTTGTCGTGGTAGGTAGCCAATACTTAATATGTAATGATACCGCCCACCATAATTGACTCTTTCATTTGAATATGTAATCTCAACATTAAATTTCCTGTTTCACATTGCAAAATGCTTAATCACTAATATGATGAGGTGTAAGTCATAGGTATATTGGATCATTGGTCAAAAGCTGAATTTATAGCTTCTGGGACTCATCACTTTGAGTGACAATATTTGTCATAAATAACCGTCATTCTTGAAGATACAATCCAAATCTTTAAACTCCTATTTTACACTTGAATTATGTGTTAGTTAACGTTTAGAAACAATAACAAGTGAAAACATAATAAACGTATAACATTTAACCATGTTTGGATTGATGGCTTTGAGAGTCTGAACTTTCTGCATTTTGGTTCTGTCAGGACTTCACTCGAGTGTAAAGAAGCCTCACTCGAGTGTATGTATAATTTCACGTTCTGGCTTCCTCTCGGGCAAACACTTGCTAGTTTTCACTCATAGGGCTCGAGCGCAATCCTTCTCCTTACTCGAGTGTTACCAGTCATGCTCAAGTGCTCTTCAAGTCTCTGTAGTGATCAAGTCATTAGGAGATATGCGCCGGATGATGAAATTTCTTCTGCTATAACATCTTGTCATTCTTTGTTATGTGGTGGTCACTTTGGGGCAAAGAGAACTGCTAGGAAAATCTTAGATTGTGGTTTATATTGGCCTAGCCTCTTTAAGGATTGTTATGCTTTTTGTAAAACTTGTGATGCATGCCAACGTTTTAGGGGTTTATCTAGAAAGCATGAAATCCCACAACAACCCATATTATTTTGTCAAGTTTTTTATGTTTGGGGCATTGATTATCGGTCCATTTCCTGTGTCTCATGGATATTTGTACATTTTGTTGGTTGTTGATTACCTCACAAGGTGAATTGAGGCCATTCATACAAGGAAGGATGATGCCTCTACTGTAATTAAATTCCTACGTACTCATATCTTTTGTAGGTTTGGTGTGCCAAGAGCAATTGTGAGTGATTGTGGCTCACATTTTTGCAACAAATTGATGGACAACTTGCGATCCAAATATGGTGTTCTCCACAAGACTTCTACCACATACTATCCAAAGACTAATAGACAAGCTGAGGTGTCTAATAGGGAAATCAAGTATATCTTGGAGTGAATTGTCAAGCCAAGTAGGAAAGATTGGAGCCTCCGATTGGATGATGCTCTTTGGGCATATCGTACAACTTTTAAAACTCCCATTGGCATGTCTCCTTTTTGGTTAGTCTTTAGTAAAGGCTGCTATCTACCTGTTGAGCTAGAACATAAAGCTTACTGGACTGTGAAGACTTGTAATATGGATCTTCAAGGTTCTGCTGAGGAAAGGATGCTTGAGATATAAGAGCTAGAAGAGTTGAGGTTGGATGCATACGAAAGGTCTCGTATCTATAAGGAAAAATCCAAATTGATTCATGATCAAGGCATCTTACAGAAGCAGTTTCATGAAGGAGAGCAAGTGCTTATGTTCAAGGCAAGATTCAAGCTCAAAAATAGGAAGCTTAAAACCAAATGGCAAGGTCCCTACAAAGTGGTTAAGGTGCATAACTTTGGGTTAATAAAGCTCAAAGATCTTGCAAGTGGTGCAAAGTTTCAAGTGAATGGTCACTTGTTGAAGCACTACTATGCTAGTCATCAACCACCATAATGCATATGGTAGTCTCTTTCCTTACCTTGTTCCTTATTTTATTTGATGATATATGCAATTGAATAAGTGTGGGGGAGGGACTTACCAGTAGTAAAAAGTAGTCTTTTTTTTTTGCATTTTCCAATTGAATAAACCCCATTTTGAATCATACTTTTGTGCTTAGCCTTATCCTACACTACCCTTTTCTCTTATCCTTATGCCTAATTTTTGAGAACTATTTCCACTAATGTCTTGTCCTCTCTCTTTCCTTGTGATGATGATGTGTTGTGCTTCAATCTTAAATTGGACTCCACAACATTCACTTCACCTAAGAGATAAGTTCGTCTAGGTTCTTTGTTTTTGTGCATTATATTGAGGGAATGTAAGGATTGAGTATAGGGGAGTGTGTGTTATTCTCATGAGAATTCACTATGATATCATATGCCTATGTCTCCTACTAGTGTCCCAAGTTGTTTTTGGTCCAATTCACTGAGATTTTTGAAGCCTTTAGTCATGATCAAGTATCTTAATTACTCTTAGTTGAATTCATGGTTGAAACTTGCTTTGAATTAGTGAATTGCCACAAAATTCAAGTGTTTTAATGACGCATGGTTTAATTTTGATGAGTTTGTTAGGAAACAAAAAGCCTAGTTGGAAGGTATTTTGGGCCTAATTGTTCATTTCATTGTGTGATTCATCTACTTAGATTATTGCTCTCTAGAACTTGTTTTATTTCTTGCTTGAGGCTACATTTTGCAATGGTATAGATAGAGATGACATTGGCATTCATTTCATCACCCATTTACCCAAACACAAACCATTTACCATTTAACTTTGTTTAGCCCCTTGAACCCTTCACTTTCATTTCCATTTCATTATACAAATGCTATGTTTGCATCCTTTATCAAGTTCTTATTAGCACTATTGAAAAAAAAGAAAGTACTATTATATATTAGAAAAGGAAAAGGAAAAATATACCATGTGAATAGTCAAAAGAAAGAAAATAGAAAAAAAAGACAAAAAGAAGACAAAAAGTGTAAAGAAAAAAAAGAGAAAAAAAGTTTCAAAGAAAGAAATAAAGTCACAATGGCAAAATATATGAATTAAGTTAGTTCTATAGTGCTAAGTGATCTAGCAAATTATTTGGTGCAAGCATAGTATTTGTTACATTTTCCATCATTTGGCCTATTCAACATTACAACCCTACAAAGTCCTTTTGATTTATTTATGCCATTGTTGCAGGTAGTGGAGAGCCTAGAAATACTACAAGCCTATGGTAGAGTGTGGTTAAAGTGGATGCGAGTGAAAAGCTACCTTATATGAGAGAAGAGTGCAAACACTTGTCCTAGTTAAGGTTTCCAATTAAGCTCATTGTAATTAAACATTACATTGCTTTAACTACTTCAATTTTTGGTATGTTCATTGAATTTGGATAAGAGGATACCTTGTTATTTGACTAAGTGTGATTCTTGAAACTTGATCTTGCCTATCCTTTCAAATTTCATCCCTCTTTGCTCATGTTGAGTTTAATGTTTTGCTCAAGAGTGCAAAAGCTTAAATGGGGGGAATTGATAGAGCTCAATATTTATATATTTTTATTAATTAATCTTAGGCTTTTGTGGGACTTAATTGAATATTTTGGGCATAATCAAGTGTTAGTGTGAGAGTTTAGTGAAAGAACTGTTAGATCTCATGTTTTGATGATAACAAAAGAATGGTTTAAAAAGGAAATGATTAATAAACAAGTTTGAACAAAGTAATGACAGGAACAAGCATCACTTGAAGTAAGCATTGGAGTAATGAAGAAAGGCCAAGAGAAAAAGCTGAGAAACTTGATGAGAAGCAAGTTTTCTAAGGCATTACTCGAGGCGCTACTCGAGTAATGAGACAAAACTTAAAGTAACCAGAGACAACTTCCAGTAACCTGCCATCGTTACTCGAGTAGGTACTCGAGTAATAGTGTAAGTATTTTCAAGGTGCTCTCGGCCTGCCAATGTTACTCGAGGAGCTACTCGAGTAACCAGGTAAAAACTTGGAGTTGCTCTCGGCCTGCCAATATTACTCGAGGCGCTACTCGAGTAACCATGTGAAAAACTTCCAGTTGCCTTCAAGTTGCCAATGATACTCGAGTAGCTACTCGAGTAACTCTGTTTCTGAAAATGTGGAGCTCTCGGCACTTAGTACTACTGCTAATGTTACTCGAGGAGCTACTCGAGTAATGCACTAAGGTAAGTTAAAACTTGAAGGTGGTACCCGATTAACTTGATTTCTTTTTATCTTATTTTCCTCGAGTTCTTACTCTAGTATGCAAGTATCTAATGTTGTATGTTAAGTGGAATCCTCGAGTAAGTACCCGAGTATGCAGAAATATTTTCAAGGTAAACTTCCAGTCATTACCAGGGTAAGTTATGCACAAAAAGTACAGTTACTCGAGGTGGTACCCGAGTAATCGATGCACAAATGTGTGAATTACTCGAGTCCATACCCGAGTAACAAGGTAAGTGCTCTCGGCCTTGAAATCCTGCCAACATTACTGGAGTAGAGCATCGAGTAACCACAAGTTTATTTGAAGGTTTACTGGAGTTGGTACCTGAGTAACTCATAAAGTTATAAGTGCATTACTCGAGTAGGTACCCGAGTAAACAGATATTTCCAAAGGTTTGAAAATTGGTTATTCCATGCACTACCCAAGCATTCTTGTATTTGCTCATTGACTTGAAGTTAATTTAAGATTTCCCGATGATACTCGAGTAAGTACTCGAGTAAACTTCATGTGATACTCAAGTAGCTACTCCAGTAAGCAAACCCAGAAAGTTTGAAATCATTCCAACGGTCATTGTTTTGTCTCCTATTTGATTAAATCTTCATTATATTAGTATTCTTAGCATTTTAACAGATAAACAATGAAGAGATCTTACCAAAGAAGGAAAGTCAAAAGCAAAGCTCAAATGTCAACCGACCGTCACCTACCGCAACGTATGTTTTTCAAAAACTGGAAAAGTCAATAATGGCTGTGCACGCTCCAACAGACATGAAGAAATATGTTCCAGCAATCATTACCAACGTATCTATATATGTGGACATCTGAACAGAGAGAAACAAAAGAACACACTTACGAACGTATCATCAAGTTCATTACTCTATTTTCCATTATACTTGTGATTCTATGCTTCAGTGATTCTTATTTACTCTGTAAGAGAGATATTTCATTCAAACTCAATATTTGTTATTGAGGTAACTTAAGGTTGTGGAACCTTGAGTTGGGATTGAATTACAACTTGTAAGGGGGAGCGAGTGTCCAGGTGTAGGAACTTGCTTGTACTGAGGTGCCAAGAACCCACTGAATCTTGGAAGTTATAGTGAAACTCTCAGAGAAGCTCTGAGGACTGGACGTAGGTCAAATTGGTTGTGGCCGAACCAGTATAAATCCTGGTGTACACTTCGGTGATATTTCTCCTTACTCTTTCCTGTTTTAATTCCACTATTAAAGTTTTATATTTCTGACAAAATTGTAAGGTCACCCAATTCACCCCCCTCTTGGGTGAAACGCTTGCTCTAACAAGAACAATTTGGGCATTAAAGTGGTTAAATTATTATATTTTTAATTAATATTTGTTATTCCCATTATTCTTTAATTGTGAGCAAGAGATTACCTTTGTGAATATAATTTTGTAGGTGATGATGTGGCATAACTTGAGTGGTCAAGATCAAAGATGTTATTTTAGAGCTTAATGAAGGACAAAAGTGGAACATCACAAGTGTAGAATTTATTTTCACATTTTTTCTAAGAGGAGGTTAAATGAGTAAGGGCCTTGTTTGGTTTTTGAAATTTTGTACATATCATAAAAACATATTTTCACCACTTTATCCAAACAAGGCACAACTCACATTTTAACCTAAAGACAATTGAAGAAGCAAAGGAAGTGGGGACCATTGTTTTGTGTGTGAGAGTGGCAGCTTTTTGTAAAAGGGAGTTGAACCGAATTGAAGTCATGGAAGGCTGGACTGATTTGAGTCATAAAGAAAGGAAGATGAGCTGAACCGAATGGGGATAATTGAAGAAAGATGAGGCAGCTGCTGGACCAAGAGGAAACCGAATAGATAAAGGAAAGCAAGCCGAAATTGTTGACCAAAAATAGCTAAATGAAGAAAAAGGAATGGAGAGCAAGAAGGAGGAAATTAATAATTAGAGAGCTGACCGAAAGAGGCTGATGGACTAATTAGTTAAAGAAAGGAAAGCAAGCTGGAGTAATTGGTATAAAGTGGGACTAAGTTAAGAATTGAATAGAGGAAAGGGAGACAAAATTGTTGACCAGGATTTGAAGAAGCAAGCTAAAGCATTAGAGATGAGTTGTGAACTGAATTGAATAGCATGGAAGAGCTGGACCAGAATTGTCAAAAGGGGATAAATTGAAGGGAGAGGTGTGAAAGAGGCTAGACAGAATTGATTATTAGGAAGAGAAGCTTTAGCTGAAATTGTTGACCCAAGTGATTTAACGAAGCAAACCGAAATGAAGAGTAAAAAAAAGCACGGAATGAATTAATAGAAAAGGGGGCTAGAGTGAAAGAGAGAGGGCTGCTGGCGCGATAGAGAGAAGAGGAAAAAGGGGAGTGCGGCTGTGCAGAATTTGAGGGTGCCTTCTTGGAGCCGGGAGAGTCATTTCAGTGAAGCAAGCTGCTGCATTTCTTGGCTAATTATCCCTTCATTCTTCAAGTTTCTTCCTCCTCTTTCATGAGTAGCTAAAGTGTTGGTGATTTCCTTGAGTTGGGTAATGATTTGAGCTTCTAAACTTCAATGGAATTCCTTAAGCTCTCTTTCTATTTCATAATTGTATGGCTTGGTAAATTATGTGATTATGATCTAGATTGTTCTATGCCAAGTGAATAAACTTGGTGGTTGAGCTAGGAGTTGATTAATTAAGCTTTGTCTGATTCAAATTAGGAGTAGGTTGAGTTGTTTATTCCAACTTAGTTAAGTGGATTGTAAATGACTAAACTAAATGCTTTGAACTTTTGTAATGGTAATTACAAGCTAGAATTGGAAGTTGATTATTCATCTCCTTGAGTCTGAATTATTTGGTGATATTCATTTAATTGCTTCGGTAGAGTGAATTAAATGATTATTGCAAGTATGGAGCTAGTAGTAGCTTAGTTCTATCCTTTTGACTCATATTATGGAATTCATATCATTAGCAAGCAAGGAAGACTAAAACCTCAACTCAAGGGAATCTCACTTCATCATTATATTAGTTAATTGAATTTATCTTCTTGTTAGTGTTAATTCCAATTTCTTTTGCTTCTTTTTTTTAAAAAACTGAAAAATACTAAAATATTGCTTTAGCTTAGATTACTTCATTAGTTTAAAAATCAAATTCTCAAAATGATTTCTCACAACTTAAAGTTTTTTATTACTTCACTACTTAGAAATTTGGAAATTAATCTCCTTACAAGAACGACCTAGGTTGAGCTACTACGCTACAATTTCTAACCTAGTTTTATTTTGTGAACTCACACGACATGGGTTCATCATACTGATACAATAAGGAAACTTGGTGGCTTATGCATCTCTACAGTTGAGACCTCATGAGGAGAATTACCTAATGCATGATCTAGAGCTTGTAGCTATGGTTTTTACCTTCAAGATTTGGAGGCATCACCTATATGGATCCCAGTTTGAGATATGCAGTGACCATACAAGCTTGAAGTATCTTGTAGATCAAAAGAAGTTAATCAATCAACAGAGAAGATAGATGGAGTTCTTAAAAGATTATGATTTTGAGTTAAAGTACCATCTAGGGAAGGCGAATGTAGTTGTAAATGCTTTAAGCCATATATTAGTGCCCACATTTCATATATGTGTGAATGAGCATAACTTCGTAGATAAGTTATTAAAGGTTTTTCTTGAACTAGAATCAAAGGTGATTTTAAGTGTAGTACTTAGGGATTTTAACTTTTATGATGATTCATAATGGCCTAAATGGAGATAACTAGTTTCTGAGAATTAAACATGAGTTGCAGAATGGTAAAGTTTTGGATTATGATATTGGGGAGAGAGGTATATCGAGGTACAAGAAGAGGAATTGTGTTTCAGACTATGAGGAAATTAAGAAAACTATTCTTGAAAAGGCTCATCAGAGGAAGTACACCATTAATTAGAGAATTACTAAGATGTACCAAGATCTGAGGCAAGGGCACTAGTGGCATAAGATGAAGTATGATGTGACAAACTTCGTAATGAAGTGTTTGACTTGTCAAAAGGTGAAGATTGAGCATTAAAATCCTCTAGGCCTACTTCAACCTTTAGAGATCCCTAAGTGGAAATAGGACAATATTTCCATGGATTTGATCACGGGATTACTAGATAATGCTATACATCATAATGCTATTTGGGTAATTATTGACAGATTGATGAAATTGGCTCATTTTCTCATGATTCATATTGGCTATCAGAAAGATTGGCTCAGTTACATGTAGAGGAGATCATTTGATTGCATGGGGTGACTTCAAATATTTTGTTAGACCATGATCCAAGGTTCACATCAAACGTTTGGAATGTGTTGCATGAGGGCATAGGGACTAGGTTAAGGCATAATATGACTTATCTTCCACAGAGCGATGGTTAGACTGAGAGGATGATTCATACCCTTGAGGATATGTTAAGGGCTTGTGCCATTAAGCCACCTGGTAGTTGGGATTGTACCTTACCTTTGGTGGAGTTTGCCTACAACAACCGCTATCATTTGAGCATTCATATGGATTGTTTTGAGGCATTCTATGGTAGGAAGTGTATATCACCTCTCTATTGGATAGAATGGACCAAGAGAACCATAATAGGGCAGGAGTTGGTGGATGAAATTGTGAAGAAAATTGAGATAATCTGTCAGAAGTTATTGACTACGCAAACCATATAGAAGAGCTACGTAGATAGGAAGCATAGGCCTTTGGAGTTTGAAGTGGGTGATCTCGTGTTCCTTAAGGTTTCACCAGTGACTAGTATTGGCAAGTCCATTAATGCCAAGAAGTTGACCCCTTGATTCATTAGCATATACAAGATTATAGGTCGACAAAGTTATATTTCCCCATGCGTTGCAAGGAGTATTATACCCGAAAGAGTTAATTGTGATAATAGTATGTGTAGAGACATAATGTTAGGTAGTATGATTGTCAAAATATGTTGATAGGTTAATAAACATGTGACATTGATGTAATATCCCAGATTTTGGGCCTAGAGACTTGAGGAGAAGACTATATCAGACAGACGACTAAGCCCAATTCAGGAAGAGTCCTAAGAATGTCGAGAGATAGAAAGATTCTCAGGGACTATATGATCTCACCCTACCAGGCAGAGGGCCCAGTATGCGTAGACTTAAGGATCAGATTATCAGTTCAAATGTGTATAGGACACATATATAGTGCCATTGGGTTGGTTGAAAGATGCCACCCAGTTATGTCATAAGGTATGTAACAAGCTAATCTAGTAAAGTATGCTTGTATATGAGTGGACAAGGCATTTCCAAGGCAGATATATGTACCCTGTGTTTTTGGAATAGACACTGGCGTGTGGAACCATATGGGGCCACACACACATACTCTGACTTGGCATCATTTGGGTGTCCTCTCATCATGACAAGTACATTCCACTTTTATGGTGAACAAATGAGAGGAGGACACATGTCCCTTCATCATTAGAGTCATAAAGTGACTTTTGTGTTGGCATTCTCAGGAGGTGCCACCTAGTACTAAACCCGAGGAATCCACTAGTTTTTGATCCAGACACAGAATTAACTTTCCCGAACAAGAAGCCCTGAAGCCAGGGACGATCATCAAACCCCTACTTTTCCTGACATATTGGATGGCTATAATCCCAAGAAAAGAGGTGAGACCCACTTTATTAAAGTAAGTTACATGTGTCACCGAATCACTAGAACACTGAACAAATGGCGCCATTGAAATGTGACACATGGTAGACACTTTCCAAGACCATTAAAGGCCCAACAATTATACACCCAATAATCAGGAAAAATGCTAAGAAATTGTTAGACGAGAGATAGAAGGTGAATAGTAAGTTTTCAAAACTTCAATTCTCTAAAACACTACTAAATCGGCATTTTCTCTCAAAATACCCTTAATAGACCTTCTTCTATTTATCCCAAGCTTCATTTCTATGGTTGCAAATTTTCATTTGGAGGTGTTTAGTGCCGTCTCGCTTGCCGGAGTACTGTTGGATTTTCGAATCAGTTACAGAAACGCGTAGAGATAAGAGTAGGCTTCATTTTGAACTTATTGGTTTGTTGTTTTGATGAGTTTTCATGAGGCTAGGGTACTATTCATATTTTTTCCAAGGGGTGTTTTTAAGGTTTAATCATGTATATATGGTTAGATGATGATTTACGATGATTTTGGACCAAGTTGTTAGACAAAATTCTATTTTGGCCACTTTGTTTTAAAAAGGGTATGTTCAGTCAGTGTGATTAGAAGTTGAAACTTTATGATTTTGATGATTTTAACATTACCAATGAGGTTAGAATGGAAAATTTTATAGGAAAACATGTTGTTATGATTTTTGGAGGATTACACATAATTCTGGAATTTTTAGAAGTTTGAATTGTTGCTGCCCAGATTCTATTTTGGAAACCAGTATTGTTGTGCCGTGTTTTTCAATAGTCAAACTTGTCCAAATTGGATGAAATTTTACAACATGAAAGTAGACATCCTAGGCTTTAATTTGATAGGTATTATTTGTCATTTGGATCTATGGATTAAGAGATATGATTTTTCAAAGTTTGATATTGTTTCTGGAATGAAATCTGGGGTAGATTGGGTTAACGAATTTTCTATGAAATTTGTGGCTGTAATTGTGCCTCTGTGATATTTTTTCTTTAAAGTAGACTTAAATAGCTTTAAGTAGAAATTTGAATCACCCAATTGGAATTTTATTGAATTAGTTATGAATTTTCAAATTGTGGTATAAATTCTAGCAGCTTTTAGCTACTATGCGAATTTAAGAAAGAAAGGGCCAAATGTAATTTCTTTGAACTCTAATGGTTAAGTTGAGCACTTGGGGTTAGTGTAGCCATACTAGAGGTTCATTGATAATGGCTCTAATAATGTCATTATTTATTTAGGGCTATGAGAAAACAAGAAAGATGAAGCATGGAAGAATTTTCAAGAAGCTTCAATGGTTGGAAGAAAAGGGGAGTCGAAGACAAAAGGTAGTGAACTTGCTTGCATGTTTGTGAGTTTATGTTGTGTATTGATTTGCTATATTGTTTTACTTGATTATGTACAGGAGAGGAGTGCATGATGATGTACCAGGAAAGAAGTTGCAATGAAGAAGATAAGAATTATTCATTTACTTGTTTGTCATGTAAATTAATATTTTTACAATGGTTAACTGTATAACTCGTATGACAAATGAATTAATTATCCAGTGTGGTAATTGATTTAAGAATAGGTAATTGAACAGTACGAGCCCATTAGTTAAGAAACCTTCCGCACATAAAAATGGCCAAAGAATCACTTTGATTAAGATAATAAAGAGAATGAAGGAAAGATGAGCCACAATGAGTAGGGAACCACGTTTAATAATCTTCAAAAAGTTTGAAGTTATTTAGAAAACCTCCTTTAAGTACAGGTTTGAATCCTGTATTGGAGTTAGGATTTGAAATTCCTTACTAAGAAATATGACATAGTGGTTTAGATGTACCATGAAAGACTTATCAAATCAATATTGTAACCGGTCTAGCTCCATGAAACATTGCAAATTCTACTTCCCTAGTTGGGAGTATTCTATGTATACCTTTGAACATATTGTCTGTCGTCCATCAATTGACTCCTAATATAACCTTGAGTTAGTGGAATGGCAAGTAGATTCAAAGAAAGCAGATGGTAGAATTGCTAGAGAAAAAGGGTTTATATGACCCAGTGTATCGCATAGGGTGCTCTAGTGCTGTTTGTAGAAAGAAAGATGAGAAAGGGAATTAAGAAAAAACAAGCTTGTCGGTATAAAGAAAAGTAACTCTTGCTCTTGTATCTTATGTAATGGTTCTACACGTATGTGTATACCATCGAATATATTTGTATTATGAATATATGGTAGGCAGTAAGACCCAACATGCCTATAAAATAGGGTGATGCCCCTTCAGTCAGACTTGTTGAGCATTCAGTATAGAATCAGAGCTAGTTTAGTAGAATTTCTATATGATCGTGGGCTTTTGCCCCGACATGGCCTTGTGCTACGGCAGAGGTTGCATCGATAAGAATTTGCCCTAGGGCGAGAGGCAGATTGTAAAATCAATGCCTGAGCATGAGAATTACCTAGCATTGTGGCAAGGGACGGTTGTCCATGAATTTACACAAACTTTATGCTCACTGCATATCATGAATTGGTATCTTAACTTATGCCTTGTTGCACATCGTGAATTGGTATCTTAAATTTATGCCTTGTTGCATATCATGAATTGAGAATACCCAACGCTAGGAGTAGTGACTGGTATGTCCTATGAATGCTAAACTTGACCAATTAGGCTTATGAATGCTTAAGAATAGATGGTTTGTTTTGCGAGCTTCGTGAACATTACATAAGGGTATGAATGGATTGAGTACTAAGACTGGAGCTTGGAATATATACAAAATAATGACCTTCTAGAATAGTTGTCTAGTTTTTGAGTATCTATGAAAATTGAATTTTAAAATGGCTAATGCACCTACTATTTTCATGAATTGTATGAACTGAATTGTGAACAAAATTTTTCAAGAATTGAATTTTTTAATAGAATTTTTGACCTGTTGTAGTGGACATTTTTTAACTTTTTTGTCGAGAAAGAATGTAACCTCAGAGGAACCCTGAATAGTGGGAGCATATGTATTTATGGTTAGATGATGATTTATGATGATATTGGACCAAGTTGTTAGACAAAATTTTGTTTTAGTCACTTTGTTTTAAAAGGGGTCTGATTGTCAGTTTGATAAAGAGCTGAAACTTTGTGATTTTAATGATTTTGACATTACAGTTGTGTTTAGAATGGAAAATTGTGTTGGAAAACCTGTGGTTATGATTTTTGGAGGATTACACATAATTTTGGAAGTTTTAGAATTTTGAGTTGTTGCTGCCCATATTCTTTTCTAAAGACTAGTATTGTTGTGGCATGTTTTTCAAAAGGCAAACCTAATCCAAATTAAATGAAATTTTACAGGATAAAAGTAGACATCCTAGGCTATAAGTTGATAGGTATTTTGTGTCATTTGGATCTATGGATTGAGATAAATGAATTTTCAAAGTTTGATGTTGATTCTGGTAAATGTATGGCTATAATTGGGGCTCTATGATATTTTTCCCTTAAAGTAGACTCAAATAGCTTTAAGTAGGAATTTAAACTACCCCAATTAGAGTTCTGTAGAATTAGTTATGAATTTTCAAAGTTTGATCAAAATACTGGCAGCTTTTAGCTACCATGCGAATTTAAGAAGGAAAGGACCAAATGTAATTTCTTTGAACTCTAAGGGTTAAGTTTAGCACTTGGGGTTAGTATAGCCACACTAGAGGTTCATTGATCTTGGCTCTAATAATGTCATTATTTGTTTAGGGACATGAGAAGCCAAGAAAGATGAAGTATGGAAGAATTTCCAAGAAGTTTCAATGGTTGGAAGAAAAGGGGACTCGAAGACAAAAGGTAGTGAACTTACTTGCTTGCATGTATGTGATGTTTATGTTGTGTATTGATTTACTGTATTGTTTTACTTGATTATGTGAAGAATGTATGAATGAATAAAGCTCTATTTCTATTTTTGTTGAGGCCATAAGTATATTGCACGAAACATTGAGCTTACAAAATATCAATATGTGAACATGAGCCTATGTAAGACAATCATATCATGCACTAGTATTCATCTTGCATGCATTGTTAGTATTGTTTGCTACTGAGATTCCCCCAATCTCACTCTCCCCAACCAACCATATAGGTATGTGAACAGGAAAGAGAAGAATGCATGAAGAAGAACAAGAAGAAAAGAAGATGAATAATTGAAGAAGAATTTGTATTAATTTACTGTATGTAAATTAATTACACAACCCAGATATTTGTATAAATAGTATGAATAATAGATTGAATACACGAATTGGTATTAAGCCGGAATCAGGATCATGTGGAACTAAGAAAAATAACGAACTATGATATGTGATAAGAATAGCGGATCAACAGCCGGAAATGAGTAATAATCCCCTAAGAGAATATAAGTACACGCTTTCGTGAACATAATAAAGGGGTATGAAAGTAGGGTATTACAATTGATGCTAAAAGTTCAATAGAATTAATTTGATTATCATTGTAAAAAAAATGTTCGAAAATGTTTTTTGGATATGAAGGGAAAAACATTTACACCCCACGCATAATTGTTTTTATAGTCTCCAAATGTCTATTAAGTAATTATGATTTATGTTTCATGATTTGATGTCTATTTTCGAATTCAATCAAATTGAATTCATAATTTAATGTCTATTGTCAAATTCAATTTATTTTATTACCTTATCTTAAAACCCTACTAGTAAAAGCTTGAACTTAACTGGGAATAATATCCCAATAAATTTGAATTACTTGGAAACGAAATTATAATTTTTTTCACAATTATTATTGAAGGGGTCTAACTTTCTAGACTAAAGGAAAATGGTTGTAATAGGGAAAAATTTGTAATGATTTTTTCAAAAAAGGAAATTAGTTTAATGGGTATTAGCTAAATGAGTACTAGTGTAATTATTTGATTACTTACCCATTTTTGTAAATGATTTTTTAAGTGAGCCTGGTATTACAAGATTTCATGTATAAAATTGATTGGCCTAGTCACCTATCAAATTGCCATATTGCTACGTTTGTCGAGTGTGCACAGGTGTTCCATGTGTCACAGCTTAAGAAATACCATCTGGTTCCTTCCTATGTGATTGAGCCTAAAGAGGTCGAGTTGAGAGAGAATTTGACCGATATGTCTGAGCCAAAGAGGAACTTAGATGTAAAGGATAAGCAATTGGAAAGTAGGACAATCCATCTTTTGAAAGTAGGATAGAAACTTTTTTGCCGTGGCTAAGAACCCTTTGGCTGTGGGTAAGAATAGATCAGAAGGTTTTGGGCCACGGCGAAGAACTGGTCCAACACTTGTTCGCTGCGGCTAAGACCCACTGGCCGCAGCTAACAACTGGCCTATTTCTTGGCTGAGTTCCAATGACCATAACTTTCAACACACATATCAAACTGACACAAACTTTATGTCATTTTAAAGCTTGTCATGTCTACTACAAGACTAAAGAGTTTCACAACTTTTAGACTTCATTTGTTATTTTAAAACACCATGCAAACTAGCTACCCTGTATAGAATTTTAACTTAACAGCATTTCCAGTTTTTCAAAAAAAAAATTTCAAAGGTCAGAATTCACTACTGAGGCTACGCCCCACAAGTTTTTCATATAGAATCTAATGAAAATATCAAAACAACCAAATTCACATTTTTTCACAAGCTCTATTTTGGGCAGCAATTCAAACACAAAAACAGAAATTCCCAAACTTTCCAATCAAGTCCTAAATCGATTCTATTATCCAAACCACAACGCAAGACACCATTACAATAATCATAACATCACAAACTCACTACATCCCAATATACATAAAAATTAGGGCAAATTCCACAAGCCTAAGTACTCAACCAATGATCATAACATATATGTCAAAAAGTTGCTATAGCTTAGCTCTACCTCTTGCTCTAGCTTGTTCCTTGATTCTCCAACTACTACCTTTTCTTGAGTACAAAAAATACCTACTTTTGAAAATATAAAACCATGGGATTGAAGCTTTCATCAAGAGGAGTAGGATTAAAGAAGAGGTTTTGAGCATTAGAAGTCATCTTCAAGGTCAAAATGGCTCACCTTCACAAAAGTCTTCTATCTCTTTCCTCCTTTACCATGGCCGATCAAAATGAGAGATTAAAGAGAGAGATGATGATGAGTGATCAGTTTTTTCAACTCCCTCCATGCCCTAGCTGACTTAAAGAGAGAGAGGGAAGAGAAATTAATTAATTTTGACCTTTAACAATTTTACTTCCATCCAATGGTGCTAAATGTCACCATCTTGTGATTCCTCCCGAAGACAAGTAACTACTTAGTTACTCTAACTAATTCCATTAGCCATTTAGTTACACCTCTTACTCTTTTAGATAAGGGTGAATTTCCTCTTCGGTAGCTGACTAATTGGCTTATAAATTTCTATCTTCCCGTTTTACCCCTGATAATGGCAATTTTACCTAGATTGCCACTTGGGGTATTATTTAATTTCTTTTTCTCCTTCCATATGCCATTCCCTTCACTTTTAATTAAATTTAAGCTTTGTTACCATGATTAAGGTTAAATACAAGGTTTGGGCACTTTCTGCTGCTAATTCAGGTTATAATTCACAATTTAATTTCCAAATATGTTTGTCTAATATTAATGACATTCAGTTTTGGAGTCACAAGCCCTTATACATATTTTGGGGCATTACACCAACCACTATTGAAACCCCTACTTGTTTCGTACCTCAACCGAGCTCAAAAACACAGGCTGGGCAATGTCAGTATACCCTCATGGTACTATGTATCGGTGTACCCGTAGGCACTATATATCAGTGAACCCGTAGCAGTATATATTATACATATTACAGAATATGGCATACACAACATATACAAATTCATTTAGTGTATGAAAGAAATAGTTACTACCTTAATCCCGTTTTCCTGGCTCTAATTATGTTCCGGCGTGGGTATGCTATACGGTCCTACAATTGGTAAATTTGTAGAGTAATAAGTCATTATTCATTTATAGACTCTTTCCAAACTTAATTTGTTAGTTATGTTAGATTAAAATTTCAAAATGACTAAAAAACCCTTAAGGATCAGGCCTAAGCCCCTAGATACCCAGTCTGATTGTACTTTTCCAAAAATTTTGACCTGGGCTATTCCTATACAATTTTGTGTGTATAATCTATTTTTAATCTCAGAATTGCTAAATTCAATGCCAAAAGACAATTTTGCTCTTTGCAGCCCCTATTTAGGGTTTTAGGGATCATTTTGTCATTTTACTTTACAAGGCTTTTCTAACTTCATGATCAACATGAATCTTACACAATTTTCCCTTTTAAATATAATAGAACCATTAGATTAATGAAATTCTAACCCTAAATTCTCAAATCATTTCTGGCCAAAAGTTGCTCCATTAAAAGTGAAAATGTGATTTTCTTAATTTAATTCTCCAAACTCCTTTCTTTTCACTCCTAATTAGTTGTTTAACTTCTGAAACACTAGTTAAACATGATTTGCGGAAATTTGGGCAGCATAAGCCCTTAGGGTTTCATGATCCCAAATTTACAAAATTCACCAAAACAATCACAAACCATGCTAATAACAACACTAACCACAACAACAACATATGAACCAATAGGATTAAGGTTCTTGAGATTACCTCTTGATCCTTCAATTTCTCTGTCTACAGCGTCACCTTCTCTCTCTCATCCTTTGAAGTTTTGCTTGCTACACATGATTTTCAAGAGGGAGAAGAACTTAGAAGAGTTTTTCCATGGATTCTAGAAGCTTAAGCACTTGAAATCAAGAGTACCTACCTTGATCTGTGCTTCTTGAATCCTTGAGCTCTTTCTTCGTCTTGTTGTTCTTCAAGCTCTTCCTCTCTATCTACTTTCTCAACTTGGATGAAAATGATGTCCAAAATAGAAAGAGATGAGCTCTTAAAAATATCTTCATACACCTCCTTAATTTAATATATTTTAATGCTAATTTTCCATGTTCATTTTTGCATTTTGCTTCATATCTTTTTACTTGGGTAAAGATAAGTGCACATGGCATCATTAGCTATCAAGTAAAATATTTTCCCCTTTATTTCCCATTTGGATAAAAATTCAAAGAGGAAAGGGAAATAATTAGTGTTTTTTTAATTTCCATAATCCCCTTCTTCAATTAATTAATTATGTACATATCCACTTTTTTACTTTTCAAACTTCATATACTTGACCACAATTGCTTCAAAATTGGGATATTTATCACCAAATATTTATTTTCCCCTTATTTTCTTTATTTGGCCAAACATGGCCTCTATTAATTAAGAAAATAATTTATCTTTTTGCTTTATTGGCAAATTACCATTTTGCCCATACATTTTTGTAATTTATTGAGCCAAAGTGTTTCTTCCTCCTTTTCCTTTCCTTTTGGGCCAAAATCTATAACATCCCATTTTTAGTCACCAATATTCCTTGTATGTAAATGATATAGTTAATGGAATAAAATGGTGAATTGTGATGTACATGAAATGACATAAACACTTCAATCAGTGGTTATACACAACTTGGCTAAGCTAGGACACAAAGGAGTAACTAATGTCCACTCAAAGGCCTAACATCGTAACCTAAATTGGAGCATGAAAGAACAAAAATTTTAGCTCAATACTAGTGCAAAAATTCAGCCAAACTAAATAGAAAAGGAGCAAGGAATGATTTATTTCAATAAATCATAAAATATAATGGCAAAATGGTAATTTTCCATAAAACAAGAAGCTAATTATTTTCTCCTAATATTGGGCCACATTTTTGGCCAAATAGGGAAAGGAGAGGGAAAATAATTATTTGGAAGATAAATATTAATTGGGAGCATTTGTGACCAATTAGGAAAAAATGGAGAACACAGAAAGTAATATGATACCATTAATTAATTGGAAGAAGGGAATTAAGTGAAATGCAAGAGGCAAATTTTATGTCCCTATTTCTCTTAAATTTTGGTAAAAGGGAAATAAATGGGGAATACAAGTGCTTGGTCCATATTTAATGAGAATTAATTATGGCAAAGTAAAAAGAAACATGCACGTGTGAAATTGCATTAATCAATAATATACCATAAAGCAAGAAGTGAGATATTCTTAAGCCTTCATTATCTCTTTCCTTCCTTCCATTTTTGGCCTAAGTGAAACAAATAGAGAGAGAAGAGAGCTTGAATAGGAGCTTGAAGAACAAGAAGGGCTATGGTTTCAAGAAATCAGAATCTAAAGTAAGAGCTTGAAATCAAAGTGGTTATGCCTACTAATCCACCTAGAACTTCTTCTAACATCTTTTTCTTGAAAATCATGGTTAGCAAGCTAAATCAAGAGAGAAGAGAGAGAGGGCAGAGGCATATAGAGAGAGAAAGTTGGAGAAATCAAGAGGTAATATCCAAAACTTTGACCCTTTTTCCCTATTAAGTGTTTACTAGGTGTTTAGGTAGTAAATTTGGGACCAATGTACCTTAGATGTAGCTTCTTCACTTTCATTGCCATGCTGATACCTATGGCTATAATATCCCAAAATGCATCTAAGGGCTAAATGTATAGAATATATAGTGGTATTAAGGACAAAATTGCCCTAGAAATTTTGTTATGACTTTAGTTCCGATTAGCTTGAGATACTATTTAGTCTTTTTGCCTTAAGTAAAAAATGACTACATGACTAATTTGAACATGAGAAGAAGGGGCAAATGGCTTATGGAAAATAAATATGAGGAGAATATTTATTTTGACATAATAAGAGACACATGGAAGTATTTTTGGCCAAACACAAAAAGGGGAAGTCAACAAGTCAATTAACAAAAGCTAATTTAGCATTAAACTATATTATTTAAGGAGATATTAGAAGAGATCATTTTTCCTCTTCAAAGACTTATATTTTCATGCAAGACATGAAAAAAGTAAGAGGAAATAATATCTAGCTCAAAATGAAAGCAAGAGGAGACAATTTGACTAAGTTAGAGAAAGATGATGACTTGGTCAACAATTGCAACTAAAGCAATATTATTTGAGGAGCCAATTTGTGATACTTCAACAAGCTATTTCCTCTTCCAAAATGGGATACAATCATATGACACAAGAAAGGAAAAGAAAAAGAAGATGGCCAAGGTCAACTCTCTCAAGCTAACAGCAATATGAGAGGAGGTGAAATATGAAAAAGTAAGAAGCTCTTTTTGCTCCTTGAAAAGCTAATATTTTGGACAACAATTGTAGGCCAAACAAAGATGATGTCTTGAATTAAATAGGGCTATATTTTCATATGATATGAAGGAGAAAAAGAAAAGAGGATGATATTAAGCAATTGGCACATGTTGATATAATAAAATACTATATATTAAAGGAGGTGGATGATGATATTTATTAAAGTTTTTATCTCTTCCTTTGTCCAACTTTTCGGTCAGCTTTTTAAAAGATAAGGGAAGAGAAATATGATCATTTAATCACTCTCTCTCTCTCACTCTCCAAGTCAGTTTGCAGCTGCCATACGAAGAGCTTGAAGAATTAATTTTAGGTGAGCTCTTTGATCTTGCTTTTCACCACTTTAACATCATCTATGGCTCAATTGTCCTTCAAAAACATTGTTCATCTTGATAAGATCTTCATTTCTATGGTTTTAAAATTTCAAGAGGAGGTGTTTTGAGCCATCATTCAAGAACAAAAGATGAAAAACAAAAGAAAGGAGCTTAGGAGAAGCAAGAGGTGAGTATTGGCTTCAACTTGAGCTATTGCTTGTGTAGGTTGAATGAGCATTTTGACATCTATAACTCTGCCCTGATTTTTTCCAAGTTAGGGTTTGGAGAATTCATGGTGTTTTGGTTATGTCTTTGGTATTTTATGATGATTAGAAACCATACGACCCAAGTTTGATGCTCAAGTTAGGAGTTTTGTAATTTCTGGAATTTTGTTGATTTTTCTCCCAAAATAGGATATGGGGAAGAAGTGAGAATTAGTTCATTTTTATGTAACCCTTGTGTTGTACATGAAAAATTATGGGAATATAGCCTTGGGTTATGAATTTTGGGTCATTGAAATTCAAAATGCAAAACTGGATTTTCTGCCAAACAGAATTCCAATGAGTTACCCTAATTTTGAGGTTTTTTTGGATAACCAAATTATCTCTAAAATTTATGAAAATTTTCAATTAAATAGTAGACATATCAAGCTTGAATTTGACAGGTTATTTGTGTCTTTTGATTTGCACACAGAAAGTGATGAATTTTTGAATTTAGGTCATGAAAACTGGGTTGAATTCTGACAGTGTGAAATAGATGAAAATTTTGGGAAAGCTGTGTATCTAACTAGTCGTGGGTAATATTTTTCCTGAAACTAGATTAAATAAGGGTCATATAGCCTTTGGAATCACCTGATTTTTATTTTTATAGATTTAGTTATTATTTTTCAAAGTTGATGAAAAATTCTGGCAGATTTGGTCACTTATTCGAAAATTGAAGATGTTATAGTATAATGTAATATTGTTGAACTCTGATGTTAGAAATTGGTCTTTTAGGTTAATTGAACATTTTAGCTCTATAGTTGACTTGATTAAATAACTATAGTGATAACCAACCCAAGTATTATGAGTTATTAAAGAATTAGAATAGGTAATAACTTGTCGTCCTTGATTATGATTGATAAGATTTGACATTTGCCCTGCACGTGATAAATCGGTGCTAGAGCATGAGCAGAAAGAACAAGGTAGTGACACTTTCTCTTATACTATATGTAATGCATTGTATGTTTGTCATGTCATTAAATTGTGCATCACAAATACTACGGAGCTTGTCGCTTTATATATGCTATGAAATCTGTGTGTATGCCATGAAGGCTGTGTGTATACAGTCGTTGTGTTGTCAATTGTGATACTAGTCACACATTATGTGTATATAGCTATGACTGCTGTCAATTGTGATGTTGGTCACGCATCCTGTACATACGGCTGGGAGTGCTGTTGTTTGTGACGAAAGCCATGTATCACTGTGTTGCTGCTGCTATTACTGTTGGTGATTTACTTGCATGCTATGTGATTACATATTGTATGAATTATTTGTTACTACTGAGATTCTCTGGAATCTCATTCTTTCTATTGATTAAGCTACAGCCAGGGCTGATAGTTCTTATTTAGTTTATGGTTGGTTGTCATATTTTGATTGGAATTATTGTACATTTTGTAAATGCTATTTTGGATATGGTTATGTAATCCCTTGAATGGGAAATTGTAAGGGGAAACTAAGCCCCGTAAATCCTTTAGTTATTATATGAAAACCCAAGGATTGCCAGAAATTTTTGTTTACACTTTGATATTTATGAATGCAAATTAACTGCATAGGTTAATTATATTCAAAATGTGTGTTTGAGGCCGAGTCAAATGGATTTTGAAAGAAATTTTGAAACCCCACTTTATTTCAGGGCGGGACCTTGTCTTGAAGAATGAACTTAAACAGATTTTGTATTAATCATTGGTCTTTAATTTGCCTTAATTATGCATTTTTGAATTATAATTACGGTTTATAAGGTAGGGGGTTACTATGGCCAGTGAAACTTTTATAAACACGTGATCGCCAACTTCAAACTCTAGAGGTTTTCGCCTCGGCATATCTCTTCTATTGGCTTTAAGCAGCCGACAATCTCTTCTTAATCAACTTGATCTGCTTTATTGTCTGATCAACTATGTCTGGCCCAAGTAAGCGCCTCTTAGACATTCTGACCAGCATAAGGGTGATTGACCTTAGGCCTGGAACAGAACCAATATCGAAAGTGCCATATAGAATGGTGTCAAATGAAATGGCAAAATTGAAAAACCAGATTGAAGAACTACTAGAAAAAGGGTCATTAGACCCAGTGTTTCACCATGGGGAGCTCCAGTGCTATTTGTTTAAAAGAAAGATGGAAGTTTATGACTCTATATTGATTATAGGGAGCTGAACAAGGTGTGAGTTAAGAACAAGTACCTACTTCCAATAATAGATGATTTACTTGATCATTTGTCTGGGTACTATGTGTTTTCGAAAATTGACTTAAGATCAGGTTATCACTAACTCAAGGTTAAAATGGAAGATGTGCCAAAAACTACTTTCAAGAACAAATATGGCCATTATGAGTTTTTTAGTAATGCCATTTAGGCATACCAATTCACCTGTAATGTTCATGGACTACATGAATCGAATTTTTCGTCCGTATTTAGACTAATTCATAGTAGTCTTTATAGATGATATACTGGCATACTGACAGAGTAGATCAGAACATGAACAATATTTAAGAACTGTATTTAACACACTGAAATCTAAGCAACTTTATGGAAAGTTAAGTAAATGAAAGTTTTGGCTTTTAGAAGTTAGATTTCTTGGCCATATAGTCTTACAACAAAGAGTCTCAAGGGATCATTACAAGGTGGAAGCAGTACTAAATTAGAAGAGGCTAGAGACTGTCTTTGAAATATGTAGTTTTCTTTGTCATGCTGGATACTATAAAAGATTCATATTGAATTTCTCCAGAATAGCTATGCCTATGACAAAGTTAATCCAAAATACTCTATATTATCCGTCGAACCAAAATTTTGAGAGGAGCTTCACTTAGCTAAAACAAAATTAACGCCAGCATCGCTTTTGATAATCCCAGATTCACAGTTGACCTTCATTGTAAGTATCTTATTTCCACATCTTTTAGTGTATTTGCATGCAGTTTAGTGGGAACACATCAATAACATACATATATCAATAAAAAGTGCTCAATTACAAAAATTTCCCTTTAGGATTGTCCATAATAACTACAAATAATGGAGCCGCATAGGGCTACTAGGGTTTCTAAACCCAGTTAATGAAACTCAAACATCTTCCTGTCTTCTTCCACCACTGCTTTCCTCTTATGTAGTTCTCTTCTTGCTTTCATCTATCTAAATGGCTGGATGGGGAGGGTGAGATTTGATATATTCTCAATGGCAAACAATACTAACAGTGCAAGATGAATGCTAATGTATGATAAGCTTGCCTTACATAGACTTATATTCACATAACGACATTTCTGCGTCCTTAATATTTCATGCAACATATCTATAGCAATAGTATAAACAAAAATAGAGCTTCATTCATTCATACATGCTTCACATAATCAAGTAAAGTAATAATGTAAATCCAAACACATGAAATACATGCAAGTTAAGTTTACTACCTTGTGTCTTTAAGTCCTCCTCTTGGACCATTTCTTTTCCAACTATTGAAGATGCTTCTTTTTGACTTCTCATGGCCCTAAATAAATACCCATATTATTAGAACCATGAAAATGAATGTCCAATAGGCTACATGGGCCTTTAGAACATCTTTCTTATTTTTTGCCCAACACTTATGACAATTTTAACACAGTTGCCATAAATTCCTTGTTTACCCAATTTGCCAGTTTTGTTGACCAAACTTTGGAAATTCATAATTAATCCTGCAAAACTCCAAATGGGTTGGTTCTAGCTACTATAAAAAGCTCTTTAAGTCCTCTTTTAGTGAAAAATATCACAGAGCATTAATTACAACCACACATTTTTCAGAAATTTGTCAAACACATACTATTAGAGATTTCATTTCCGAACCAAGGTCAAACATTAAAAACTCATACCTTTCAACCCACTAATCCAAATGGGTTATGTTACCTATCAAATTAAAGCCCAACATATATACTTTAACCCTATAAACTCTCATATCATTTAGACCAAGTTTGACAGATCAAAAATACATTGCAAGTTCTCTGCCTCAAGAAAATGAATTCAGCCAGATTTGAACACTAACTTCGAAAATCAACATAAAAGTTCTTTTAACCTCATAATCACTATCTTAATCATGATTAAGAAAAACTTAGGTAGCACCTCCCCTTAGGGTTTCATCTTCCCAATTTCCCAAAAACAACAAAACCGAGCCAATATCCACAATAACCACCATAACAACAACACATAAAGCAAGAGGATCAAAGTTTTGGAAATTACCTCTTGATTTTCCAACTTTTTCTCTCTAGGCCCCACTACCCTCTCTCTCTCTTCCCTCTTGACTTTACTTGCTAACCATGATTTTCAAGATGAAGAAGGGATTATAATAGGTTTTAAGTGAATTAGGAGGCATAAAACTTGATTTCAAACCTCTTACCTTAGATTCTTGTTTCCTAAAACCCTAGCTCTTCCCTCTTATTCTTTTGTTCTTCAAACTCACTTCTCTCTCAATTTTCATTTAGTTGACCAAAATAATAGAAGGAGGAAAGAGATAATAGAGCCCTCATAATATCTCCCTTGCTTTATGAAATAATATTATTTAATGGCAATTAGCATATGTCTAATTTAGTTGGCCAACAAATTTCGTTTTTGAATTAATCCTAGCCAAGTATTTTTCTTTTCCTTCCTCTTTCCCATTTTAAGTAAATTGTTCCCGAAGAAAATAGAAAAATAGTGGCTTCTTGCGTTATTAGTCAAATGACCATTTTGCCCATACATTTTTTCCCATTTTTGCATTTGCTAGAAAATCTGGCAAAATTTTCATTAAACTTTGAAAATTCATATCTAATTGTATAGATGTCAATTGGTATGGTTCTAAAGGCTATGTGACCCTTATTAAGTATTTTTTAAGGGAAAACTATGGCCTTTAGCCAACTAAAAGTTCATAATTCCCAGAATTTCCATTTTTAGACACTGTCATATAAGTTAGCCAATTTTACTTGGGTAATTTCCAAAATACATAACTGTTTATGCATAGCTCCAAATAACTTATGTGAACTATCAAATTAAAGTTTGATAAGTCTACTATTATTTTGAAAAATATCATAGACATTAGAAATCATTTGCCTATCCAAAACCACTTGACAATCTCACTACCGCACAGGAAATCACACTAGCAGTAAAGTTTACATTCATAGGACATTTGCTAAACTAGGGCTTAGCAGTCCACTTGATTTAGGCTTATTCTCAATCCTCTAATCCCAAAATTCAGGATATTACAGTTCTTTCCCCATTCAATAAATTTCGCCCTCAAAAATTGAACATTTACAACTTGGGATCATTCTAGACTCAGTCCATCATTTTTCAGGTGCAGACTCACAAGTTTTGTAGAAAATGATCATATTCAATCTATCTCTTTTATATGCAAGCTCACTAGGCATGCAATGCAATCATCATATTCTTAGATCTCAGCATTCATCACAATAGCATTCAACAAATAGTTGCAATATAAACAACTGGCATATAAGATAGTACAACCGAGGGTCACTACCCCCAATCCTTAGATCACTGCCCGTCACAGTTCTGAATTCGTTTGCTAGCCAAAGAATACACTGATCCACTAGGTGTTAGGGCTTCTGGACACACTGGTCCACTATAACATTACTAGCATATAAGATCTTATAGCCTAGGGCCATGCCCTAGCAATCTTGCACGCCAAGTCTTAAAATCTAGGGAATCACCCCTATACTTATAAGACCTCAGTGCTTACTACCTAAAGCCTCCGCTCATCACCATTCTTAAAAACATAATATTCTGTCAGCCTAAGGACATACATGTCCATCAAGTCTTATGACCTAAGCACATATAGTTTATCATCTTTGCTCAATACATATCAAGACTAACAACCTCAGGACATACAGCCCATTAGGTATTACTGCACTGTACAAACATGTTCATTAGGGCTTATGCCAATATAAGTGGGTATTTGATCATGGGAGGCTATAGTATGGAGAGTATTTACTACTATTTTGCCCTACTACACTAGGGCTCATCCCAATCTCTATTTATGTGTCATCACAAACTATATAGGTTGTGTGAGTATCAACCATATAGGTTGTACCTTGTAAAAATACTAGTTTACGTCACTGTACACCATATACTGTGTAATACTATTAGCCACACTGCTTCAGCACACATGTTTTACGCCCAAACTCTTGACTACAAGCAACCAGGGTGGCATCTATCGAGGTAAGAGCCACCCAATCATAGACTGATTAGTCTCATCTTTAACATACTCTGATGGGCTACCTCGCTATTTTGGGCAAATCATTTATGCTATACAAGCTATGTTACTGTAGACCACATGGGTCTAATCATGATTTGGGATGATCAACACTAATGTGAATGTTAACCTCTCCGGTTGTTCTCAAATGTTACACATAAATTCACCTTACTTCTGCTATCCACTCTGATGTTTCACAATGTCGAATACAATACAAGTAGGACTACACTATCTACCCATACTTATCTTACTTCCTCAATTAGATCTCACTCGACTTCCGTAGTAACATATAACAGTCATAGAGAATGTGAAAAATAATTATGCGAAGTACCAGATAATGCAATATTATAATAACACACAAGTGAGTTTAGTCAGAAATGTATTTAGGGCTAACCACTATTGTAACCCCTACTTGTTCTGTACCTCAATCCTCTAACTAGGCATATCGGTGTACCCATAGGCACTATATATTAATGTGTGTAACCCCCTCACCGTAATTATATTTGGATTATGAAATTTAAGTGAAATAGAGACCAATAAGACAAAAACAACCTTTAGAATCCCTCATCTTCAAGATGGGGTATACCGAAAAACAATTCAAAACATAGTTCATTCGGTCTCACATTC
Source organism: Inga leiocalycina (assembly GCA_963242795.1). NCBI lineage: Eukaryota > Viridiplantae > Streptophyta > Magnoliopsida > Fabales > Fabaceae > Inga > Inga leiocalycina. The sequence continues at coordinate 38,325,718 of OY725330.1, read as the reverse complement.
AATTTCAAATACAATTACCTGTGCAGTTAAATCATATTCATAAATATCAGAGTACGAAACTAAAATCCTGGAAACCCCGGGTTACTTGTATATATATAATGGATTTAGAGTTTCCCAAAATGGGGATTACATATCCAAAATTATTATTTACATCTTATATACATAGTAATCCCAACCAAAGATAGATAACCAACCCTCAACAAAAAGTCTCTAAGAGGTCCTAACCACTCCAGGTTGTCCACTTCCCTTTTGAGCCACTTGCCCTATCTGAAATGTTAGTCATTGGAAAGAGTGAGATTCTAAAGAATCCCAGTAGTAATAAATCACTCATACAATATATAAACACAAAGCATGTAAGTTCATCATGTTCAGTAACAACACTCTGAGTCATGGCTCATGCCACAACCGACAGCACTCACAGCTATATCACAATGCTCTATGCCTGCTTTCATGGTAAACATTATGCTAGCTTTTGCTGTAATCACTATGCCCGCTTTCATAGAAATACTATGCAGCAGCATCACAAAGCACAAAGCACCACAAAGCTCTGTAAAGCGTCTTAATGATTCACAAAGCAATAGTATCAAGACAATGCATGATAGGCATACATACAACACATTTACACAAAGTACAAGAAAGGAGTCACTACCTGAATCTTTCCTAACGTTCTTCGGCACAGTGGGCTCACAAGTCTGACAAATGTCAAATCCTATAACCAAATTAGGGACAATTGATCAATATCTTTTCTAAATGCTTATTTCCATAATACTCTAAGTTGTTTATCATTTAAACTCTTTAGGATATCCATTAGAGGCCTAAACACATGCTAAAAGGGTAGGAAGATACTGCCCTAAAAACCCCTTTCCGGAAGCACAACACTGATTTTTGGCTGACTCACTCAAGTGAAGATGACCTCACTCTAGTGATGAGAGACTTGCACTTGAGTGAGAATAACTGTCACTCGTAAGTGTTTGACAGAGAGCAACTACCTCAACCTAAAGTGCTCACATTACTCTAGCATAAGGGTTTGCACTCGGGTGATGACTCCCAATCCACTCAATCCCTGAAAGTGCAACGCAAAAAGTGACAACTCGAGAGCACATGCAATATCAGGGGGAAAGCTCACTTGAGCACAACCCTTGGCACTCGGGTGAGGAGCCCATACTTGCAACTGTCAAAACACACTCTTGGGCATTGACCAACAAGTGACGACCTGAGAGGAACCCTAACCATGAACTCACACCATCACTCGAGTAATCCCATGCTCACTCGAGCATTCACCAACTTCACTTGCGATTTAAGAAGTCTTCCTTTATGTAAACTTAGGCAACACATAAAGGAGAAAGGGAATTACGCGACAGCACTCGAGTAAGATCCTCCCTCACTCAAGTGATACTATCAGATTGCCCAGATCACTGCAACTGATAGAAATTCCCAGATTGGTTCAAATTGCTCCTAATGGTTCGCATGTTAGTACAAGCGTTTCACCCAAGAGGGGGTGAATTGGGTTATACCAAAAATTTTGTTGTGTATAAGAAAATTAACTGAATATTTAAAGTAGTTGAGAGTAAAGATAAATATCACTAAAGTGTACACCAGGAGTTATACTGGTTTGGCAACAACTACTTTGACCTACATCCAGTCCTCAGAGTGCGTTTAAGAGTTTCACTATATTCTCCAAGATTCAATGAGTTCTTGGCACCTTATTATATAGCAAGTTCCTTCACCTGGACACTCGCTCCCCCTTACATGTTGTAATCAAATCCTTAACTTAAGGTTCCACAACCTTAAGTTGTCTCAATAACAAATATTGAGTTTGTGATGAAAATATCCCTCACAGAGCAAATATATAATCACTGAAGTACAATGAATGAGTATAAGCAAACAAAGCTCTAAGAGTGTGTTGATCAGTGTATGTTCGTATGTTCTCAGTTCTTGTTTTCTGCTCTTTAAATGCTCCATATATATAGATGATTTGTAGTGTCTGATGGAAGCAATTCAAACTTGTCCGTTAGAGTCGCCCAGCAACGGTGACCATTCTTCAAATTTGAAAGCTATCCATTTGTGGTAGGTAGCGGTAGGCGAGATCTCAGACACTTTATTTGACTTTGTTCTTCTTGCATGATCTCTTCATTGTTTCTCTGCAAATGTACTTAGGATACTAATACAATAAAGAGTTAATCATATAGAAAATAATTTAATAAAAATTTGATCAAAAACATGATTTCTAGACTTAATTACTTAAGTGGCTACTCGAGTGATCATGTTTGTTACTGGAGTAGTCCCTTAAGTAAACCTATCAAAAATATGGCAGTGAGTAATTCAACATTTTACATAAGATATTACTCAGCTAAGACATGGAGTGAGATATATCACAAACCTTGGAAATACCTGATTACTCAAGTGGCTATGTCTTTTCCTCACAAGTTACTCAGGTGCTGACTCTTGTAATCTGATTACTTGAGTGGTTACTCGAGTGGCTATGTGTTTTCTTCAGATGTTACTCGAGTACTCCCTCAAGTAGATTTCAAATAAGTTTGTATATTACTTGATTATTCCCTCGATTAATGTCGTTCAAATCTTGGCTAAGAGTTTGCTTACCTGGTTACTCGAGTGTTACCTCGAGTAATGGATCAAATAACTCCACATATTACTCGAGGGGTCCCTTGAGTAAGGCCTTTTTCTCACCTGGTTACTTGAGTGGCTACTCAAGTAAAGTGTCACATTTCTTGTTCAAGAGCTACTGGAAGATTTCTGACCAGGTTACTCGAGTGATGCCTTTGCAAATGATGTTACTCGAGTAATGGTCTATATAACTTTATAGATTACTTGAGTGGTCCCTCGAGTAACATCTTCCAAATTTTAGCAATGAATCTCTAGATGAAATTCTTTGTGACTGCTCAAGTGCTTACTCGAGTAACAGCTTCCCTTACTCAAGTAGTTACTCGAGTAAGCCATCACAGAATTTGCTCATTACTCCAGTGCATTACTTTAAGTAATGCTTTGCCACTTTGTTCAAATTCATTTGTTTGTTATAAAATTCTTTTATATCATTGATCCAATCTTTGTTATCATCAAAACATATGGGATCTAACATTCTCCCCCTTTTTTATGATGACAAAACTTGGTGATTTTGAACAAACTTTTTAAAAAATGAGTTTTCAAACATATACTTCTTGAATACTATTCATATGAAATCTTTTGTTCAATTTAACCTTGAAAACTCTTTTGAAATAGCTTAATAAAAATCTTTTCAACATTTTTGTTCTTATATTTACTTATTCACCTTTCATACACAATCGAAAACACATTAGTCCAAAATGCAATATAATTTTAATGAAATTTAACTTTAATAGCATAAAGAAACAAATTGCATAAAGAAGAATTCATTACATAATCAAACTTTAGAATTCAAAAAATAATTAAAAGTGCCTTAAAGCCCTATATACCCAAATCCCAATACATTAACTCAGCCATTCATTACAAAATCACTCAATTTCTTCTCCCCCTTTTTGTCTTCATCACAAAGGTGGAATCAATCATGAGGAGGAGTAGGTGGCTTGGATGATGAGATAGGAGTGACAGGAAATACCAATCATTCATATGAACCATCTGAACTTGAAGGATCTGAAGATTATGGTTCAGGGTCAGGAAGGTTCATTGGTGGTGTCTAAAGATCCTCTGGAGGATTCACTAGAGATGATGGGTAAGGAACCAGAGAACTAATTTCTACTTCATCTATAGCAACCGTTGAAGACTCAAGTGCCTCCTTAGTATGTGTGTAAGTGAGGCAATGGGAGTATATATGGGCTCTGGCTGAACAGGCTGAGGTGGATCATTAGTAGTGATGTGGATTGGCTCAGATGTGTCAGGGTTAGGCATAGAGAACAAGACATTACTTGGTCCAATCTTAGAGGGTCTATGCTCAGTGGGTATAGATGGTCTAGGTTCAGAGATAGGTATGGGCTTAGGAGTAACAGAAGGACCAGGAATAGAGGAGCCAGATGCCATAACATCAAATCTGGCAGCAATGGACCTTATAAGCTTACCCTAGGCACATTGTTCAACTAGAAACTCTTCATGCCTCTTATCCATTCTCTCCAAAAGTTGTCCCATCTACTCATTCATATAAGTCACCAACTCCGTATTGGTATTCGTAATATCAATATGAAAACTCTTCAGAATATTCTCCACGAATGTTTGCATTACGGCACCAAAGAAGGATGGAGAAGATGTGTTGGCTGGAGCAGAAGACTGTGTGTCATCTATTCGACTAGTTGCTATGTCAGTCTTCTTTTTCTTCTTGGGACTTGCTTCTAGAAGAGTCTTCAGAGGAATCTCAATGTTCAATTTTCCAATTTGATTCCTCCCAACTAGTGCTATCCTCTCAATCAGCTCCATACTCTCCAAATACCAAATCTTATTCTTTTTTAGGAACAAGGAAATAAGTTGAGGAAAAGGCATTGGAGTAGTAGGTTTTCCTTCATACCTATATCTCTTGATCTCATTGAAGATATATTCTCCCAAGTCCTTTTGTTCTTTGAGGATCAATTAGGCAAATTTTATGAAGTCACTCTCAATGAAATGAGTGAAGTTATTGGATTTGTTCACCATGGCTCTAGAATAGATATACCATATGACTCGATGAAAATCACACATATAACTCGGATTGAAATTGAGGGGTCCTACTATCTCACCAGGTCTTAGAATAGAAAACAACTAGTTTGAGTCATCATTGGGATAATCATCATCAAGAGGGTTCTCTATTCCTAACTAGGTATTAATTCTAGAAGGTGAGATTAGAATTCTTTGTCCTATGACCTTAGAAGTCATTTCTTCTTCCATAGACTTCCTAACCAGATCATTTATAGGTTCAAGATTACAATAAAAATGCCTCATGCCTTTGGTGTAAAATGGGAGTTCAACAAAGAGCCAAGGCATGTAGGAATCATGATAGGGACTCAGATCGAATTTCAATACCTCTTAAAGCACCTTGTAGTCAATATAATGCAACTGCACACATTTCTTCTTGCAAAATGACTCAGGTACTTATGAGATTCCTCAAGCTTGCTTGCATTGAATCCCTTTGGAGGAAATGTGATTTCTTCCTCCCTCTCTTTTGGTTGCTTTAAAGATTGCCCTTTCTTTGCTTCTTTAGATTAAAAAACTTCATCAAGCATGCTTACCATGACTTTGGTAAGCTTCTCATTAACCTTAGGCTTTTTCAGAGGTTTATGCGAAAAGGTGGGTGTGTCAGATGAATCAAAAGAAAGAGGAGATGGCTCTTTTGTTGCCTTGCCTCTTCTAAGAGGTGAACTCTTCTTGGTTTGAGCTCTTGTGGCAATGGGATCCTTAATCACAACCCCTTTCACCTTAGGCTTAGGTTGCGGTTTGACTTTGATTTTAGATTTAGGAGAGATTTTTCTTTTCTTGGTAGGAGGAGAGGAAAGAGAATCAAAGGGTTGATATGGTTCAGAGGACTCAGAAGGAGTGCTAAGATTAGAAGATTTTGTCCTTACTATTGTGATTTGAGAAAATCAATTATTTTTGGAAAAGCAGAGATCGAGCGTCGCTAGATTAAGGTAGATGATTCAGTGCAATCTGAGAGGTTTTTGTAAGCATATATCACTGGGTTTTAACGGTTGTGGGAAGAGAAAAAGATTTTGAAAAGTTTTTGTGAGAGTACTAAGAGAATCACTCGAGGCGCTTTTACGAGAAATGACCGAGTGTCGACTGAAAAAACCCTAAAGCCCGACATCACTTGAGGGTTTACTCGAGCGATCATCAGCATCACTAGAGTAGCTACTCAAGTGATCATACCAAAAATTTTAAAATGCAGTGAATTCAAGTGCATACGTAGCATGAATAATATTGTAATTACCCATGTATATTCCCTCGATCATTTGATGGCTCTTTAGGATAGACTTGAGTTGAAACTCAGTAAATTTGAGATCTACACCAGGTTCACTCAAGTAACAGTGAAGCTCACTCAAGGCCTCCCTCAGTTAATCTGTCTCTTTACCTTTTGGTTGTTCATTTCCAACCGTTGTGCCGTTTCATTTGAATTTAATGCTTTACTGGGATATTTCCAAGTTCATTACTCGAGTGGCTACTCGAGTAATGCCTCCATTACTTCAAGGTGTCACTCCAGTAATGCTCAATACTTGAAGTTGTCCCTCCAGTAATGTTATCCTCTATTAACCTCTGCTTTTCATACTCCAAAACAGAATATCATGATCCTGCAAAACAAATTGCTAGAAACTCTGATGCTTAAGTTAGTAATCATCAAAACATCAATAAATAATATCAGCTAACATTTTGTAAACACTAAATAACTTACAATTCATTTGGATTTACCATTCCTAATTCTCATCTAATATACAAAAAATTGATCTTTTGCAAGAGGCTTTGTGAAGATATATGCTAGTTGAAGATGAGTTGGAATGTATATCACTTTGACATCTTTCTTTTGGACATGATCTTTGATGAAGTGATGTCTAACATCAATATGCTTGGTTCTGGAATGTTGAATAGGATTCTTTACCAAACTTATCGTGCTAGTGTTGTCACAGTATATTGGTGTATCTTTTAAATAAATACCAAGATCCTGGAGTTATTGCTTTAGTCATATTACTTGTGCACCACAACTTGATACCACAATATTCTAAGCTTCCGTTGATGAAAAAGACACTATAGTTTGTTTCTTGCTAAACCATTATACAAGTGAGCCTCCAAGAAACTGGCCTTGTCCACTCGTACTCTTTCTGTCCGTCTTGTATCCTCTATGATCAGAGTCTGAGTATGCAACTAGATATTCACTTCTTCCTTTGAGATACCAGAGACCCAATTCTGCCATGTCAGCAAGATATCGGAAGATACGTTTGACGGTTTCAGCATGTGACTCTTTTGGGGCTAATTGATATCTTGCACACATGCCCACACTAAATTGAAATCTGACCTACTTGCAGTGAGATAGAGTAATGATCTAATCATTCCTCTATATTTTGTGATGTTGTAATCTTTTCCCTTGACATCCGCATCAAGCAATGTGGTTGAACTTATGGGTGAGTCCGTTCCATTTGCTTCATCCAATCCATACTTCTTCAATAGCTCTTTCAAATATTTCTTTTGAGATATGAAAATTCCATTGTTTCTTTGTTTGGTTTGCAAACCAAGAAAGAAAATTCTTTGCACATAGGTTTGTTAGTAGCACTGAAAACTATATCATCAACATATATTTGCACAATTAATATATCATCACGTTTTAGTTTTGTAAAAAGTGTTGTATCAACTTTTCCTTGTACAAAACCTTGATCAATAAGAAATTTACTGAGCCTTTCATACCACGCTCTAGAAGCTTGTTTTAAACCATATAAAGCCTTCTTGAGTTTGAAAACATGGTCAAGTTTGGTTACATCTGTAAAACTTGGAGGTTGATCTACATACACTTCTTCCATGATGTAGCCATTTAGAAATGCACTCTTTACATCCATTTGATAGAGTTTGAATCCTTTGATGCATGCAAAGGCTAAGAGTACTTGTATAGCTTCCAATCTAGCCACTGGAGCATACGTTTCCTTATAATCAATTCCTTGTTCTTGATTATAGCCTTTGGCCACCAATTTTGCCTTGTTTCTGATAATAATTGCGGATTTATCAAGTTTTCTCTTGAATACCTATTTAGTGCCAATGATCGGATGATCCTTAGGTCGAGGTACTAAATCCCAAACTTGATTTCTTTCAAATTGATTTAGTTCTTCTTACATTGCTATAACCCAATCATTGTCTGATAGGGCTTCATCAATGTTAGAAGGTTCAATCTCATAAATGAATACAGAAAAACTCACTTCATTGAAAATTCTATTTCTAGTTTTGACTCCTTTATTCACATCTCCTATGACTTGATCTAGGGGATGACTCCTATTGTATTTCTAGGCTTTAGGTTGTCCTAGTGACTGATCTTCTTCCTTGGTTTGATCAACTTCTGGAATAAGAGATTTAGAAATAGATTGACCATTTTCTTGATTTAAAACAACTTCCTGCTCAACATCAATGGCTTTGTCAGAGGATTCAAATTCATCAATACAACATGAATTGATTCTTCAACAACACATGCTCGTTTATTGAAAATTCTGTATGATTTACTTTGGTTTAAATATCCTAGGAAAATTCCTTCATCTGTTCTAGAATTAAATTTTCCTAAATTATCTTTACCATTATTATAAATGAAACACTTACAACCGAAGATGTGTAAATGAGCAAGATTCGGCTTCCTTCCTTTATATAGCTCGTATGGTGTATTTCCAAGTTATGTTCTAATATAGGCTCTATTTGAAATATAGCATGTTGTGCTCATTGCATCAGCCTAGAAAAATTAAGACATTTTCTTTTAATTGAGCATTGCTCTAGCCATTTCAGTGAGCACTATATTCTTACATTCCATGACTCCATTTTGTTAAGGTGTCCATGGAGCAGAGAAATTGTGATGAATGCCATTAGTATTGAAAGAGGCAAGCTTCACCCAATAGGGGGTGAATTGGGTGATGTGATAAATTTTTGCTTGATGTGGTTATATGAAAATTGTAGTAGACAGAGTAGAGTTGAGAAGATCGGAACACAGAGAGTTATACTGGTTCGGCCTAAAAACCAGGCCTACATCTAGTCCTCAGAGATCAAGACCTACTGAGATTTTCACTATTCTTCCAAGATTCAGTAGGCTTTTAGAATGCCACAAAACAACAATTGTCCTCGAATGGACTACGAGCAGAAATATTCTCACACTAAGAAATTTCTCTCCCCCTTACGACAAGTCTTACGTGCAGAAAAACAACCTATGACCTTTCCCACTTGCTTACGTATACAAGTCTTATGAGCAGTAACGTTCTTTCCTGCTTACACCACTGTAAGTCTTACGAGCAGCAACGTTCTCTACTGCTTGTATCTTATAAGTCTTATGAGTGGAAGGTTTAACTAGGAATTTTCTCAACTGCTTCTCTCGTAAGGATATCTACCCTCTCAAGGTCCCAATACCTTGAGATCAAATAAAAATAGAATTTGAAATATATATAGACTCTCTTACAGAGCAAATATGATAAATACTGAAGATCAATATGAATACAGAGAAAATATGAATAAAAGAGACTCGTGTATTTGCTTGTGAATTCTTTTGCTTTGTTGTTTTTTTTTCGATCTCTCTGGAACTCTGTATTTATAGATGTTCAGTTTTTACCCGTTTGAATAATGATCATTGTGGAGCGGGGCATGTTACTGTGGAACGGCATACGTACGTTTGAAAACTTTGAATGTGGTAGGTATGTGCTTGTCACGATGTTGTTTGCCGTTGTTTGACTTCCTTCGCGTTTGTTCATTTCAACGTTCATCCTCCTGTATCACACTTATAATACATTTAAAATGATGTTAAATAATAATAAGTGATGATAAGATAAATAAATAACATTAAAACATATTCGGATTGAACGCTGTGAGACTTGGTGCATTTGGTGTTCTGGCAGAGTATCACTCAAGCATGGAAGGGCTCACTCGAGTGATCTTGCTATTTTTCTCCTTGTTCTTCAGTTTTGTACTTGCACTCACATAGGATTTTAGAGAGATAATTTTTTCACTCGCGAGTGATGTGGGGCCTCACTCGAGCACAACTCCTTCTGCTCGAGTGGCCTTGCATTTTACACTAGGAGACTTTTCTCTGGACAGCACTCGCATACCATTTTAGCAAGAGTTAGATTTTGCACTCGCAGGTGATGTGGGCCCTCACTCGAGCACACATACTTCTACTCGACTGAGAAGAATATTCTCATGTAATATACCCTTGTTATCAGCACTTGCATCAGAATTAGAGAGAGTAAGATTTCTCACTCGCGAGTGCTGATGTGTCACTTGGGCATACTTGTGCTTCTCTGACCTTCATGACTCTCAATCAAACACTTGCAGTCCCTCACTCGCTAGTGCTCGAGTACAAAGCAGCTTCATGCTTGAGTATTACTTTCATTGCTCGAGTGCATCAAAGAAGAATGACAGGAATTGCTCTCAGCCAAGCACTCATAGTCCCTCACTCACATGTGCTCGAGTGAGAATGAGTCTTCTACTCGAGTGCTATCTCCAGTGCTCGAGTGGTTCAATAAAAATGACAGTAGTATGCTCTCGGGCAAGCACTTTCTGGCTATTACTCACATCTGCTCGAGCATAAAAGAACTCTATGCTCGAGTGCTAGTCTTGTGCTCGAGTATATCAATTAATTTTGACAGCAAACATCACAGGACTATACCATATGCATTTGGTAACTTTGTAAACATTCCTTAGACTTATAAAACTATGATTTGCACACAATTGTCTTTTGTTATCATCAAAACTTGGGATCTAACAAGTATCACAATATTCTTCAAAGACTTGATTTTCAAATTCTCCACCGTGACTGTCCTGATACCTGCAATGGACATACCTTTCTCATTTTTCACTTTCTTGCCAAAAATAATGAATTCGTGAAGGTTTCATCCTTTGATGACAGAAAAATAGTCCATGTAAATCTAGAGAAATCGTCAACAATGACCAATAAATATAAGTTGAAACCAAGGCTTTTAACTCTTACTGGACCAACTAAATCCATATGTATCAATTGAAATGATCAATTTGTTGTAATCTCATTTTTTGATTTGAAAGATGATTTAGTTTGTTTTACCCTTTTGACATGTGTCACAAATCAAATCATTTTTAAAATTTACTTTGGGTAATCCAAGAACTAAATCCTTTTTGAGTAGTTTGCCTAGTTGGTGCATGTTGACATAAGCTATTCCTTATGCCATAACCAACTTTTATTGGCATTACACAGAAAATAATTTTCAAAGTTATTTCTATTTATATCAAGTGTATAGCAGTTACCTTCCCTTTTTGCTCTTAGCTTTGCCTTGATATTTTTCTTATCAAGTTGTAAGTCTTTCTTGTTGACAATTAGACATTCCTCTAAATCAAATATTATCCAGTTGTCTTTATCTGCACTTTGACTTACACTTAGCAAATTATGACACAAGCCTTCAATGTAATATACATCTTTGACTTGTATTCCTTTGTCATTTTTTATTTCACTAATTCCTACTATTTTTCCAAATTGATTTCCTCCAAATTTTACCTTTCCACCTTCCTTAGGTTGCAATATAGTAAAACTTTTGAAATCACCGGTCATATGTCTAGAGCATCCACTGTCTATGTACCACTTGTTGTTTTTGGATGCTTTAAGATATATCTGCAATCAAATATGATTAAGTCTTAGGTACCCACATCTTTTTGGGTCCTTTTGGGTTAGTAGAAATTTTTTTTGGAACATATCAACCTTTAGGTACCCATTTGTAGGTTCCTATATTTCTTTTCTTCCTATGAATGCATGATGAAGTATAATGACCTTTTCTATTACAATAATTACAATGTGCAAAAGGATTTGATGCATGCACAGAATGCTGAAAATAATTCAAGTATGATTTACCTCCAGCTTTCTTTTTTCCTTTCCTTCTGTCTGATTTTGGATCATATCCAATTCCAGATCGATCATTCACAAATCGTTGAGCTTTTAAAATTACATTTAGCATTTCACTTCCTTTAGTGAATTTTTCAAGAGATTTAGTAAAATCAGTGTTTTTCTTTTTCAAAGAAGTACAATTTTCACAATCCTTTTCAAAATTCTCTTTAATTTTCACAATCCTTTTCAATACTTTTGATAGCCAAAACTCGTACTTACTTAATTTGTCATAGAGCTACTTCTCACGCAATGTATTTAACACAATTCTCAAATGATGCTCATGCTCTTCTTTACTCTTAGAGTATATCAAAATATCATTAATGAATACCACAACAAACTGATCTAGGTATTGTTGGAAAACACAGTTCATGTAATCCATAAAACCAACAAGTGCATTGGTTAGCCCAAACGGCATCACTAAGAATTCATAATGACCATACCTAGTTCGGAAAGCAGTCTTCAGAACATCATCTACTTTAACTTACAACTGAAAATACCCCGACCTTAGATCAATCGTTCAAAATACACATGAACTAGATAGTTGATATAAAAGGTCATCAATTCTTGGGAGAGGGTACTTGTTCTTGACAGTTATCTTATTGAACTCTCTATAGTCGATACACAAACGAAGACTTCCATCTTTCTTTTTCAAAAACAAAAATGGAGCTCCCTAAGGCGACACATTGGGTCTAATAAACCCCTTTTCAAGAAAATCTTCAATTTGTTTCTTTAATTCCTCCATTTCATTTAAGGCCATACGATATGGGGCTTTGGATATAGAACCAGCTCCAGGCACAATTTTAATCGGATATTGAACTTCCCTTTTAGGAGGCAACCCACTTAGGTCATCCATAAATACCTCAGGGAATTCATTCACTACGGGTATACTACTCAAAGTTTCATTGGTTTCTCCTTGCATAAAAAAGAAAACCATATATCCCTGACAACCCTTTTTCAAATATTTCTCATTGTTGAAAGGAAATTTAGACCAACATTCCAGTCATTAATCCTTTGAGAAACAGGATACATTATCCTTTTGTTCCCATAATCTAATAGTACATTATTGGCTCTAAACCAATCAAAACCCAAAATGACTTCCAATTGGTAGAGCGGTAAACAAATCAAATATACCATAGATTCATAACCCTCAACGGTTACAACACAATTTAAACAGGCTTCTGTAGTTACAGCCTTCACACCCATCGGTGTTGACACAATCAAATCAAAAGGCAATTTATGCATAACCAATCCTAGACGCTTCACACAATCATATGCAATAAAAGAGTGGCTTGCACCCGAGTCAAACAATGCTTGTAACACATATCCATTGAGAAGAACTGTACCTTGTATCATCTCTGGGGATTTTCAGGCTTCCTCATGAGTCAAAGCAAATACTCGGCCCTGAGTCCTCGGTCTCTGCTCCTTGTTAGATATGATTAGTTTTGATGATGTCAAATATAGATATGAAGTGATAAGAGCAAAAAGTGTATATAATGTATTTCTTTGACTAACTACTATATTTAATATTACATATTTTGTAGATTAGTCGAGCAAAGAATGAAGAAGATTGAATTAATGAAAATGGACAGAGGAAGAAGAAGAAAGAAATTGAAGATAGTCAAGGAAATGCTTACTCAGATTATGAAGAATGATTATGAAGAGGAAAATCAAAAAGAAAGATATTGAAGAATGAAGAACTAGGAAGATCTATCAAGAATATCAAGATTCAAGTTGTTAGAAGTAATACTGGAGGTTTCTATGATGATACCGGAGGTTTCTATGATCAAATGATGGTTAGAATAGGTTAATACGAAGCTAAGATGACTTATATGTGAGTTATGGTACTTCTAGGGGAGTTATACTCGAGCACAGAGCTCAATACTCGAGCACGGGATGAACTCACTCGAGCACGGGTGAAACTCTGTTCTACTCTGTTTTACGTTCAGTCTGACAGAGGTCCGGTATTTTGGTCATATCTCTCCAACCACACATCGGATTAACCCGAAACCGGTGGTATATGAACGAAGACTCACAACACGTAAAATTTGCACCAAGATCACATTGAAAGAAGCTCAAATAAAGGAGATATGATCTGTGGAAGAAACCAGTGAAATCACAGTTACGTTTCAACACAGGTTCGGTATTTTGAGCATAACTCACAAACCACACATCGGATTGAGACGAGACTAGTGCCAAATGAAACTAGACTCAAAGAGATTTCCATGGATAGGTAATTTGCCTAATTTGAATGTATATTCTAGGAGCTATGCCTTCTGGAAGTTGACACTTGTGCAGTCTAGCGGAATAGACACTCTTTCGATCATAACTTGCAAAATACAATGAGTTTGGAGCTAATTCTTTTTGCATTGGAATGCATATGGCAAGAGCTTTCTTATGATACATCATTAGAATCAAATAAACAAATTTTTTCTAAAGTGGCCCCACATCACCCGCGAGTACAAAAATGCACTCTTTGAAAAAGTTGTGCGAGTGATGTCCAGAAGCAGCTGAAACGTGAAGAAATTTGCAACACTCGAGCACTAGGATCCATGCTCAAGCATTAGACTATTTCTCACTCGAGCACATGCAAGTTTTGACATGAGAGTGTTAACCTGAGAAGAAGCATGTACGTGAAAATAAGAATCGCACTCGAGCATCACTGGTTGTACTCGAGTGATGTCTAGAATTCACTCGAGCAGATGCGAGTGAAGAGCAGCGAGTGTTTGCCCGAGAGGAAGCTAGAACGTGAAAATATCAACTGCACTAGAGTGAGAACTTGGTAAAATGCAGAAACGAAACAGAGCCTCACAGCAATCACCGCAAGCATAGTTAAATGTTATACAATCATTATGTTTTCACTTGTTATTGTTCCTAAACATTAACTAACATATATTTCAAGTGTAAAACAGGAGATTAAATATTTGGATTGCATCTTCAAGAACGGAGGTCACGTGCGGAAAATATCATCACTCAACAAACAAACCGAATATGGTTACATGTTATTGAATCATTGTGTTCTCACTTGTTATTGTTTCTAAATGATAGGTAACATATATTTCAAGTGTGAAACAGGATATTAAATGTTTGGATTGCATATTCAAATAAAATTCAACTACAGTGAACTTCATCATTACACACCGAAAGGCGGCTACCAACCATGACAAGTAACTGACCCACCATGAGAGATTGTCTGAAACACAAAACGCTCCACAATGTGACGTATAGCTCTAAATGAATCTTCCTGCTGTTCAACGAGATGCTCCACTCTGCAACGGATATTTTATAGTAGCTTGTTATTCAAATGTACACAATGATCAAATGAAGTAATGGGACTCCAACAGATGAATGCTTACAATGGTCATGATCTTCATCAACTATAAATAAGAGAGCACTCAAAGTTGACGGAAGATAGAGAAAACAGAGCAACGACACCAACATGCGAATAACATGAATCCTCTACTTCTACCCAAACACTCTGTTTTCTAGTTTCTGTATTTCTTATCGTTGAGAGAGTGATTATTTGTATTGTACTTCAGTGAGTATATATATCCACTCTGTGAGAGAGTCTGTAAACAATTTCATCTGTATTTCTGAGTTGATCTCAAGGTAGAAGGACCTTGAGAGGATTGATTTCCTTACGGGAGAAGCTGTAGAGAGAATTGCCAGTAAGACATTCTGCTCGTAAGACTTACAAGGTGCAAGCAGTAGAGAACGTTGCTGCTCATAAGACTTACAGGTGTGTAAGCAGGAGAGAACGTTGCTGCTTATAAGACTTGCATGAGTAAGCAGGAGAGGAACATCTTCGGGATTGCTCTGCTCGTAAGACTTGCCGTAAAAAGGAGTATTTCAGTGAGAGATTTATAAAAGGTTTCACAAGTACCTAGCTAAACTTGTGGGATTGTAAAGGCTTTTCTTGTGCCCGGATTAAACAAGAAGATAGTGGATTTGAAAATCTCAGGAGGAGCCTGGGGACTGGACGTAGGCCATCACAGATTGAACCGAACCAGGATAAATCACAATTTCCATATTCTCTTCCCTAAGCTCTTATATTTCCAGCATATATTAACTATTGATTTATGATTCATTACCTTCATACTTATTGCTTTTAGAAAAGATTTTCAAAGTTCTTAAGTTTTTATCTTACACCCAATTCACCCCCCTCTTGGGTGTCAGCCAATTCTAACACTCCTGTCATGGCTAATGGATGTATGCCCCACTTGCTTGCAATTGAAACATATTACCCGACCATCGCAAGTCTTGCCATGATGTGGCTTGTTACAACGAGGATATGTCCATATAGTAGGAGTTCTCTGCTGATTAAGACTCCCAGACTGGTAGGGTTTCTCACCACTGTGCCTATACGAAGATGATCCCAGGCCCTTCTGCTTCTGAGGAACATTGCCCTTATTAGGCTCACTATGACACCAGCGGCCTTAGCCAGATATAGCTCTCTCAGATTGCTCTCTGTGATCCGACATTCCTCAACTACCTTGTTGAACGCGATAAACTAATAGGTGGCTAACCTCTTCCTTATGTCACAACTCAAACCCCATACTAACATATCCGAGCTCAACTCCTCATCATCCAACTTCTAGAGTTAAGAAGAATATCGAGACAAGTGGATAAATCAGGACAAATACTCATAAAAAGACTCTATGTCCCCTTACTTGATGTTTAAGAACTCAGTCTCCTTCTCAAGCCTCACTGACTTAGGAAAACATTTTTCATTAAAGTGCTGCTGGAACACTTCCCAGGTTAATGGTATATTTTTACTCCACAATGACAAAGTAACATTCTTTCACTAGTGGTCTGCATCTCCCTCAAGTTTATACATCGCTAATCTTCATTTCTGAGGGACACTCAAGGACCTCAAAAATCTTCTCAAGATAGTTTAGCAAATCTTCAGCCACCTGAGGATCAAATCTTCCTTTAAATACTGGAGGTAGGTGTTTACAGAATTAAGAGACCCAAAACTGAAGATCTCTTTCCTCTCTAGCTGGAACTCCATATGATTTCGGGT
This sequence comes from Inga leiocalycina, assembly GCA_963242795.1. Lineage (NCBI taxonomy): Eukaryota > Viridiplantae > Streptophyta > Magnoliopsida > Fabales > Fabaceae > Inga > Inga leiocalycina. The sequence continues at coordinate 38,309,174 of OY725330.1, read as the reverse complement.
TTGGTCTAGCACAAGGAGGTGATTCGAGTGGTCGCGTTGACCCTTCAGCAGTTTCTTCTCAATGTGTTCCTTCTTGAATCTCTTCTTAAGGGGACTGACCTCGGCCCTCATTGTTCTTAGCTCTCTCAACTCTGAGCTCTTTGCGCATCTCAGCTATCATATCCCGCTTCCCCGAATCAACCCCATTATTTCTTGCAATGGGTTTGGTGGATTATCATTAACCATCTCCACATCGGAATCTACTTGTTGTACTCTGGGGCAACCTTTTGTTGCTCTTTTCATTCTACAAGTAATTCACCTTATTAATCCAACAATAATGGTATACATATAATTCCACAGATCATACAGATGTCCATATAATCAGAAAGTATATGTGTATACTAATACATTCACATATGATCTTCTATCACTAAGGTCACACTATATAAGCTATCCTAACAACCTCTACCCTTGCCAGGAAACTACATCTCTGATACCAAAAATGTATCCCCCTCACTGAAATTATATCCGAATTATGAAATTTAAGTGAAATAGAGACCAATAAGACAAAAACAACCTTTATAATCCCTCATCTTCAAGATAGGGTATACCAAAAAATAATTCAAAACATTATTCATCCGATCTCATATTCACTTTTGAATACAATTCCTGTGTAGTTAAATCACATTCATAAATATTAGAGTGCAAAACTAAAATCCTGGCAACCATAGGTTACTTGTATATATATATAATGGGTTTGGAATTTCCCAAAATGGGAATTACATATCCAAAATTATTATTTACATCTCATATACATAGTAATCCCAACCAAAAATAGATAACCAACCCGCAACAAAAAGTCTCTAAGAGGTCCTAACCACTCCTAGTTGCCCGCTTCCCTTTTAAGCCACTTGCCCTGTCTAAAAACAAGGAAGTGGCAAATGTCACACATTCATAAGGGCATATCTATCATATCATAAAATTTTGGGTATACAAGTACTCCAAAAACAACATATCACATATTGTTATCACAGTTTAGGGAAAGCTATGAATAACATACAACCTCTGAACTATTGTACAATGTGATATCCTGAATTTGGGATTTGAGGCTTGACAATAAGCCTGAATCAAGTAGCCTACTAAGCCCCAGTTTAGTAAGAGTCAGAGGAATGAGGATTGGCTGCCAGTAAAAATATCCTGTAAGGCAGCAATATTGTTATGTGGTTTAGATGACAAATGATCTCTAAAACTTATGAAATTTTTTTTACAGGATAAAAGTAGACATCTTGAGCTTTAATATGATAGTAATGGGTAATTTTTGGAGCTGTATACAAAGAGTTATGAATTTTTGAAGTTTACCTAGTGAAACTAGAAAGTTTGTATGATAGCATCCAAAGATAGAATTTCTTGGAAGTTTGAGCTTTCAGTTGGCCAAAGGTTATATTTTTTTCCTTCAAGCTAGACTCAATAAGGGTTTCATAGCCTTTGGAATCACTCCAATTGAAGTTTTACAAATAAAGTTATGATTTTTCAAATTTAGTCAGAAAATCTGCCAAAATTGCCAATTGTTGCGAAATTGGAAAAAAAACTGTGATGGCAATTGTGAAAATTGTGGAATAGAGGCAACAAGAGGGGACTTAATTATTTTGATTGTGTACATGCCAAGTGTCATGATTTAAAGGTAAGAGAATAAATTATAATTGTTAAAGTTGAGCATATGTGAAATTAGATAAAAATACTACATATAATTTTGCATGTAGTAAGGAAAAGGATTAAAGCACAAATTTGGTGTAAGGAGGGGATTGGAGGCGTCATAAGCCGACATAAGAGGAGAAGAACTTGGTTCAAATGGAATGGAATTATGACACAAATTTTGTGATGGGATAAGTTTGAAAAAACAATTGTCATAAAAATTTATTAAGCAATTATATTTTAAGAAGAGAGAGTTTGGGATATTTATCTTAAAAGCTTCATCATCTCATTCTCTCCTTATTTTCATGCCATGAACAACAAAAAGAGAGAGAGGGAAGAGCTTTAGAGAAACTTGGAGAAAAGGAGCTCAAGAAGCAAAATCCTAAGGTAAAGCTTGTGATTTCAAGTGTTTAGCTCCTCTAACTTGTGTAATCTCTTCTATAATCTCTTATTCTTCATGGAAATCATGGTATAGCAAGAAAAATAGCAAGGGAAAGAAAGTGAGTAAGGATGGTTTTAGAGAGAGAAAGTAGAGAAATCAAAGGTAACTTCAAGAATCCTATTTCCTTTGGTGTATGGTTGTTGTTGATTGGTGTTCTTGTCTTGATTTCTGATATGGTTGTTGATTTTGTAATTTTTTGAAGTTGAAACCCTAAGGGGTTATGCTACCCAAATTTCCTCAAATCATGTCTAATATATGTTTAAATGGTTTAACAAGTGATTAGGAGTAAAAAAGGAGCAAGCTTTTGGGTGTTAGAAATCAAAAGCAACAATTTCCCTTTTCATGACCTATGTTTCGGCTAGAGCTAGAATAAGGGGTTAGAGCTGGATTTTTAATAATCTGGTGATTCCATTGTGTTTAAGAGGGAAAATTAGATGGGGTTACTATTGATCACTTTGTGAGAAAAGTCCCAGAAAGCGAAATTACAAAAATAGCCCTAAAACCCTATTTAGGGGTTCTCAAGATTAAAACTATCATTTGGCAGTGATTTTATGAAAATCAAGGTCAAAAATGGATTCCTTGGATAAAAAAATGTCAAAATTTCAGAAAATGTACAGTCGAACCAGGTACAATAAGGCTGAGTAGAATCCATAGGGTCATTTTGGTAATTTTTTCACTATAGACTCATAACCACAAAAAACACTATGGAAGTGTCTAAAGTAGTACATGAATGGATTTTTACTTAATTCTTATACATTTAGACTGTTAGGACCCAATTGATAGCCCAAGTTGCAGCATGAAGTTTGAGGAGCCTATTTAAGGATAAAAAAGGGTTAAGGTAGTAACTCTATCCTTCATACACAATGTGAATATTTATATGCTTTATATATGTCATCTTCTATAATATGTATGATACACAGTGCCTATGGGTACACTGATGAATAGCACTTACAAGTACCAATAGATAATTGGAGACTCATTAATATGGTTCAAAAATATGTCATTAAGTTAAATTAGAGATCAACGGATAATTTGAAACTCATTAAAGATGCCGACTTTAAGATAGGATTTGGCCCTATGATAAAGTGAGTTTTCAAAAACTTTTCCAAAGTCTATTTAATACGGTCTCGCAATCCCCTTTTTGAATATATTTGTCCAGTACAGTTTGGTTCTATTCATTTTTATCAGAGTGTAAAATAAAATTCCCGATGCCTGTCGGGTTTCCTTCATTCAAAAAGGATTGCAAGGCAGATTTGCCAATTTCTTTTTCCATATCAGGGATTATATACAACCGCACACATTATAACATATACAATTTATACAATCCCAAAAGTATGACAACCAACACTAAAGCTTAAAACTCCTAGCTGGGAGTACTAGCCGCCCTTCGTCACTTGTTTCTCCTTGGATTTGCTTGATCTGGCTGTAGGTTAGTTATTGGAAGGAGTGAGATTCATATGAATCTCAGCAGTAACAATTCACTCATATAATGTATAATAACAAAGCATGTAAGCAAATCACAAAACAGCATCACAATAGCATCCACAGCAGCAATCACATTCATGACTTTCATCACATAAATGATAGCTCTCATGGCTGTAATCACAATAACAACAGCTTTCCCTGTATTCATAATAATAACAGCTTTCTTGTATTCACAATAATGACAGCTTTTGCTATATTCATTATAATGATAGCTTTCATTGTATTCATAGTATCATTCATCACAATTCAATGATAAGCACATACATATAAAGCATTACATATGATATAAGAGAAAGAGTCACTACCTTGTTCTTTCTGTTCCTTCTTTGATGCTGGTTTATTACTCTCAAGGCAAATATCAAATCCTATAAATCATAATCAAAGATAGTGAGTTATTCCCTATACCAATTCTTAACTCCAAGACACTTAGGGTTAGCTGTCATTTGAGACCTTAGTTGGCTATTCAAAGCCCAAACAGATGCCTAAAGGGTTGGGGAGAACTAGACCAGACACCACATGTTGAAAATTCAAAGTGCTAGATTTTACGGGGTTGGCCACTGCTAAGGGAAGGTCAGAAACTTTTGGGCCATGACCAAGAACCCATTAGCCACGGCCAAGAATAGGTTAGAGAGTTTTGGGCTGCGGTAAAGAACTAGTTAGACAATAATTGCCGCTAGCTCCAGATCATGTATGGGATACTTCATCTCATGAGGCTTCAACTATTGAGAGGTGTAGGCCACCACTCACCCTGCTTACTAGCATAATTGTAAACCACGTAGGTTAGCTTTGGATCAAGGATAATCAACAAGAGTACAGTTTTAACCTCTCCTTCAACTCAATGAAGCCCTACTCACATCGGTCGTCCCACTTAAACGGCTGACCTTTTTGAATGAGCTTGATTATTGGCAAGGCAATCCGAGAGAAATTCTGTATGAATCTCTGATAATAGCCAACAAGACCCAGAAAATTGCTTATCTCAACAACAGTTTTGGCCTCTTCCAGTCTAGTACTACTTCAACCTTACTAAGATCCACTGCAACCCCTTCTTGAAAGCCAAAACTCACATTTACTTAGCTTGGCATAGAGTTTCCTCTCTCACAAAATATCCAGGATGATCCTCAAGTGCTCCTCAGGATCTTCTCTACTCTTGGAGTATATTAGAATGTCATCGATGAAGTCTACCATGAACTGATCTAAATATTGATGAAAGATGCGATTCATATAGTCCATAAACATAGCAGGTGCATTGGTTACTCTAAAGCGCAACACTAGAAACTCATTGTGGTTATATCTAGTTTGTAAAGAAGTCTTCGGTATGTCTTCTACTTTTACTCATAGCTGATGATATCCTAAACTTAGATCAATCTTCAAAAACATACTTGATTCAGATAGTTGATCTAGAAGGTCATCAATCTGAGGAAGCGGGCACTTTTTGTTGACGTTCACTGACAAATCCCTATTTTTATTATATATTTTTATACTTTAATTAGGGATTTTGTCATAGTTATTGAGCCTAAAATGCCTTTCTTGAGATAAATTGAGATTAAGAGTAAATGGATTAAATTAGGAGTAAAAAGGGTAAAATTGTCAATAAAATTATAATTACTCTTAATCATTTATTTTTCTTAGAATATTTGATTTTGGCTTAGTTGTTTTTCAATTGAAAATACTTGGAAATTTAGATTGAATCTAAAAATTGCAATTTGGGTTTGAATTTTTGAAATGACAGTTTGATATTATGAAATTACAAAATGCCAATTCAGTCTACTCTAAATTACAGCGTTTTTGGCAGCATATGATTAGGTCTGAATCAATTTTAGGGAGCTGAGAACACAACCACATACACACAGAAGAACGAGAAAGCTAAGCGGCTGAGCTTTAATCTTTCACTATCACCATTCTCCATACTCGTATACGGCACCATCCATCACCGCCACCAGTGAGCTGTATCATTCCAAAAGAGGAGTTACAGATAGAATAGAACGTGAGAGCTATGAGTCAAGGAAGGCTGCAGTAGGGGAGAGGCGCAGAGGAGCTTGAGCTGTGGTCTTTCTTCATCAAATCCACCACCATCTCCTCAACACCAACCACACCATCACCATCCTTCACCACCCTCAACCTCCTCTGTTCTGAACTCACACAGGCTATGAATTCCTCTGATTATTCTGTGTTTAATTGAGTCCCTGATTTAATTGGTTTAAGTGCCAAATAGTTACCTTAATCAGTGGTTTAAATGGTTGGAATTCTAAAATTGCGTGGAGAAGCTGTGTTGATGTGATTAGTGGCTGATCTCATAATCCCTTGTAGCAAGAGGCAATGGCATGAACTTGGAGTTTTAATAGGGGAGTTTTTGCTCTTTCAATTCTCTGTTTGCACATTATAATTGTAATTCCTAGGTCTTAAGATAAATTTTATGATGTTGAATTGATTTATTTTGATGTATTTGGAGAATTGAATGTGGCTTGAACCTTTATTAGACATTTGACATTGTGTTTAATTAACTTAATTATCATTTCTTTGTGCTGGTTAGTCATTGGATTGATGATTTTGTGAATATTTTGTGCTAATTTCAAGGTAGCTTGGTTAGTGCATCAATAGTGTCTTGTGTTTATATTGGTTAATTGAGTGTGAATTTATTAATTATATTTAGCATTGGGTTTTAACATCATTAATCTTGATTTTTCATTTGGGTAGCCATTGTTAAATTAAGATTAATGAGAAAATTAAGTAGTAATGCGAAGTGGCTCGGTTATTGGATTAAAAGCTAAATATGATTTTAACTTCATTTAATTGTGAGAGTGCTTAATCAACCTAATTTAGAGAGATTAATATGCAAGGTGGCTCGATGTTAATCAATCTAAGTTCGGCCTAGTCTAAGGGGTGGCCCTTAGAGTTATTTTGAAACTAGCATGATTAATTCTCCCATAAACATTTGAAGTGAGGATTGCTTGCGTCATTGCTATGAGGGACTGCTTATTCCATTATTTTCTTTCGTTTCATTAAATCAATTGGCATTCCATTTCATATTTTCAAGAAAAATCCCAAAAAGAATTAGTTTAGAACAATTTAATTCTTAATTGCAAAAAGTAGTTGATAGTAAAAAGACCAAAATTTTCCATTTTTAATCACTTCATGTCAATCATTGCACTTAGTTCCTAGGTAATTAATAAAAGGCCCTTTGAGAAACGATCCTGGATTGCACCCTATATTGCAATCCTTGGTTTAATTTTGAAGAAGGTTACCAAGGTACTTTTTCTTGACGGTTACCTTATTCAACTCTTTGTAATCAATATATAGCCTCAGGTTTCCATCCTTCTTTTTAAAGAATAGCACTAGAGCTCCCCATGGTGAGACACTAGGTTGAATGAACCCTTTCTCAAGTAATTCCTCGATCTGCTTCTTCAATTTAACCATTTCATTTGGAGCCATTTTATGTAGGGCTTTTGATATAGACCCAGTTACAGGCATGATCTCAATCGCAAATTCTACTTCCCTTTTAGGAGGTAAACCACTAAGGTTGTTCATAAATACCTCAGGAAATTCTCTTACAATTGGAATGTTTTCCAATGTTATTTTTGTCTCCGCCTGCATGGAAAAGAACACGATATATCCCTGGCATCCCCTCTTTAGGCATTTCTCAGCTTCCTCTAATAAGAGGAAGTTTAGACTAGTATTTACTTTATTATCCTTCTGCCGGGTGGAATATACTATCTTCTTGTTCTCGTAATCCAGCAACACATTATTTTCCGTCAACCAATCAAAACCCAATATAACCTCAAGCTTTTAGAGCGGCAAACAAATCAATTCAATTATAGATTCATGTCCCTCATATTTACCACACAATTCAAACAAGCATCAACAGTCGCAGTCTTGACACCTATCGACATCGACACAACCAAATCAAATGGCAGTTTGTACACATGCAATCCTAGGCGCTTCGCATAGTCATAAGTAATAAAGGAATGACTAGCACCCGAATCATATAAAGCCTATAACGAACTACCATTGAGAAAATTTTACCTTGAATCAACTCCAGAGACTACTTCACCTCTTCACATGTCAAGGCAAATACTTAGCCTTAATTGGTAGGTCTACGCTTGGCTACTCACTAGGGACAATTTACTGTAGAGTGGCCTAGCTTCTAGTAGGCATAACATATTATCTAGCTGATAGGGAGATTAAAAAGTCATCCCATATGCTATTTACCACACTGAGACCATGTTTGAGATGTTGGGGGTTTCTGATTACTACGGATGCCAGACTGAAAGGGCTTCTTGTTGTTCTCCTTTTATGAGAACCCTTGTCCCTTACACTTCTACGAGGAATCACCCTGAGTAGGTCTACCTTGATTGTTGGCATTTTTATACATACGCATCCTCTTCAAGTTATTCTCTATCAGCCAGCATACTTCCACTGCCTTGTTAAATTTGGTGAACTGTTGGGCAACTAGCATCTCTTCCATCTTGGGCTTCAATCCCCAAATCAACATATTAGAACTCTACTCCTCATTCTCCTTGAACCTCAGATAGGACGAATAATGGGATAATTGAATGAACTAGGATAGGTACTCATCAAAATTTTCATTGTCACCCTGTTAAATAGCTAGTAATTCTTTCTCCTTCTCAAGCCTTATAGACCTCGGGAACTATTTCTCATTAAATTCTATTTTGGAATATCACCTAGGTTAATGGAATGTTTCAGCCCTATAAAACTACTGCTATATTCCTTCACCAAGAATCAGCATCTTCCTCCAACTTGTATATGGCCATTCACAGTTTCATTTCCGTAGGACACTCTAACATTTCAAATATTTTCTCTAGTTGAATTAACCAGTCCTCAGCAGCTTATGGATCAAATCATCCTCTAAATACTAGAGGCCGATACTTAATGAATTTTGGCATCCAGTATTGGAGATTTTCCTCTTCTCGAGCTAGAACAATAGAAATCTCTTGATTGGATTCAAGTGACTGTAATTTATCATCATTCTCAGGTTGTTCTCCTTCTAGATTCACCTTGGTGTCTTCATTCACCTCAGTGTCTTCAGATTGTGGCTTATCTTCATTCCACTTCTCCCTCACTTCCTAGATTTATTCACGTAAGTCCTGAATCATAGTTTTTTGTTGTGTCAGCATTCCAAGAATTTGCTGCATATGGTCGGGTCTCACATTATTCTCAAGTTCCATATTTGGTGGTATGTTCCTTGATCTTCATCGAACTATCATTTCCCTTTTACTATATAAAAGGAATACCATGTTAATACCTCATCAAACATATATATACATATATGTACTTCTTATGACTTTAAATACCAACACACAACAAATACAAAAAACCATTACAGTAAACTTTCACATTTGTATCAAAGTGGCTTGGCATTTACTTCAAAAGAAACCTATTATACTATGGCAACCAGTCTTATGTACATTAAGGGACTTGGTAGTCATAACAAAGAAGCCTGTATTACCTTACTATCACTAGTCTATATTAAATATCACATATAAAAACATGTGGTTAATAAAAGGCAAGAACTCAAAAGGACCCTACACTATGATCTCATTCTTTTTCTTGACCTAAAAAGTAAGGTTGGAGAGATAGGCTAGTGTGGTTCAGATCCAAACATCATCAGTCTTCCCTAGCCCATACTCAACCGTCTATTCATATAGCTTCTTCATCGAGTCTAAGAATGATGTATACCATGCCATAGAGGAAATGAAATCATCAAAGGGCCTCAAGTATAGCCCCTTAAGTTTCTCCCACAGTTCATTATCTGGTTATGGGGTGAATGCTAACCCAACCACTAGAGCCCTAGACACCACATTTGAGTCCTAGTGCTGCTTGATATCTTCTAACTCTAGGTTAGCTGTGTCACTAATGGTAGCCATGTCCCTAGGGGTAAGTTCGAATATCACTGGAATTCTAACTCTCTTTCTTGCAGCACACACCACCCTTAGTCCATGTCCCCCTCCATGACCCCCTCTATTAAAAATTATATAAAGCTTACCCTCTTGTATGTGTTCCTCTGGTGGAGGCTGGTTAATAGATGGGGGTGACCTACTTCTCTGTCCTCTCCTATCATACATATTTCCTAGTACAAAGCTACTAACAAAAGGTTAAAACTTATCAACATAAGCAAAGGACTCTAGCAAATACCTACCATTACCGGAATCAACGCTATGATACTAAATTGTCACACCTTACATCCAATAGACTCATATGAGTGCAAAAGAGTAGTGAAATCAGTTATGGAACCAGAATTTGGTCTCAGATTAAACATACTTTAAAAAAATGTTCACAATTTCTAAACCTATCTCAGGAGATGAACTTGGGATTGGAAGGGAGTTTTTAGTGGAATAAAATTTTGTCTAAACAATTTCATAAACATTCAATATCTTACTAAGTCCCATTGGTGCTTAAATCCATTTTATCAGAGTGTACAAGCATGTCTCTACTTAAGTCTCATGATGCATTCATTAGTTAATGTTTCTTAGTCAATCGAAAAGGTTTTCTCTATATATAGAGTCACCATTCATTTACTAAGCTACTGGTACTACTGGTTCTACTATTGTACTATTATCTGGTTTTAGTTATGTAAATCATATACAGTTCCAAAAAATATCTAAAAATAGATAACCATTAGTAAACTAAAGTCTCTCTACTTCATTCTCTAGCTATCTGTATTTACCTTCTTACCCTGAGAGCATTATAGAAAAGAATGAGATTCAAAAGATCTCAGTAGTAACAAATAGTCAATCATATAGATACCAAATCATAGAGCATGTCATATAGTTATCATATAATAGAATTACCATAATAGCATTCAATGTACAACATGCAGTTCAACATATCACCATAGTGCTAGGTATATCACATAGCCTCGAGTGTAACCTGTTCAATAGGCCCCTGGCATCCACTCATGCATCACAGAATATTATATTGGCCTAAGCATCCACCAGTGCAATAGGCCCTGGGTGACCACCCCGCACAATCAAAATGTGTCAGACAATTCATGATGAATCCACAAAAAAGGCAGTATATCTTATAGCATATCAAAGACAAGGTTACTATCTGGTCATTTCCCTTAAGCAATATCTAAGCTTAGGCAAGTCTTAAGCTTTGGATAGTTGTTAAGTCCTATAATTTGAATTTACAGATGACATGTTACTATTTCGTTCAATACTTACATAATACAATTTGTCAAGTTGGTTGTCATTAAGGCTAACACACTAAGACAAAAGCAAAGTTAAAGTGGTCCAACTATCCTAAGTTGATTAACTTTACCCTTAAAGTTTCACTTAATTACCTAGCACCATTACATTTTTTTTCATTTTTGCACTTGTACTCAAATCTGCTAAAACTTTATTAAATCTTTGAAAATTCATATCTAATTGTACAGATGTCTAATTATGATGATTCCAAAGCATTATAAGGCCCCAATCAGTCTAGTTTCAGGGAAAAATATAGCTATTACACTTCTGGATGTACATCAATATAGTATCTTACTTAATTGATCACCACTCCCAGAATTCGCCAGTTTTCCTAACCAAACTTTGAAAATGTAGAATTCCCAGTACGCACATCCAAATAACACAAATAACATATCAAATTAAAGCTTGTCATGTCTACTTTTAAACTAGAAATTTTCACAATTTTTGGACATCATTTACTATTTTAAAACTGTCATGCAAATAATCTGCCTAGCATAGAACACCAACTCGCAGCATTTCAACTTTGTAGTATATATTTCCAGTGGTTTAGAATTTACAACCAAGACTATTCCCACACAGTTTTGCATTCTAAACACAATGGCAAAGTCAAAAACATCAAAATTATAAAGCTTCAGCCCCCAATCATACTAACCAAACAGACCCCTTTTAAGCCAAAATTACCGAAACAAAATTTTGTCCAACAACTTAGTCCAATATCCTTTTAAATCATCATTTAACCATAAAAACATAATTAGACCATTAAAAACTAAATAGTACCCCACTCTCATGAAAACTCATCCAAAAAACAAACCAATCGATTCAAAATGAAGCCCACACTTACCTCTACATGTTTCCACAACTAGTTCAGAAATCTAGCAAAACTCTGGCCGGTGTGACAGCATTAAACCCCTCCAAATGAAATTCCAAAACCATAGAAATGAAGGTTATGATAAGTAGAAGGAGGTTTGTGAAGGGTATTTTGAGAGAAAACACTGATTTGGTAGTGTTTCGATAGATTGAAGTTCTAGGAAATCACTACTTACCTCTCCTCTTTCCCTTTCTAATTTCTTGGCATTTTTTCTAATTTTTTGATGATGATGGCCAAATTATATGGCCAAGAGGGACTCTTGAAAAGTTATTGCCATGTGCCAAATTCCTATGGTGCCACTTGTCCGATGATTCAATGGTTCGGTGACATGTGTCTCTTACTTGAATAAAGTAGGTCCCGCTTCTTTTCTTGGATTTTTAACCATCCTTTTTGTTAGGAAAAGTAGGGGTCTAATGATTTTCCCCGACACTTAGGCTCGGTGTTCAGGAAAGTTAGTCAGGTGACCAGACTGGGTACTGGTGGATTTCCCTGGCTTGGGGTGAGGTGGCATCCTCCGGTGGTGACAACTCAAAAGGCAAAGTTACTTTATAGATATGGAGGACATGTGTCATCTTTTGGTTAGTCGACCCATAAAGTAAAAAGCAACTTCATCAATGAGAGGACATGTGTCACTTGGAGATTACACCAACACAAAAGTCAAAAAGCACCTTTTTGTCCTCCCACCATAAGATGGCGCCACGTGTCCACTTTATCAAGGGAAGGAAAGTCAAGGGATTTCCCCGGTTCCACTTGCGAGGTGTCATCTTTTGTGGTCCCCACATAAAGAAAAATTTATTTATTTAATTATTACTTTATGAATTAACAAATAGAATTTTTTTCAAATGTCCATTTTAATGAAAAATGGCGTCATACACACATACTTGGCACTGATGAATTTTCTTCTGACTAATAATCTTTTCAAGCAATACTGGCCACTCATATTCCAGTATGTTACATAATAGGTCATTTGGTTATGAAACCTATTATGCATTCAGATTAAGAAAGGCAGAGTCCAGTAGAATACCCAGCACTATGGGAAGGGACCAGTGGGTCCTTGAATTAATTGTATGCTGTATAGAATATCTCTGAATGTTGAATGTGTTATATGTTATGATATGATGGTTACTCTAGCATGTTTTATGTATACATTTTATCTTAGTGATACCTATTACTATTGAGATTCTAGTGAATCTCACCCCTTTCCAAATACCAATTTATAGCGCGGGCAATTAGCTCAAAAGGGAATAAGGTAATTACGGACAAATAAAGAATAAGACTTGAAGATTTACTTTCCATTGTTTACCATATTTTTGAATTGTATATGATATGTAAAAATATATAGTAAGACTAGAACTAGCGGAAGTGATAAACGCAATAACCATTATGAGACCATATTGAAAATATTTTAAAGGTTTTTTTTTGAAATCCTGCTTAAGTGCATGTTTGAACCATGTATTGAAGTTAGGATTCCAACTATTTACAAGAAATTTCTAGTCTCTAGTTGAAGACATTACTTGTTTAAACTCATTTATATGCTTTGAAAATTGTGATGTTACATAAATGATGGAGCATGCATTTGAGATCATGGTTCTGGATAGAGGGAAGTAGGTGGGTGAATATTGATGGAATGTGAAAAGTTTGATTGAAGTATGATTGGTGTGGATGGAATGTGTCTTCATGGTAAAATAATGGAGGTTGTGGACAACATGGTACACAATATTGATGGCGATAATTAAGCATTTGAGATTCAAAGGTTGTTTCTCTTTTTCCCTTTGTGTTTGGATGGACTTTAATTCTTGTAGAACCTCAATACTATGCAATTGCAATTGAAGTCCATCAAAATAAAAAACCTTAAACATCATCGAGTCTAGTGTATTATTAATGAATAATTATTCCTAGACCCTGGAAAATAATCACTTATTAACAAAATATTAAAATTCAATTTGTATGCAACTATAAAATTACTAAGCTTTCTTAAATACCAATCCTACTCAACCGATGAGTCTAGTACTAGAAGAGAGGAACCCCTACTCTTGAGATACTATTAAGCTCTCTTAGTATGGGATTGTAATTAGCAATGCATTAAGTTCAAGAACAATCCCATTTCAATCAAACCACCAAAAAATCACATGCTTAATAGAATCAAAGGAACCATAATGAAACATATATAATAGTGTATAAATTATGTAGAACAAATCCTCATTATAGATCCAAGTCACAAATATAATCCAACAAAGCAATTAACCAAGCAACCAAGATCCAACCACATAATTATAATATCTAATAAAAGAAATCAAAAACATGGATTAAAACATAAAACTCCCCCTTGAAGGTTGGAAACTCATGCCATCTTCACCATCTTCAAGAGTTTAAGCTCTACTCATGCATAGCCTCAAGAGAACTTACAAAAAGAGTGAATCCTTTCATCATAGTGACTGGAATGGAAGAAAATGAAGGGAAATGAAAGAAAGGGAAGAGATAGAGGGTGGGAGTGAAGTTGATAAAGATGGAGAGGCTAGAAATGAAATGAAGTGAAAGAAGATGAAAGGAATGATGGTTCTAGTATAAATTTATGTTTAGAAGTTAGGTCAAATGGAAAAATGGATTGGGGTTTAGATTTGGTGTCAAAACACATGTATTCACAAAGTGCAGATTTTGCACAGTGCTTCAGCAAGTGGTTCATTCGCTTGAGCGAATGACATAGAGACACCAGGTTACCATTTGCTTCAACAAATAGTTCACTCGGTGAAGCAAGTGACACAAAGAACTAGCACTCAAGATAAGTCTCCACTTACTTCAATGAGTGGTTTATTCACTTAAGCAAATGACTTAGTGGCAGAATGCTAGATTCTCTTACTCCTCTTCAAGCCTTTTTTCTTTGATCTTGGCTCCAATCTTCATATGGCCTATTATAGAAATCCATGTAAAGAAATATCAATTATCCTAGAAATCAATTAACAATCAATAATAATAAATTACGATAATTTTGCCCTTAATTAACATTAATTTCATGCAAGCACATTTAATCTAAAATAACTACAATTCAATTCAATAATGGCTTGAATACATGTTGAATACCCCCAAAATAGCATAGCAAATGTATGTAAATATTGGGATTCATCAGTAACCTCTTTAAAAATTAACCAAGGATTGTAATATAGTGCAATCTTGGATTGTTTCTTGAGGAGCCTTTTATTAATTACATATAAACTTAGTGTAATGATTGACATAAAACCAAGTAAATAGGGGTTTGATCATTTGACTATGAACTACTTTTAGCAAAGAAATTTAAAGGATTTAAAACTAATATTTTTTAATTTTTGGGATAAAAATGAGATAATTTTTGGACATATCAGTGTACCCGTAGCCACTGTATATCAGTGTACCCATAGGCATGGTGTATCAGTGTACCCGTAGGCACTGTGTATCATACATATTACAAAAGATGGCATACACAAAGCAAATACAAATTCACATAATGTATGAAAGAAAAAGTTACAACTTGACTCCTTTTTCAATTCCTCGGTCGGTCCTAAACTTTTGTTTCGACTAGGGTTATTTCCAGTGCCTATAAAAATTAGAGTTACAAGTAACTAATTATTACTTGTACTATTACTGGCTTTAAATCAAATTATGCTAGTTTTCTAGTGCATTTATAATAGTTTCTGCATAGTACAATTCTGTACAATGTCGTATCACTGTTTTTAGAATATGACAGTTTTTCAGTCAACTTTGAAAATTCATAATTAATTCTAGGAAAATCCAATTTGACTTATTTAAAAGTCTATATGAAGATTTTTAAATATAATTTGGTATAAAAATCTTAAGTCTGACCATTATAGTTACATTATTCCCAGATATTCATCAAACTTCCCCTGTTCCAGATTTCCTTCCAGAAACAAGGTACAACTTCAAAAATCCATATCTTTTAATCTACTAGTCCAAAAATTATCACCTAACTATCAAATTAAAGCTCTACATCTCTACTTTAATCATAGAAAGTTTCATAACATTTGGACTAGGTTTGGCCCAAGAAATATATTTCACAACAACAATGCCTCCAAGAATCACATCAAATAGCATTTCCCCTTAACTTCAATAATTTTTACATTTGCATACAAACATCCAAAAATCATGGACACATGTATTTCCACACAATTTTCCCTTATAAATCCAATGGAATCATTAAAACTACAAAATTCCAACTCCTTCCTAATGTTCCATCTTTAGCTGAAACTTTGCACCCTTAGAAGAGAAATTGTGTTTTCTTGATTTCTCTTGATTAATCACTTCCTTTTCACTTATAATCACAAGATTAACTACTTAAACACTTAATAAACATGATTTGGGGAAATTTCGACAGTATAAAATCTTAGGGTTTCATCTCCTAAATTTTACAAAAACAACCAAACCAAGCCAATTGCAACATCAATAACCACAACAACAACACATAAGGCAAGAGGATCGGAGTTTTGGAGATTAACTCTTGATTTGCTCTCTTTCTTTCTTTAGGCATCTCTACTCTCTCTCTCTTCTCTCTTGATTTTGCTTGCTAACCATGATATTTTTGGAGAAGAGGTTTTACACAAGCTAGAAGGCAAGAATATTTGAAATCACAAGCACTTACATTGGATTTTGCCTTCTTGAGCTCTCTTTGTGCTATGTTCTTCAAGCTCACTTCCTCGCTTTATCTTTCTCTATTTGGACAAAAATATGACCCAAGAAAGAGATGAGAAGGTTTAAAAATATCCTCTTCATCTTTTTACTTGGCCAAAGATGATGACACATGTCATATTTAATATCCAAGTAACCACTATTTGGAGTGTTCCTATCATTTTATATACATCACCATTTACCATTTTATTTCATTAAATATATCAATTACATACAAGGAATATTGGTGAAACGAGAATGGTATGTTATAAATTTCACCTCTATTTCATTAGTTTTGGTGATTAATCCATTCACTAAAGCAAATTGCCACTTTTCTAAAGAAATTGCACTCTGTGTCATTTGCTTTAGTGTATAAACCACTAGCTAAAATGAATGACCCTATAGATTTTGAAACTTTTCTCTCCTTTCCATTTGCATTTGTTTATACCTAGAATCTTTTTCTTCTTTTTAGTGTGCAGTTTTTTAGTCATCCTGTCATTTATTAGGGATTGTTAACTGTATTTCTAATGGCTTGGTCAAATCAAAATGATAATTGTAAATGTTATCTACCTTTGTATTCCTCTTCTTTTCCAGGTACATATGCTTAGAACAATAGAGCAACATCTTCTACAGGAAGTTCCATTGGAAGAAAACCCATTCGGATAGTTAAGATAGAAGTACATTTGGTCAAGACCATAGTGACCATTACCATGAACCTTACCACCCACCTTCATTCCAATACTCCCACCTACCATATCCGCCCTATAAACAATACCACGAGCCTCCTCCTCCACTATATAAGCCATATTTTGAGGCTTTTTCTATCTCTCCACCATACCACCATATGCCATATCATGGACCTCCTGTATCACTACCTAAACCATTCTATAAACCTCATCCTCCATTCCAACCCACTTTCCAACCATGTCATCCACCTCATGAGTCTCTATGTCCACCCTTTGAGCCACATCTTGGACTTCCTCCCTAACCTGGTGCTCCTAGATAAGAACCTATTATAAATTAGCAACAATCACTTAGGGATAACTTTGACCATTGAATGGACTCTATGATAAGAGCACTTTAGCATGCTATACTTTGGTAAGCTTGTCATTATACATATAAGAAGAAGTGCCATATGAATAGTATAAAAAAGCAGGAAAGAAAAGAAAAATAGAAATGAAGAAAAATAAAGAAGAAAATAAAAGAGGAAAAGAAATGAAAAGAAAAGAAAGTTTACATTGAAAAAGGAAGTAGGAAAAAAAGAAAGAGAAAGAATAGCAAAGTAGGAAAGAATAAGGCATTTTATTTAAAAAGAAGTTTGTCAAAATTTTGTATTAGTTGAATATGAGAGAATATGTTTTAATGGTTGGTGTTAAGTGCTATTTAGAGTTTTTCTTAGTTCATAATGTTCAAACATAGTGGTTGCACCATTTTGATCCATTTCATTAGCCTTTATTCCAACATTACACCCTTACAAGGTCCCCTTGATTCAAGAATATATGTGTCGGGTGTTGAAGGACTTTGAACCTCTACAATCCTATAGTAAGACCTTTTTTAAGTGGCATTGAGTAAAATGTATCCATATATGTGAGAGAGCCAAACACTTTCACCATTGAGAGTTCTCTAGTCTCATGCTTCCATTGGCTTGATTGTGCATATTGTTATAATTAATCCTTTTGCATTGTTCAATTTACTTCTTGTGTTGGCTTAATGAACTTTGTTGGTTTGACTATTACCTTTGACTATGATCATGTTTGATTCCCTTTTGCCATTGTAATTGTCTAGGATATTTCTGTATTCATTGACCTTTGTCTAGGAGTATAAAGTTTTAAGTGTGGCGGAACTGATTGAACCAAACTATTATAAATAATTTTGGTTTTATTTGGGGTTATTTAGAAAATATTAAAGCCATTATTGCATGATTTGTGTACAATTTGAATCAAGAGTGATTGCATGAAACTAAGGTTAAAAAGTGCATATTTGATATGTTTTTGTGATTACTTTTGATTAAGAATATTTCTTGGGACATTTAATCTTATTTTGGATTTGTTTGGTATTGTAGGGACCTTGAAATGAAAGCAAATACTTGAAGGAGGATGAAAAGAAGAAAATTTGAGTTGTTGGCTCTATGCAATCTATTTTGGTGAACACGATGCTAGCTAAAGTGAATTTGACATATTCTAGATTAGGATTCTCTGTGTCATTCACTTCAGTGAACAAAATACTTGCCGAAGCAATTTGCTAGATTCTGCAAATGCAAAAATGTATTTCATGACAAATTTGTCAAACCCCTTAACATTTTGATATCTGCCAAAGTGATAAAGGCACAGTTCCACATGCATATAGAAATAGCACAAATATATTGATAAAGTGCACTTATTTATAATAAAGAAATTCCCGCAGGTTTTGATAATATATACAAACTTGTACAAAAACTATCAAAATAAACTAAAAAAAACCAACATCTTTGTCTTCTTGACCCGGACACCTTAGTTTCTGATATTTACTATTTTTGCCCCTAGAGCAGCTAGCTTCTACTAGAATATTTTTAAATTCGAGAAAGGGTGAGATTCAAACAAATCTCATTAGTAACAGACAATCATTCATATAAAATATGATAAAAATGTATTCAAGGCCAACCACTGTCCCTACGTATTTCGTACCTCAATCCCTTTACCAGGAATATTAGTGTACCTGTAGGCACTGTGTATCAGTGTACTCGTAGGTACGGTGTATCAGTGTACCCATAAACACTGTGTATCATACATATTATAGAAGATGACATATACAAAGCATATACAAATTCACATAATGTATGAAAGAAAGGGTTACTACCTTACTCCTTTTTCAATTCCTCGGTCGGTCCTAAACTTTGGTTCTAGCTCGGGCTATTTCCAGTTCATATAAAAATTAGAGTTACAAGTAAATAATTCTAACTTATACTATTATTGCCTTTAAGTCAAATTTTACTGGTTATCTAGTGCAGTTATAACAGTTTCTGCATAGTACAATTCTGAACAGTGCAGTTCCACTGTTTCAAGAAAACTGGCAGATTCTCAGTCAACTTTGGAAATTCATAATTAATTCTAGGACAATCCAATTTAACTGATTCCAAACCCAATGTGAAGATTTTTAAATGTAATGTTGTATAAAAATACTTAAGTCTAACCACAGTAATCACACTTTTCCCAAAAATTCACCAAACTCCCCTGTTCCGAGATTGCATTCTAGAAATAAGGCTTAATTTCAAAAATTCATAACTTTTAATGTACTTGTCCAACAATAATGATCTACCTATCAAATTAAAGCTATAGATGTCTACTTTAATCTTGTCAAATTTCATAATTTTTGGACTAGGTTTGACTAAGGAATTACATTGCACAAAAATACTACCTCCAGTAAAGCAAATCAAACAACCACTACTACAAAAAGGGGTTTTAACGTCCCTATTTTGGCACTTTTAACGTCCAAAAACTAAAGGACGTCTATGTAGGGGGCGTAGTATGTTTTAAGAAAAGACGTCCCAAAAAAGTTGGGATGTCTAAAGTGAGACTTTAGACATCCCAAATCTCAATTTGGGAGGTCTAAAGTCCCCCCGTGGAGGACTTTAGACGTCCCAAAGAGATTTGGGACGTCTAAAGTCCTCCACGGGGGGACTTTAGACCTCCCAAATTCTTAATTTGGGACATTAAAAATTTTTATTTTTTTTAAAATAATTATTTATATTCTTCATTACCCAGCAAATTAAAATTGCAGAAACAGAATTGAAGATGGATTCATAAACCAAAAAATGTCCCTTACGAAATGGTAAGGACTTCTAGCACTGCAATCTTTTTACTATATATATATATATGTATAATAACAACAACTCATACAACCTAATATCATATATGTATAACAACAACTAGAAAGTGTCAAAATATTTGTCACCACACAACTGCAAACTAATTGTTGTTCATTTCATCAAAATAAATATACATATGTATTTTCCTCGATTTCCAAGCTCCAAACGTATAAAACAAAAACATTATTAGTATTGCATAACTACTAACAACTAGTTTATGATTCTGGCAAAAAAAACAATCAAGGGAAAAACACTCCAATAACTAGAATCATGTAAATAAATTGAAAGCATTATAATAATTTCATATTGCAAGTTTAACTTAATTCATCATGTAAATTTATATTTAAAAAAAAATAAACCTGATGAAACCAGGGGAGAGGGCAGCCAACAATGTCTATGTGCTTCCAAGGTGGAGAGAAGACGTTAGAGGAGTTGTGTATACACAGTGGAGAGGAGATGTACACCAGAGGCTTAAAGCAACAAAGAGAGTGGGAGGTGTACGCCGGAGGGTGGAGGGGGCAAAAAAGGTGGAGGAGGTGTACGCCGGAGGGTGAGAGCAAAGAAGGTGTTATGAGAATGGAAGGAGGTGGAGGAAAAGGGAATGAAGAAAAGAAAGAGAGGAAGAAGATTGAGGAAGACGAAGTCATGGGAATGAAATAAAAAAGGAAATGCAGAAAAAAAGGGAAGAGAAGTCATGGGGATGGGAAAGATGGAAAAAGAAGTATGGGTTTCTGACATGGGAATGAAGAAAAGGGAAAAAAAGTCTCACGCATGTCAGAATTTCTGACATGACTTTAGGAGTCCCAAATTTTTTTGGGACTCCTAAAGTGTGACTTTATGAGTCCCAAATCCCATTTAGGAGGTCTAAAGTCTCTACTTTAGACGTCCCAAATGGGATTTGGGACGCCTAATGTCTTACTTTAGGAGTCCCAAATTTTTTGGGACTCCTAAAGTGTGACTTTAGGCGTCCCAAACCCATTTGGGATGCCTAAAGTAAGTTAAATTTTTTTAATTTATTTTTTTGGCGCCAATGGAAATCTTTAGGCGTCCCAAATAAAATTTGGGACGTCTAAGAGTTTTCCTATGTACACATAATTACGAAAATGCCACCGCCTTCCTTTTTAACCACCCAATTTTAAAATTGGGACGTCTATTGGGGTGGTTATATCATAATTCTGTAGTAGTGAACATTTCCTTTCAATTTCAAAATTTTCCAGATTTGTATGCCAACATCCACAAATCATGAACACATGCATTTCTACACAATTTTTCCTTCTAAATCCAATGGAACCATCAAAATTTAAAAATTCTAGCTCTACTCTTAGGTTTTTGTATCTGGCTGAAACTTAGGTACTTAGGAGGGAAGTTGTATTTTCTTGATTTCTCTGGATTAACCACTTCCTTTTCACTTATAATCACAAGATTAACTACTTAAACACTAATATAATGTTATTTGTGAAAATTTTGGCATCATTTCCCCTTAGAGTTTCATCATCCATTTTCATGAAACCAAGAAAAATCATGCCAAATTCAACAAAAACAACAACAACATCATCATATAACACAAAAGGATCAAAGTTTATAAGATTACCTCTTGGTTGCTCACTTTCTCTCTCTTAAACACCACTTCCCTTTCTCTCTCTCTCTCTATCTCTCTCTCATCTCTTGATTTAGCTTGCTAACCATGATTTTGAAGAAGAAGAGGTTAGAAGAAGTTCTAGGCAGATTAGAAGGCAAGAAGACTTTGATTTTCAGCTCTTACTTTGGATTTTTGGCTGCTTGAAACCCTAAGACCTCTTGTGTTCTTGAAGCTCTTAAACACTCTTCTCTCTCTCTCTCTCTCTATTTCGTTTTGGTTTAGCCGAAAATGAAGCTCAAGAAAGAGATAAGAAGTCTTAAAAAATATCCTCTTACACCTCCTTTGAGATATTATATTTTATTGCAATTATCACATGTCAATTACTTAAGCTTTATCCACCTTTATTTAATCATATTTGCTCTCTCTTCCCTCTCTCCAAAGTGACGTCCAATGCTCCCAAAAGGGGACCAAATAAGCCTCTTTAATTGCTTCATCAATTTCCTCACAATAAATGGCTATTTAGTACAAATTCAAATTTTGACTTTTCAAACTTTACCGTTTTCTTGGTTTAAAATGCTTTAACTTGGCAATTGAAATTAAATCATTGATTCCCTTGCTTCTTGCCCAAAAGTGACGGCATGAAGCTCCCAATGAAATCATGCAAGCTTCTTCAATTATTTCTTAAAAGGTTACACATATTAGCCTACAATTGTTAACTTTTTAACTTCTTCATTTGCTTGGCTATAACTTATTCCTCCTTGATTTAATTTTAACCAAGCATCTTATTTTCTCTTCT
Organism: Inga leiocalycina; assembly: GCA_963242795.1. Taxonomy (NCBI): domain Eukaryota; kingdom Viridiplantae; phylum Streptophyta; class Magnoliopsida; order Fabales; family Fabaceae; genus Inga; species Inga leiocalycina. The sequence continues at coordinate 38,286,631 of OY725330.1, read as the reverse complement.
TCCTTCCTTGTTGGACATCCCACCTTTATTAATAAGGTAAAATATGGCCTTTTTAATTTTCTTAGCTAAATGACTATTTTGCCCATATATTTTTGTGATTTATTGTATTAAATCATAGCTTCTTCCTTTTCCCTTTACTTTGGCCGACTTTCACCCTTTTTATTGAGCCAAAAATTTTGCTCTTTTACTTCCCAAATTGGGGCTTAAACAATGGGATTTTTTGAAGACAAACATTGGCTTTATATCTTGCTTTAGCCAAATTTCCTTGTAACCACAACTAGGGTTATTTTTGTCATTCCAATTGCACCAACAATCACTATTTTATTTCATTGAATGCCATAAATATTTACAAGACATATTGGTGAATAAAAATGAGGTGTTACAAGATCCGAGCTCTAAACTTAACTTTCTCACTTGACCCTATTCCCTCATGATATATTTGGCCTAGTCCTTCATTTTAGGTCAGAGGCTAGCCCCCATTCCCTTTTCTCTCCATCTACTTCATTTTCTTAATCCATTTTTGCCTTTCTATTTCATTTTCACTTATCCACATGCATTTCCTTCATCTTTTTCATGTAATCCTTCATGGCTGCTGGATTTTAGGACTTGTTTGTAACAAAATCAAGGCTTATATTTGTTTGACCTTCCACATATTAAGGATTGATGATTTGTCTTGAGTTTAAAAGTTTCAATGGGGGGTTTTTCTTAGTTCATTTATAAATTTCCTATTTTTATTATAATTTCTAGCTATGTCTTAAGGTAGTTTTAGTAAGCTATTGTTTTGAGTTCTATAAACTCTATGTTGTTGAGCTAAGAGTGTATTAAGATTATGGTTGGATTGGGATTATTGTATTTGGAACTAGGATTATTGTATTTGTATAACTTTGATTTATATATTTCCTATTAATTTAGTGAGATTTTGCTTTCTCTGTAATTATTAGTTTGTGTAGTTGATTTGAATTAATTTGAGTGTCATGATTGTGCACTCATGAGTAAACATTTGCATTAATTCTATCTATTTCATGCATCATGTGGTACTTTAATAATATTCCTAAACAGTAGCTATGAATGTGATCATAGGAGTAGCTTTAATGATTAGATGTGTTGGACCCAACATGATTACTTGCGGTTTTTAACTAAGACTTGATCAATTTCAACAGCCATATCATTTAGTAAGCTAGGATGGTGATTGAACCAATTTCTCAAGTGATTCATTTCTTTCATACATCCATCCTATTCAACACCATTATTTTAAAAGACCAAAAATATAGTTCTTTAGGATTTCTATTCATTCTTGCACTACATGTTTTCAACCAAAACCCAAAACAAATCCCCCTTGTTTATATTGCATTTGTATGGCATTTATATCATTTAGGAATCAACAAAAAGCTCTTTGAGCGAGAAAGAGAGAATAATCCTAGGTTTGCCTACATGCAATCCTTAGTTAATTTTTGATTATGGACCCCAAGGCAAACAATAAAAAGTCTTCATTAGCGAGCTTGTCACTTGTTGACGTGAGTGACACAAGGACTTCACATTTACCAAAATCCTACTCAGTTCCGCGAGCAATCTATTTGTTGGGGTGAGTTGCTTAATGACTTGTGACTCTAACTTGACTTTGACTTTTGAGCTCCTTTGACCTGCATCGATTGAACAATTTTTAGGTAATATCTTCATCTTAAACTGATTGGAAAATCAAGAGAAGGCCTTAATCTAAAAAATACTTAATTTTGTCTATTTAACCACATGTTAGCCATTATTTCCCAATCAACACTTGTTACTCAATTTAACGCAAATCACAATGAATTTGGATTTGAAAGTGTCATAAAACCTTCCAAATTCATCATAAAATGCATATAAGAATATGGATTTGTCAAGGAATTATCCTATTTTTATTATCACAGCCATTACAATTATACAACTATATTTACAACTAATCTATCAAACTTTACAACTCTTATAGCAAAGTCGCAATCCCATTTCATATTTACCGTTCATTTGCAATAAAACATTTACTCAAGTTCTTCTTTCTATTTTTGGGTACAGTACACTACACAAATCCTTGTACATGTTTTTTTAAATATAAGAATATGGCATAAACTCTCTCTCTCACACCCACATGCTGATTCCTTAGCATTCGAGAAGTTAGTCTCTACCAAAACAACACTTGTTCACTAATTGCCTACCATATATGAACTCCTACTCCTAAAATATATACAATAATAACCCCTTCTCTTACACTCACAAATCAGAAACACTCCCAAATCGTCTAACCTTCGTCCTAAATAAGGGCCCACTAACTAGAGAGGACAAAACTATATCATATTTAGTTATCCCAAAAGATTAAGGTGTGACTAGGCCAAAATATGAGAAAACTCACATCCTAGACCTAAAGAGATTGGTTGGTAAGCTTATCTATTTGTCTCATACTAGACTTGACATACTAGTACAGAAAAGGATTTTTAGACCAGAACATTTAGACTGGTTATATCGGATAAGGTCTTGCAAATATAACCGGTGACATTTTTGTAATTATGATCAAATTTTAAGACCGGTTATATTTAGAACCGGTCTTAAAACTACTTTTAAGACCGGTTATAAGAAAAATCGATCTTAAAATATATACAATTAAAAAAATAAATATATCTAATAAATTTTCTAGACCGGTTCTAAATATAACCGGTCTAGCAAATATTATATGAATTAAAGACAATAAAAAAATTAAATATTTATTATTTTTAAGACCGGTATTAAATATTAAAACTTTAAGACCGGTTATTATTAATAACCGGTCTTAAAAAGTTTATATTTTTAAGATCGGTTATTTATTAATAACCGGTCTTAAATATTACTTTTAAAACCGGTTTTTAATTACAACCGGTCTTAAAACTGACCTAAATTTCAAAATGCGCCTAATTTTAACTTTGAAATTTGATACTCAAGCATATCAGCAAAACCCCTCTGTCAATTCACGGTAGCTCCTCCTTTCCCCTTCTCTCCTCCGTCCTTAACCTTCACTGTCATCAACGCAGATCTATGGTTGAATACATTGTCGTAAGGCTATCATCATTTTGTCCCTTCGATTGGTTTCATTCTTAACCTCATTTTTATTGTCATGTTTATGTTTCAATTTCCAGGCATTCAATTAAATTAATGGTTTCATTTTTGGGTATTTCATTGAAATTGTCAGATGACTTGGCCTTCATTTTCTTTATTCGATTCTTGCAGCAAGTCATCAACCCACTTTTCAAAAGCGTCCATTGCCTCCTAAGGGAGACCTTACTCGATTCATAAAGTGGCCAAAGACTATTCAAATCCAAAGGAAGAAGAGGATCCTTAAGCAAAGGTTGAAGGTACCGTTAATTATTCTGAAGATTTTTATTATATGCATGGGTCTGAGGTTAATGTCCTTATGCTTCTGTGGACTTGGGTTTATTTTGGTTGTGTATAAGAAAGGTTTATTATTGTCAGTTATAGTTCCTTAGACTTTGGTGTTGCTTCTGAGTCTGCCTCCTAATTCATTTACCACTGCCTATGTGTTTATGGTGCTTCATACTATATAAACTCTTGCAGGAACATTTTGATGAATGAAAACTTGCTTATGTTCATATTGCCTAACTGGATATCTTGGCTTCAATTCTAATTCTGTATTTTTGCATGTATGTTTAATATAGTAAAACTCTAGATTCATAGTGCTGATATTGCTTGATATTGGTTATCAACTTGTGCATTGCAATTAGTTATTTGTTCATGTTTGCATAACTTGGAATTTCTTTTGAACAATGCCTTTGTAGATAGTGCCATGTTATAGCAATAAGCACTGTATAGCAAAATTTCCTTAAACCATCACTAGCTATCCTTAAATAATGTCCTTAAAGTGAGGATAATGAGTCAGCCTAGTTAGGGTACTCCAGATCCAACTAATGTTAATCAAAGTGAGCCCAGCAATACTCTGAGCCAGGAATACAGTGAGCCAATCGAAATACCGAGAAAAAGATTTTGATTGAGTTTGATAGATATTGAAAACCAATCGGGCCTAATACAAGCCGGTATAGGAGTTTTGTCGACCTCCTAATACGCAACAAGCCTAGCATCTTGATAAAGCAGTGGAGAAATATGGATAAAAGTGTGAAGCAAAATATTTGGGGAACTATCTAGCTGACTTACGACATTCCTAAGAGTGAAGTCTTGTATGACAAGACAATGACATATTGTGACGAACGCTGGAGGAAGTTTAAGACAAGTCTAGCAAACAATCACGTGTATATGGAGGTGGAAGAAGGTCAGCCTCATCCTAATCCATGAAACTAGTATTCTTTTATTGATGAACACTCTTGACAAGAATTCAGACGGCTTCAGACTACTCCAAAAGCATTGGTGAGTTGACTTATTTTGTATTTGATTTACTTATGAATTATGAATTGTCTTTATTGACTTACAATGACTTAATTTTGATTTATTATTCACAGGAAAAAAGGAAAACAGCCCAAGAGAATGGTAGAAAGAATGATTGCTCCCATACAATGTACCGTGGGAGTAATGTGAAGGCTGAAAAAGACTTATTGGAGGCCAAACGGAAGAGATTGGAAGAAGCAGATCAATCCAATCCTTATGTTCTTCTTTCTCTACCATCTCCGATACGTCACAAAGAAAAGTGGTTGTTCGCTCACCCAAAGAGGAGCCGGTCTTATACCAGTGAATAATCTTGTATAGTTGGTGAGAAAATTGTAAGTATTGTTGTTGACTTTTTGTTATTAATTATTTAGTAAACAAATTTCATTACTAACATTTGTCATATGTGTCTTATAGGAGGAGCTTCAAAAAAAACAAGATGAGGGATCGTTTAGGTAGGATGGGAAAATGTAATACCCCAAATTTTGAGACTTGAGCTTAGAGATTAAGCCTAGATTAAGTAGACTGCTAAGCTCTTGTTTAGCAGGATCCCAAATTGGATTAAGAAATATGAAAATGAGTTTGATGGTGATTCCAAGGGAATGACCATAATCAGGGGTAAAATAGTAAAGTTACAGACCAATTGATTGGTTGCCGAAGAGGAAACTCATTGGTAACTTCAAGATCAATAGTTGTAATTGATTTATGTAGAGATTAAAGGGGCGCAATCCTATGTGCTTGTGTGTATGTGAGATCATGGGAGGTGTGTTAAGATAGTGACAAGTGGCATGGTGTGGACCCTTGGATTTGTGTCAAGATTTCAACTCTTCCCTCTATCCTCTCTCTTCTCAAATCGATGGTGTGTGCTTAGGAGAGCCAAAATTTGATCTTCTTCATGCTTTTCTTTCTCTCTCTTCTTCCTCCATTTTCGTTGAGCTTGGGGAAGAAAAGAGAAAGTGTAAAGGTGAGATTTGGTTAGCTTCTTGCCCTCTTTTGCTTAAATCATCTTCTTTAAAGTTGTTCATAGTAATGAGAGCTTCATTGCTATAGTTTTAGATTTGGGAAAGAAGGTGTTTTGGGAGCTTGAGGAATCTTGGAAGATGAAAAATCAAGGATTAGCTTTGGGAAAAAGGAAGAGGTGAGTGATATCTCCCTTTTGATCTATTATTTGTGATATTTGGTTGAGTTTTGTCATTTCTGGTTTTTGCCCTAATTTGATGTAATTGAGGAATAATGGAGTATTGTGGTTAAAATGGTGTATGAATGAGTAAAATGGTCTTTGGAATTGTTTGTGACCATTGGAAAGGAAATTGGTGTAATTTGGATAATGTGTGTGATAAGTGTGACTATAGGGGGAAAATGTCATTATAGAATGATTTTGGATGTTTTGAGGTTTCCAATGTGTTCCTTGAGTGAAATTATGTGAGAATAGCTTTGGTAGAGGTTTTTGGTCCATTTGAATCAATTGGGCAAATGTTTGGAAATATGGTCAGTTTAGCTGCATTTTCTGGTTTTTGATAAGATCACTCGAGTGAGTTGGGATTCACTCGAGTACATGATGAAGATCACTCGGGTAAGGTTGAATGATGCTTGAGTGTATGGATAAATTCCATTTTCTCTTCAGTTTTTTTGTTGTGTTTTTGGAAAACGTCAAGAGTGTATAGTCTCACTTGCGAGTGCGGTGGGACATCACTCGAGTGAACCTCCTTATGCTTCAGTGACTAGTGTATTTGACACCAAGGTCTTGCCTCTCAGGTTGTCACTCGCTGTCATGGTGCAAGAGTGTGCCTTCCCACTCGCGGGCATGGGGTATCACTCGAGTAAGCTGTGTTATGCTCGAGTGCAGTAAGCCATCTGGGCTACTGCCATTTTTCTTGTGCTATTGGGTTCTCACCTTCTGGACTTCACTCTCAGGTGCTCGAGCGAGGCATTTGGCTATCACTCGAGTGAGGTCCAGTATGCTCAAGTGTTGAAGTCTGTGAAAGTTCTTTGTGCTCTCGGAAGTTCACTCTCTAGTGCCCGAGTGTTGACCGTACCATCACTCAAGTGAGGTCTCCTTCACTTGAGTATCTGTACAATATCACTCGAGTAAGGCCATCTTCACTCGAGTGTCTCAGTGTAAAATGTCAGTTTTGTGCTTCCAAAAGGGGGAACTTTGTGATAGTTCTTCTAACCTTTAAGGGCTTGTGTTAGAGCCAATGGTGAGGGCTTGAGGGGCAATAATGGCAACCAACATTAAGTATTATGGAAGTGAACTTGGAATGGAGAATAACCCGATGTCCTTGATTTGGTTATAGGGTTGGGTATTCGCCCAGATCATGGTTCGATATCCGCTCGGATCACGAGTAGCTGATGCTGGAGCATACGTGGAAAGAATAAGTGTAGGGAACTTACCTCTCCTGCATGTATTTGATAATTGTGTTAGTGTATTGATGCATGTTATTGCTTTGACTGATTATGTGAAACATATATGAGTGATTGAAGCTCTATTTCAACTTCTACTATGGCCATAAGTATATTGTGTGAACATTGAGCATGCTGATATGTCATTGTGTGAACATGGATTATGTATTGCAAGCATGTCATGCATTAAACACTTATCTTTCATGCATATTAGTATTGTTTACCTACTGAGACTCCCCAGAATCTCACCCTCCCCTACCAACAATGTCGACAGGGCAAGTGGATCAAGATGGAGTAAGTAATCAAGGGCAGCAAAGACTTCCTTCGGGTTGAAGATTCGGTAGTTGGTTATCATAGTTGGGAGTATTGTGTATTGGATATTTGTATATGTGGATGAGGATTTGACTATGTGTGTGAGATAGATCTGTGTAATCCCCATATGAGGGCTTGTAATGGGCGAATGCGTCCTATAAAGCTTGAGTTAATAAATGGAATTCAAAATTGCCAGAATTATTAAATTACACACTCTGATATATTAAATGTGATTTATCTTTATGTAGTAATTATATTCGGAATGTGAATGTGAGACCAGGTTTTAAATGATTTCGAAAAGTATTTGTGGAAACCCCGTCTGTTAGATGGGCTTTTGAAATGTTATTTGATTGTTATTGGTCTCTATTTTACTTTAATCACGTAATCCGAATATTAATTAGGGCAGGGGCTTACAGGAGGAATGATATCCTAACCATAGCTACAAGAAATGTGAGCATCCTAGCCGAGTCAGGGGGGTTGGAGGAGGAGTAGGCATAAGGGATTACTTTGGAGCACCCCCACGCCGTTCCTCAAGTAGTATGGTGACTAGGGAGGAGATGGAGCATATATTGGCCACTGTGAGGACGGAAGCTAGGGTTGAGGTAGAAGCATCATTTGATGCACGATTTGAAGAAAAAATTAGCAAGATGAAGGAGGAATGGATGATTATGATGAGCATAAGACAAGTAGATACCAATGCTCCCCAGGCTCATTCCCTAAACCCTAAACAGAGCACTAAAGGGAGTTGTATTGGTCAGTCATCAGAAGGTCCTAGAAAAGAAATTAGGGATCCTTATAACTTGTTTATAGAGGATCCTCTGAGATGATTACTTTCACGAGGGAGCATGCACAACTTGGGATCAACTATCCACCACCAAGAAATAAAGGATGATCAAGTCAGAGTGGCAGTTGAAGAGGTAATCATTGCAGATGCACTTCTCTCTAGTCCTGTTGATGACTTCAAGGCTGTGGGTGATTTCCTGCACTCTCTCATCTTGTGGCCAAAGAACCTTGTTTCTGATCTAGTTGAGAAATCCCCACCACCTCTATCTCCATCTCCACCTCCACCTCTACCGCCAGGCCACCTCCCTCCATTCAAGATGTTTCACGGCCTCCATTGAGTGTCATACAGCAAGTGATTTTGATGGCATATGATACATCCTTTCGAACAAGAGATTGACCTATGAGTCAGTTATTGGCAAGTCAGGAGCGCAATGCTATCTTGAGAGGGATGACTTAATGTCCCTGGAAGTTCCTCTACAACAACTTATGATTTCGATTATCCAACTCTTTTAATGTAAGCATAGTCTCAAATTGGAAGTTAATATTTTACAAATTACGCCGTTAAACTTTGATTTGTGTGCTTGCATTATTGTAGGTACATGAATCGTAGGTTGGTTGACTCTGGCAAGACCAATAAATTTGTACTCCTATGCCCACATCAACTCTACAACAAAGGGACCACTGATGCTATCAAACACACATACTTATCGCACTGGCTTTGTGAAACCCCAATTGAGTGTTTCTTAGCTCCATATTTGCATGGGTAAGAAACAAATTTATATTTCATAATATACATAATGTTTTATATTTACTTAAAATTCTTCCCTTTTTTCAGTGATCATTGGCAATTGGCTATTTTGTGCAAGAAGAGTTATTCCGTCATCTTCTTATGCTCCCTCCACCTCAGCAAGCCAACTAGTGATTGAAGAAGAGCTTGAACTCGTAAGTTTTCTTGCATTATTAATTACCTTTCGTGTGCAAAATTTATGGAATTTGTGTAAAATAAGTAACATTTTTTATTTTGATGATATAAGGCTATGCGGACATTCCAACACACTGCTTGTGGTAGGCCTATTCGTGAAATAAAAGAGCCTACATGGATCTTGCCAAATGTTAGTTACATATTAGTTTGTTTTAAGAATGTATTCAATAATAAACCATGCTTTAATTTTATATTTCTTTTAATTATATCATATTATTTTTCAGACCCACAGGCAACCACCGGGGTCTAACTTGTGTGGGTTGTATGTTCTGAGGCATATTTATAATATTATTACCCTAGGCACAACAGAATTTACTGAAGAGGAAATGTATATATATATTTCAAAAATTTTGTATCACTTTTATTTTTTTGTAAGTAAAGTTAATGTTTTGTCTAGCTTTGGTGTTTCAGATGTTTAAACTTGCTAACCCCTTTCCAAAAGAAGATATTGATCACATTCACAATTGTTGTGCTGAATTCATTTATGATTTTTACAACAATAAATTCTTGTAAAACTAAGGAATTTTTTGTATGTATTAATGAATTGACATGTTGGTTGGTTGCAAATATTGTTGGTTGCATGATTTGACATGTTTGTTGCTTTTTGGGTTATGTGCAACCATGCATTTATACATGTGAATCTGTTTGAGCCATGTCATTGGCCTGCATGTGTTTTAAACAATTATGCATATATATATATGACGGTTTTAAACAACACATTGCAATTAATAACTTTATGGCACTTAATAAGTATGGCATTGGATGTAGCAATTCTAGGATGCGTTCTGGTAACTAACCTAATCACACACAATTAAAAAAACTTATAATACTTTTAAGACCGGTTATTTTGCCAATCTTAAAAGTTATTTTAAGACCAGTTTCATATATAACCGGTCTTAAAATTCAATTTTTAAGATTGGTTTTATGTACAACCAGTCTTAAAATTAAAATTTTTAACATCGGTTACATATGAAACTGGTCTTAAAATAACTTTTAATTATGACCGGCCTTAAAAATATTCTGTAATTTCCTTACAAAAGAGGTCTTTTAAGATCAGTGCTCATGACAACTGGTCTTAAAAGTGTTTACTTTAAGACCGGTTATCAATACAACCGGTCTTAAAAGTGAGACTTTTAAGATTGGTTATCAAACCGGTCTTAAACGTGACATACCTTTAAGACTGGCTGTATCAATACCGGATCCAAAACCAGTCTAAAAAGCCATTTTTCTACTAGTGACATAAGTATTGCTATAGGCATGGTCAATCAATTCTCACCAGAATCACAAGAGTAGCCCATGGAGGCAATATACACCATCCTGAGGTACTTAAAAATGACACCAGGGAGAGGAATCTTCTTCAGGAAGGGAACTTCTAGAAATATTGTAATCTACACAAATGCAGATCATGCAAAAGATAAAGAAAACAAAAGTTCTATAGGAGGGTACTTCACCATTGTGTGGGGTAACTTAGTGACATGGAGAAGCAAGAAACAAGTTGTAGTGTCAAGAAGCAATACAGAAGCAGAGCTTATAGCGCTTTGATGGAGTTTGTGAAGGGATGTGGCTAATTCGAGTTCTGAAGGAGTTAGAATTTGTTATAAAAGCACCTATAAAGTTGTGGTGCAATAGCAAATCAGCCCTACAAATGGTCCACAATCCAATCTATCATGATAGAACCAAGCATGAGGATATAGACAAACACTTTATAAAGGAAAAAATTGAGTCCAAAATAATTGATGTATCCCATATAAGGTCTAAACTATAAGTGGTAGATATCCTTACTAAGACACTTGAAAGAAGGAAGTTTGAGTTCTTCAGGAGCAAGCTAGGTATGGAAGACATCTACTAACCAGTTTGAGAGGGAGTGTTAGTGCCAAACTCTAACCCTAGTGGGCCTTGGCCCAAAATACCCAAGGTCAAAGCCTAGGTTTAGTCTCTACCATTAGAATTATTAAATTAGTTTTAGATTATGTACTTGAATTTTTAATGTAAAATCCCTGATATCTAGACTAGAATATCTGATATCTAGGCTAGTATTTCTACTATTATTTTGGGAATGACTCTCTGATTATTTAGAGATATGTATCTATAAATTCCATTTTGCTCTATGAATAAAATTAAATATGAATAAGATCAAAATTTATTCAATCTACACTTCTTCTCTTGATAAGAAGATGGGGTAGCTAGCTAGAAGGATCTAAGGTTCAATTCAAGTCAATTGTAATTCATCAGCATCTCAAGAAAACAAACTTTTGGCATAATAGTCATCAAATTGCCTTAAAGTAAGTAATATTCAAAAAAAGTTTGTAAGTTAAGAAAGAGTGATAATCACCTTCTGATCAAAATAATTGACCTAGAAGCAAACTTTGGTCCTTTGACAAGGATCATGAAGGCTACAGTTTTAGGGAGTGATTCCAAGTCTCATCGATGTATTCCGAGATGACAAGTGACTTAGCTATTACCTTGTCAGTATATAAGTGCACAAGTAACTTCTTGTGGATCTTTTATTTTTTAAATCTTCCTCCATGTATTTGTAATGAATATGATAAATCATGATTTTAATATGCTAGGCATCCAATTTAGTGTGATGTTTGTGCTTAATTGACTGATAAGGGCATTATTTAAGTGGCTAATTTGGGAGGTGCATTGTGATAAGGAAATGGAAGTGAAAACATGAGTCTGTCATTTTAATGATGAAATTCCTAGATTGGGCATATTTCACTTCGGCTAGATTTTGCATTTTAGGGTTAAAAAGGCAAAAATAACATCCTGGAAGTTATTTACAAGCAGAATGGAAAGGCAATTCCATAAGACAGCTGATTCTATAAAAAACCAGAATGCAAATTCCATCACTAAGGGAAAAGGCAATTCCATCGATAAAGGAGAGCTCAAAAATTAAATTTTAATTTTAATATGAGTGGAATTGGGAAGCTCAAAATCAATATACAATAATAAATCTACATCACTATTAAGCCGAGATAGCTATAAATGCTTGGTGGCTCTTCTATACTTTTACTATTCATAAACAGTACCAGCTCCAATTTCTTGCTTTGGGCACCATGCAAAATGTCTAGGGGATTTGAGTTTTAAATTTTGAAATTTAAAATTCCCTTCTATTTCATAGTCCCTTCCTTCTCATTTATTTTTCTACTTTCCCTTCCTAAGGCATGCTTAGGTTTCTCTTGGACCTGGCTTTTCTCCATTGTGGGTCCCGTCCGTTGCCTATCCTTTGCTACAAGACAATAATGTTTCAACCGAAAATAGAGAGAGGGACATAGTAAAAGTTGAGATAGTTTGGTGAGTCAGTGGAACGAAGGGAATGCATATATGTATAAGAGAGTAAATACTTTTTGAAAAAAAGGGTAAATACTGGGTATGTACTGTAACTCCCTTTGTAATTATGATTCGAAATACTTAGTTTAAAATGAAATAGAGACCAATAACAATCAAACTCATTTACAATCCCTTTCTTATGGAAGGGTTTTCACAAATATTTTTAAAGTTTCTGCCTTACCTTGGTCTCAAATTCCATAACTCGAATATAATTACCCTATGTAGTTACATCACATTTACATATCAGAGTGTACAACAAAATCCCGGCAACCCCCGGGTTTCATACATAAACTAAAGGTTTATAAATTCCCATTTGGGGATTACACCACTATCTCCAAAACAACATTTATAAGATATATGATGATCTCCCAACAAAACATGATATCCAACACCAAAATATAAATCTACCTAAGGAGCCCTATCTGCCCTTGGTCGTCTCCCTTCCCTTGGAGCCACTTGCCCTGTCTGAAGGTTTGTCAATGGAAAGAATGAGATTCAAAAGAATCCCAGTAGTAACAAATCACTCATACCACATGTAATCACAAAGCATGCAAGAAAATCATCAAGCAGCATCACAGCATAAAGCACAGCACGCCGGCTGCCACATATGCACATAATCACATAATCTCATCCCCCGTATTCCACCGCCCCGAAGGCATGGTCTTCCTACCGTCAACACTGATGGGCCACGGGTGAAGGTTTCACAAATAGCCATTCGGCTTTCACATATAGCCTTACGGCTTTAACATAGTCTCATCCCCCATATTCCATCACTCCGAAGGTACGATCCTCCCACCGTCAACACCGATGGACCGCGGTGATAGACTCACAAACATACCATGTATCACATATAGTATAAGGGAAAAGAGTCACTACCTTGTTCTTTTCGATTGTGCTCTAGCGCAAGTGGATCATGAACAGGGCAGATATCGAATCCTATAATTCCAAATGCACCATCTAGACACTTCCATAGTGTTTCTTGGGGTTATATGAGTCTATAATGAAAATTTACAAAAATGCCTCCAGGGACCCGGCCCCGGCCCAAGCCCGTAGTACCCATTCCGATTGCACTTTTCCCGAAATTCTAATATGGGCTATCTTAATATATTTCCACCGGAATCCATTCCCGGACTCGGAATTATCAAATTCAATGTCAAATTACAAATTTACCCTTGGTAGCCCTACTTTAAGGGTTTCAAGGGCGTTTTCGTAATTATGTTTTTTTGGCCTTTTCCGAAAAAGTGACTAACTGTAACCCCACCTAATTTTTGCTCCTGAACTCAATAGAATCATCAAATCATTGAAAATCCAACTCTAACCCCTCCAAAGTAGCCTTGGCCAAAATTCTCAATTCCCCGGGAAAAATTGGGGTTTTTCGGTTTCAACTCCGCAGACGTGTTTCTTTCTACTCCTAATCACTTTATTAACCATTACATTAGGTTACAACTAACATTAAGACCCAATTTGGGCCGCATAAACCCTAGGCCATATCATTTCCAAACTTTAAAATCAATGGCAATCCAGTGAAATTTCACCAATTAAATTGCTCACAGCAGCCAGAATAAGCAATATATGAAAGTTTGGAAGTTACCTCAAGCTCCCACTAGCTTTTCCTCAAGGTGGCTGAAAACCCTAGCCTTAGAACACCCAAATTTGTACTCCACAAACCTTGAAGAACATAGAAGAATAGCTTAGAAGCGGAGTTATATGCGTTAGGTAAGGATTTACCGAAGAAATCGACTTACCATACAAGTTCTCTTCTCCTTCTCACTCTTATTGCAGCTGAACGTCATGGTTTTGGGCTGATGGAAGAGGTGGATGATGATTTAATATGATATAATATTATTTTCTAATTATTTACTAAATTTCCGTCAAGTTCAGATTTTTACAAAAATTCCGGCTGATTTCTGCCCAAACTTTGAAAAATCATAGCTAATTCTAGAAATCTCAAAATAGGGTGATACCAAAGCCAATGGAAATATATTTAAGTCCTATTTATTGGAAAAATATGGATCACTATATTTAATAACCTCAAAAATACATAATTGCACAAAAGTCCATACTGCTCCAAAACAGATTCCATTTTCCATCCTAAACTTTGGAAAATCATAACTCTTAGCTCACAAGTTGAAATGACACAAATTATATGTCCATTTTGAAGCTTGGCATGTGAACTTTAAGATTGGAAAATTTCAGAATTTTTAGACACCATTTGCCTATTTAAAAAGTCCATTGAAATTAGCTGCTCTGTACAGAGTTTCCAACTTTTGCACAATTGTTCCCAATGGTTTCAATTTCACAATAAACATTCTCCCCACACGAATTTTCACAAGGAAACCATTGGAATCATTAAAACATCCAAATTCCCATCATCCATTCTCCAAAAGTATTTATTCAACAATAATTACACTCACTTTTGAAATCATTAGCCCTTAATCACTTTTTGGGATATTACATGTACTTTGCATTGACTAACAAATAAAAAAATATTTAGCCCTAAATAATTTACTTGCCAAAGAATCAAATAATCAATTAATATCATCATTCTATATCTAATTTAAAATAATAAAAATAAAAATAACCTCAATTGGACACTTTAAAATTTAAGCAGCTTGCCTGTAATTTGACAAATATATAAAGCATTAAATAAACAATAATTAAAATTAATTAGTTTTAAAATTTTATATTAAAGTGTCTTATAAATTAAAACACATTATACTATATGTTAAAGTATTCACTTGATCTTATAAATTTATAGTGAGTTTCGTTTCAATCTCTTAAATTTATAAAGTATGTTTTCAGATGTTATTAATTAATCTTATTAAATTTATAAAGTATGTTTTCAGACGCTACTACTTTATACGATTTAGTGTCTAATAAAGTATATTTACTAGACAGTTATTAAATATACTAATTTATTAAGTGTCTTAGATGTTGATTTTTGTTTGATAAATCTGAAGTTTTGGTGCATACTTCTGTGTGATACTCACATGTCATGCTGATATGGAATTTTTCAATCCATATGTTAATTCGGATTCTGTTACGAATTTATGGAATGAGCTCAGCGTACCTCATGCAATTATAGATTCGTCCCTCAGTATAAAAATAAGATTGTGTACATACTTTATAAATATACTTTATTAGACACTTAATCTTCTAAATTAGTAGCGTCTGAAAACATACTTTATAAATTTAATAAGATTAATTAATAACATCTGCAAACATACTTTATAAATTTAAGAGATTGAAACAAAACTCACTACAATTTATAAGATCAAGTGAATACTTTAACATATATTATAATGTGTTTTAATATATAAAACATTTTAATATAAATTTTTAAAAATAATTAATTTTAATTATTGTTTATTTAGTGCTTAATATATTAGTCAAATTATACGCCAAGATGCTTAAATTTTAAAGTGTCCAATTGAGGTTATTTTTTTATTATTATTATAAATTAGATATAGAATGATGATACTAATTGATTATTTGATTCTCTAGCAAGTAAATTATTTGTTAGTACACACCTTATTGGACTTCGGGTCTAAGTCCGCCTTTGATAGGCCAGACTATTTGATTAGGATATAGGTAGCCTAATCAAATAAGAATAAATCAGCATTAATTGTATATTAAGGAATAAATCAATATTAATTATGAGATTGTTAATTAAGGAACAAATCACCATAATTAGGAAATTAATTGAGAATCAATTAATTGCTGTCTTGGAGGCCAAGAAGGAGTGCACACATTTCCTAATTAGTGGCCTCCATAAACCACTATAAATAGGGTGTGCCTCCTCAATTGTAATTCACCCCGCCATTGAGTTTTCTTGCAATTCTCTTCTCTCCTACCATCTTTCTGGTTCTGGTGATCTGCTGTGCAAATCACAATTAGGCTCTAGTAGTCTAATAATTGTGTGGGCATAATTATAGAGCATTGGAGCTTTGACCTGGATTCGAACATGGATTCGCCCTGGTATGCTAGTTCTCTCTCTCTCCCCCTTATATTTTTCTTACATTGGCATAAGAGCCTATTGATCCTTGAGGCTATGATTATTCAATGTGAATAAACATGTGTTGTAATTTTTTAATTATATCCCATCATAAATTTAATTTCCACTGTGCAATCATATATATGAGATTATATGATGATAAAAATATATGTTGCTTCAATTTTTCCCACGAATGTGTACAGCAATATATTTTTGGGGTGTCAATATGAAATTATTTTCACTACACAAAATGATACTCCCAGTTCGTTCTTTTGAAAGATTCAGGCATGATATATATTTGTATTGCTGGCTGTTATTAATATATATGTGCACTAGTCGAATACCGTTTTCTCCTCTGGTTAGTTTATATATATATATAATAAGTGTCTATATATACTACGTGGCGCAATTCCTTCGTCTTCTCCTCCCTTGTTCGATCTCTTTAAAGGTGAGTCTTTGGAACCTATGTGGAACCAAAAACAAAAGACTTTAGCTCTCAAAATGTAGAGAAGCTTTTGAGATACAAAGGACACACATCCAAGTCAGATTACACCACGCTGTCAACGTCGAGAAAAAAATGGGTATTCGAAACTAAGTGTTTTTGCCCAAAGAAAGGCCATGGATGTGTAGAGCTCAAAGAGACAATTCCAACGACGCTTAGAATGTGTCAAACGGAGTCCGGGTGAGGGAGAAACAAAGAAAAGAAGTTGGTGGATCGCTTCACGCTGCCGCCAATTGAGCCATAATTTGATCAATAAAACAGATGTTTTAAGATCAAATAAAGGCCATAGATTTGTAGTTCGCTGAGCTACGATTCCAACAATACCAAGAACATAAAAAACAGAGCTAAAATAAGGGAAATATGGCCTCCTAAAGTTGGAGGGTCACGATGACCCGTCGGAGCCCCAACAGGGTCAGGGTGACCCAGCTAGAGGTTGAAGACGATGATGTGGCAGTTAACACCACATCATTGGTCAACCCTAACCACGTGGTGCCAATGAGAGTGCGCCACATCAGCGTACAATGCCATGTCGGAATTGGTCAACGGCGGCCGTGTCATCTGTTGACCAGCCACGTTACCGAAACATGTTAGCACCACATCATTGCCATGTCGGCAAGGTCAAGGGTTGACCAGTCAATCGTTGACCGGTCAACGGTCAAAATTTGACCCAAAAAAAAAAGGAAACCGACAGATGGTGCATGGGGCCCACTAGGGCCTCTATTTGACAAGTGGCAAGCATTGTCAGAAAGAAGACAGGGCGTGGAGTCTTGGGATCCGGCATGTGTCACTGGTAGACGACCACAAGGTAGCGCATGGACGTCACGCACCACCTTTGAGAGTGGCCAACGTTGGAATTTTTAATTTTGCAGGATTTTTAAATCCAGACACCTTCTAGGGGCGCGTGTAGCCTCATAGTACCTCTGATTGAAACGCAGTTTGTCCCTAAAAATCACTAAATTCGATAGCTTCAATTTGATATATAATTTGTATATATTTGAAGCACGTTTAGATGTGTTTTGAGCCAAAAAGTTGCTTATATGCACTTTAGAGATTCCCAAAAACATTAAAATTGAGTCAATAAGGATTCTATTGTTTTTTGGGATTGTTTGGCATACTTGTTAAGAGTATTTTCAGCTGCAATATAAGGTTAATGCTGAAAGATTCTTTAAAAGTGAGGGATTATTCAAATGTGTTTTTGAATATAAAATCCTATCCAACCTTAACTCAAACTCTTAGAGATTAAAAACCTGAAAATTGTAGCAACTTGAAATTATTGAATAATGACAAGTCTTCCCATGCTTTTAACCACGTTGATTCAATTGGGATTGAAGCAATGACTTTTGAAAGTCAACCCTTTATCACAAATGTTGTGACAAAGGACAAGGCAACTAAAGATGTGAGGATCATCTCATCAAGTGGGAGGTATGATGTAATTACATCCAAGTAAGTGGATGTAAACATGGCAAAGAGGAGCTGGACATTGTAGCTAGACGCTACATGAGTTAATATGGTCAGAAGGGCCTATGAGAAGGAGAACCTAGTTAAGAGACAATAAAATGAGGCAAAATAAGTTTTTGAATGTTCTTTATCATTGAATTTATAATTAAATTCTCTGTTTTTAGAATTGAATTAAGCATATTATCTTCTTGTTTTCATGAGCATTCATGTTTATTAGATGATATTGTATTATCTTCTTTGAATAACCATATTTGATTGAGTGGGGGTTTCTGGAATAAGTTTAGAAATCCAAAGGGGAATGTGTTCAAGGAAGACTACGGTTAAAAGGGTGATGTGCCAACAAGCATGATTGGGATAGGAGTCAACATAGTTGTCTTGAACATGAAACTAGTGAACTTATTATCTAATTATCCTTTGTCTTACTTGAACAAATGTGATTTGTATACCATAATCATCTAAGTGACCAATTATGACCAAGTCTATTTGACTTAGCTTATGAATACAAGCTCAATAGAGATATCTATAGAGTTAGAAACTCTCATATCTATTTCATTTAAGACGAATAAGATGTCAGAGATATCTTACCAACCAGTCTTCAGCATTTATAGGCTAAAGCAACTGAAGGATACAAAAGGTTTATGCTATCAAGCATAGAAAGAATAACATTGCTCAAACTTATGTTGGTACGAGCAATATCCAAGACGTGTGGATAGTTTTGGAAGATAATGGAATAGGTGATCTTCTTCCATAAAGTTAAAACTAAGTTAAGTTTTAACATAGTGTCTAAGTCCTAACATGTCGTTTAGGCAACACTTGAGGAAAATGTCAAATTGAGAAGTTGAGACAAACTAAATGCCAAGTTCTTTCTGACAAACGATAAGTGTATGTTGTGATAAGACGTCTCCCAGTGAGTGGGAGGAAGCTATGTCTCCCAAAGAGTATGAGTGAGCCACGTCTTCTAGTGAATGGGCATATACAAAAGTAAATGTTGCCCCGGATATGCATATTGTGACCTTAAGCAATGTGATTCGCCACATTGAACTTGAGTGTTAAAGACTGAAGGATCCAAGATCCATCAGTCAGACGAACTTAGCTAAAAAGTGAGAGATTCATCCTTTAAGCCCAAAGGTAAGAAACCTATGAGGTAAATTTGATCTAGAGGAGGTCAAATAGTTTCTACAAAGATGAAAAGCTACATTTATAATCCTTAAGGGTTGTAAATGTAGCAATCCACATGAGTTATGGATGTTTCAAAGAAGCATATGACTTTATGTCAAATGCAAAGCAATAAAGAGATAGAATCGAGGGATTGGAACTTGCACGTTAACTCTGCATAGATAAACCGCCCTGATTCACCCATGCAATTGCAACTGACAAAATCACATCTCTGCTATCTCTTTGGTTAAGGATCGATGGGACTATGATTCTCAAATCCTTCATTAGATTTTGATGTTTCTTTTTAGGGATAAAAGATTCCATTTCTTACCATATGTACACATTGATCAAAAGAAATTATCAAAATAGCGAAAGAGTATTTGCTAAACAACTATGCTAAAGGTTTAATACCCTTATGAATAAGTTGAGAACTTATTCTACCTTATGAGAAAGACAAAGAAAAATTTTTGAGAAAATCCACTGCAATTGGCAAGTTATGACGTTAGTGAACTAATGAACGTGGGGGCAAAACATAAAAATTGGTGTTTCATTAATGTTATGGACATTTACATGAAATACGATAACATTTACTTGATTTTAGACAAGTGTAAAGTTATTAGATAATGGCTGAACTAGTCAGGAAACGGTAAACTGAAAGGATAAGACCTTTCGAACTAATAAGGGTTTAGGACACCCATGTGATTAGTTCAAGTTGTTTTGTGTACAAGAAAGGGATTTTTAGGCAACTATCAATACCTAGAAGCCTTCAACATACTAGAGTTGTTGAAATGGAGAGATAGACCTCTCCTTGACATGGTTGTGAACATAATGGCATAAGTGAGGCTATCAGCCATATGTTGGTATGTAGACTCATAGCTATTATATTCACACTTAACCAAATGCCCTCTATGTCAGTCACGACCTTACCCTATGAATCATGGATGGGCCTTAGACCAGGCCCAAGCTCGTTAAGACCATAAGGGTCATCAACTTTATATCCATGATTCTTCCTATGAGTAAGGAAGATTGGGGTCAAGGTATACAAGAAATATTTTTGTGAGATGACTTGTGAATTTGACAAGACACATTTTCATTAGTGAAAATGATGACGGCTCAGTGACTGCAAGAAAACTGAGGGACACAACATTCATAAGACCAAGATTTCCTAGCAAGAAATGAGCATTAATCATATTGAATCTCTTTAAGAGGCTCACAAGTGACAAAGAATAACCAAGTATTCCTAAGTTCACTGATCCGAGTGGGAAGATTGAGACCATTTTCACAACAAAAGAGGTAAGAGATAAGTTACGAGAGAATTACCTCACTTATACATAGGAAAAGAATCCTATGAAATCCACCTCAGAGCAAATTGTCATCTAGTGAATGATTATAGGGGATAGATTCCCTAATGGATTGAATGCTCTCTTCATCATTTAGAAGGTGATGATAACTACCTATAAGTGTCTAAAAGACACTAGAAGGACCTGCTAAGATGAATTGCAAAGTTTAATGCAAGAGAATTTGGATTCTCTTTAAGCCAAGTATATGTTTTAGGTAATTTATAGCCTAGTCAAGAGGCAATTGGGAACAAGTAGGTTTTCCAATCTGTTGAGGGCATATAAAACCTAAAACATTTAGTGGCTAAGGGGTACCATAATGGAAGGTTGCTCGTTGTGCGTTTTTAGCTCTGAACTTTGTCTATGACAACAAGTTAAGTCTTGAAATTACATCAAGATGATGTAAAGACCGCTTTCCAATTTGAAATTTTGGAAATTGGATGATGAACTCTACAAGAAGAAGCTTAATGGCTTCGTAGAAACAATAACTCAAATAGTAGTATATGAGGTTTTCACAAGGTAAAAGCCTCACCAACTTCGAGATAATCGAAAAACACTACATAAATCCCAAACAGTCTAGTGATGATTCTTTGTGAAGTCATCCTTTGTCAAATGACATATAAAACAAGTGTCAAGGGAGTCAAAGGAATAAAGGATCAGAGAATCCATAAATTCTGAGTTGAGAAAATCATGGGTTGCACAAATATCTTGAATGACAAGGTAAACGAAAATTGCACAAGGAAGATACAATCTTTGCTACCCAAGACATGTACAAGTGTGATCTTTAGGCATCATAGGATGCCAAATTGCAAACCCATGAACACCTTTGAAATCCAAGGCATAAACCTAAAGAGGTTACATGTCCTATGAGAAATACAACATAGAAAAGGTGGATAGAGTCCCATAGTAAGACTATGGTTGGTAATGTGCACATTGGTGTGTATAAGACCAAAATGTTTTTGGTCGGACTTGGAAGCTATTTTTTCTGGTCCTGCTGTAAAATGGGTTATGAGAATAACCATGGATTAAGTTGTCAAGATAACAACTTTTCTTTGAAAGGATTCTCCAATATAAGACCTAGGCAAATGGTGATGGAGTAAGGAAATATACAAAGTATTTTTTCCTGTTATCCATGGAAATGGAACATGGGGCATGTTCTGCCATCACTCAAAGTGCCATATGGCTAAAGTAATTCCTATGAGAGATTGGGAATGAATGGTGGATAGAAGGATCCAAATGATAGCATCTTTTGATGAGGATCCTAAGTATCATAGCAAGGCGAAACATACTTTTTAATATATCTCTAGAAGAGATATGCTTTCAAAGAGGGAAAGTGATAGTTCAATGACATTCTACTGACAGAATGTTGGTAGATCCCCTTATTGAGCCCATAGCTTGATTTTCGTTGAGTTAGTGAAAATCTTGGGGCTCAAATAAAATGTAAGGTCGTGAACTTCTTTTATATGAAGATAAAAGAAATAGTATGTATGTTATGAGTAACTACATATAAGGTATACAAGTTTGTATGTCGTACAGGTCAGAAGAGGTTGCTTCACTCACACAAACAACCATCTTCCCATGTTTTGCGGGGGTATAGGAGGGTAAGACGAGCAAATGATCACCATGAGATGGTTAAGAAGAATCGTTGCGTTTGAGTCTCCTTTGTTAGACTGAGATGAGATCTAAATGTGTGCATATACACAGAAAATGGATGGAAGCATGGATATAGAGCTATAGCTAGGCAAAGAAATCTTTTTCACAAATGAGATTGTAAAAGAGATATTTTGAAAAAGAAAGTTCTGGTTCGAATGTTGAGTATATTTTAGAACTAATGTCTGTATGGTGAAAGAGAAAGAAATCGACGTACACCACAAACCGTTCACCGTAGCATGCAATTCATACTGCATGTGCTTAAAAGTTAGACTGCAACATGGGATGTGGGTGAAAGATCCCTAGTTCACTACAGTGTGAGTCCCAGGAAGGAAGAATCCTTCCACGATGCCCTTAAGACTTGGGCGACATCATGAAAACTTGGTTTGGTGACAGCTATTTTAGCTGAAGCTCCATGATCACACTCGATTCTGTTAGACGAGTGAAAACTAGGAAAGCGACCAAGTCAAGATGGACTGATGTTTAGTCAAAAAGGAAGATTTGCTCCTGGATACATAAGATGTGCTAGTATCTGTGGTTGACCCCTTACTAGCTATATGTGAAGCTAGTAAGTGCAGATACTATGTGCATGGAAGGCAATCTGAGTTAATCAACATAATAACTCGAGATGGATTATATATGCCATGAGTAATATGTATGGGAGAATCTGGGGCATATGAGGTAATGAATATATAGCTTATGGTTGTATATAAAGGGTATCCTTGGACGCTAATCCGGTATGAGGGATTTCTAATATCACAAGCACCAAATCTTAAAGACGTTTTTTGCCCACGCGGTCATGGCAGACACCAAGTATGAAACAAGAAAGAGTAACGCATCCACGATGGGAGGCCTATCAAGTGCGAGTTGGAGATGTTGGACTTCGGGTCCAAGTCCACCCTTGATGGCCCGGACTATTTGATTAGGATATAAGTAGCCTAATCAAATAAGAATAAATCAACATTAATTGTAGATTGGGGAATAAATCAATATTAATTATGGGATTGTTAATTCAGGAACAAATCACCATAATTAGGAAATTAATTGAGAATCAATTAATTGCTATCTTAGAGGGCAAGAAGGAATGCACACGTTTCTTAATTACTGGCCTCCATAAACCACTATAAATAGGGTGTGCTTCCTCAATTGCAATTCACCCCACCATTGAGTTTTCTAGCAATTCTCTTCTCTCCTACCATCTTTTTGATTCTGGTGATCTGCTGTGTAAATCACAATTAGGCTCTAATAATCTAATAATTATGTGGGCATAATTATGGAGCATGGGTGCTTTGACCAGGATCCGAATATGGATTCGCCCCGGTACGCCAGTTTTCTCTCTCCCTTATATTTTTCTTACACACCCAATATTCATTTTTGTAAAAAAAAAGAGTACACACGCAATATGTACCCTGTTTTTCAAAATGTATTTACTCTTTTATACATGTGCATTCCCTTTGCTTCACTGACTCACTATAGTATCTCAGCTTTCACCTCTTCCCTCTCTCTATTTTCGGTTGAAACGCTGTCGTCTTGTAGCAAAGGATAGGCAGCGGTCACCCGGTCAGGACCCGCAGCGGAGAGAAGCCAGGTCCGTTTCTCTTCATCTCTCTCTTTACAACAATGAGTTCATTCTCTCTCCTTTCTCAAATTTCTCTGTTGAATCATAACCTTTTTATCATCTACGTATCATCCATAAAATTGTTTCTCCCCTCACTGAAGCATGACTATTCCCAGCCATAACTTCGTAACTTCCATTGCAACATCCGCAGAATGATGTCTCCATCCTTGCTGCTGCCTGATGATGTTGCTGGTGGGGAGTAGCTTGCTTGGTGCTTATATAGTTTTCTAAGGTTACGGTTTCATCCGAATTGAAAATCCCCCAAGTGGCTTTGTACTTTTTTTTTTTTTTTTATGCTTTGGAAGGAACTGATTCCCGATTGATTTGTAATTTTATCTTATATTTTGATGGTCAAGGTTCACAGCTTTGAATACTGTATTATATAATCCAAAATCATCCTATTGTTTTATTTTTCTCTCCCTTTTTCATCTCATTGTTATAACTTTCTCACTGATAACCCATCCGCTTTCTTGTTATTGTTTTCTTACTCGTGGATTCCCACTCTTCTCGTGCTCCAACCTCTTCACTACTCGATTGTCTCAGTGGTGAAGGGAACGAAGTATTTTGATATTATTTGTATGGCTTGCCTTTTCTCTTTTTGTTAGAGGGAAAACATTATGCTGATTTTGTGTTTTGGGATGTTTTAATATATGAGGCTATTATAGACTAAAATAGATGATGTATTTTTACTTGGAAACTTGAGTGAATATGATGACATCATATGACTGTAATTTCTAAGAACCTATTTCACAATGGAATTCAGTTCTGGACATCAATACTTACTACGCTGGGACGCGATGGCTATTTGTACCTTTTACATTTGTAATACATAAGAACCTATATCTTATTCCTGTTATTGAATTTTTTTCTCCTTCTGTAGGAGGAAGAGGATCTGGTGTGTCCTTTTTGGTGATTCGGTTGGCTAAAGATGCTTGGACTAAAGCCAGTGAAAGGGGTTCAAAAGATGCTCATCGTTGAACAATATGCATTTGTTGAGAAAGAGCATGGTAATTGACTGGCTTATTTCCGCATTACCGTTTAATGTTAAATGAGTTGTGTCATGTGGTACCAAAATTTCTTGGTTGTGGGCTTGATTGGTTTTGTTCTGTTTTCAGGGATTTATGCTTGACCTTTTTCCAACAAGGGTATTCTGAAACTCAGCTTTTTATGATATTATGACTGAGGAGAGCATTGTTGTCAGATAGCCGGAGGGGCTGAGGTCGTTTGTGTTGTGTTGAGTCACACTTTTTGTAGGGTTTCGGCCGTACCTGAAGTATTGTCTTGAACTCTTACGGTACCCACGCTAACCGGATCACCAGGGCTCTGGCTATCTTACACAGCAAATTCACAGAAAGAGAAGAGAGAAAAGGTTTTTGTTTTCATAGTATGATACCAATATAGGGTTTTGGGCGTACCTGAAGTGCTGAAGTGTTGTCTCGAACTTTTGTGGTTACAACGCGAACCGGATCACTAGGGCTCCGCCTATCTTACACAACAAATTCACAGGAAGAGAAGAAGAGAGAAAAGGTTTTTGTTTTCACAGTATGGTATTTTCTTCGGGAGAATATGTCCCGTAATAAGCAAAACATGAAGCCCCCTTCAATCACATTTGTTCCCACCAAACCTTTGGAAAACTATTCCCACTTATTTTTAATTTTGAACCCTTGGGGAATATTACCAACTAATACCCTACATATATTGAGGTATTTATTTGGTCTCAAAGCTAATGGGTTTGGGCCTAATCCACCAAGAGTGGACCAAACCCAATTCCCAACACTTTGGTTATTCTAATGTGTAAAGAATTTGTAAATGGTCACAAAACTATTTCGGTAGTATGGGACAAAATTTTTTTTTTTTTATATTTGGTTCTTTGTCTCTTGTTTTTTCCGCCAGAATTTGGTTCCTTGTTTCTAATTGTTGTAAGCCATGATATATTATGTACTACTTGCCCCCTTATTGTAGATGTTATGAGGTGGAAAATATGTCCTCGTTGCCAGCAATTATGTGACTCTTATGAATAGAATTTTAACTTTATTCTTCATTGATAGTTATTGTTTCAACTATTGGCAATTGTATCTTCCAAGTATCGTACTTATCTATCATTATGTGAAGAATCAAATGTTTCTTAATGAGGATAGAATAGAATACACTGTAAACTAAACCTTGGGAAAGGGTGAGTAAAAATGTCAGAATGAAGTGGACTTGGTGCATGTTTGACATAGCTTATTTTTGGGATATAAATATTTTTCATATAAGTCGAGATAAAACTATTCTCACATACTTACCTCGTATACCGTAAATCATGATTTAAAAACACTTATAAGTAAAAGTTAAACTATCGTACTTATCTATCATTATGTGAAGAATCAAATGTTTCTTAATGAGGATAGAATAGAATACACTGTAAACTAAACCTTGGGAAAGGGTGAGTAAAAATGTCAGAATGAAGTGGACTTGGTGCATGTTTGACATAGCTTATTTTTGGGATATAAGTATTTTTCACATAAGTCGAGATAAAACTATTCTCACATACTTACCTCGTATACCGTAAATCACGATTTAAAAGCACTTATAAGTAAAAGTTAAACTATCCCAGACAAACACTAAATATTTCAGGTGTAGTAAATGCTTGTTTAACAAAATGGGTAGTGGGAGATGACGTGGCAGCTGGAGAAGACCTTACATTGTGAACTGGAGAAAGAGCTGCTGAATTGGTTAACCAAAACTGAATCTGCATTACCGGTGGGAGAGTTGAAATGAAAGAAGGTACTCTCTCTGGTTTTAAATATAAGATAAAGTTAATTTTTATGGAGAGATTAAGAAAATTAATTAAATTACTTTAAAGTATTTATATTTATTATTTTTTCTCCAAATTATTTTACCTAATTTATAAATTGATATATAATTTAAGAATACATAATATATTATATGATTAAGTAACTAATTTAATTTCCTTAATCTTTCTAAAAAAAGTTAACTATATCTTATATTTAGGACCGGAAGTAGTAGCTCATTTGGAGGAGTGATGAGTCAGTTTTGAGAGAATTCACTCTCGGTGTTCCTATAGGAATCAGAGAAAAGTCCTTCTACATATTCTCCATTCTTTCTCGCTTTTGTAGCTTCATTAGCTACAAACTGATGAAGATTTGCAAGCCAATTTCAGCGATGGCTGCAGCAGAACAAGGAGCAATGAGAGGCTAAATCCTTCATCATCTTGGAACAGCAACCGAACCTGAGCTACAGCAGCTATTACCAGGGAGTCTATTCCAATTCCTTTGATTGTTATTGTCAGATTTGATTTGTATTTCAGTATATTGCAAAGTAATCTAATTGGAATAGAGAGTGCTCTGTTGCTGTGCAATCTAATCTAGAGTTGATAAACGTGTGTTAGTATGTTGATTTGCTCTGTGTATATTGATCTACATTGTGAGTAGCTCATATTATGAATATGATTTGGTATTTTTAGTTTATAATCCCTATATTGGACTTTGGGTCTAAGTCTGCCCTTGATGGGCTGGACTATTTAATTAGGAAACAAGTAGCCTTATCAAATAAAAAACAAATCAGCATTAATTATAGATTTGTTAATTGAGAAATAAATAATTGTATATTAGGAAATCAACTAAGAATTAATTTCCTGATTATTACTTAGAGAGTAAGAATGAGTGTACATAACTTCCTAATTAGTGGTCTTTCTATACCTTTATAAATAGGATATGCCTCTCTCAGTTGAACCTCACCTCCAGTCATTGAGTTATCTGGCAATCTCTCATCTCTCATACCATTTTTCTTGTTTTGGTAATCTACTATGCCAATCCTATTTAGACTCTAGTAGTCTAATAATTGCGTGAGCATTATTATGTCTGAGTAATGGAGCATTGGAGTTTTGATCTAGCTGCGAACATGGGTTTGCCCTGATACGTAAGTCTCTTCTCTCTCCTAATTTTCCTTCACCCTAGAAATTAGTGATGGATGATTCAATTGAATACATTCTTTCAGATCAATTTGAGTTTTGACAACCTGCTGATATGCATGACACTTTCAAGTTTCTAATTGCTTGATGATTGACTAAGATGGTGAATTGTTCATTCAGTTAGTAATCCGAAGTGGAATTGGCTAGGCAGTCTGAAACGGAAATAACAATGATGGTGAAGTTGATGTTCCAAGGTGAAGCTTGCTTGCTAGTTGCATAATCAATTCCTCTTGTGACATCTCTTGTTTCTTAAGGAAATAACCAGAAAATATACAAACAGTTTGCTTAAGGATTAGGTTGATTTTATAATTGTTGCAACTCCTATTGCTACACTATTTAATTTGCCAAATTCTCCTTTAATCAGATTTCCTAACAAGCTAAATAACCAAGAGATCCGACCTAGGTTGCTTCCATTGTATTAAAAAAAGTTAATCTAGCATAATTTGCTGAACTGTCGTATCAAATTGCACTGTTGCCAGCAGTTTAGTTGTTTGATTTCTGATTGTTTGAGGATTTTAAGTTGTATTTTGTTCTGCATTTGATTGTGGATCAGCTGCTTTTGGAGTATTTGGTTCTGATAATTTACTTTGCTGGTATATATGTTATTCTGTGAGAGAGTGTGTGTGTGGTTGTGATTATCAACTCTGTTGCTGCTATGTTGTTATTGGTGTGAGCAATTTGTCTATTGATTGCTGTTTTGATAAATATGTGAGTGTGTGTAAGTTTTGCCGAAGCAACATTGAGATTCTGTTTTCTGACTGAGCTTATCATATTCAATATTAGCTTGAGTATTTGTTTACTGATATTTGGATATATATTCTAGGTTGTATTCTTCATTTTTCCATTGTATGACTATAAAAGATACAGGTGAACTGCTACCTTATAATACTGATATCAATATGATCTTAAGGGCTTGTTTGGTCTGAGGGGATGGGAGGGAAAGTGGGTGGAGGGAAAATCCTTTTGAGTTAAATTTAAAAAAATTAGAGAAGTGGAGTTAAAATTTTTAATTAAGTTTTCTTACTCTTTTATCTTATATATTCTCTTTATTAAAATTTTATTACCCCACTTCTTCAATCTTTTAAAATTCAATTTATAAAAATTTTCCTTCACCTCTCTTGCCCTCCTAATCCCTCACACCAAACAGACCCTAAGGGAAGTTCAAAAATCTAAGAATCTGCCTAGCACAAGTGCTGCCCCTGTCATTGATATTGAACCTTGTGTTGTTGATCACTGTCTACCCTCAATTCCTAATTCTGAATGTGTTTGGTGCTTTAATTGATCATCATTTAGTTATGGAAGGTCTTGATAGAATTCAAGCTGCTGTGAATGGTAATCATAATGAGCAGCAAGCTGAAATTAGACCTAATCCTATGCTGGCTGAGAATGATGAGGAGAATATATAGAAGCATTGGGAACTGAAAAATTCTGCATTTGGTTACGATGTTTATGAATTTTACAATAATGCTGTTAATTTTGAGCTTAAAAATTCTGTGTTGAATGTTATCCCTAAATTCTATGGTCATACAAGTGATGATCCTCATCATCATCTACATGGTCTCTTCATAAATATTGCTCCATGCACTCCACCGAATTTGAGCTTGGACAAAGTTTTAAGGAAGGCACCTCATTTTTCATATTATGCAGAACGGGGAAGGGCAAGGAAAAAAAAGAGAGAAAAGATGAAAGAGAGAGAGATTCAGAGATAATTGATAATTCACAACGATAAGAGGAAGGCAACACAATTTCAATCAATATTATAGGCTAAATACAAATAAGATGTGTTAAGTGTTAATTATAGCCTCAACTCTAACCCTAAAAATTAATGATAAAAAGTTTTGGAATATAATTACAATAATGATAAACGATCCAAAATTAAAATAAGTAATCATAAATGAGAATAATTAAAATAAATAAAAATAAATAAGAATGATTCTACATTAAACAAGATAGTCTTCAAATTTTCTTGAAATCCTTTTCTTCCTTTTCTGATTCCCATCAGTATGCCTCAAGTTTAAGGGCATAAACAGCCCTTGTGCGGTAGGCACTTGCCCATCTGCCCAAGAGTACCCCTTGGCTTGTTTTCTCTTCAGTTATTCGTTTCTGTTTTCTCAGTGGTTGATCATTTTGTAGTTATGTGAGTGATTTTATAGAAGTGCTTCCCTGCTTGGTCGATGAGCATTTGTTTCAAAAGAAGCTGCAGAACTTGTGTATTAGGCAGCAAGCTTAGTTCATTTCTTATTGTAAACTACAACCGAACAAGAAAAATATAGAGACACTCTCATCTATATGTCTAGTCGTTAAAATACTAATTTGTTTGGGCCCAAGATGCTTTCATATTTTTGGCTTATTTTATTAATTTGTTTTTATTTTATCTCTGTTTTGTGAGAGGCAAGTTTATTTTTATTTTGAAAAGTCAAACAAGTAGGTGCGTCACAATAATGAATGATTTACATAATAATTAGACCCGTTACTAACTCTGTGAGCCCAATAACTGATAAGGTTTGGACCTAAATTTGCTTCTTAGGATGTACTTAGCCCAGTAGAAAACTTACTTCCTTATCCACATCATGTTATAAAAAATATTCATTTTAATCTTACTATTAATATCAAATATAAAATTTATAACTAAGTTGTAAATGCTACAGATCTTTTCTTTAATTTTTTGCAACAAGGGGAACCTACTTTATAATTTTATAATTAAAAAATTCTAACGTTTTAGTGTTTTTCGGCCCAAAAAAAAAACGTTTTAGTGTTTTACTTTAAATTGATTATATTAAAAGGATATTGCTATGTAGTCCGAGCATTGTTGGCCAATGACATTAAACACATCCCTAAAGTTTTCTCAAACAGGAAGTTATATGTTTGATTCTTTTTAAATATATCTACGAACAGCTAGATAGATATGTGGTATATAAAGAGCTTATATATAGATTAGTTTTTGGAGAATAAATTTTGGAAAAATTTCATATTAATAAAATTGATGTTTGGGGGAAATTTTTTAAACAAGAATATATTTAATGGAGTGAATCACTGCCATTGTCTGGCAAAAAAAAAAAAAAAAAGCACTGCCATTGAAATCTTATGAGTTCTTTTTTGCCTTTTCTTCTAAAAAATGGAGAACTCGAGCTATTTCTTGTGGGGGCAACAAGAACTAAAATTTATAGAGGTAATTTGCACATCAATGCTTACTAATCTAAGGTGTGAATCCATCAATTACTCACATAAACGTGCTTTCTATTTTTTCCTTCTCTTGAATGTGATATTACGTTTGCATGCGCACTTATATATTACTACCTCCGGTCTTTAATTTAAGAGCCAGTGACTTTATTTTGGAGATATATGGAAGCTAAATAAGTAACTTAATTTTAACGTATATCGTGTATCATTAGATTATATATCAATTTATAAATCAGGCAAATTAGTTTAGAAAAAATGATAAATATAGGCATTTTAATGTCACTTATTTAGCTTTCTTAATCTTTCTAAAAAAGGTCAAATGGTTTTTATATTAAGGATCAAATGTAATACTCTTATTTTCTAAGCACAAATGTCTTTCTATTGGAGACAATTCTATTCGAAACACTGTATTATACTGCTACTGTTGAGCTTTTCATACAAACAGAGTCTGTATCCACTTGGATCGATTCACATCCATTAGGGAATTTTCCTCTTTTCAATGGGCATATCATCCTCTAGTTATCGCATTTTTATTAGTTCAAAGAGGCACAACTATATATAGGTTTCATTAAACTTAAAGGAAAATGACAGAAAAATGCTCCAAACATTTGGAAATGACAGATAGGTTTTTTTGTCAAAAGATGATTAGGAAATGTCAAAACATGATAAGAAATTCCTAACTTCTGGATTTACAAAATCACTCATCTGTCATTTTCAAATATTTGGAGCATTTTTCTGTCATTCTCCCTAAACTTAAACCGCTGCCTTCACTGTTCTTGTATATGTATTTCTCATCACTATACATACTAATACCAATAGGAAAAATCCTTTTTAAAGCCACATGAAATCCAAATCAGGTGGCAATAAATTTACTAATAAATTATTCACAATAAAACTCTTACAATAAAGTTGCTCGTTCCAATAAACTTTTGTTGTAATCCAATTATTAAACAATTTTACAAATTAGCAATTCACAAGTCTCCATTGGCTATTCACAACAAAACTTTTGTAATAAAGTTACACTCTTCAATAAATCTTTATTGTTATTCAACAATCACAAGTTATTCTTAGAAATTAATAAGTTCAATTTAACAATTTACAGGGCTCCAGTCGCATTCACTACAAAAAAAAAATGAATTTTCAGACAGAATTTCTGATGGAATTCAATTCCGTTGGAAAACTGTTGGAAATCCCGTCGGAAATTTTGACTTTTGGACAGAATTCAATTCAATCGCAAATTCTATGAGGGAATTTAATTCCGTCGGAAATTCCCTCGCAATTTCCTACGAAATTGAATTCCGTTGCAAATTTTGTGGCAAAATTTAAAAATTATTATTTCTTAATTATTTGATATTTGATATTTTAATTTAATTTTTTAAAAAATATTTTTTTAATTAATATTTTTAATTTAATTGTAAATTTGTTTTTAATTATTATTTTATAATTTCTAAAATATTTTTAATTTTCAATAATAGGTTTTGGTCCTTGTAGGGTCAAAATAGTCATATAAAAAATAAAATTTATTAGTTATTAATTAATATTAGTAAATTAAATATTAGTTAATAAAAATTTAATTTTAGAAATTAAGAAAAAATATAGTCATATGATTATATATATACATATATATAATTGTGTGTAATAATAGAACGTTAAAACAATCAAGCTCATTCGATAAGGCATCATGCGCATACGGACGAGGTCGTGGGTTCGAATCAAAAGGACGGGCAAGTTGAGTTGTAGGGAGGTTGCGACATGTAGTAGATCTCGGGGCCCGTGACAAGGTGAACGCCGACAGAGCTGCCACGCACCGCCGCCGGAGTTGCCACGTGGCTTTTTAAAGTTTAAAAAATAAAAAATATGTTTGAGAGGGAATTTCCGACGGAATTAATTCCGTTAGAAGTTGCAAGGGAATTTCCGACTGAACTAAATTTCGCCGGAAATTGTGACGGAAATAAATTCCGTCGGAAATTTTTTAATTCAAAACAAAAATTTTGCATTAAAGTTACCCTCTTCAATAAAATATTTGTCATTACTCAATTATAAGACAATATTTACAAGTTTAATTTAAGCAATTCACAAGTCCTCGTTAGCTTTTTACAACAAAACTTTTAGAATAAAGTTGTCGCTCGGTAAAAATTATTGTATGCGTATGTGAGTTTACACTCACACATGTCTATGTATGTACATGCCAACATGCATGTGAACACAAAATTGCTCAAATACACTTTGCTTGCATATATTTCATTCTTGTTTTGAACTTTTCAAGATTGTTGACAAATTTCTATTCCACAAACAGTTACCATTTTGTCAGATCAGTTACAAAAAGTTCAAAGTCCTAACTCTCTTAACACTAAGAGAAAAACCCTAGCATGCTAATTTAAATTGAGCGTACAAAAATCAAATGGAAAACAAAAAGTCAGACCGACTACACTACTATCTAGAAGCTAGCTAGAAAAACAATGGCTTCTAACAATATATGTATATAATAATAAACTTGACTCCCTCCTAAGTATAGCACTTGGTAGTAGTAGAATAAGTAGAGGGCACGTGATCACAGGGACAAGATGAGCTATCCCAAAGCAGATTTGACTTCCATTCTTCATGCATATTCATGTGATCTGGCTCTTCCATCACTCTAGGGATCACCACATTCACATTCAGATTAGTGCTAGGGTGATTCATCATCTTCACCAATCCATTCCCGTCGTGTATTACTGGTAAAGCTATTGATGATGAATACCCAGAATTAGTGCTGTACTGTTCTTGAAACCCTCCAAAGTTTGCATCCTCTGATGAAGACTTACTGCTAAAGTCTCCAAGCCCAGAATATGATGACATGCTCAGTAACATGGAAGAAATGTCCATGGTGGAGGCTTTAGCACTGCATGGTTCAAGGGGGGGTGATGAAAACGCAAGGTCTGAGTTATTTGATGAAATGAAGGGTAGTTGGTCAAAGGGTTTGTAAAACAACAATGGGTTAAGCATGGGTTTGTAAGACGCAATATCTGAAGGGCAAGTTGTGGTGGATGTCAAGGGGTCGTTTTTGTTGGTACAGAACAACTGGTTGGGTAAGCTAGTTTTCTTTGTCAATGACGAAATGTTGTTATGATCTGAACAAAACTTGGAAGTGTCTTCGCCCTTGGTTAGCATCCCAGAAGTGTTCATTTCATGAGGAAAGGGAGAGACCCAGGAATGAGAGAGAGCTCTTTGGCCTGTAGAGTTTGTCTTCTTGAATATTCTGCAGATTGCCCACGAATCCTGCAACCCGAAAGTCGGTGTTAAATGACGTTTTTTACCATAGAAGGAATTATCTCATATATATCCCTTGGCTAGTGAAAGATTTTGAGAGAAGTTGTACTCACATTAGCAGGGATGGTTCTTTCTGAGAACTTTTTCGGTGAAGAGGAAGAGTCAGAGAGAGAAGGTAATCTGAACTCATGCATCATCCAGTCAGTTTTGACTCCTTTGGCAGCTCTTCCTTTGTAGAAGACGAGAGATTTCTTCAACCCAATGCACTTTGAACCCTCAGAGGAATATATGGGCCTATCGGTACCTGTGGCTTTCCAGAACCCAGCTCCTGTTACCCTATTTGGCCTCGCACTGTTTCTGTACTTTCTGTCTCTTGGACAGTAAAAGTACCACTCTTTCTCACCTGTGCTTGCCAACTCTGGACATATAAATAACATATTGTTAGGTGATCAGGTATACTTTCAGAAAGGTTTGTTAATTAAAAGCGAGAGAGAGAGAGAGAGTGTGTAGCGACTTACTTGGAAGATCCCATGGGTCATATTTATAGATATCAAGCTGTTTTATGAGCTCTATAGAGAGAGGCCTCTGCTGAACCTTTCTCTTGAGATAGAACCCAACAAGCTCCTCATCGGTTGGGTGAAATCTGAACCCTGGAAGCATGACTTCATCAAGCTTCTCAGAATCACTTCTCTCTTCCATGACTTCTTCACTTATTCTTCTATGGTTCTAAATACTGGAAAGAAGAGTGTAACCTTGTGTTTCCTGAAGATATTAAGAGGACAACCAAAATCCCTGAAACTAGGTGGAAGCTAGCTACTTTCCTGAGAAATGGCCAAAGGCTTTGAGAAGAAGTAGAGAAGTAAACAAAAGAAGCTAAGTGAGCTAGTTGAGAGACTTAATTTGAAGGCATTATATGCTTCCCGAGAAGGGGTCTGCCTCCGAAGGATCAGCCGCCTTTTCTGCTGACTTTGAAGGAGTGTGTGTGGTTTGCGAGGATCTCGTAGCTTTGGTTCTTATTAAAGATACTAATGGCAAAGCGCTTTAAACAAAGAACAGAGAGAACAACTATCAAGAGAAAAGAAAACCATTAAGTCAATGATCTTCCAAAGCACACCACTATTATTAATTTCTTATTTAAGAAATTAACATGCACGCTAACACTAGCAATAACACAGACAAGAGTACTAAATATATGTTGCTGTAAAAGGTTTAGCACATTTATATGCAATTTGAAGGTTTCATTTATATACATGTAATAATAACCAAACTCTGTTTTCAAATTATCAGTTATTTTCTAGTATATAAACACTGATACAAATTTTATAAAACATGAATGCAGTTCATTCTTAATGGCACATGCATAATGAACTATTTTTTCCTTTTTCAATTTATTGATGAACCAAAAGGTGGAATCTCAATAAGCCACTGAAATTATCAACTTATGGGGATTGTAATCCCATATTTAATCACCCATTAAACATATTAATCCATGAAAGTTTTGGTCCTATCCGCTACAAGCCAAGACAGAACAAATTTCCAGGTGAGGATTATTATTTAAATGGGGTGTGGTGTTTGAAACTTCGAACTATTTAACATTTGGAAACGTGGACCTGATTGAAACAGATTCCAAAACACAGCTCAAATTTTATATACATAAATAGCTGAACTGAAAAATTCCAGATAGACCCACTTCGGATTATAGTATTGAGTATTGATTCTCTCAGTTTAATTTGCTCAGAATCCGAAAATCCCGTTTCTATTCCATTCCCCAGAGCTTCTATTCCACTGATTTTGTCAGACGAGAAAAGATTATGATTTAAGATTAGGTCTTTAATTTTATAATTGTCAAATTTCAGATTACTATAAGAGGACTTGTGATCTCAAAGTCTGAAAAAATGTGGAGGGGACAGCTCGGTATTAGAAAACATCGTTATTAATAATTTAATACTAAATTAAACTTATTCTTTATTGCTTCCAATGCTTCTGAGATACCAGAGAGTTACCAAGAACTTACTCAATATTGTGCTGCAGACTAAGCAGAAAAAAAAAATTATTAGTCTTCATTAAAGAAAAATAGAAAGAATGAAAGAAGCTTCAGGGCATTTGACCTTTGAGGCTTCCTCTCTTGAAGACTCTCACCTCTTGCAAGTTTTTCTCAACCTAAACTTCTTTATCGGTTAAGGTTTCTCTGTTCTTGAAAAAATTGACTGAGAAAATCTCTTATTCTTTCTGGTGCATCAATAAGGTCTTTGTAGATTAAATCCAAATCTTATCATTGGAAATGAAATAATTTTGTAGACTTGCATGATATTGAAAAAATAATTTTGTAGACATTTTTGTCTCCTTTCATACACATCTTATAACAGATGAAATTATTTTCAGAAGCAAAACTTTCAAAGAGGAGAGAGAGAAGTTTCATGTTTTACAGTTATCACTGATACAGGTAGAGAGGCTTATTTTCATCTCACTTACATTTTTTACAAGTCTCATCAATATTTTATTCTCTACTCAAAAGTTTGTCCATATGATGGGGTCAAATATGTTAGAAATAGAATCTAAGTGCCTGTTTATCTAATAATTTTATATTCTGCTAATGGAAAAAAACGAGTGTCAAGAACATGGCATGAGAAATATATTTATTTAGCACAAGTTAATTAAAATGTCTTGCTCCACAACAAATCATACATATATAGATGGACTTCATTATTTGTCCTTTACAATGTGGCGGATACCTCATACTTTACTACAAAAAAACATTGAATTTTTGACAGAATTTGTTACTGAATTCAACTTTTCCAATGGAAACGGATTTCCGAGGGAATCCATTTTATCGCAAAAAGGTGTGTTTCAAATAAATTTGCAAAGTAATTTCAATTCCATCTAAAATTTCTAACGGAATTGATTCCAATGCAATTTTTTTTTAAAAAAAAATTGAAATTCCATTGCAAATTTTTTTTAAAAAAATTACAAATTCCATGTGTCAACTCCATAGTGTGCACGTGCCCCTCCTTCCACTTGCTGCCATGTGTCGGCATCTCATAATTCCTGAAAATGCTTGTCTTCCCGTTCGAACCTGTGACCTCATGGTGAGGATGCCTTTAGGTGCAAGCGTTTGCCAGTTGCACCGAAATGGACCTATTTTAAATTATTACATATTGTTATATATATATATATTATCATACACACACATAATTAATTAGATATATATATATATATATATATATATGATATTTAACTATTAATTATATATAAGATTATTAAAAATAATGATAAATTAAATAAAAATGTAAAAAAGTATTTATATGTTTAATTAACCAAATTTTTAATCAAAATTACTTAATATATAATAATTTAATATTAAAAATATTATTTTTAATATAAAATGATAAATATAATATTAACAACATATAATTTATGTTTAAATAAAATAAAATAATAAATAATGTCATAAATATTATTTTAGTAGAAAAATGTAAATATAATATTAATAAATAATAATATAATTGTAATAATTAATATTGAATAGAATTATTTAGTAATTAATATTTTAATATTATAAATATTATTTTAAAAATAAAATTAATAAATTTTAATTTTAACCATGGAAAAATTCTATGGCAAAATTACCTACGGAATTTCATCGCAAATTTGCAATTGAATTTGCTAGGAATTCCATAGGTAATTTTGCCACGAAATTTTTCTGTTGTAAATTTAGCCACGGAAAAATTTCCAACATAATTTCTGACGGAATTTATCATGGAAAAAAAATCATGTAACAAATTCCATCGAAAATCGAGTGTTTTTCTGTAATGCGTGAGAAGGGCGTTTTGGTAAAATAAGGAACAAGTGGAAAGCAAAATCCTCAAATTTTGAAGGCATTGGAAATGCAAAAAGCATAGGTTTTCTCAAAGTTCTTAGCTTTTAGTAAAACCAAAATAGGTTTCAAACAAAGAAAATAATCTAATCCCATAAGTACTTAAAATCACCAAAAATGTCTAGTGGTTGGATGGCAAGTGCCGTGCCACTCATAAATGGAGGCTAAGCTAAGACTCGGAGTTACTGAGTGAGTCAAAAAGGGCAAACTTGGGACTCCAAATTCAGTGAAGGTCCCATAATTTAAGCCCTCGGTTCCACCCATTTTTGTCTCTTGCTTCACCTTGGGTTAGCTTCCCCAAGCGTGCAACCAAAGTTTTTTTATTTCCCTTTCAATGGAGTCAAACCTCTCTCTCTCTCTGTCTCTCTCTCACACTCAGACACAAGCATCTCTATGCCTCTTTCTACGAGAAATACACACCAACCCCGTTTCTCAATATTGTCTAAAATTAAAGTCTAATTACTAGAGATTTGTTCAGCTATACTCGTAATGTATTTCCTCTGATTCTATTTATAAGAAACTTTCTCTTTCATAGAATTGGTCCCTTTTATAAGTAAATTTCAATTTTTGTCTGAAAATATAAGCTTCTCTTTCCTATTTTACCATTATTAAATACTCATTATCTCTCATATCTTATACTCATTATCTCTCATACTTTTTATCTATTTACTCTTCTATACTCTTTTCATAAATAGGGGCATACATGGAAAAACATGCCATTTTTTACACAATCATTGCTTTTAACTACCAGTTTATTTTGCGCAATCAAGGGGAAAATTGCTTGTAAATAGTATCGGAGGGAGTAACTATTATAAGTCACTTTGATCCACTTTTTGAAATTTAAGAAATATTAGTTAATTCATTAAATTTATCATAAATTTTCATTACTACAGAAAAGCCCGATATATGACGGTTATTATCTAGTATAAATCGTCATATATGCAGGTGCTATAAAAGCTCGGCGCAAATAAATTATGGATCTGAACCATTATTTACTCCAGACCTATTATAAAAGTTATAATACAACACTCGCTGTATATTGAGGCTCGGTGAGGCAATGATATATCCATTGTTGCGATAATAATTAATGGGCATACATATACAACCATCATAATATATGGTAATGCTTGTGTGATACATAATGATCTTATTTTATAGCCGTTATTTATTTAGTTACATATATAATTGTTGTTATGTAAGAACTGTGACTTTTAAGAAAAATTAATAACGGTATCTCGTAGACAACTGTTATGTATTAACTATATAAATAACAGTTTATAAATAAGAATCATGAACATTTATAATACATGATAGTTTTTATATAATAACCGTGATGTATAGATATAGGACTTTTCAAGTGAGAGTTTCTAAGCTAGTTGCACTCCTCTATATATATAATAGAACAACAGTACCTTCCATAATGAGTGGCTATGCAATTTGGCATGGATCAAGACATTCTAGGCTTTATGGGGATGGAGAATCAATGGCAATTGTTGACGTATATAAGTGATAATGAAACTATTGCCCTATATATAATTGTGTCTCTTCACAGGAATTAACCCCTGGAAAGCAAAGGACTTTGAAGAAAAAACATAGGGAAAATCACTCCTAGGTCCCAAGCAAGTAACATATTATCAGAAAGGCCCATGTTAACAACTCTTATGCGTGGATTCACAACCTGTTGAGTGTGTTTTACAACCTCAAAGGACCTTTCTGATAATATCTTCCTTTCTTGGGACTTAGGAGTGATTCTCCCAAAAACATATACCCCTATCAGAAAGGGCGCGAGGTTTTACAAACCCTTAAGTTATGCCCTTTCTGATAGAGATTTTTGTTTTCCCCCCATGTTCCTTTAATTTCCAAGCTTAATTGCTGAAGAGAGACAAGGTATAGGTGAACACTTATATTATTATATATATAGATCAGAAGTGTGATTGATTCTAGCCACAAGACCTAGAAAATCTTGATCTATCCAAATTGCATGGTTACTCAATACGGGAAGTACTACTCTATTATATATATAGAGATGAGACCAAGTAGCTTAGAAATTATTACATTGAAGAGTTTAGGACGGATCACAATGTTGAATTTCATAGCTTTTAACTTGGTGCCACTTGCTCAATAGAAAAATAGGAGATGAACCTTCAGTCAAAGCAATAATGGGATTTCCAAAAACAAATATAACTTCACAACATCAGTAATTCACTATGTCACCTTGAATACTTTATGCATTATGACTTCACAAATGTTGTACGTATTCACTTGTTTTTGTATAATGCTCGGTACAACTGAGTTAGTTTTTTCAGCACATCCCCTATTGGACTTCTTGAAGTAACTTCCAGAGATATGGATACTTCTAAAGAAGGATTTATTTGCTTAGGGATCCATATATCTTGAAGTTATCTCAAAAAAAAATCAATAAAGTAGGAATCTTTACTCCAAGTAATGGGTTGACAACTTTCTGTAACGGGAACGAACCTTTGATCAAAGAAATAATAAGTTTTTTTTAAAAAGCATAACTTCACAAAAACAAGTTAATGTCACATTGAATGCTTTATAGCAATGAGACTTCACAAAGGACAAAAATGACTAGCACAACTGTCGCTGAGAAGTGCTGGGTTACGATGTTGGTGGGTTTCGACTGAAAATGACTTTAGATGGCCAAAAAAGACAACAGGACCATTAGAGTTATGATGTTGGTGGGTTTCGTTCAAACAAACTAAGTGTCAAGTATGTTATATTTCAAACACTTAAATAGAAGAGGAATGATAGGGTTTTTTGGGTTGTTGTGCCAAAGACTTTAAATAATGGTTGTATCAATAAAACTGTTATTTATTTGATTATATATATTACGGTTCATTGTTAATAACCATGAGGTATGTTACTGTTTTTAACATATTCATTAATCATGGTTTTTTGTTAATAACCATGAGGTATGTTATTATTTTTTAAATTTTTTTGGGCAACTAGTACCTAGATAATTACATTTTTATATTTTATAAAAATAAAACCAAAACATATCACCCTCTGGTGACTAGTTGTCTGATAGATGATATGAGGTATGCTGCAAATTTTGGAACTTTTGTTTCTTCAATTTGAATGAATTAAAAGTTTCATAAGTTTGTAGCAAACTTCACATCATCATGTTACTTGTCACTAGAAGAGTGGCTTGAATCATTTGAAAGTATGTCATGATTATTGTGTCCAATCTCATTATTAATTGGCCTCCCTGTTCATACTCAACAAATATCCGGCCAACCTTCTCACAGCATAGTCAATGTGTTTTGCATGCTGCATCATTACATCCACTTGAGGCAGAGGCGATGGTGGAGGCAGAGGCGATGGTGGAGGCAGAGTTTGGAAATCAGGAGGAGGAGTAGGAGGTTGTGGGGGAGGAGAAGGAGGAGAATGTAGTGGAGGTTATGGAGGACGAGGATGACACCATAGAGTTTCTAGCAAGTCTTCAGCTTGACGTTTCATCTTGGCAATTGAAAGAATAGAGGAGGACAATGAAGAAATAGTATGATAAACATAAGGAAATGGGGAGTTTATATACATTGGAAGTGGTAGGTTCGAACCATCATTGCACACATTAGAATTTAAAGAGGAGTAGTCGTACGTAGTGGTGTGTAATGAAAAGGTACTTGGTTCTTGTGCCAATCATTGAAGAAAAAAGAAGAATAAAGTATTCTCATTATGAGTGTGGGGAAGGGGAAAGGTTTCGACTATTTAGTTGACGGTTATTTAAGAGAAACTGTTATGTTTTTGTTGCTAATATAAAGTTGAAAGACAAATCATTTGTTTATTCATCTAATGTTTTATGACAATTTTTTCATAACAACCGTCATTCTTGTGAGACAATATATGATAGTTACAAAGTTCAAATATTATGTATTTGCATGGTATTCTAATAAGACATGTCTGTTAATTAATAACCGTAATGTATATTACTTTTTCAAAAAAAAAATTGGTGGTTGATTATGCAACCACCATTTTACAACAAAAAAAGTCAAAGTAAAAAAAACTAAAAGTAAAAAGTTATGAAGATGTTTTAAGAATCTAATTCATCATTAGATTCTTCGTTCTCTAGTAACTTGTCCACCTTCTCCTTCAAAGAGCGGATGAGAGAGGTAAATCCCTTCAATCACTTGACAACGCGTCCTTAGTCTCACAGGCAAACCTGGACCATATGATGGAGTATATAGGTTGCATGGATGAGAGCTTCAATACTTGTTAGCGGAGGGAGTTCATCTTTCAAATTTTTCACAGATGATGAATCATGAGTTAACTTGCATTTGTGGATGATTTTTGGGTGAATTAGAAGTTGGCTTTAAGAAGTAAAATAGAAGTAGAGAAGTAATAGAGTTCAGTTTTCAGACATTTATATAGAGAGGGTTTTGTGGATTATCGAGTTGTCATGTCTTTTAGTATTAAAGATCGTTATGTTTTATAAATGGTGACGGTTAATTCTTAATAACCGTTAATAATTTGTAATGATATTCTAATAAGTGACAGTTTTTATATGTTACATTGTGTATTTGACAATTTTTTTTTAATTTATTGGTGTCCACTGTTATTTGCTTAATCAACCATAATATTGCAGAAAAACATTAAAAAAAGAAAAAGACAATGTAGAAAAAAAAAAGAAAAAAAATAAAAAATTATGAGATGAAGGAACTAATGCATCATCATATTCTTCATTCTCCAGTTAATTTGTTGACCTTCTCATTCAGAGATAGAATGAAAGAGGTATGTTTTTGAGCTGAAAGTGTGTATCCCTGTAAATATTTGTCTATGGAATTCGTGATGATTGGATATGCAACACTTGTAATCACAAGTTTCACATATCCAACGACCATCACGAATTTCATACACAACCAATGAGAATATCATAACTACGGAAGAGGAAGAGCCTGTGAATGAACAGCTCCAATCCTTGGAGTTTAAATAGGTGAGAATTAATTAGAGATTTATGAAAAGGTAATTAAAATAAGAGTAGCTAGTAGTTGGGGAAAGAGTACATATAGTTGAAGAAGGAGGCAGAGCTGCTTTAAAGAGTTATGCTTTAATGATGGTTGTTTCTCAAGAAATG
Source organism: Inga leiocalycina (assembly GCA_963242795.1). Classification (NCBI taxonomy): domain Eukaryota; kingdom Viridiplantae; phylum Streptophyta; class Magnoliopsida; order Fabales; family Fabaceae; genus Inga; species Inga leiocalycina. The sequence continues at coordinate 38,243,344 of OY725330.1, read as the reverse complement.
TCTTTTTTTTTTCGTTCATACTGTATGGTCATTTAATATAACCGTTATGTTTGTGTTTTAAATGATGTAAGATTAGAAGTCAAATCATTTGTAAGTATTACATTATGGTTGTTTCGAAAGAACCATCAGTTTTGTCATTAAATAAATGACAGCTATTAACTACAATCGTTATCTTTGTGTTTTCGCGAATTCCGCCTTGCAATACATGACGGTGCGTATAATTAACTATTAATTTTAAGCATTTATTAGTTGTAACTGTTATATATTAAGCATTATAAATACGCAAACATGTAGTAGTGTTTTTTAACAAATTGCAACTTTACCTCTATTAAAAAATATGAATTGAAGGGGAAAAAAGCTGGATTGAGGTGCTACATAGAAACATTGAATTAGAATTAGATTCACTTTTTAATAATTTGCAACAGGAGTAAAATTATAAAATATTAATTAATAATCCTCTAAATGACTTGTATCAAAGATGATGAATTTAGACTAAAAATCCTCTATATAATAGGAATAGGAATATGTGGGAATTCGCTCAACAATATAATATTGAAATCTGTTGATGAGTAATCACAATGAGGTGAGGTGTTCACAGGTTGCAGAATTAGAGGCACGTTTGGGATATTAATTAATTAATTGACTTGCTTTGTATTTCGCCACTTCCTTGAGAGATACTCCTTTCAAATTCTGGAGAGTGCTAATGGGGGAAAATAATTAAGACTATTTCGTATGAGCTTTGCTGATTCTGATGCCTCAAAAATAACTCCTAAAAGTTTTTTTAAAAAAATGAAAAATCTCATCAAATAGTATTGTTTTGAAATATGAAAGAAGCAAATTAACACTCAGTTTTTCATATAATAAATTGTTATATAACTGATAATTTGTGAAAGGAAAAACATTGATGAAATTTATTTGGCTAATATGCAAAAGACATGGCCGTGTGTTAAAATTTTTCAAATTCAAATTTCATTTGTGAACATCTTTTCTCGCTCATCAAGGAATTATTGACTCTTTGAAAAGAATTCTCCCACATGTTGTAATTTAATTAAAAAAGATGAGAGCAATACATAGGTTATTATAATTTTTTTCTAGTGGAATCACTTATTTCATTGCATGCTTCTCTAGAGCAATGTGACAAACATGTTGTGTTCCTAACTCCTGATACTGAGAAGAAATTCACATTAGGAAATGTCACTCCAGAAGTTTCAAAACATAACAATCTTGCCCCATACCGTTAAAACACTAATGTTGACAATTAAAAAATTGACATTAACTGTTAACTTTTTAATAGTAAAGGCCAGCATTGCTCCATTTTAATACTTCTGGGGCAACATTGAACCTATAAAAAATTTTTAGGGTGACATTGCTCGTTAGCGAAAACTTTCAGAACAAATTTGCACTTTCACTATTTTGGCTAATTACTTGCTGTTGGACTTTGGGTCCAAATCTGCCATTGATGGGTTGGACTATTTGATTATGAAACAAGTAGCCTTATCAAATAAAAAATAAATAAGCATTAATTATGGATTTGTTAATTGAGAAATAAGTAATTGTATATTAGGAAGTTAATTCTTGATTAATTTCCTGATTATTACTTAGAAGGCAAGTGGGGGTGCACATAAATTCATAATTAGTGGTCTCTCTAGACCCATATAAATAGGATGTACCTTTCTCAGTTGAACCTCACACTTGCCATTGAGCTATCTGGCAATCTCTCTTCTCTCATACCATTTTTCTTGTTCTGGTGATCTGCTGTGCCAATTCTAATTAGGCTCTAGTAGTTTAATAATTGCGTAAGCATTATTATGTTCAAGTTATGGAGCATTGGAGCTTTGACCCGTACGTATCCGAACATGGATTCATCTAGTACACAAGTCTCTTCTCTCTCCTTATTTTCCCTCATTGGTATCAGAGCAAGCTATTCCTAAGGCTATGATTATTCTATGTGAATAAGCACATGATATAATTTGTTTAGATATGCCCATTTTTTTCCCATTGTGCTATCTCATATATATGTGAATATATGATTTTTTTTAATATATGCATGATTTCTCCTCCTCCTCCTCTTCTATTATTTGCATGCGTGTGTGTATGTGTGTGTGTGTCTATGACGTCTCTCTTTTTCATAATGATATACGCATGCTCTTGGGCCGAGCATACATTTTTCCTATCATAGTATGCAAATATGTTTTTGCGTGTATATGCCTGATCCCATATGTTTTTGGCTTCAAACTTTATACATTTTGTTGGAAAAATATTAACTAAAAGGAGATTAGGCGTACCTAGACGAATCCATATTCAGATTCGGGTCAAAAGCTCCAATACTCCATACTTGTGCCCACACAATTATTAGACTACTAGAGCCTAATTGTGATTTGCATAGTGTAAGAGGCAAGCTTCACCCAAGAGGGGGGTGAATTGGGTGATGTTATAATTTTTTCGCTTGATGTGGTGATATGAAAAATATAGTAGATAGAGTAGAGTTAAGAAGATTTGAACACAGAGAGTTATACAGGTTCGGCCTAACAACAAGGCCTACGTCCAGTCCTCAAAGATCAAGACCTACTGAGATTCTCACTATACCTCCAAGATTCAATGGGCTCTCAGAACGCCATAAAACAACAATCGTCCTTGAATGGACTACGATCAGAAATATTCTCTCAACAAGAAACTTCTCTCCCCCTTACGACAAGTCTTACGTGCAGAAAAACAACCTATGACTCTTCTTACTTGCTTATGTATACAAGACTTATGAGCAGCAACGTTCTCTCCTGCTTACACCACTGTAAGTCTTACGAGCAGCAACGTTCTCTTCTGCTTGTATCGTATAAGACTTAAGAGTGGAAGACACAACAAGGAATTCTCTCAACTGCTTCTCTCGTAAGGAAAAACTACCCTCTCAAGGTCCCAATACCTTGAGATCAAATAAACATAGAATTTTGAATTGTATGAAGACTCTCTTACAGAGCAAATGAATAAACACTGAAGATCAATGTGTATACAGAGAAAAATGATGAATAGCAGAAACTTGGTATAAGCTTGTGAATTCTTGTGCTACGTTGTTGTTGTGATTATCCTTGAATCTCTGTATATATAGTTGCTTCAGTTTTTGCCCGTTTTGGAAATCAACATTTGAGGAGCGGGACTTTGCAACTATTGAAGGACACGCGCATGTTTGAATATTCTGAATGCGGTAGGTGCGAACGTGTCAATAATCATATTGTCTGCCGTTGTTTGACTTTCCTCATGTGGTTCATTTCAAACGTTCATATTCCTGTATCATACTTTTAAAACAATCAAAACAATGTTAAACAATGATAAAAAGTAATGATGATATAAATTAATAACAATAAACCATATTCGGAATGAACGTTGTAATACTTAGCATTTTCGGTGGTCAAACAGGGCATCACTCGAGCATGAAAGGCTCACTTCGAGTGATCACCTATTTTCCTTCATATGCCTCTGTTATCGGGTTGTGCTTGCATAAATTTCAGAGAGACAAAATATTCACTCGCGGGTGAAGAGGGGTCTCACTCGAGCACAAAACCTCTGCTCGAGTGATCTTGCAATTTCCACAGGGAATGTCTTCTCGGGTCATCACTCGCATACCATTTTGACAAGAGTGAGAATTTGTACTCGCGGGTGATATGGGCCCTCACTCGAGCACACTTACCTCTGCTCGAGTGAGACGCATATTCTCAAGGAATATGCTCTCAAAACATCACTCGCATCAGGATTTCAGAGGGATAGAATTTTCACTCGCGAGTGATGTGGGCCCTCACTCGAGCACACAGACTCCTGCTCGAGTGAGAAGAATATTCTCAAGAATAATACCTTTTGAACAAGCACTCGCAACAGATCTGGAGAGGGATAGAATTTTCACTTGCAAGCATTGATGTGTCACTCGAGCATATATGGGTGTGCTCGAGCACACTTGCACTTCTCTGAACTTCATGACTCTCGGCCAAGTACTCGCAGTACCTTGCTCGAGTACAGAATGCTCATGCTCGAGTGAATGAAAGAAGCATGCCATTACTTGCTCTCGGCCAAACACTCGCAGACCCTCACTCGCATGTGTGCTCGAGTGAGAATGACTTCTCTGCTCGAGTGCATACCTTGTGCTCGAGTGATCTAGTGAACACAAAGGGAGAATGCCTCTCGGGTACATACTTTCTGGCTTTCTCTCGCACCTGCTCGAGTACAGAAGAGATCTGTGCTCGAGTGCAAAATCCTTGCTCGAGCACTCTAGTGCAATTTCACAGCAGATATCAGCAAAGCATCAAATATGCATTTAGTAACTTGGAAACTTTTCTTAACCTTCTAAAAACATGTCTTGCACATAATTGACTTATTGTTATCATTAAAACTTGGGATCTAACATTCTCCCCCTTTTTGATGATGACAAAACTCTTTGTGATGAAGATTTAAGAGAAATTAATTGAAATTGAAAATTTTTGAAATTTCTTCAATGTTTCCAAATGCATATCATGTTTAAGTTTCAAATTCAAGTGTTCCTACAATGTTTCCTCTGGACACTTAACAACCAAGATAAGCATAGTATGAGGTATGTAACTTAATAAGAACTTAATAACTTGAAACATCATTGAAATTTTGATAATCAAAAATTTGAACCATATCATTAACTTTGGAAAAAACTTGAACAACATAACATAATAACTTGTCATAACATAATAACTTGTAATTCAAAACGACATGCATATCAAACCCTACCCAATACATAAATCTACCCAAACACCCATATACACCCTACAGAAGCTCAGAAAACATCACACATCCTTCTCCCCCGTTTTGTCAACATTAGAAGGGGACTGTGGTGGTAGAACAAAGGATATCATGGCAGTGAGAGGGTCAATGGGCTGATCAGAAGGAGATGTTGGCTGTGGTACAGAGGGAGGTAGTGAAGGCGACCGATCAAAGGTAACATCTACATTAGACTCTGGATCAGTGAAAAGGACATGAGTCTGTGGATGAAGTGGTGAGGTATGAGTGGTCTCTGGAGGCACCCCAGAAGATGAAGAGGGAAAATGTGAGTGCAGGAAGGTCTCCATATTAGTGATCCTCTGTGACATCTCATCTTGAGTTTTGAACATCAACTCAAAATTGGTATTGGCCTTGTCTACCAATTTGATGACCTGTGCTTCCATCTTCTCCACAAGCTTCTCATACTCATTCACTAACTCCTTCTTCAAACTTGATACAGCTTGATTAATTACCTCAGACATATGATTGGACAGAGAGACATTAAGAAATGAAGGAGGAGGAATAGGACCTTGTGCAGATGATTGTGCCTCATCACCTCTGGATGGAGTGGCTTCCCTCTTGGATGTGGCTTTGGTCCGACTCACCGGAAGATTGATACCCATGTGAGTTAACTGAGTCTTACCAAACCTTGAGATGAGAATCCTTTCTTTTCCTTCCAAATACCAAATTTTGTTTTTCATCAAGATGAAGGAAACAAGTTGAGGGTAAGGTATGGCTGTGGATCTTGTTGAAGAAAATCTAAACCTTCTCATCTCATTAAAAATGATCTCCCCTACATTCCTTTGTTGCCCAGCAATCAAAGAAGCCAAGAAATAGTAATCCTTTTGAGCAAAGTGGGTAAAATTCTTGGATTTATTGACTATGCTCCGGGAATATATATAATGAAGGACTCTGTGATTATCAGGCATATCAATAGGTTTGAAAATGAGGGGGCCAATTGGGTCTTTTGGTCTCAGAATTTTAAAAGCTTCATTGGCAGAGAAAGAGGGTGGATCAGTAGGAGGTGTAACATAACCAAGTAAATCATTTATGATCTTGGCAGAAATCATAATGAATTTTCCTCTAACGGTAGTAGATACAGCTTCTTCAATCAACTCACCAGATCTAGACATAATATTATGAGTTTTCATGTTGCAATAGAATGTTTTCACAACAGTGGGGGAATATGGCAAATGAATTTCTAGCCAGGGAGCATAGTATTGAAGGTAAGGGTACAAGTCCAAATGACAATTCTTTTTCAAATAATCCAGATCCACATATACTACAGGGCAGAAATGTCTATGTTTAAATTCATCATCATATACCTTTTGAGATAAAGCCTTAAGCTCTATAACATTGAATTCCTCAGGAGGACTTGTGAGTTGGTCATCCACTGGTGCTTGAGAGGCAGAAGGTGCTCCTGAAGCAGAGGCACTTGGTTGCTTATCTTGATGTGAACTTGAAGCACCGGCTTGAGAAGCAATCTTCCCAACTAACTTGTCCAGTTTGGATTTTTCTATTGCTTCCTGGAGTTGTTTACTAAAGGTATCCCCAGAAGAAGAAGATGATTGGGGTTGTTCAGAATCCTTCTTCTTTCCCTTTCCTTGAACCTCTTTGGATTGAGACCGGGTGATTATGGGTTCCTTGAATACCACACCCTTTGGTTTCTTTTGAGGAGGTTGGTCTTTCTTTGAAACTTGAGGCTTTGGGTGAGGTTTCTTAGCCGGAGTCCTCTTTTTGGTTTTGGGTTTAGGAGGGGGTGATGGTGAGGAAGAGATTTTAGGAGATGGAGGAGTAAGCTCAGGGGTTCCAGATTCACTGGCAGCAGAGTGAGTAGGAGAAGGAGAATGAGATTTTTGAGGAATAGATGGTAGTTTTGTTCTTGCCATTGTGAAGAAAGTGGAAGAGAAGCAAAAACTGAAAGAACGACAAATGGAGAATAGGGCACAAGTGAGAAATGCAGAGAGTAAGAATCACCTCTTATAGAAGATTGAGAGATTGTAACGGCGATTTGAAGCAGAAAGACGTGATTGAATGATGAGAAAAGGGTTGAAGGTGAAGAGTTGTGTCTTTCGAGTGAGAAAGCACTTCGAGTGAGAGGAGGAAGTGCGACGTTCTGAGCTCCCCAGTAACTGATATAAGTGACAGTGCTCGAGCATGAACCCTAGTGCTCGAGTGATGTTCATACTGTGCTCGAGTGTGTTCTATCTGTGCTCGAGTGATCTTCTGGAAAAATAAACAAACAAGTAAAAACGTACCTGGATTGTGGATTCCTTGATAAATTTTTGTAACTTTGTACTCAAATCCTCCAAGATCATTTGAGTAACCATGATTTGAATAGCTTTTCTAAAGAGATTCTTCTTCTTCACTCGAGCAGGCATTCCTCACCTCAAGCATGTTCATATCATGCTCGAGTGAGAATTCCTCACTCGCGAGTGAGTTCAATTCTCACTGTTGTTTCTTATATATTCCCTTGGTATTCTTAACTCCTCTGTTAACCTCTGTTTTACTTATCAAAGAACAGAGTATCCTTAATAGTGTTGTGCTCGAGCAGAGCTGCTTGTGCTCGAGTGACACAGCTCATCACTCGAGCAGTACCTTCAGTGCTCGAGTGAGAATCCTGCAAAAACAAATTTTGGCCACTCCGATGCTAAAGTCAGTATGGTTATCATCAAAAGAAACATTTAATTAATCTTTTTAACCAGAAGGCTTACAACTCATTGGGATTAACCATTCCCAATTCTCTTCGAATATAAAGAAATTGATCTTTTGCAATTGGTTTTGTGAAAATATCTGCAAGTTGAAGATGAGTTGGTATAAATTCCACTTTGACATCTTTCTTTTGAACATGATCTCGAATGAAGTGATGTCGAATGTCTATATGCTTGGTTCTTGAATGTTGTACAGGATTCTTTGCCAAGCTTATCGTGCTAGTATTGTCACAATAGATTGGGATTTCTTTTAAATAAATTCCCAAATCTCGAAGTTGTTGTTTTAACCATAGCACTTGAGAACAACAACTTGCCACAGCTATATATTCAGCTTCAGTCGAAGATAATGAAACTGTGTTCTGCTTCTTGCTAAACCATAACACTAGAGAGCCTCCAAGAAATTGACATTGTCCACTGGTACTCTTTCTGTCAGTTTTATATCCACCGTGATCTGAATCTGAATATGCCATTAAATACTCGTTCCCTCTTTTTGGATACCAAAGACCAAGCTCTGAAGTATCTCCTAGATATTTGAAAATTCTTTTTACTGTCTCTGCATGAGATACCTTAGGATTGGATTGATATCTTGCACACATTCCTACACTGAACTGAATATCTGGCCTGCTTGCTGTGAGATAGAGTAATGAACCAATCATTCCTCTATACTTTGTGATGTTGAAGCTAGGTCCCTTTACATCAGCATCCAACAATGTTGTAGAACTCATTGGAGTATCAGCTCTGTTAGCATTATCTAATCCATATTTCTTGAACAACTCTTTCAAATACTTTGTCTGAGATATAAATATACCATTCTTCTTTTGTTTGATTTGAAGTCCAAGAAAGAAGTTCAATTCTCCCATCATGGACATTTCAAATTCTCCCTGCATAATCTTAGAAAATTCTTGACACATAGATTTGTTAGTAGCACCAAAAATAATATCATCAACATAAATTTGAACTATTAGAATATCATTTTTGTTATGTTTGATGAATAAAGTTGTATCAACTTTGCCTCTGACAAAACCTTGATCAAGAAGAAATTTGCTTAGTCTTTCATACCAAGCTCTGGGTGCTTGTTTCAAACCATATAATGCTTTCTTAAGTTTGAAGACATAATCAGGTTTTGTTTCATCTTCAAAACCAGGAGGCTGTTCTACATATACTTCCTCCATAATATAACCATTTAGAAAAGCACTTTTTACATCCATTTGATAAAGTTTAAAACTTTTGATGCAAGCAAAGGCTAAGAGTACTCGTATTGCTTCCAATCTTGCCACTGGAGCATATGTTTCCTCATAATCAATACCTTCTTCTTGATTATAGCCTTTGGCGACCAATCTTGCTTTATTTCTCACAATGATTGCTGATTCATCAAGTTTGTTTTTGAAAACCCATTTGGTCCCTATAACGGTATGATCTTTAGGTCGAGGAACCAAATCCCAAACTTGATTTCTTTGAAATTGATTTAGTTCTTCTTGCATAGCAATCACCCAATCATTGTCAGATAAAGCTTCTTCTATATTAGAAGGCTCAATTTCAGAAATAAAAGCTGAAAATGTTACCTCATTGAGGATCTTATTTCTGGTTTTGACACCTTCATGAATATCTCCTATAACTTGATCAATTGGACGATCCTTCATATGTCTCCATGCTTTAGGTTGAGCATTATCATCGACATCTTCTAAATTTTGAAAGTCATTTGTTTCAAAATCATCCTGCTTTGAAATAGATTTATTTTTCTTGATTGAATCCATTTCTTCTTCATCATTAAGTCTTGTCTGAGATTCTATTTCATCAAACACAACATGAATAGATTCTTCAATAGTACATGTTCTTTTATTGAAAACTCTATAAGCTTTACTTCTATTAGAATATCCTAGAAAAATACCTTCATCAGACTTTGAATCAAATTTACCTAAATTTTCTTTACCATTGTTGTGAATGAAGCACTTACACCCGAAGATATGAAGATGAGCAATATTTGTCTTCCTTCCTTTGTAAAGTTCATATGGTGTCTTTCCAAGAGATTTGCGAATATATGCTCTGTTTGAAATATAGCATGCAGTACTCATTGCATCTGCCCAGAACACTTGTGACATTTCTTTTTCATTAAGTAATGCTCTTGCCATTTCTGTAAGCACTCTGTTCTTCCTTTCCACTACTCCATTTTGTTGAGGTGTTCTAGGGGCTGAGAAGTTGTGATCTATTCCTTTGTCGTTGCAGTAATCTTCAAACAATTGATTATCAAATTCTCCTCCATGATCTATTCTAATAGAGACAATAGGAATACCTTTCTCATTTTGAACCTTTTTGGCAAACATAATAAATTCAGCAAAAGTTTCATCTTTTGAGGCAATAAATATAGTCCATGCAAATCTTGTAAAATCATCAACAATTACTAACGTATATAAGTTTCCTCCAAAACTTTTTACTCTTGCAGGTCCTACCAAATCCATATGAAGTAATTGTAAAGGTTTTGAAGTAGAAATTTCATATTTTGTTTTAAAAGAAGATTTAGTTTGTTTGCCTTTTTGACATGCTTCACAAATCATGTCGTCTTTGAATTTGAGTTTAGGAAGGCCTACCACTAAATCTTTTCTAATCAATTTGTCAAGTTGATTCATATTCACATGAGCCAAACGCTTATGCCATAACCAACTTTCCTCTGATCGACTAAGAAAACAATTTTCAGAAGAATTTGAATTTAAATCAATAGTATAACAATTACTGTCCCTTTGAGCTCGGATCTTTGCCTTGATGGTTTCTTTGTTTAGGAGTAGATCTTTCTTGCTTACTATCAAGCATTCTTTCGAGTCAAAAATCACCCAGTTATCTTTGTCAGTGCTTTGGCTTACGCTTAAGAGATTGTGGCATAATCCTTCAACATAATATACTCCGTTGATTTGTATGTCATCGGTTCTTCCCACTTCACTAATTCCAGCAATACGTCCAGATTGATTTCCTCCAAATGTCACCTTTCCTCCTTCTCTAGTTTCAAATGTGGTGAACTTATTTTTGTCACCAGTCATGTGTCTCGAACATCCACTATCAATATACCATTTGTTTGCTCGAGATGCTTTGAGACATACCTAGAATAAGATGATCAAGTTTTAGGTACCCACACTTTCTTGGGTCCTTTGTGGTTAGTATTTGAAATATGTGTCCCTTTCGGAACCCATTTATATGTTCCAACAACCTGTCCCTTTTTGAAATAACATGATGAAGTATAATGTCCTTTCCTATTACAATAATTGCATGATAAAAATGGATTCGATGTATGCACAGAATTTCTTTTTTATTTAAGATAATCTCTACTATTCTTCTTATTCTTATTATGCATAGCATTATATCCAATTCCAGATTTATCAAATGAAACTTTCTGAGAATTTAAAATAACTTTGAGAGTTTCACTTCCTTTAGTAAACTTTTCAACATTCTTTGTTAGATCTTCTATTTTCTTATCTTTCTCTTTACACATTTCATATGATGATATGGCATTACTTTCTAATTCTTTTACTTTCTTCTTATAACTAACCATTTCTTTAGCAACTTTGATGAACTCTATATGTAATGCATTATATTCAGATAACAATTCATCATAAGAAGGTTCAGAGTCACTTACCTCAGAGTCTGATTCTTCTTCCTTAGCTACCAAGCATAGATTTGCTACTTCGTCGTTGTCATTTTCTTCGTCTGACGAACTATCACCCCAAATAGATGATATATATGCTTTCTTTTTCTGCTTCTTTTTGTCTTTGTTTCTGAAGCATTCAGATTTGATGTGTCCTGGTTTCCCACATTCATAGCATACTATATGTTGTTCTTTGTTTCCTTTCTTGCTTGGTCCACCTTGATAGTTCTTGAAATTCCTTTGTCCTCTTCTGTAGAATTTCTTGAACTTTCTCACGATCATTCCCATTTCATCATCACTAGGAACATCTTCATTCTCGGAAGTTTCTTCTTTTTCTTTGATAGCTTTAAGTGCAACTCCCTTTTTCTTTTTATCATCGAATTCTTCAAGTTCCTTTTTGAATCTCAACTTACCTTCATATTCAGAAAGACTTCCAAAGAGAGCAGCTACGGATCTCATAGATTCTCCTTTGGCTTCTTCAATGGCTGTCACTTTTGCTTCCTACTCTTTCGTAAGAATATTAAGAATCTTTCTTACCTGGGAATTTTGATCGAACGACTTTCCAAGAGCAGATAATTGATTAACAAGATGAGTATACCTTAGTTCAAATTCTGATATACTTTCTCCAGATTTGATATGAAATAGATCATATTCTGTAATTAAAGTATTGATTCTATTTTCTTTGATTCCAGATGTGCCTTCGTGAGCAATTTCAAGAGCATCCCACATATCTTTGGCAGTTGGTAGAGTACATATACAAAAATATTCTTTTTGACTAAGAGCACTCTGTATCATTAGAATAGCTTTACTATTTAATGTCACTAACCTTTTGTCATTCTCGTCAAACTCATCTGGGCTCTTTTTAACCGCTCTATCTTCGATTTTCTTCATTGGAACATAGTCACCATCTTGTATAACATTCCATAATCCGTACTCGTTGGCCAACACGAACACTCTGAATTTGGCTTTCCAGAACGAAAAATGTTCTCCAACAAAACCAGGAGGTCTAGTGATTGAAGCTCCATCTGGAAGGATATTTTCACCCATTGTTGCCATTTGTCGGATCCTTCTAAAGCTGTTAGGCTCTTCGGAGAAGACGAGGCTCTGATACCAAATGTAAGAGGCAAGCTTCACCCAAGAGGGGGGTGAATTAGGTGATGTTATAAATTTTTCGCTTGATGTGGTGATATGAAAAATATAGTAGATAGAGTAGAGTTAAGAAGATTTGAACACAGAGAGTTATACTGGTTCGGCCTAACAACAAGGCCTACGTCCAATCCTCAGAGATCAAGACCTACTGAGATTTTCACTATACCTCCAAGATTCAATGGGCTCTCAGAACGCCATAAAACAACAATCGTCCTTGAATGGACTACGAGCAGAAATATTCTCTCAACAAGAAACTTCTCTCCCCCTTACGACAAGTCTTACGTGCAGAAAAACAACCTATGACTCTTCTTACTTGCTTATGTATACAAGACTTATGAGCAGCAACGTTCTCTCCTGCTTACACCACTGTAAGTCTTACGAGCAGCAACGTTCTCTTCTGCTTGTATCTTATAAGACTTAAGAGTGGAAGATACAACAAGGAATTCTCTCAACTGCTTCTCTCGTAAGGAAAAACTACCCTCTCAAGGTCCCAATTCTCACACGAACTTACCTCTGCTCGAGTGAGACGCATATTCTCAAGGAATATGCTCTCAAAACATCACTTGCATCAGGATTTTAGAGGGATAGAATTTTCACTCGCGAGTGATGTGGGCCCTCACTCGAGCACACAGACTCCTGCTCGAGTGAGAAGAATATTCTCAAGAATAATACCTTTTGAACAAGCACTCGCAACAGATCTGGAGAGGGATAGAATTTTCACTTGCAAGCATTGATGTGTCACTCGAGCATATATGGGTGTGCTCGAGCACACTTGCACTTCTCTGAACTTTATGACTCTCGGCCAAGTACTCGCAGTACCTTGCTCGAGTACAGAATGCTCATGCTCGAGCATTGATGTCTCTGCTCGAGTGAATGAAGGAAGCATGCCATTACTTGCTCTCGGCCAAACACTCGCACACCCTCACTCGCATGTGTGCTCGAGTGAGAATGACTTCTCTGCTCGAGTGCATACCTTGTGCTCGAGTGATCTAGTGAACACAAAGGGAGAATGCCTCTCGGGTACATACTTTCTAGCTTTCTCTCGCACCTGCTCGAGTACAGAAGAGATCTGTGCTCGAGTGCAAAATCCTTGCTCGAGCACTCCAGTGCAATTTCACAGCAGATATCAGCAAAGCATCAAATATGCATTTGGTAACTTGGAAACTTTTCTTAACCTTCTAAAAACATGTCTTGCACATAATTGACTTATTGTTATCATCAAAACTTGGGATCTAACACATAGCATATCACCAGAACTAGAAAGATGGTAGGAGAGAAGAGAATTGCCAGAAAACTCAATGGCGGGGTGAATTGCAATTGAGGAGGCACACCCTATTTATAGTGGTTTATAGAGGCCACTAATTAGAAAACTTGTGCACTCCTTCTTGCCCTCCAAGATAACAATTAATTGTCTCTCAATTAATTTCCTAATTATGGTGATTTGTTCCTCTTTTAACAAATCCATAATTATTGCTGAATTATTCCCCAATCTGCATTTTATTCTGATTTTATTCTTATTTGATTAGGCTACTTATTTCCTAATCAAATAGTCCAACCCATTTAGGGCGGACTTGGACCCAAAGTCCAACATCTCCCACTCGCACTTGATGGGCCTCCCATTGTGCGTGCATTACTCTTTCTTGTTTCATACTTGGCATCTGTCGTAACTGCGTGGGCAAAAACGTCTTTAAGATTTGGTGCTTGTGATACTAGAAATCATTTATATCGGATCAGCATCCAAGGACACCCTTTATATATAACCGTAAGCTATATGTTCATTGCCTCATATGCCCCAGATTCTCCCATACATATTACTCATGGCATATCTAATCCCTCTCGAGTTAATATATTGATTAACTCAGATTGCCTTCTAGCACATAGTATCCGCACTTACTAGCTACACATAGAGCTAGTAAGGGGTCGACCACAGATACTAGTACACCTTATGTATCTAGGAGTAAATCTTCCTTTTTGACTAAACATCAGTCCATCTTGACATAGTCGCTTTCCTAGTTTTCACTCGTCTGACCGAATCGAGTGTAATCATGGAGCTTCAGCTAAAGTAGCTATCACCAAAACAAGCTTTCATGATTTCATGGAAGGATTCTTCCTTCCTGGGACTCACACTGTGGTGAACTGGGGATCTTTCACCTACATCCCGTGTTGCAGTTTAACTCTCAAGCACATGCAGTATGAATTGCATGCTATGGTGAATGGTTTGAGGTGTACGTCGATTTCTTTATCTTTCACCATATAGACATTAGTTCTAAAATGTACTCAACATTCAAACCAGAACTTTCTTTTTTACAATATCTCTTTTACAGTCTCGTTTGTGAAAAAGAGTTCTTTGCCTGGCTACAGGTCTATATTCATGCTTCGATCCATTCTCTGTGTATATGAACACATGTGGATCTCATCTTAGTCTAACTGAGGCGACTCAAATGCAAAGATTCTTCTCAACCATCTCATCGTGATCATTTGCTCGTCTTACCTTCCCATGCCCCCGCAAAACATGGGAAGACGGTTGTTCGTGTGAGTGAACCAACCTCTTTTGACCTGTACAACATACAAAACTGTATACCTTTATGTATTTACTCATAACAGACATACCATTTCTTTTATCTTCATATAAAAGAAGTTCACAACCTTATATTTTATTTGCACCCCTAGATTTTCACTAACTCAATGAAAATCAAGCTATGGGCTCAATAAGGGGATCTACCAACATTTTATCAGTAAAAGGTCATTGAACTATCGCTTTCCCTATTTGAAAGCATATATCTCATAGAGATGTATCAAATAGTATGTTTCACCTTGCTGTGATACTTAGGGTCCTCATCATAAGATGTTATCATTTGGATCCTTCTATCCAACATTCATTCCCAATCTCTCATAGGAATTACTTTAGCCATATGGCACTTTGAATGATGGTAGAACACGCCTTACGTTCTATTTCCATGGATAACAGGAAAAAAAATAATTTTTATATTTCCTTACTCCATCACCATTTGCCTAGGTCTTGTATTGGAGTATCCTTTCAAAAAGGAAAGTTGTTGTCTTGACAACTTAATCCATGGTTATTCTCATAACCCATTTCACAGCAGGACCAAAAACAACTTCCAAGTCTGACAAAAAACATTTGGTCTTATGTACACCAATGTGTACATTCATATTACCAACTATAGTCTCACATGGGACTCTATCAACCTTTCTTATGTTGGATTCCTTATAGGACATGTAACCTCTTTAGGTTTATGCCCTTGACTTCAGGGGTGTCCATAGGTTTGCAGTTTGACATCCTTGAATGCCTAAAGATCACACTTGTACATGTCTTAGGTAGTAAAAACTGTATATTCCTTGTGCAATCTCTGTTTACCAATCATTCAAGATATTTGTTCAACCCATGACTTTCTCAACTCAGAATTTAAGGATTCTCTCATCCTTTATTCCTTTGACTCCCTTGACACTTGTTTCATATGTCATTTGACAAAGGATGATTCATAAAGAATCATCACTAGACCGTTTGGGACTTATGTAATGTTCTTCGATTATTTCGAAGTTGGTGAGGCTTTCACCTTGTGAAAAACCTCATATACTACTATTTGGGTGATTGTTTCTATGAAGCCCTTAAGATGCTTCATGTAGAGTTTATTATCCAATTTCCAAAATTCCAAATTGGAAGGTGGTCTTTACATCATCTTGATGCAATTTTCAAGAATAAGTTTGTTGTCATAGCCAAAGTTTAGAGTTAAAATACACAATGGACAACCATCCATTGTATTACCCCTTAGCCACTAAGTGTTTTAGGTTCTATATGCCCCCAACATATTTGAGAAGCTACTTGTTCCCAATCGCCTCTTGGCTAGGTGACAATTACCCAAACACGTATTTGGCTTAAAAGGAATCCAAAACCTACTGCATGACACTTTGTAATTTATCTTAGCAGGTCCTTCTAGTGTCTTTCAGACACTTATAGGTACTTATCATCACCTTCTAAATGATGAAGAGAGCATTCATCCATTAGGGAATCTATCCCTTATAGTCATTCGCTAGATGACAATTTGCTCCAAGGTGGATTTCATAGGATTCTTTTTCTATATATGAGTCAGGTAATTCTCTCATAACTTACCTCTTACCTCTTTCATTTTGAAAATGGTCTCAATCCTCCCACTCGGATCAGTGAACTTAGGAACACTTGGTTATTCCTTGTCACTTGTGAACTCTTAAAGAGATTTATTGTGATTAATGCTCATTTCCTGCTAGGAAATCTGGGTTTTATAAACGTTGTGTCCCACTGTTTTCTATCAATCACTGAACTGTCATCATTTTCACTAATGAAGACGTGTCATGTCAAATTCTTATGTCATCTCACAAAGAGATACCTTGTATACCTTGACCCCAATCTTCCTTACTTATAGGAAGAATTGTGAATATAAAGTTGATGACCCGTATGGTCTTAACTAGCTTGGCCCTGGTCTAAGGCCCATCCACAATTCATAGGGTAAGGTTGTGACTAATATAGAGGGCATTTGGTTAAGTGTGAGTATAATAGCTATGAATCCACCTACCAACATATGGCTGATAGTCTCATTGATGCCATTATGTTCATAACCAAATCAAGGAGAGGTCTATCTCTCCATTTCAACAACTCTATTATGTTGAAGGGTTCTAGGTATTGATAGTTGCCTAACAATGCCTTTCTTGTAGATAAAGCAGCTTGAACTAATCACATGGGTGTCTTTAACCCATGTTAATTCAAAAGGTCTTATCCCTTTAGTTTAACTGATTCCTTACTAGTTCAACCATTATCTAACAGCTTTACACTCGCCAAAAAATCAAGTAAATATTACTGTATTTTGAGTAAACATCCACAACGTTAATGAAACACTTAAGCTGTTTTTGTTTTGCCCTCACGTTTATTGGTTCACTAACATCATAATTTGCCAATTGCAGTGGATTTTCTCAAAAATGTTTATTTGTCTTTCTTGCCAGGTAGAATGAGTTCTCAACTTATTCATAAGGGTATTAAACCTTTAGCACATGTTGTTCAGCAAATACTCTTTTGCTAGTTTGATCATTTCCTTTGACCAAGGTGTACATGTGGCAAGAAATGGGATCTTTTATCCCTAGAAAAGAAACAAAGAGGAAACGAAGCAGAGAAAGGAAAAATAAAATGGTGCCATGAAAAATATGTATAGAGGAGCACGCATGTTTCACATGTCGCATATGCATATAAACAGAAGCAAGTATGCAGATTCATTCATGGAATTATAAAGGCACAGGTATATCATTCTATACGTATACTCAGATGCCAAAGTTTCGAAGCATATTGTAACAACGTTTTGCATTTCTGAAATTCATCAACAAATGATAAAATCATATGATCATATGAGAGAGAAAAAAAATGCTCGAGACAGCATAAAGAATATCATCATATGATAGCACAGCAGAAAAAATCATCTCATATTGGCACTCAAAAATCATACCCAGAATTATGATTTTGCGCAGCGGAAAAAATAAGCATGATGAAACAAAAAATTATTCACATAGAATAATCAAAGCCACAGGATCAACATGCTCTAATGCCAATATTGGAAAAATATTAACTAAAAGGAGATTAGGCGTACCTAGACGAATCCATGTTTAGATCCAGGTCAAAAGCTCCAATACTTCATACTTGTGCCCACACAATTATTAGACTACTATAGCCTAATTGTGATTTGTACAGCAGATCACCAGAACCAGAAAGATGGTAGGAGAGAAGAGAATTGCCAGAAAACTCAATGGCGGGATGAATTGCAATTAAGGAGGCACACCCTATTTATAGTGGTTTATGGAGGCCATTAATTAGGAAACGTGTGTACTCCTTCTTGCCCTCCAAGACAGCAATTAATTGTCTCTCAATTAATTCCCTAATTATGATATGGTGATTTGTTCCTCTTTTAACAAATCCATAATTATTGCTGAATTATTCCCCAATCTACATTTTATGCTGATTTTATTCTTATTTGATTAGGCTACTTATTTCCTAATCAAATAGTCCGGCCCATCAAGGGCGGACTTGGACCCAAAGTCCAACACATTTGTATTTCTACTGCATTTTGGGTCTCTTAATGTTACTTGCGCGAACATGTGAAGCTAATATAGATACTGCTTGAGATTTTGATTTAAAGCTTCTTTTACCTTTAACTTTTGGAATGTGCGTTTTTATTTTGGATCAAGTTCTCTCTTTTTTTCCTTGATGTGCCAAGTGTGATCCTTTATGTGCATGAGTTCTATACCAGCGTTATGGGTCATATGATATTGCAGTGAATATCTATGTTGCTTTCCTCTTCTCCTTACTTCTTCGATCTGATTAAAGTTGTGTGCTTTGGAACCTGTGTGGAATAAAAAATAAGAAACTTTAACCCTAAAAGCTATAATGACTCTTACAACATAGAGAAATCACTTCCAAATAATGTTATGGAGTGCCATCGACGTCGGTGAAAAATTGGGCTTCTGAGACTGAGTGTTTTTGCCCAAGGTGAGACCATAGGTGTGTAGATCTTGAAGAGATGATGCCAACGACACTTAGAATGTGTCAAATAGAGTTCGGATGAGGGAGAAATGAAGGAGCGAAGTTGGCAGATTGATCGCTAAAATAGACATTTATAGATCAACTAAAAGCCATGGATCTGTAGTTCATTCAACGACAAATCCAACAATATTAAGAAAGGAAAAAATAGAGTTAAAATGAGGAAGATATAAATTTCTGTAGGTGTGGGTTGCGATGGCCCCCCGGATCTCCAACCGGGTCAAGTTGACCTGGTTAAAGGTTGAAGATGATGATGTGGTAGTCATCAGGCATATCATCAGTCAACCAAAGCACGTGGCACCAATATGTTGGAAATTGTGCCCTAAGATTGTGCCCTAAGGGCCAATCATTGTACTTTGAACATTATTAATTTAATGAAATTTCTCTATTGTGTTATCATATTATTTGCATGTTAACTGTGATAATTGTATCCTTAGATAAATCATAAAGATTGTCCTAAAATGTCCCTGGTCGGTCATCTATTCAGGAGTAGAGATGAAACAAGATTAGTATGACTTTGATAAGATATGTAGATACGAATCAAAGTCATAGGCACTTGTAAGAGTACAAGGTGCTGAACCGACCCACTATGAGAAAGCTACATGGATCAAGTTATAAGCTTTTCTCATGTACAACCATGTCACAATGCCTTTTGACCTAAGGTCATCATGGATTCCTACATGAGAGTTACTAAGCTTTGAACTAGTCAAAAGTCACTTTTGACCAGGTGATGATAAAGGCTACGATCGGGCTTGGTGGTTTTTCATGCAGAGGAATATGAATGATCAAGATGGAATTTGTCCCTCACATTAGTAGAGAGATATTACTGGACCCCTCGATAAGTGAGTCTGAGAAATGTATGGCCATACTACAATGAAAAGGAGTTTCCATTTCTATTGTTAGACTACTTAGGAATCGAGAAAGTAATTATCAGGAACAAGAGGATGACATTATCCATGCCTCATCATTGACCGATATATTGTGTGACAAAAGGGACATGACATGGTTGTATGATAGGTTGCATCGTGTTAACGATCCTCATATAAATTGAGTAGTCGTAAGGTCATGCTAGAGGCGACTTACAACTTGTAGGTTAGTACAGTTTTTGCCCATTGCCAACTTCAAACGGGCCTACAGAGTCACATATAAGAATGGCTCAACACGAGATAATGATTAATCTAGGGTGGATGAATTTTATATTTATATATATATATATATAATATAAAAAAATCATTAATAATATCATATATATATATATATGTATTTTCTAAATACGTATTATATATAATATATGATATTATTATATTGTGTTAGTTTTAAATTTAATTTTATTAAGATAAATTAGATTTAATAACTAACATGATAGAGATATAATATCTTAGATTTAATTTATGAAGATAAATTAAATCTAATGGCTCTTTATTTAGATTAAATAAATAGGTTAAATTAAAACTATTAGATAAATTTAATTTAAACTGAATTTATTTAATTAGTTCATCAAGATAATTAATTTTTAATTAATTTCAAAATTAATAAAGATTAATTTTGAAATTCGAATATAGCCCTTATAGGTTATAAACGTGATAGAGCATATATACTCATACATGGATGAGAATTTAGAGCCGCAAGGGAAACCCTATGAAACATTGGAGGCGCTAGCACGTAGTCTGTGTTGGAGAGCATTCATGTGAATACCGGTAGAGGAAGCGGACCTAACGTGTTGGCTCCTAGAGATCGAAAACCCTGAATTGAAAAAGGTACAAATCTTTCTAACTCGGTTTAAACACTGTTGATAGATCCTCGATTAGGATCGGCGAAAATTTTAAAATTTTTCCGCTTTGCTTGTTAATCCTAACACAATAAGCATGGGTCACATCAGCATTCTATGACATGTCATAAAGTCCTTGCCATTAAACAACGTAAGGCCACATCATCTGTTGACTAGCCACGTAAACCAAGGCATGTTAACACCACGACATAACACATCATAGGTCACGGTCAAGGGTTGACATCAATGGTCAACCATTGGCCATTGACCAGTCAACGGTCAACCGTTTACAGTTGAATTTAAAAAATTCAGAAATTGACATGTGGTGCATCGGGCCTATAGGGGCCACTATTTGCCACGTGGTTGACACAATCCCACAGAGGATGGCATGTAGAGCTTAGGAAGACGGTGCATGTTGCCAGACGATGGCTTGCAAGGCTGAGAGTTGGCTTCATTGAAATTTTTCATATTTTCAAGATTTTTTGATCCAGACACCTTCTATTTTGCAAGGCTGAGAGTTGGCCTCATTGGCTTGGGAAGAATTTAGGTTAGGTAAGCCATGTTGTGTCATGTTTAAATTATGCTTTTGATTAGATCATTGCATGAATACTTTTGCATTTATATGTATTTATTTGTATGAGATACGACCATGATTGCATTCATATAAACATAACTAGTTAATTAAGCCCTCTAAATCAAATCTTAAGTCATAATGTCGTCAATTAATGAATACTTGTAAAAACCTAGATCACTCAATTGTGGAAACCACCAAAGTGGATGCACTTGAGTTATCTTTATGAGACAAATATGAGTAATGGTGATGCTCATAATATTCATTATTATTTTGACTTAATTGAGATTAACAAAATAGTTTTGAATCTCATGGCGTTAGATGGGATTAATAATGCCAAATCATATGAAGATCAAATTCCATAAAGATCTAAGAGTTACATGTGATGTAATTGGTAAATAGGTTACCTACCTAAATAACTTGAATTTAAGTGTCTTGCCAAAGTGAACTTAAGTTTAAGCCAAATATGGATCTTAGCCCACTAATTATTATATTAAGGGTTGTTAATTTAGTGGGAGATTACTAACTAACTTTACATATTTTAATTGTAGAATCATGTCAACTAGTAATATTGCTACACTATCGTTGCGATTGGTCCTTGAGAAGGACAAACTTAATAGAACAAACTTTCTTGACAGGTTCAAGAACTTGAGAATTGTTCTCAAGCAACAAAGAAAGGCTTATGGCCTAGATCAACCTATTCTTGAGGAGCCTATAGCCAATACTCCAAGAGCTCATAGAGATGCTTACATGAAGCATAAGGATGACTCTGTGGATGTAGGTTCCCTGATGCTTGCCACTATGGTTCCAGAGCTCCAAAGAGATCATGAACTGATGGAGGCTCATGAGATGATTGTCCATCTCAAGGAAATATTCCAACAACAGGCAAGGCAAGAAAGGTATGAGACCACAAAGGCCTTACATTCCTGCAAGATGGCTGAAGATGCATCAGTTAGTACTCATATGTTAAAGATGAAAGGCTATATTGATTACCTTGAGAGGCTTGGATTTCCCATGAGACAGGAGTTAGCTACGAATTTGATCTTGAACTCACTCCCGAAGAGTTATGACCAGTTTGTCATGAACTACAACATGAATAACATGGAGAAATCAATTTCTGAGCTACATAGGATGCCAAAACTGATGAACAAAGCATTAAGAAAAAGCCCAGTACTATTTTGATGGTTCAAAAAGGAAAGGGTATGAAAAAGAAAGGGAAGGGAAAATGGAAGGGTAATAGCTTAGGTGGTAAAACTGATGAGTCAAATAAGCCTGAAACTAAGCCTGCACCCAAGAAGGCAAAACCTCCAAAGGAAGGAGTCTGCTACTTTACAATGAACCCGGTCATTGGAAGAGGAATTGTAAACTCTACCTCGAAGATCTGAAAAAGAACAAGGATAGCAGGGCAATCGCTTTAGGTTTTTATGTTAGAGACATTCATTTTCCTACTTCCTCTATATGGGTATTAGATACTGCATGTGGTTTTCACATTTGTACAAATGTGTAGGGTCTAAAGGACAGTAGAAAGCTGAAGAAGGGCGAGGTGGACCTACAAGTTGGAAACAGGGTAAGAGTTGTTGCATTAGCTATAGGCACTAATGAATTAGCTTTGCCCAGTGGGCTTTTGTTAGTTTTGAACAATTGCTATTATGTTCCTGCTTTGAGTAGTAACATTGTTTCTCTTTCTTATTTAGATAAGGAAGGTTATACTTCCATTACTAGGATGATAAATATTCTATTTATCATAATGACATTTTCTATGCTAATGGTGATTTGCATGTTGGTCATTATATATTAAATTTGGAACATTCTAATAATGGGAATATCTATAACGTAACTACTAAAAGGATAAAATCAAATGATTTGAATCCAACCAACCTATGGCATTGTTGTCTAGGCCATATAAATGAGAAACACATTTCCAAATTCCATCAAGAGGGATTTCTTAACTCATTTGATTTTGAATCATATGATACATGCAAATCTTGCTTATTAGGAAAGATGGCAAAGGCATCTTTTACTAGGCATAGTGAGAAACCACTGAATTATTGGGCCTCATACATACAGATGTATGTGGACCATTAAATACAGCTGCCAAAGGAGGTTATGTCTACTTCATTACATTTATGGACGACTTTAGTAGATATGACTATATCTATCTAATGAAACATACATCTGAATCTTTTGAAATGTTCAAAATATTCTAAAATGAAGTACAAAACCAACTTGGAAAAACAATTAAAGCACTTTGATATGATTGAGGTGGTGAATATTTAAGCCAAGAGTTCTTTGACCATCTTAGGAGTGGTGGGATAATCTCACAATTGACTCCTCCAGGAACACCACAATGGAATGGCGTTTCGGAACGGAGGAATTGAACACTATTAGATATGGTTCGATCTATGATGAGTCAAACAGATCTTCCACCATCCTTTTGGGGACATGCCCTAGGGATAGCTGCGTTCATACTAAATCATGTTCCATCTAAGTCAATTAAAAAGACACCATATGAGATATAGACTGGAAAGAAATCAAGTTTATCTTTCTCAAGATCTGGGGATGTGAGGTATATTTTAAGTAATAAGCTTCTAATAAATTAGCGCCCAGATCCTCAAAATTCCTTTTTGTGGGGTATCGTAAAGCAATGAAATGATACTATGTCTACAATCCCACCGATAACAAAGTGTTTGTTATTCGAAATGGTAAATTTCTGGAAAGAGAGTTTGTCAGTAAAACAACCAGTAGGAGCAAGGTACATCTCAAAGAAATTTGAGAGTCACAAGATAGTATAGAACCACATATGGAAATTAGAGAAGACTCACAACAAGTTACTGAGCCTCCTCAAGTAACACAAGGTCCATGAAGATCTGATAGGACATGGCATCAGCCTCAGAGATATGGATTTTTGATTACTAAAGGCTGTGATGTGTTGCTCATTGAGCAAAATGAGCCAACCACCAATCGAGAAGCCATAGTGGGACCAAACTACGAGAAATGGCTAAATGCCATGAAGTCTGAAACGTAATCCATGTACAACAATCATGTATAGACCTTAGTTGATCCACCTGAAGGTGTAAACACCATCGGGTGGAAATGGGTTTTTAAGGAGAAAACTGACATGGATGACAATGTAAATGTCTTCAAGGCACGACAGGTTGCAAAAGGATTCACTCAAACTCTTGGTGCAGACTATGATGAAACCTTTTTCCCAGTTGCAATGGCAGAATCAATCAAAATCCTTCATGCCATTGCAGCATATTATGACTATGAAATATGGCAGATGGACATCAAAATAGTCTTCCTTAATAGAAAGTTGCTTAAGGATGTGCACATGACACAACTTAAAGGTTTTGTGTGTCCAGAGAATTATAGTAAATTTTGCAAGCTTCAAAGATCCATTTATGGATTAAAGCAAGCATCTCAGAGCTAGAATCATCGTTTTGATGAAGTAGCCAAAGAGTTTGGATTCATTCAAAATATCGATGAACCTTGTGTTTACAAGAAGGTTAGTGGGAACAAAGTTGTATTTCTAGTGCTTTATGTAGATGACATCCTACTTATTGGGAATGACATTCCTACCTTGCAAAGTGTCAAGTCTTGGTTAGAAAAATCCTTTTCAATGAAAGACTTAGATGAAGCCACATACATCCTAGGGATTAGGATCTATAGGGATAGATCCAAAAGATAATTAAGCCTAAGTTAGAGCACATACATAGACAAGATACTGCATAGGTTTAGTATGCAATATTCAAAAAGGGTAACACATGCCCATGTCTCATGGCATCCATCTTAGCAAGGATCTATGTCCTAGTACACCTGATCAGCGAGATCACATGAGTAAGGTTCTATGTGCCTTGGCCATTGGATCCATCTTGTATGCCATGTTATGTACTAGACCAGATGTCTCATTTGCCTTAAGTATGGCTAGCAGATATCAACAAGATCCTGGTGAGGGTCATTAGACTACCGTCAAGAATATCCTAAAGTACTTAAGAAGGACCGAGGACTTATTTTTTGTCTTGGTGGATTGGATGATGAGCTCTGTATAACCAGTTACACAAATACAAGTTTCCAAAATGACCATGCTATGATTAAAAAATCATAACCACATTTATAGGTCATGTAAACTCTTGACAATTCCCTCAAGAAATTAGCATTGTAGTTACACGGGAGGGCAGGACCAAACTTTAGAGAATGTGTAATACCCCGAATTTTGAGACTCGAGGCTAGAGAATAAGCCTGAGATTAGTTGATTGCTAAGCCCCGGTTTAGCAAGATCCCAAATTGTGATTAGGAGTTAATGGCTACAAAAGTGGACGTGGTTAGTGATTAATGAACCTTTTTAGAGAATATAAAGTGGATTGTAATCGCTTGTGTTATGAGCAACGCCAAAACCCTATATTTGAGTTCAATTGTGGATTAACATTTAAATTGACTTAGAATAGAGGGAATAATTGAATGGGGTATTGTGATGGAAATGGTGTCATGTTGTGGTATTTAATCATTGGAATTGATTTAAATTGGATTGGACACATTGGTTGCAAAACTAGAAATGTTGTCCAGTGTGAATTCTGTCTGGGCAGTCTTCTCGTGTGGACGTTTTTAATAGGAAAATGATGTCAGACAATTATGAAACTTTCCAGTCTTAAAGTTCACATCCAAAGCTTCAAAATGGACATATAATTTGTGCCATTTCATGTTGGGAACTAGGAGATATGACTGTCCAAAGTTTGAGGTCGAAAATGGACTCTGTTTTGGGGAAGTGATGACATTTGTGTAATTCTGGAATTTTGTGGTGATTTCTAGTATTGGTAAATATTTTTCCTATAAAGAGGACTTAAATACCTTTCATTTTGCTTTGGAATCACCTCATTTCGATGTTTCTAGAATTAGTTATGATTTTTCAAAGTTTGGGCAGAAAATCTGCCAGAAAATCCGAAAATGGTAATTATGACATCATCTCAATAAAAGATGACATCATCATAAGATATGTTATTAAACGGTTTTTTCCCTTCTTCCTCCTCATTTCTGACGCTGAGAACAGCTGAAATAGAGAGAGAGCATATGGGATCTTTAGAGAGAGAAAGAGGAAGAAATCTCGTAAGGTAAGCCGATTTCTCCGACGATCTAGCTCCTAACGCGTATAACTCCGATCCTAAGCTACTCCTTTATGTTCTTTAAGGTTTGGAAGCTCCTCTTTTGGTGTTTTGAAGTTAGGGTTTTCAGCCAC
Organism: Inga leiocalycina; assembly: GCA_963242795.1. NCBI lineage: Eukaryota > Viridiplantae > Streptophyta > Magnoliopsida > Fabales > Fabaceae > Inga > Inga leiocalycina. Next base: position 38,216,943 of record OY725330.1, on the reverse strand, counting down.
AAGAAGGAAAAGCTAGTGAGAGCTTGAGGTAACTTCCAAACTCTTGTGTATTGACTATTCTGGCTGCTGTGGACCATTTAATCGGTGAAATTTCGCCGGATTGTCTTTGGTTCTAAAAATGGAAAATGGGTTTGTGGGGCTGTTATGCTGCCCAAATTGATACAAAATGGTAGTGCTAACCTAATGGAATAGTCAATAAAGTGGTTAGGAGTAGAAAGGAACGCGTTTACGGAGCCGAAACCGAAAAACCCCAATTTTCCCCGGAGTACTTGTATATTTCGGTTATGGCTATAAATGGGTCTTAGAGTTGGATTTTCAATGATTTGATGGTTCCATTGAGTTCAGGATCGAAAATTAGGTGGGGTTACAGTTGGTCACTTTTTCGGAACAGGCCGAAAAAGCATAATTACGAAAACGCCCCTGAAACCCTTAAAGTGGGGCTGTCAAGGGTAATTTTGTAATTGACATTGAATTTGATAATTCCAAGTCCGGAAATGGATTCCTTGGGCAAAAATATGTTAGAATAGCCCATGTCAAAATTTCAAGAAAAGTACAGTCGGACCGGGTACGGTGGGGCCGGACCGGGTCCCCAGGGGCATTTTAGCAAATTTTCAATATAGCTTCATATGACCCTCAGAAACACTATGGAAGTATCTAAATAGTACATTTGACATTGTAGGATCGAATGTGAAGCCCCGAGTTGTTGGCACGTAAATCGAGGAGAAAAGACTGGAGGTAGGGAACTTATCTCTCCTGCATGCTCTGATAACTGTATTAATGTGTTGATGCATGTTATTGCTTTGCTTGATTATGTGGAACATGTATGAATGATTTGAAGCTATGTTTCAATATATGCTATGGCCATATGTGTATCGTTCGAAGCATTGAGCTTATAGATTTGTCATTGTATGTGTGCATGAGTTATGTGATGCAAGCATGTCATGCATTAAACACTTATCTTGCCTGCATATTGATAATGTTTCCCTACTGAGATTCTCTCGAATCTCACCCTCCCTTACCAACAATTTAGATAGGGCAAGTGGCTCGTGGAGGGAGCGGCAGGACTCATTCGAGATGAGATTGTGTAATCCCCATTTGAAGAACTGTAATGGGCAATTGTACCCTGTGTATCTTTAGCGAAGGTATGTACCCGAGATTGCCGGGATGATTATGTTGTACACTCTGATATTTATATGAATGTGATTTATCTTCGCATAGTAATTGTATTCGAAATGTGAATATGAGACTAAGTTTATAAATGATTTCGAAAGGTATTTTTGAAAACCCCATCATGTGATGGGTTAGTAAATGTTATTTGATTATTATTGGTCTCTATTTCATTTTAATCGTGTATTTCGGATATAATTACTGAGGGGGTTACAGAATGTGTGACACAAGTACTTTGAAATTTAGTCTTTTAGAAGAGCAAGTTTGCAATGATTCAAGTTGTTGGATTATCCCTACTCCACCCTTGGTGGATTAGGGCCCAAGCCCAATGCAAGTGGAGCTGTCATGTAAATAAGAAGAAACATAGGTCTAGAGAGGGAGTTTTTCCTTTAGGTTAAATTTTTTTTGATGAAAGAAATCAGCTAAGCAATATTACTCTCCCATGTCAGAACGTAAAACATCTACTAAGAAATCTGGTGGTGTCGTGAACGTAACCACCCTAGGGGGTAAAGCCATGGCTTCCTTTGCCAAAACATCAGTAGCATAATTCATCTCTCGATTACACCACTCAACAAGCAATTCCCAGTCCTTCTCCATCCACTCCCTAATCTGATTGAGTAGGGAGGTTTCATAATGTTTATCTGCCCATCCACCAGCAAGTAGCTCCACAATCTCAAGGCAATCAATCTCAATGACTACTCTCTTCCAGTTTGAATCCCAGGCTCGCTTTATGCCCCACAGTACAGCCCATAATTCAGCATGAAGGCTACTCCCTCTCCCTTGATAAAATGGGTTTGAGGGAGTTAGTTTGATAGAGCCAATGAATAACTCCTGTGTAACCTCTCTCAGTTTGCTTCATCTCTCTTCTGTCAGGTGTGTTTGCTGTGAAGCAAAGCTGAGTAGCTATGTGCCAATTGTTCAATATTTGACGAATAATACATTTGGGACCGTGTGACAGGAAAGTTATAAAATTATATATATGTGTGTATATATATATTAAAAGATATAGAACACAGGTGAGAAGAAACTTTGCATTTTTTTTCCCCAGAATAAGTTTAACAAAGAAAAATCATAGTTAGAAGTAACATGACCGCACAATATATTATCAAATTTCTCTTTTCTTTTTTGAGTTAAATAACATGATCATGAAAGTAAAGCTAAGAACTGGCCAAAAAAAAAAAAAAAAGTAAAGCTAAGAGACTCCCTTTCCCAAAATTCCATGGAAATTGTTATACTCCTGCCATCACAACTTGAAACTAACCATGGCCTTTACTATATTAATTCTTTCTACACTAAACAACTCCTAAAATGAAATATAATTAGTGTAGGTCCTACATGAAACATCATTCTGAATCTAAAAGGTGTCTTGTATTATTAAGCTTGTTAATCCCAAAAGCAAAATCAGGCCCACACTGGCAGATATTGGAACTCATAGATAGAGTAATAGGTCCAATGCTATTTGCCCAATTTATTATTAACTTATCATTCATTCAATGGGCCAGTGTTCATTTGGTATTACGTGTTTGGTAAAGCAGTTGACTCACAGTATTCATTGTTCTTCACTCAAATTTGATCCCTTCCCTGTATTAATTTTCACTTTCAATATAAAAAGAAAATAAAAGCTCAGAAATTTGTAACGACAAAAACAAAATGAGTCACGAATTAATTTAAAAGCATTTCTCAGAATAATGGCCCCAAATTTGAAAATCCAAAAAAAAGATTAAAAAAATAAAATAGAAGTTAGTAATTCAATGTTGGTTAAAAAACAAAAAAAAAATATTCGACATTTTGAATGCCTAAACATCTAATCAATGGATTCCCATATAAATAAAAAATCAAAATTTCCTTCTACCAAACGCAACCTTTATTATACGTAGGACTTTCTGTGAGTGGTATCCTTGGAATTGAAGTCTTTTTCTTATTTGGCATATGTTAAAGTCTTTGTTTGTTACTATTCAAAATGGACCAATCCTTTTGTCCAAGAAAGCAAACATTTTGCGGCTTCTTCAACAGGAAATGCATATTGATTGAGCGGAGAAAAACCTATCAAAAGACAAACATTGCTGCAAACTAATGGATCACACAGAAAAAACAGAAACAATAAATCAAAGAGGAAGATGACGAAGTTGTGCTTTTGGGAACATGCGTTTGCGCCTACTGTAAAAGGGTTGAACTAGCCCTCAAACTCAAAGGCATACCCTTACAAATATGTGGAGGAAGACTTATCAAACAAAAGCGAGTTATTGTTGAACAATCATTTGAAAAAAAAAATCCAGTGCTCTTGCACACACTGATAAGGCAATAGTTGACTCACTTGTCATTCTGGAGTACATCGATGAAATTTGGGAATCACACTCCCAAACACTTTTCTCATGATCCTCATCAAACTGGTGTTCACTTCTAGCTTAACTACCATGATCAAAAAGTGAGTTTCACTTCCATAACCTATGTTAAAATCCTCTTCAATGAGTAATATTCTGTTACAAGCACATGTATAAAGGGATTGCTTATCCCAAAAGACTGGCCTATTGCAAGGAAAGGCCTATTAAACTTATAAATCATATCCCACTTTAAGATTCCTCGACATTGGACTCAACGTTTTCCTTTGAAGGAATTGGAAAATGAATTGGTGCGTCAAAATACCAATATTTTAAGATTCTAATAAAAAATGATTTTTTTTTCAAATCATTCCAGCTACCTACCCCATCATACGATCAAAAGGGAAAGAAAGAGAAAGCAATTGAGAACTTGAATGAGTTTTTTAGAGTTTTTATTGAAGGGATGAATTATGATTTTGCTGAGGAATTCCTTTACTCTAAGGGCGAGACTTCGGGAATACCGGACGTTATGGTGAGAGCAAACTCTAACAACTACAAGGCCATCAAGGAATCCACAAAAATGGAGGTGATTTGTCTCCAAAAGAACTTCTAGTTTCAGTTTCTCTTGTGGGAGAGTGCCCTAAACAAACAATCCTCTTGACAAGTTGGTGGCCAAGTTGATAGAGAAATTCGACACTCTCAGCTAAATCTTCTTGTTCTAATCACAAAATTTCTATACTCTAATACTCTAATCACAAAATGTCAAACCAATAAATTTTGCACCTATTGTTTTGTGCATCACATACACTATTGGTCAGAAGCTGCTATTTGTAATATTATGAGGTTTGCTCATCCTATGACCTTTCTGTTTATGTTTATTATGCATACAGTTTGATTCTTGGGAGATGAAAGGCCCATAACTTATTTCCACATTTTTCAGAGTGCTTGAGCGCAGTTCAGTGGGCACGCAGGAATAGTAAAAATATACTGATATTATTGAAACAATATTGCTTGATTATATTATAGGAGTTCTCCATAGGGGTTTGTCCCACTACTAAAAAAAAGCAAAGCTATATCGCTTATAATTGCATTAGCTGTGGCGCTAGAGGAGTGCTACATATTTGGACGCCACTAAAAAAAGCTATGGTGCTTGGATATCTAACAATAATAACATTTATTTAAAATAGAATTAGAGGATTTACAATTAAAATCATTATTATTGAAATGCTAAAACTTGTTTAAAATAATTTTCCTTTCACTTGTATCATTTCGGTCTAAAATGTATTATATATATATATATATAACATTTTATTTTTTTCACATTATATTTAATATTCAATTTTAATAGTATTTTTTTAAAAGTATATAAAAATCAATTAATTTTTATTATTTTAATATAAATTATGTTAATCAACACTTTAGCATGTCGGAGGAGTTTCGTCATTACTACAAGTATAGTTCATTACTTACTATCTTTAATGTAGCAAAGCTTCTTTTATGACCAGCTCAGAATTAATATATATACTAACGGAATTAAAATTCTAACCTTCTTTTTTCAAATCTCAATAGTGATATAAATGAGTGAAATTATCATATATATTTAACTCATTTTCTTATTTAGTTTAATTTCCTATTTTATCTATTTTTATCTAAATTAGACACAAAAAGTTCACTATCGACCTTGAACCTTTGGGAAGACAATTTTGCAGCTATATGTGACATGCATTAATTAGAGGATCAGATATGTGTGGTTGAAAGAACGCCTAAGAAAAGATAGAACGAAACAAAACAAAACATGCATAAATAGATGCTCCTACATACTTTTGAAATACTCTAAAATTAATCAACAAGTGTAACAACAAATTATGGAATAAAAAAAACCCAAAACCTAAAAAAAACGCAAGCTAGCTATATCACAGTACAATAACTTATTAATTGATATGTAAACACATGCAGTACATCAGCAACTAAGTAATTAAATGCCATGATTAATAAAAAACACAAGCTAGCTAGTTGCCGAAAAAATAAAACAAAGCATGCTATCATATAAAAAGAACTTGAAAAAACATACAAATTAAAAGAGTATAGACACTTACAAATCGATTAATTGACCACAACAGCACAGGGAGTGGGGGACCACATTGGTGATGCAAGCTTGAGTGAAGAGGATGACAAAATGTAAGCTATGGAGTGAAGTGGGGACAATTAGAGTAGGGTTTAAAAGAGGAAAAGAGACAGAGTGTAGGAAGAAAAGGAACAACGTAACTGATGGGGACAGGACTGGGGACGGACGACAAGGAACAAAAAGGGAAAAAGGGACCAAGAGAATTAGATGAAGAAGACGTGTGTGTGTGTGTGTGTGTGTTTTTTGTGTGTGTAGAAGTAGAGAAGGGGGGGACCATGTCGTTGCATGATGTCGATGGAGAAGGAGGGTGTGGGAAATTGAAAGGTAAAGTAAAGTTAAAGAAAGAGAGAGGAGATAACGTGGGGAAATCTGATTTGTGGGAAGTGGATTTTTTATCCACTTCCTAGCCAATCGTGGCGCCTACCCACATGGCCAAGACCAGCTGTGGCGCCTGGTCACAGCTGGGTCAATTGGGCCAAATGTAGCCAGGCGCCACACTTGGCCCCCACCAACTATAGTGCCTGATACATTAGGTGCCACAACTGGTGCCCAAAATTAAAAAAAAATAGAAAATAGAAGGAAGCTATAGCACTTCTTTAAAGAAGGGCCACAAAATGTGCATCACCTTTCAACCTTTTTGTAGTAGTGTCCATAATAATTACAAACCTTAAAATAATAAAAAGGCTTGTAGATAACCAACGGTCTTGATTGATCGGCATAAGAACCATCAATTCCCTGTAAGTATACCTTTGCCCCTTGAGATGTTGCCTATTGCTAAAAACTTTATATATTTAAGAAAAGGATGAGATTTGAAAGAATCTTAGTAGTAACATGCAATCAGTCATATAAAATGTGACAGATAAATGTCATATACCATGTAATGCAATATAACAATAACACATAGAATATAACACTTACATAGTATATGAGAGAAAGAGTTACTACTTGGAATTGCCCTTTCAAACTTTACTTGTCCGTTCAAAATCTTGGTTCCGACATAGGCTATTGCAAATTCCTATAAATTAAAGTTACAAGTAACTGGTTATTACTTGAACTATTACTTCCTTTAATCACAGTTTGTTGGTTATTTATCACAGTTTCAACAATTTCTGCATAGTATAACTCTGCACAATGCAGTTTCATAGTTTTCCAGAAAACTGACAGATTTTTAGTCAACTTTGAAAAATCATAATTAATTCTAGAAAATTCCAAATTGGCTGGATCCAAAACCTATATACAGATCTCTAAGTATATTTTGATGAAAAAATACCTAGGGTTAGTCACTGTTATCACATTTTTCCTAGAAATTTGCCAAACTTCCCCTGTTCCATATTGCATTCAAGAAATAGGGCACAACTTTGAAAAATCATATCTCTTAATCTACTTATCCAAAAATCATGTTCTACCCACCAAATTAAATCTCTACATGTCTACTCTAATCTTGCAAATTTCATAATATTTAGATTTCGTTTAACTAACGAATTTTATTGCACAATAACATTGCCTCCAGTGAAATAATTGAACAGCATTTACTTTAAACTTCAATAAATTGTAGATTTGCACACAATCATCCAAAAATTATGAACACATGTATTCCTGCACAATTTTCCCTTCTAAATCCATTGGAATAATCAAAATTACCAAATTCCAACTCCTTCTACCTATTCGGTATATGACCGAAACTTCGAAAGATTTAGGGGAAAATGTGTTTTTGTGATTTCTTCAAACCAATCACCACCTTTTCACCTCTAATCACTTATTTAACCACTTAAACACCAATTAAACAAATTCAGAAACCATGAAAACAAAGCCAATCAACCAACAAAAAATCGCCACAACAACATAATCAAGGTTCTTAAGATTAACTTGTGATTTCTCAACTTTCTCTCTCTAGCTGTGCAACCTCTCTTTCTCTTTACTCTTGCTTTAACTTGCTTCAAGAAATGTTCATGAAGATATGAAGGTTGGAAGTGGTATTACAAGAACTAGGAGGCATAAACTCCAAGATTACAACTTCTTACCTTGGATTTTTGGCTTGAGTTCACTCTTCTTGCTTGTTCTTGAGCTCTCAACTTTCAAATAGCTCTCTCTTTATCTCTCTCTAGTTCAGCTCCATTGAAAATGAGACTCAAGAAGGAAAGAGAAAACTTATAAAAAAATCACCTTCATCTTTTTAGTTTTATTGTATTTTATGGCAATTTTAACACATGCCATTTAACTTGATATAATCATCTTTTCTCTTCCGTCATACACGTGGCTGAAAATGGGCTTCAACAGGGAGTAATATTTGATCCTTATTTATAATATATTTCCTCCTCCACTTATTTAGTTATTGAGTTGCAATTGTTGACTCATTGTCATCATTTTTTTTACCTCCTCTCAAAAATCAATCTAAATACATATAAATACTCAATTAATTATTTTCCCCCTCCTTTATCTCTTTTTGGATGAATTAGAGCTTTAGAGAAGGGAAAAATAATTAGCTTCCTATTTTATTGGTAAATTACCATTTTGCCCATACATTTTCTGACTTTTACCCAAGCTGGCAGAATTTTGCTCAAACTTTGAAAATTCATATATTTATTTATATAGATCCAATTGATGTGGTTCCAAAGACTATGTGACCCTTATTAAGTCTATTTTAAAGAAAAAACATAGCCCTTAGCTAGCTAAAAGCTCAGAATTCCTAGAATTATTGTTTTTGGACGTTGCCACAAAAACTCTTCAATTTTACTGGGCTAACGTCAAAAATCCTTAACTCATTGTGTATAACTCCAAATGACTTATATGGCCTATCAAATTAAAGCTTGATAAGTCTACTTTCATTCTTAAAAATATCATAGGCATTAGATATCATTTGCCTATTTAAAAATATCACACAATTAGACTGCCACACAAGAAAAATACACTGGCAGCAAAGTTTACATTCCTGGGACTCTTGCTAAATTGGGGCTTAGTAGTCCACTTGATTCAAGCCTATTCTCAAGCCTCTAATCCCAAAATTCGGCATATTACAAGTGAACCACTAGAAGATCCCAAGGAAATAATATAATTACCAAAAAGTCTTACAACAAGCGAGCAAATAATCATATTTTCAAACAATATATAATCTTTCTAAAACAAAAGACTAGTTTACATGTTAGTTGAATTTCAAATATTTTGACTTAAATATTCTTTATTAACCAATCATATTTTCATAGTGTTTTATTTTAAAAGTTCTATAAGTGCAAACATTTATCAATATATCATCAAATATGGTTTCGGGAAGCTGATCTTAAGCCACAACTCATTATCGGTGTAATATCTTGAATTTTGGACTAGAGGCTTGAGAATAAGCCTAAATCAAGTGGACTTCTAAGCCCCGGTTTAGCAAGAGTTCTAGGATGCAAACTCTACTACCAGTGTATTTTTCTTGCATAACAGTCTAGTTATGTGACATTTTTAAAAAGGTAAATGATGTTTAATGCCTATGATATTTTCGACAATGAAATTAGACTTATCAAGATTTAATTTGATAGGTCATATAGGTCATTTGGAGATGTACACAAAGAGTTATGTATTTTTGAAGTTAGCCTAGTGAAACTAGCAAGTTTCTATGACAACATCCAAAAATGAAAATTCTAGGAATTATGAGCTTCTATTTGGCTAAAGAATATAGTTTTTCTTAAAAATAGACTTAATAAGGGTCACATAGTCTTTAAAACCATACCAATTGGACATTTATACAATTACCTATTAATTTTCAAAGTTTGATGAAAATTATGCCATATTTCCAGTAAAGTGCAAAATGGAAAAAAATGTATGGGCAAAATAGTCATTTGACTAAATTAAATCCACAACCCAAATTTTTCCCATTTTCAAGAGGTGGGACGTTTAAAAGAAAGGCAAGAAAGAGATTAAGTACTTGGTTTATATTATGCTAAAATATAGAAGAATTGTGGCCAAGGTAAAATGGGTTGAAAAGTCAATAGTTGTAGGCTAATGTTGAAACATTTGAGGAGGCAATATTATGATATTTTAAGAAGCCAATTTAGTTATTTTGGGGCCTCCATTTACATCACGTTTTGGCATGAAGCAAAGGGAATAATGATTGAACTGTAAATGTCATTAGTTGGAGTATTTTGGTCAAGTAAAAGTGAACTTTGAAAAGTCAAGGGCAAGTGTAATAAAAGGAGCTCTTACATGGTTATCACAAGACTTGAATGAAGTCAAATTAGGAGAATTATTTGGTCTCTTTGTTCAGCCATTTATATTCCATTTTGGAGGGAGGAAAGAGAGAACAATTATGATCAAATAAAAGTAGATTAGGCTTGATAAATTCGCATGTGCAAAAAAGATAATAAACTAATATATTTTGAGGAGGTGTAAGAGATATTTTTAAGAGCAATTAAGCTCTTCCAAGACTCCATCTTTTTGGCCAACACTAGAAAATAAAGAGAGAGAGAGAGAGAGTTAGACAAAAGTGAGAGGAGCAAACAGTACTGAAGTGGTTCAAGTTCAAGATTAAGGTAAGTTAGTTGCAAGATTCAAGTGTTCTTGCCTTCTAGCTTGTGTAATACCTTCTATAACCTCTATATCTTCATGAATTCCATATGTAGCAAGCAAGATCAAGAGGCAATGAGGAGAGGGAGCCACAGTTTAGACAGAGAAAATTAAGGAAAATCAAGGTGACCACAAGAACTTGTTATCTCTTGGTTCTTGTTACTTGTTGTTGGTGGTTGATTGGATTTGTGGCTTTGTTTCATGGGTTTGTAATCTTGGGAATGTCAAACCGTAAGGGGTTATGCTTTCCAAATATGGATTAATTATGTGTATGAGGTGTTTAATGAGTTAAACATGGGATTAGAGGTTAAAAGAAGGAGGTTTATGGATTAACACATGTATTCGTTCACAATTTTCCCTTCTAAATCTAATGGAATAATCAAAATTACAAAGTTCTAACTCTAACACCATGAATAGATCATGAAGGATTAGGGAAAATGTGTTGTTTTGATGATTTTTGGATGTTAGTATGAAAATATGGAAATGAGAGGAATTGAAAGGAAATGTTGTTTGATTTGTTTCACTGGAGGCAGTCTAATTATGCAATGAATTTCATGGGGCAAACCTAGTCCAAATGTTATGAAACTTTACATGATTAAATTAGACATCTAGAGCTTTAATTTGATAGGTAGATCATGATTTTTGGACTAGTAAATTAAAAGATATGGATTTTTGAAGTTGTGCCATGTTTCTGGAAGGAAATCTAGAATAGGGGAAGTTTGACGATTTCTAGAAACAATGTGGTTGTAGTGGTCAGACTTAAGTATTTTTATACAAAAGTACAGTTAAAAATCTTCACATAGGCTTTGGACTGTAACGCCCCAAATTTTATTTACTAATATGCATTGTGATTATTTGAATATTCAATGAAATGGAGTGGTGAATATTCATGATCTTGGAATTTAAGTAGTTAGTAAATTTTCGTTTTCTTGAAAATTGGACTAGAACAAGTTATGAAATTAATTCTTGGGTTTTCCAAAAAGCCCAAAATTGTGTCCAAAATGAAAGAATAGTAAAGCACATTATTTGGTCCAATATTAATGTTGATTTTGGCCATAGATGAGGGAAAAGAAATAGCTCCAAAAATTAAATCCAAAAATGTAATGGAAAAATAGTAAATTTGCCAACAAAGCATAAGATTAATTATTTTCTAATTAATTAAAGTTAAATTCAATTAATTAAGGAAAATAAAGGATGAATATATATTTGGAACATTTTTGTCAAATAAATCAAGGTTTGAAAAGTCAAGGTGAACTTGTGCATAAATTAATTAAAGAGATTGTGGAAAATGTTGGAAAAATCACTATTTCCCTTATTCTTTGTCAATTAAATAGGAAGGGAAAAATAATTATTTGTGTTATGATATGCCAAGTGTCATTAATCCAAGCCAAGAGAAATAAATAATGATTGATTAAGTTTAGCACATGTGAAATTAGATTAAAATACAATATAGTGTACATGTAGCTAAGGCATATGTAATGAAGCCCAGTTGGGTCATAAAAGGGGGAGCCTAGGTGTCATTTGGGCTAACCAAAGGGGAAGAGAAATTTGTTCAATTTTAAATGAAGTTATGACACGAATTAGATGAAGATAAGCACAAGTACAATTATGTCATAATATTCTAATTTTTGAATAATAATAATTAGGGAAAAATAAGAGGATATTTTTTGACGCTTTTGCTTCATCTTTCTATCCTTATTTCCGTCCCTAAGAGCAAGAGAGATAGAGAAAGAGAAAACTCAAGAGCTAGAGAGAATGAGGAGCAAAAGGAAGCAAAAGTCTCAAGGTAAGCCTTGTTGATCTTGTGTTCAAGCTTCCTTTCTTGCATAATAGCTTCCCTAATCTCTTAATCTTCATGGAATAATGGATTAGAAAGCAAAAATTTCAAGGTTGAGGGGAAAGGAAGGAAACGTCCTAGAGAGAGAAACACCAAGAATCAAGAAGTAACTTCAAAAATCTCAAATCCTTGGTGCATTGATGTTGTTGTGATTCATGGCTTGCTTTGTGGTTTGTGGTTGATTTTGTAAATTTAGAAAGTGTAAACCCTAAGGGGTTATGCTGCAAAAATTTCCTCAAATATTGTTTAGTATGTGTTTAAAAGGTTTAATAAGGGATTAGGAGTAAAAAGGAGTAAGCTTTAGGTGTTGAAACACAAAGTTGCATTTTCCCTTTTTCCCTTCTAAGTTTTGGCCAGAGTTGTTTAAAGGGGTAGGAGCTAGAATTTCATTAATCTGATAATTTCATTGTGTTCAAGAGGGAAAATTGTGTAGGGTTGATGTTGATCACTTTGTGAGAAAAGCCCTAGAAAGTGAAAATACAAAAATACCCCTAAAACCCTAAATAGGGGCTAGCAAGGGCAAAACTGTCATTTGGCAGTGATTTTACAAAAACTGAGGTCAACAATAGATTCTACACACAATAGCCCGAGTCAAAATTTCTGAAAAAGTACGATCGGACAGTGTCCCTAGGGGCATTTTGGTAATTTTCAGCTTTGGACTAATATAACCAACAGAAAACACTTTGGAAGAGTTTAGAGTGGTACATAAATGAGTTTTAACCTATTAGTGTATATTTGGATTTTTAGGACAGATTGTTGAGCCAAGCCGTTGACATGAAATTCGAGGGACCTATTTTCTATTATAAAAAGGGACACAAGCTAGTAACTTTATCTCTCAAACACTATGTGAATGTTTATATGTTGTATGTTGCTATATTATGTGATATGAACATGTGCCAGGGGCACATTATCTAGCTGTGGTCTGGGACTCAGCAAGGTACACAAATAAGTAGGGATTCCAAACAGTCATTTAGCCCTGAGCATTGTGTACACACATGATATAGTATGGATTTTTCATTTTACATTATATGGTGCATTACATATTTAATTTTTGCATTTTATATGATTTATTGTATGTTACTACTGAGATTCTTTGAATCTCACGCTTTTTCAAATAAATAAATATTCTAGCAGAAGTTAGTGGCTCCAACGGCAAAACAGCAAATATGGGCTGTTAAGGTGTGAGGATCCCGAGATAGGAGCTGTTTGGTTATATTAGTTTTATTTTAATATTTTGGACAATTTGTATATATTCTATCAAACCCTGTGGGGAGACTCTTGTATGTAAACAAGTACTTTTTATTAATATATTTATACTATTTATGTATATCTATGGAACTCTGCCTTTAACACTTTACGCATATCGAAATATTAAGGGGTTTGATAATATTAATGTTAGAATATTAGATTTATATAATTTATGAGGTTGTGATAGGATTTAGTGCATGCCTGGTATCACTTATGAAAGGCTTATAAGTGTTTATGCACATAAATCGAGACAATACTCATCTCACATACTTACCTTATATATCATAATGTCTTTATTTCCTTGTAAGTTGTTCAAAGAATATATAAAATCTAAGATGGGAAGCAGCTCCAGAAATCATTTTTCTATGAAATCAGATTATGGGATGACTTTGTACTATTTGTCCCTTTCCTCTGTTACACATATTTTATCATTTTTTTCTTCCTCCTTTCATGTTACACTTATTTTTGCATCACTTTATGCTTTTTTAAGATATCAATAGTGCTTTTCCCCTATTGATTATATCTTTTGAAAAAGGTTGCTCTACATTTGAATGAAGGTATTCGATAGAAATCATACCTTCATTCACTCTACGTTTGTTGATATATATATATATATATATATTCATTCTTGCTCTCTGATTTTAATTTTTAGCAATCTTGTATATCGAACTAGTTTGTTTGAGATCAATTAAACTTCAGGCAAAGTCAGTTTTGCTTTTTGTTTGAAAAATCTATTTTTTTACTAGGAGAATGCTTTTTTCATAGATGATTATAGGAAAAAGCGAAGATGATAAAGTGAAAACTTTTGATTATATATTGATATAGGTTTTTTCTTCCTTTTTTGGACCAGCTATTTTAATCAGTGGTTTTATCTTCCATATAGGTTGTAATGTAGGCTTATAAATGTTGCTGGTAACATTTTCAACTTAGTTTGACTTGGTTGTGAGAAAACATGTTCACTTGGTAAAAAAACAGAAAAAAAGTCCACATCTATGCCATTAATGCAGCTTATAATACTGATGAGCAACCAGTTTTCTTTTCTTTTATATAATGCCGATATTATGTTTCCTTCTAAAAATGTTAGAAAGCAATTCTGAAACTAAGTTAAGTGAGTAGGAAAGGGGAGATAGGCTTACCTGTCTGCAATGTCTAAAGTATTTTTTCAGTAAAAGCCCAAAATGTAATGTTTTCCCTATACTTTTGCTATATTTTGGTATGGGTTGTACACTAAGGTTATGAGTTTCAGTTTCTGACTCTTTGTGACATTAGTAAGCATAAAATACATGAAATTAAAAAAAAGTGACTATTTTTTGGGGAAAGGCATATCTTCACATGGAGGTTGGATTGCAACCAGTAGACATGAACATTAGGTTTCTCAGTATATCATGTGAATATGTTTAATCTAAATTTTAGTTTAAAAGTATTTTAGAAAGGTTGATTTCTCAAAATATTTGGTTGTTGCAATTTCAAAAATATTTTCTTCAAGCCTATAATTTCCATGCAAATATGGACTAATTGGCATAGGCGTGTATGTAATGTGTTAGTTGGTTTTGTTTGAAAGTAATATCTCTTTATCTATACTGCCAGATGGATAAGAAACCTGGCTTGAAAATATTTTAGCCTTATGAGTGTATTGTGTGTGTATTTAGACTCGGTACAAGACCCATAAAAAGTTAGTTGGCAGCATTGAAAAGATCTTTATATAGGTGTTGTTTAGGAGCCTAGCCCCGACATGCGGCAAGCCTGGAGAAATGCATATATTATGTATAATTCCCTCTTTTGTGAAAGACATATTCTTCTATTGAAGATATCCATAAAAGGTGGCAATAGCAGTGCATATATGAAGGCATTCTAGCTACAACAAAAACCATCTGAAACATGGCAAAAGCTGATGGCACTACAAACTAAACCTTTACACTTTATGAAGGAAACTATTTGTTTGAATCTTATTCAAAGATCATTATAAAAAATAACCTTTCCTTCTGTAGAGTTTTGTAGGATTAATAGGTGGCGGTAGTGTTTCATTTGAAAGAAAAATGTCTAGCAATTATTTGCAAAGTTCCCCTTTGCTTTTAGGTTATATGGTTCTTGCTTTTGTAGCTTTGATAATTGTTGTAATAAAGTCAATGTGGGGTTGCAAGAACAAAATAAAAAATGTTGTGTACAAGGAGTTATCTAGAAATCTTAAAGCATCATCTTATTGAGTAGTACCATTCTTTAAGTTATATTAGATGAATCTTTTTTCTTGAAACTTAACTTTAGTTATTTGCATATGACATAATTATCAGTCATGCTGAAATTCTCAAATGTTGAAAATGATTTGACATTAAAAGTGTGAAACATCACATTAATCTTGTCCTATAAACTATCCTAAACAGTAACCCCATGTATTTTGTACTTGACTCTAATAGCCAAATAGCAGTTAGTAGTCTTAAACAAAAGTATATATGACAAGGGATTAGGGGATTAGAACATGAGCAAAAAAGGAGGATTGTCTATAATAGGTGGAGTAGTTGATTAGAAGCTCCTTACGCATCCACAAAAGTAATTGATTATAAGGTGGGAGTTTTCAACACCTGTTTCCATTTCGATAATTGAAGAATAATAAAGGCAGAATTCCATGGGCACATAGAAAAGTGCAATTATACTAATAAAAGTATTCATTTACAACCCTAAAGTCATTCATTGATGAAATACAAAATACAGTGGAAGTTCTAATAATTATAGGATTCCCCAAAATATCTTAAACATAAACTAATTCTAACCACCAGCTTGACCTTGCCTCAAGACATGTGCCAATCACTTCTCTTTATCTGCACCTTTACCTTTCATCCCACTAGCACCCGCTGATATGTTTATTTAAATAAAAAGGGTGAGATTCTGAAGAATCCTAGTAGAAGCATGCTATCATTCATAGAAAATGTGAAAAGGAAATATGATATGCGCCAAGGTATGGACCAATTAATGAACAACATAAACACATCATCATCATTATGAATATATGCGTAGGGCCCAACCCCTCAATCTTTACTAGTTGGACTCCTGCTAACTCCCAGTGTAAGTATAACCCGACACTAAATGCCCCTCTTTAGGCAAACCATGTTGATTAATAAAACACATTTACAAACAATGGCATCCACACAATCACATAACTATGGCATGATGTGTGAAGGATAATGTTCCTACCTCAAAGTTCTTTCAATCCCTTTTTAGTGTGCCTCATAAAACGTGTCGCTTCCGGCTTCTGACTCAGTCCTAAAATATTAAATATACAAGAAATAGATCATAACCTATCCAAGTATCATTTTAGACTCTTCCATAGTGTTTCTTGTGGTTATATTAGTCTATGGTGAAAATTTACCAAAATACCCCTGATAGATATATTTTTATTAATTAATCTTAGGCTTTTGTGGGACTTACTTGAATATTTTGGGCATAATCAAGTATTAGTGTGAGAGTTTAGTGAAAGAACAATTTGGAAATTAAAGTGATTAAATTGTTATATTTTTAATTAATATTTGTTATTCCCATTATTCTTTAATTGTGAGCAAAAGATATTACCTTTGTGAATATAATTTTGTAGGTGATGATGTGGCATAACTTGAGTGGTCAAGATCAAAGATGTTATTTTGGAGCTTAATGAAGGACAAAAGTGGAACATCACAAGTGCATAATTTATTTTCACATTTTTTCTAAGAGGAGGTTAAATGAGTAAGGGCCTTGTTTGGTAGTTGTAATTTTGTACCTAATGCCAAAATAGATTCTTGCCTCTTATCTAAACATGGCATAACTCATTTAACCTAGTGAATTGAAGAAAGAAAAGGAAGTGAGGACCATTGTGGAAGAAAGAGGCGGCTGGATTAAAGAGAAAATAGCTGAACTGAAATGGTTAAAGGAGAAAAGAGCACAGTTGGACCGATTAAATAAAGAAAGGGCCGTAGTTTTAGACCGAATTGAGAGAATGACGTGAAGATGGGAATAATTGAAGAAGAACGAAGATAGCTGGACTGATTTGATGAGCTAAATCGAATTGTAGAAATAGAGAAGACATGATGCAGCCGAAATTGTTGACCGGTTGGAATTAAAAAGCTAGCTGAACCAATTGGAGAAAGAAAAACACGAGATAGGAAGGGACGAAGACCGAGTGTGAAAGAGTGTGGAGCTATGGAAATAAAGGGAGGAAGCATTGGATGAAAAGAAAGGGGTGGGGAGCCAAAAGCAAGAAGGGAAGAGGTGGCGGCTATTAAGGATTTTGAAGGGGATTTGGACTAGAATTGGAGAGTCATTTCAGTGAAGCAAGCTGCTGCGTTTCATGGCCAATTACCCCTTCATTCTTCAAGTTTCTTCTTCCTCTTCCATGAGTAGCTAAAGTGTTGGTGATTTCCTTGAGTTGGGTAATGGTTTGAGCTTCTAAACTTCAATGGAATTCCTTAAGCTCTCTTTCTATTTCATAATTGTATGGCTTGGTAAAGTATGTGATTATGATCTAGATTGTTCTATGCCAAGTGAATAAACTTGGTGGTTGAGGTAGGAGTTGATTAATTAAGCTTTGTATGATTCAAATTAGGAGTAGGTTGAGTTGTTTATTCCAACTTGGTTAAGTGGATTGTAAATGACTAAACTGAATGCTGTGAAATTTTGTAATAGTAATTACAAGCTAGAATTGGAAGTTGATTATTCATCTCCTTGAGTCTTAATTATTTGGTGATATTCATTTAATTGCTTCGCTAGAATGAGTTAAATGATTATTGTAAGAATGGAGCTAGTGGTATCTTAGTTCCATCCTCTTAACTCATTATTGAATTCATATTATTAGCAAGCAAGGAAGACTAAAACCTCAACTCAAGGGAATCCCATTTCATCATTATATTAGTTAATTGAATTTATCTTGTTATTAGTGTTAATTTCAATTCCTTTTGCTTCTTTATCTTGAAAACTAAAAAATACAAAAATATTGCTTTAGCTTAGATTATTTCATTAGTTTAAAAATCAAATTCTCAAAATGATTTCTCACAACTTGAAGGTTTATTTTATTACTTTAATACTTAGAAACTTGGACATTAATCTCCTCACAAGAACGACCTAGGTTGAGCTACTACGCTACATTTTCAAACCTAGTTTTATTTTGTGAACTCACACGACATGGGTTCATCAACCCCGGGGACCTCGGCCCCGCCCCGCCCCACCGTACCCGACCGGAAGGCACGTTTTTCCAAAATTTGACTAGGCTATCCTAATGTATTTTTGCTCAAGGAATCCATTTCTGGGCTTGAAATCACTAAATTTAGTGTCAATTATGAAAATACCCTTGACAACCCTGATTTAGGGTTTTATGGGCGTTTTCGTAATTATTCTTTTTTAGCCTTTTCTGAAAAAGTGACCAACTGTAACCCTACCTATTTTTGCCTACTGAATCCAATGGAACCATATATTTCATGAAACTCCAGCTCCTTCCCTCTAAAATAGTGTTGGCTGAAACATTAGTCAAAAAATGGAAAAATGCTCTTTTGTGTTTTAGCTTCTTAAGCTTGTACTTTTCCACTTCTAATCCTTTATTAACTCATTTAAATGCATCTTAACCATGATTCAAAGAAGTTTGGGTAGTATAACCCCTTAGGGTTAGGATTTTCCAAATTTACAAACTTGCCAAAAATCACCAAAACCAACAACAACCATCAACAACAACTTCATACTTATATAGAGTAATGTTTGTGAAGTTACCTATTGAGTTCTTGGATTTTCTCTCTCTAGGTGTTCTCTCCTCTCTCTCCTGAGCTCAAGATGTGATTTCAAAATCATGGATTCCATGAAGAGAAAGGTTTAGAGAAGGTCTTCCATGAATGCTTACAAAAAAAAGGCTTAAGAAGCAATGTCTTACCTTAAGCTTTCTCTCTTTCTCTCTAGATCTTCAAGACTTCTTCAAAGCTCTCTCCCCCTTTTCTTGGCCGAAATGAGCAAAGGGAAGGGAAGAGAAAGTGTTTTAATGAAATGCCTCTTCTTTCTTGTGAGCCCTTGATTTCCAAGATTCACTACTATAGAATATACATATTACTACCCTAAAGGACGTCCCTTTTTTTAAAAAGGGACGCCAAAAATATAACCGGTGGCATATTCATAATTAATAGTGAGAATTGCATAAAATAAAAAACAAAAAAAAATTACTTTAGACATCCCCAATCTAAATAAGGAGGTCTAAAATCACATTTTAGACTTACCCACTTGTAGTAGGGATGTCTAAAGTCACATTTTAGATGTCCCTACTTACAATGGGAACATCTAAAGTTAAATATTTTTTTTTAAATTAGGGACACCCTTTGGCATCCCTAATATATATTAGGGACGCCAAAGGGCATCCCTGTATCATTAGGGATGCAAATCATTTCCCTAATTTAATTTTTTTTAAAATTAGGGACCCCATTTGGCGTCCCTAATATATATTAGGGATGCTAAAGGGTGTCTCGTATCATCAGGGATGCAATTTTGGCGTCCCTAATATATATTAGGGACGCTAAAGGCCATTTCGGCGTCCCTACTATATATTAGGGATGCCAAATGGGTCCCTAATTTTAAAAAAATTAAAACTTTAGACGTCCCCAATCTATATATGTACGTCTTTAGACGTCGCTATATAGATTAGGGATGTCTAAAATAAAAAATAAAATAACTGGATAACTTTAAGCGTCCCTAAATCAAATTGGGGACGTCAAAAATAATTAAAATTTATACTGACAATCTTTATTTGTCAGTTTTACTGTCATTTTTATACTACTCTTACTCTCATCTTTCTCTTCCTATCACTGCAAACACAAGGAGAGCTACTGTCGCCACACCTTTTAACTCTTGCTTCTTCTTCTTTATATGCTCTTTTTACTTTTACTTCTTAATTTTATCTTCTTTATCTTTTTTCTTTGGGTTTCCCTTCTATTTTATCTTCTAACTCGTATTGTTATGGTTCGTAGATCAAGACCCTGAAATATGCTTTATGGCCATGTTCCCGCCGAGAAAACAAGGTTCGTCTCTCCCTGTTGCTCTTCTCTATTCATTATTACGTGAAAATGAATTTCAATAATAGAAGAAGGTAAGTTTTTTGCAATTGATTCCTCTCATTGTTTTCATCTTCTGCCTATGAGATTTTAGCTTTGGAGTTATTATTGTATAGATTTTGGATTTGGAGTTCATATACTAGATCTGTAATTTTATTGATGATGATCTGTAATTTTTGGTTTTAAACATTGTTTAGTCCAGATATGTAATATAAACGATTTTTTAAAAAAAAACACTTTAGACGTCCCTAGTTTGAAGTGGGGACGTCTAAAGTTTGACTTCAGACATCCTTACTTTAAATAGGGGACGTCTAAAGTGTCCCTAAAACTTTAGACGTTTCCAGTTTTAAGTGGGAACGTCTAAAGTCTAGCCTATGGACGTCCCTTGTTTTACGAACGTTATTGACAATTTTTTCTACTTCACTCAGATAGACGTCCCCCTGTTTTGAGACGTTAAAAAGCCCAAAAATGGGACATTAAAAGCGTTTTTTGTAGTAGTGATTACATCTTGTTATGACACTTGGCAAATGTCTCATCTCCTTCTAACTGTCATTAGGCTTCCTATTAGGTTTGACCTAATTTTCCTCCTCTTGGTTAGCATAAAAAACCGTCCCCCTCTTTGCTCTTCTAACCAAATGAGTTTTCCTCCAACTACACCAACATTGCACTCAAGTAGTGTACTATTATCACCATTCCTTGTCCAAGAAGCAATACGCAATTGCAATTAGACATGTGCTCTTGGAAAATAAATTATAAACTAATCTCATTCCATAGGATAATGACACTCATCATATTTAATTTCATTAATCAATTTTTCCCTCCATTTTCCTTGTGTTGGACGAAATTTGGAAGAATAGGGAAATAAATTGTTTTCAACATTTCCATAATTCAAATAAATGAGTTATGCATAATTCTTTCTAATTTCAAAATTATTGATTTATTCTACCAAGAATATTCCAATTATACATTTTTCTTTATTTTCCTTAATTAATTGAAATTAACTTCAATTAATTGGAAAATAGTTAATCTTGGGCTAAATTGGCAAAATTATGATTTTGCTATTACCTTTTTAATTTAATTCATTTCTTGAATTAATTTTCCCATTTTTTTCTCATGAATATGAATATTTCAAAATTCATAAGTTCCAAATTTCATGAATATTCAACATTTAATTGAATTTCTTGAATAATTACAATATATTTTTGGTGAATATAAAATTTGGGATGTTATAGGAGTGGGTATGAGAAAACTAAGACCAATGTCGTTTATAAGAAGATATTTTAAAATATGTATATACTATTACATTTTAATGTATCAAGTAAGAGAAAGCATGCAAGCATATCTTGTTGATACACTGTTGTCATATATGTTACTGTAGATTCATAATGTGTCTTTAATTTAATTCTGAGATATTTGTTAGGCATACAATATGTGAGTTGTTTTATTGATTAGGATTAAGATGAAATAACCCATGAAGAATAACCTTCTCAGGCATCGCGTGGGGAGTACACACTATAAAGTCTATGTAGTGTCTTTAATATTTAAGAAAGACTATAGTTAAAGATTGTATAATGTTAAAAAAAACCCAAATAACAGGAATATCATTGCGGTTTTTTGTTTTTCATTTTTAAAATATCATGATACTTTTTTTAAAGGTTGGGTTATATTTTTATATATGAACATATTTTGGTGGAATAAATAGATTTAACTTAAACTCATGAAACAAGAATATCATTGCGGTTTTTTGTTTTTCATTTTTAAAATATCATGATACTTTTTTTAAAGGTTGGTTTATATTTTTATATATGAACATATTTTGGTGGAATAAATAGATTTAACTTAAACTCATGAAACAAAATAAGTGGTGGTGGTGGTGGTGGAATAAATAGATTTAACTTAAACTCATGAAACAAGAATATCATTGCGGTTTTTTTGTTTTTCATTTTTAAAATATCATGATACTTTTTTTAAAGGTTGGGTTATATTTTTATATATGAACATATTTTGGTGGAATAAATAGATTTAACTTAAACTCATGAAACAAAATAAGTGGTGGTGGTGGTGGTATTTATTTTTTATCAATTATCAATTATCCATACAATGTCAAAGTGAATTATGATCATCATTGGCAATAAAATATTATTAATTTTAAATCTTTATATGCTTGGGGAAGAACTTAATTATAAGATATGGTCCTAATAAAATGTTCCCATGATCATATATGCATCTCGAGAGGATGGATTGAAATAGTTGGGCATAAAAGTAAAAGTGGGTCTAAAAACTTTGCATCTATCATGAAATTTAAATGTATCATATGAGGGTAAGCATGCAAATAAGGATATATTGTTGGGATGGTATAGTGATTTTTTGAAATATCTTTGATTATGAGATATTTGTTCAATATGATAGGTGCTGAGTTGTTTTTTTTTTTTGTTGGAATTAAAATGAATGACTCCAAATTTACAATCTTCTCAGATGGAAAAGCATACAATTATTGTGTGCAATACAACAACATAATTAGAAATCTTGATACACAATCCTATTGAGTTGTATTTATTATAAAATTTTATGAAGAAGAATTTATCATTGCCAAACACTTCCTCTGGTCCTATTTATAAGCAACTTTTTCCTTGATTGCACAAAACGAACTGGTAGTTAAAAGTAATAAGTGTGTCAAAAATGTCATGTTTTTCCATATATGCCCATATTTATGAAAAGAGCATAACAGAGAGAATATATAGAAAGTATGAGAGATAAGGAGTATAATATATGAGAGATAATGAGTATTTAATAAAGGTAAAATAGGAAAAAGAAGCTTATATTTTCAGACTAAAAGTGAAAGTTGCTTATAAAAGAGATCAGTCTTATGAGACATAAAGTTGTTTATAAATAGAACCAAAGGGAGCAGTAATTACGATGTAGCTATAATTATTTATGGTTCAAATAAAATAGTATAACTAATAAAGTATGAAATAAATGAAAAATGTATTAATATGTAAAAGCTCCCCGTGCAACACACAGATAGCACATACTTGTTAAATGAACACTTTGTATTACATGCAAGCTTTGCTCTTCAAGCTTATCCGTTTCTGTTGGACTTTAGGTCCAAGTCTGCCCTTGATGGGCTGGACTATTTGATTAGGAAATAAGTAGCCTAATCAAATAAGAATAAAATCAGCATAAAATGTAGATTGGGGAATAATTAGTAATAATTATGGATTTGTTAATTAAGGAACAAATCACCATAATTAGGGAATTAATTGAGAATCAATTAATTACTGTCTTGGAGGGTAAGAAGGTGTGCACATGTTTCCTAATTAGTGGCCTCCATAAACCACTATAAATAGGGTGTGCCTCCTCAATTGCAATTCACCCCGCCATTGAGTTTTATGGCAATTCCCTTCTCTCCTACCATTTTTCTGGTTCTGGTGATCTGCTGTGCAAATCACAATTGGGCTCTAGTAGTCTAATAATTGTGTGGGCACAAGTACGGAGTATTGGAGCTTTGACCTGTATTTGAACATGGATTTGTCCAGGTACACCTAATCTCCTTTTAGTTATATTTTTCTTACATTGGCATCAGAGCGTGTTGATCCTGTGGCTGTGATTATTCTATGTGAATAATTTTTTAATGTCATCATGCTTATTATTTTTCCGCTACGCAAAATCATAATTCTGGGTATGATTTATTTTGGGTGTCCATATGTGTGAATTTCCGCTGTGCAATCATATATATGAGAAAATATGATCTTTATATATGTATGTGTCATCTGGCGTTGCTGTTTTTCCCAGACATATATGTCCGAATATCATTCTGAATTGTATGAACATGTTTCTTTGATTTTTTTTCTGTCCATGCCTCCATATATATATCTATATAATGAACAAATATATTTTTTTGGTTTTGCATGAGTTCTTGAATCCCTGTTCTTCATATATTCATGCAATAACATGCGTTTTTCCTTCTCTCACATGATTTTCGAATATGAATGGTGACTATTTTGCTCCTCACTTCTTCGATTACTTAAACTTGAGTCTTTGGGACCTATGTGGAACCAAAAACAAGAGACTTTTAACTCTAAAAGGTTAGAAGAGCCTTTGAAACCCAGAGGACAAACATCCACGTTGGTTTACGTAGTGTCGTCAACGTCGAGAAAAAATTGGGTGTTTGAAACTCGGTGTTTTTGCCTAAAGTAAGGACATGGATGTGTAGAGCTCAAAGAGACGATTCCAACGATGCTTAGAACACGTCAAATGGAGTTTAGATGAGGGAGAAATGAAGAAAAGAAGTTGGTGGGTCATTAGTCGCCGCCGCCACTTCACTCGAGATTTGATCAATGAAATTGAGGTTTTAAGATCAAATAAATGCCATGGATTTGTAGTTCGCTGAACTATGATTCTAACACCAAGAACACAAAAAACGGAGCTAAAACAAGGGAGATATGGCCTCCCGAAGTTGTCCGGTCGCGATGACCCGTCAGAGCTTCAACTGGGTCGGGTTGACCCCACTGGAGGTTGAAGATGTTGACGTGGCAGTTAACGCCATGTCATCGGTCAACTAATGACACGTGGTGCCAATGAGTGGTCTCCACGTCAGTGCCAAGCGCCATGTTAGCATCAGTCAATGAGGCCACTTCATCCGTTGACCAGCCACGTTGACCGAGACACATCAGTGGTGACAGGTCAAGGTTGACCGGTCAACAGTCATTCGTTGATTGTTGACCAAAAAACGGGAAATTGACAAGTGGCGTGTAGGGCCCACTGGGACCTCCGTTTGACACGTGGCTAGCACAGTCGGAGAGAGGACGACGCGTGTATGTCATGCGCCACCACAGAGAGTGGCCAATGCTAGAATTTTCCAATTTTTCAGGATTTTTTGATCCAGAGACCTTCTAGGGGCGCATGACGGCGCGTGGGACCTCTGATTGAGACGCGGTTGGTTTCTAAAAATCCCTAAATTTGAGAGCTTCAATTTGATATATAATTTGCATATATTTAAAGCACGTTTGGATCTGTTTTGAGTCAAAAAGGTGCTTGTATGCACCTAGTTATTCCCAAAAATATTGAAATTGAATCAATGATGGTTCTATTGTTTTTGGGATAGGTTGGCTTTTTTTAAGAGTATTTTTCAGTTGCAACATAAGGTTAAATGCTGAAAGATTCTTTAAAAGTAAGGGATTATTCAAATGAGTTTTTGAATATAAAATCCTATCCAACCTTGACTCAAACTCTTAGAGATAAAACCTGAAAATTGCAGCAACCTGAAATTGTTCAATAATTATTGAATAATAACAAGTCTTCCTATGTTTTTAGCCACATTGATTCAATTGGGATTGAATCAGTGACTTCTAAAAGTTAACCTTTTATCACATATGTTGTGACAAAGGACAAGACAGATAGAGATGGGAGAGTCATCGCATCAAGTGGGAGGTATGCTGCAAATATATCCAAGTAAGTAGATGTAAACATGGCAAAGAGGAGCTGAACATTGTAGCTAGACGCTACATAAGTTAATGTGGTCAGAAGGGCCTATGAGAAGGAGAACCTAGTTAAGAGACAATGATATAAGGCTTAAACTTTTGAATGTTCTTATTTTTCCATTGAATTTAAGATTAAATTCTTTGTTTGTTTTTAGAATTGAATTCAGTATATTCTCTTCTTGTTTTCTTGAACATTCATGCTAGTTAGATGATATTATGTTATTATCTTGTTAATATAACTGCTCTTTGATTGAGTGGGATTTTTTCTGGAATGTATCTAGAAATCCAAAGAGGAAGGTGTTCAACGAAGATTATGGTTAAAAGGGTGATGAGCTAACTAGTATGATTGGGATAGGAGTCAACATAGTTGTCTCCTGAACATGAAACTAGTGAACTTATTATCTAATTATCCTTTGTTTTATTTGAACAAATAAGATTTGTATACTATAATCGTCTAAGTGACCAATTATGACCAAGTCTATTTGACTGAGCTTATGAAGACAAGCTCAATAGAGATATCTGTGGAGCTAAAAACTCTCAAATCTCTTTTTATTCAAGAAGAATGAGATGTCAGGGACATCCTACCAACTAGTCTTCAGCATTTAAAGGTTGAAGCAACCGAAGGATACAAAAGGTTTATGCTATCAAGTATAGAAAGAACAACATTGCTTAAACTTATGTTGGTATGAGCAATGTAACCTTATCCAAGCCGTGTGGATAATGTTGGAAGATAGTGCAAATAAGTGATCTACTTCCATAAAGTTAAAACTAAGTTAAGTTTTAACATAGTGTACTAAGTCCTAACATGTTGTTTACACAACACTTGAGGCAGATGTCAAACTAAGAAGTTGAGACAAACTAAATGCCAAGTTCTTTCTAACAAACAACAAGTGTATGTTGTGTTAAGACATCTCCCAGTGAGTGGGAGAAAGCCACGTCTTCCAATGAGTGGGCATATATGAAAGTAAAGATTGCCTCTGATATTCATATTGTAACCTTCAGTAATGTGATTCGCCACATTGAACTTAAGTGTGAAAGACTGAAGGATTCAAGATCCATCTGTCAGACAAACTTAGCTAAAGAGTGGGAGGATTCATCCTCTAAGCCCAAGGGCAAGAAATCTATGAGGTAAACTTAATCTAGAGGAGGTTAAATGGTTTCTATAAAGATGAAAAGCTACATTTATAACCCTTAAGGGTTATAAAAGTAGCGATCGACATGAGTTATGGATATTTCAGAGAAGCATATGGCTTCATGTCAAAAGCAAAGTAACAAAGAGATAGAATCAAGGGATTAGAACTTGCACGTTAACTCTGCATAGATAAACCACCCTGATTCACTCCATGCAATTACAACTGATAGAATCACATCTTTGCTATCTCTTTAGTTAAGGATCGATGGGACTATGATTCTCAAATCCTTTGTTGGATTTTGATGTTTCTTTTCTAGGGATAAAAGATTCCATTTCTTGCCACATGTACACCTTGATCAAAGGGAATAATCAAACTAGCAAAAGGGTATTTGCTAAACAATGTGTGCTAAAGCGTTAATACCCTTATGAATAAGTTGAAAACTTATTCTACCTGGCAAGAAAGACAAAGAAACATTTTTTGAGAATATCCACTGCGATTGGCAAATTATGACGGTAGTGAACTAATGAACGTGAGGGAAAAACACAAAGAGCTTGGTGTTTCGTTAACATTGTGGATGTTTACTCAAAATACAGTAATGTTTACTTGATTTTTGGCAAGTGTGAAGCTATTAGATAATGGCTAATCTAGTCAGGAATCAGTTAAACTAAAAGAATAAGACCTTTTGAACTAACAAGGGTTAAAGACACCCATGTGATTAGTTCAAGCTATTTTGTGTACAAGTAAGGCATTGTTAGGAAACTATAAATACCTAGAACCCTTCAACATAATAGAGTTATTGAAATAGAGAGATAAACCTCTCCTTAATTTGGTTGTGAACATAATGGCATAAATAAGGCTATCAGCCATATATTGGTAGGTAAACTTGCAGCTATTATATTCACACTTAATCAAATGCCCTCTATGTCAGTCACGACCTTACCCTTAAATCGTGGATGGGACTTAGACTAGGACCAAGCTCGTTAAGACCATAAGGGTCATCAACTTTATATTCATAATTCTTCCCATGAGTAAGGAAGATTAGGGCTAAGGTATACAAGGTATCTCTTTGTGAGATGACATGAGAATTTGACATGACACGTCTTCATTAGTGAAAATGATGGCAGTTCAGTGACTGAGAGAAAACCGTGGGACATAAAGTTCATAAAACCCAGATTTCCTAGTAGGAAATGAGCATTAATCACGATAAATCTCTTTAAGAGGTTCACAAGTGATAAGGAATAACCAAGTGTTCCTAAGTTCACTAATCTGAGTGGGAGGATTGAGACCATTTTCATGACGAAAGAGGTAAGAGGTAAGTTACGAGAGAATTACTTCACTCATACATAGGAAAAGAATCCTATGAAATCCATCTCAGAGCAAATTGTCATCTAGCGAATGACTATAAGGGGATAGATTCCCTAATGGATTGAGTACTCTCTTCATTATTTAGGAGGTGATGATAACTACCTATAAGTGTCTGAAAGACACTAGAATGACCTGCTAAGATGAATTGCAAAGTGTCATGCAGGAGGATTTGGATTCTCATTGAGCCAAGTATATGTTTTAGGTAATTTATAGCCTAGCCGAGAGGTGATTGGGAACAAGTAGATTCTTAAATCTGTTAAGGGCATATAAAA
The DNA here is from genome assembly GCA_963242795.1 of Inga leiocalycina. Taxonomy (NCBI): domain Eukaryota; kingdom Viridiplantae; phylum Streptophyta; class Magnoliopsida; order Fabales; family Fabaceae; genus Inga; species Inga leiocalycina. Next base: position 38,188,413 of record OY725330.1, on the reverse strand, counting down.
CCTAAAACATTTAGTGGCTAAGGGGTAATACAATGGAAGGTTGTCCGTTGTGCATTTTAACTCTGAACTTTGGCTATGACAACAAGCTTAGTCTTGAAATTGCATCAAGATGATGTAAAGACCACCTTTTAATTTGGAATTTTGGAATTTGGATGATGAACTCTACATGAAGCAGCTTAAGGGCTTCATAGAAACAATCACCCAAATAGTAGTATATGAGGTTTTCACAAGGTGAAAGCCTCACCAACTTTGAAATAATTGAAAAACACTACATAAGTCCCAAACGGTCTGTGATGATTCTTTGTGAAGTCATCCTTTGTCAAATGACGTATGAAACAAGTGTCAAGGGAGTCAAAGGAATAAAGGATGAGAGAATCCTTAAATTTTGAGTTGAGAAAGTCATGGGTTGAACAAATATCTTGAATGACAAGGTAAACAGAGATTGCACAAGGAATATAAAGTCTTTGCTACCTAAGACATGTACAAGTGTGATCTTTAGGCATCCAAGGATGTCAAACTGCAAACCTATAGACACCCCTGAAGTCAAGGGCATAAACCTAAAGAGGTTACATGTCCTATAAGGAATACAATATAAGAAAGGTTGATAGAGTCCCATGTGAGACTATAGCTGGTAATATGAATGTACACATTGGTGTACATAAGACCAAATGTTTTTGGTCAAACTTGGCAGTTGTTTTTAGTCCTGCTGTGATATGGGTTATGAGAATAACCATGGATTAAGTTGTCAAGACAATAACTTTCCTTCTGAAAGGATACTCCAATACAAGACCTAGGCAAATGGTGATGGAGTAAGGAAATATACAAAGTATTTTTCCTGTTATCCATGGAAATAGAAAGCAGAGTATGTTCTTCAAAGTGTCATATGGCTAAAGTAATTCCTATGAGAGATTAGGAATGAATGGTGGATAGAATGATCCAAGCGATAACATCTTATGATGAGGATCCTAAGTATCACAGCAAGGCGAAACATACTTTTTGATATTTCTCTATAAGAGATATGCTTTCAAAGAGGGAAAGTGATAGTTCAATGACCTTCTACTGACAGAATATTGGTAGATCCCCTTAATGAGCCCATAGCTTGATTTTCATTGAGTTAGTGAAAATCTTGGGGCGTAAATAAAATGTAAGGTCGTGAACTTCTTTTATATGAAGATAAAAGAAATAGTATGTATGTTATGAGTAAATACATATAAGGTATACAAGTTTGTATGTCGTATAGATCAGAAAAGGTTGGTTCACTCACATGAACAACTATCTTCCCATGTTTTGCGAGGGCATGGGAAGGTAAGACGAGCAAATGATCACCATGAGATGGTTAAGAAGAATCTTTGCGTTTGAGTCACCTCGGTTAGACTGAGATGAGATCTACATGTGTGCATATACACAGAAAATAGATCGAAGCATGAATATAGACCTGTAGCCAGGTAAAGAACTCTTTTTCACAAATGAGATTGTATTAAAGAGATATTGTCAAAAAGAAAGTTCTAGGTTCGAATGTTGAGTACATCTTGGAACTAATGTCTGTATGGTGAAAGATAAAGAAATTGACATACACCTCAAATCATTCACCATAGCATGCAATTCATACTGCATGTGCTTGAGAGTTAAACTGCAACATGGGATGTGGGTGAAAGATCCCTAGTTCACCACAGAGTGAGTCCCAGGAAGGAAGAATCCTTCCACGATGCCTTTAAGACTTAGGCGACATCATGAAAGCTTGGTTTGGTGACAGCTACTTTAGCTGAAGCTCTATGATCACACTCGATTTGGTCAGATGAGTAAAAACTAGGAAAGCGACCAAGTCAAGATGGATTGATGATTAGTCAAAAAGGAAAATTTACTCCTAGATACATAAGATGTGCTAATATCTGTGGTCGACCCCTTACTAGCTCTATGTGTAGCTAGTAAGTGCGGATACTATGTGCGTAGAAGGCAATCTGAGTTAATCAATATATTAACATCGAAAGGGATTCACCAGTACAAAAAAGGTGTTTTAGACTGGCCTATTTAGACCGGTTGTAGTGGATGCAGGTCTAAAAGAAATGCGCGGTGGCATTTTTATTATTATAAACAAGTTGGGAGACCGGTTATTATAATAACCGGTCTAAAAAAGATTATTTTGACCGGTTCTATTATAACCGGTCTAAAAAAATTATTGATTTTATTTTTTAGACCGGTTACTAAGAGAACTGGTCTAAAATATATATTTTTAGACCGGTTAAGAGGATAACCGGTCTAAAAACAAAAGGTTTTTAAGACTGGTTACCTAACAACCAGTCTTAAAAGTAGACTTTTAAGACCGGTTATCCTCTTAACCGTCTAAAAAATGTTCCCAATTTACTTTCGCACTGTGCCTCATCAGCTCACACTCCCACCTCTTCCAATCTGAAATTGATCCCTTCCATTCTGAATCACCCAAGCAACTTTGTTCCCAATCTTTTCTCTCCTCAGCGCGAGTCCCCGTCCCTTACCTTATCCCATTCTGAATCGAGTCTGTCGTCGCTCTTCGGCCACTGTATTGTCATACATTGCTTCAGCTGCTGTGGGTGCTGTCGTCCCTGCTTATTCACTGCATTTATGGGACATCTTCGTCTTCAATTTCTTTTTTGAGGTATGTTCCTCCTCTGTTATGAGAAAACACCATTATGTTCCTCCTCTGTTCTATTGTTGAATGTGAATGCACATTAGGTGTTTGATAAAATGTTTGATAAAATGTTTGAAAGGAGAAATTAAAGACATTTATATTCGGTATAAGCTGTCATGTCCGTGAGGTTTGCGATTGTCTGTAAGCTAAGCTTCAAGTTCATATCTAGTTTGCTTCTGTTGGACTTTCTTTTTTCCCCTCGTCCCGTTTTGTGTATTGCTTGTCTAACTGGTTTGCTTTTAAAAGGGGTTTTCTTATTTTTATGTAAAAGTATCATACCAATATGGTGTGCGAGTTTTTATGTTGAGAATTGGCTTGTTGATAGCAGTAGATGTGTTGTTGAGCGTGCCTTTGCTTGAAATTATTACACCTTCGGATCTTGGACAAGTTAAATCTTTACCAGCCGAGGTTTCGGGATGTCAATATATGTATGAAACAATTGTAGATTTTTGTTAACGTATAACTATGTAATATCTTTTCTTGAGCTTCCTATCAGTTCATGGGAGTATGTCACTGTGTTTGAGCACTATACCTTAACTTTCAATTTGAAATTGCTAGTGCAATGGTTTTCTCTAATTTCATAAAGGTTGAAACTGAAAGGAATGAACTCAAGCGCATTTTTGAAGTGTTTTCTGTCAGGTTTTTCAATATAACAGTGACACAGGTAGGAACTTTTCTTAACTAGTCAATAATGTGGTGTTGAGTTATAAAAGTTGTTGTGGGTTATATTTTTATTTTTATTTAAAGAGCTTAAAAGTAAACAACAACGGGGCTTTGTACCAATGCTAACAAAAATAAGGGAACATTTCCAATATATCATATTATCATGCTTTAATTTTTAAAGATGCAAAAAAAAAAATTGCTGCCAGTATACCAAGTATGCACCAACAGGTGTTGGTGTTAGTAGAAAAGGCTGTCTGCTTAAATATGAGGTGTCGAGTTGAATTATGTATAATTGCAAAGAAACTTTTTTGGTTGAGTTACACTCAAATGAACCTAACAAAATTTAAATCTAATACAATCATGAATGTTTCTTTCTCTATGTAAATATATTCCCAACAATTACCTTTGACCTTGTCTCAAGTTTTCCGGCCATGCATATCTTGAAAAAACCTTTTAAGAACGCTTTTAAATCATTAATTTATTATTGTTTGTAAGCATGTAACTTCAAAGATCCGTTTGTTTGACCTGCTTTTGATATTTGCATCATATTGACTACATTATATGTTTGATTTTTTAAGTTTACCAATCAGTTTCATTGATTTAAAATGCTAATTGGATATTAAGTTTAAATTGTAACAAAATATATGTTTAAAGTTTAACTTGTAATTATATAATATTTTAATATTTTAAAAGATGAATTGTTAATGTTAAAATGTTTAAATCATTCGTTTGGGTTTATTTTAAATATTTTTTAATTTATTCATTTTAAATTAAAGATTAATACGACACCCTTTGGTTGTATATAAATGGTTACCATTCAAATTCTGTTCGGTAGGCGTTTTCCATTAATGAGACTTATGATGTTATTCTACATGTTATGTTTCCTCTTTGCTTTTCCTAGCCCAATGATTCTGAGATGAAGTTAAAAAAACTGGATCCTTTTGATCTGTACTGGCATTTGAATGGCATGTATGCAGATCAAAATACACTGGACTTGTCCGGGAGAGCTAGATGATGTGGTGAAGTAGCTGGAAGAAGCAACGGGTTTAGTGACCGTTGGTCAAATTGGTCAGACAGTGATTATATACAGGCCTAGTCTCACCAAATTGAAGGCAGAAGAGAAGAAGAAACAAGCTCAAAAAGTGTTTCTAAGAAAACAGCTAAAGCCAAAACTGGTAAGCAAGTTAAGGGCTTAGCTTTCATTTTCCTATTTACACTTGTCCCTTGCGACATTTCCCTAATAGTATAATGATTTTCGTAATGATATATATATATATATATATATATATATTTATTGATGGATGGAAGTATACATATGCAAATATGTGTATGTGTGTGTGTGTATTGATTCATGAAAGGCTTGTTGTAGATCACGAGCAGGGCTTAGGCTTTTCATTATTTCTGTTTGAGTAATGAATTCTTCATTCTTTTATGATGAATAAAATATAGGAACATAAATAATTGGGAAGGATAGGAATATATCATATATATATAGGAAATGATCCGGGTGCTATATTAATCATTATTGGTTTTTTGGCCATTCACATTCAATATGCATGAATGGGGTTGAGATCTAACTTCTTTAACCCCATTCATATAAATTTGTGGCCAAAATGTTTCTTATATTTCAAATAAGTAAAAAAGTCAACACTCTTGTTTATGCTTGAAGAAAAAAGATGACCCATTCTCATCATACTCCTACCTTTTCTAGGGGAAAAAGTAGAAAACAAAAAAAAGGTGTTGGAATATATGGATCGTAATTGGATACAAGCTAAACGAACGAGTGTTGATTATGATATTTGGGTAAGGGGTTTTTTAGACTTTGCAAAAAGAAATGCCGATGATGATAGTGGGATGTTTTATTGCCCTTGTGTAAAATGTTTGAATGAGAAGCGATTAAGTGCTGCAGATATATATACACATTTAATTTGTGAAGGGTTTGGTAAGACGTATGTAGTATGGGTATGGCATAGTGAACAATTAGAAATTCCAAGTGCATCTCAATAGGGGGAAGTGACTTGTGATGATAATGACACGGATATGGATGATCAGATAGAGGATATTATTCGTGATGTAGGAGAAGTGGCTTTTGAACAATCACATGCATATGGTAAGATGTGAAGTGATACTGAGAATCTGCTATACCCGGGGTGTAAAAAATAGCAATTGCTGAATGCTGTATTGAAATTGGTAAGCTTGAAAGCACGGCATGGATAGAGCGACAAGAGTTTTTCAGAAACGCTTGAGGCCTTTAAAGATATGCTTTCTGATGATAATGTGTTGCCTTGTCGATACTATGATGCTAAGAAAATACTGTGTCCACTAGGGATGAAGTATAAAAAGATCCATGCTTGCCCTAATGATTGCATATTGTATAGAAAAGATCATGAAGAGAAGGAGCAATGTCCGATATGTGAAACTTCGAGGTATAAATCAAATAAGGGCCATACAAAAGTGCTGTGGTATCTTCCAATCATTCCAAGGTTCAAGCGCTTGTTTGCTAATGAAATTGATGCCAAAAATTTGAGATGGCATGCAAATGAGCGGATTTCTGATGGAAAGCTTTGACATTAGCTGATTCTTCTCAATGGTAGAAAATCAATCAATTATTTCCTAGCTTCGGTAAAGAACCTAGGAATCTCAGGCTTGGGCTTAGCACAGATGGTATGAATCCTTATGGTAGCCTAAGCAATATACATAGTTCATGGCCTGTTCTGTTGGTAATTTACAACTTATCTCCTTTGTTATGTATGAAACGAAAGTACATTATGTTGTCTATGTTGATTTCGGGACCAAAGCAACCCGGAAATGACATAAATGTTTAACTAGAACCCTTGATCGAAGACTTGAAAGAGTTGTGGGATAAAGGTCTCGATGTTTTTGATGCGAAGAAGAAGGAGACTTTTAATATGCGAGCAATGATCTTTTGTACTATAAATGACTTCCCTGCATATGGGAACTTGTCAGGATATAGCGTTAAAGGCCACAAAGCTTGTCCGATATGTGAAGAAGGCACATGCTACCATCAACTTCAACATGGAAGAAAGGCGGTTTACCTTGGCCATAGGCGATTTCTAAGATGAAGCCACCCTTATCGTAGATTAAAAAAAGCTTTTTTCGGTGGCCAAGAGTTTGAAGATGCTCCAGAGGCATTGACTGGGGAGAAAATTTATGAAAAGGTGAAAAATATCAATACTATGTTTGGTAAGTCATCAAATAGTAGAAATGAGAAAAATATATGGAAAAAAAGGTCTGTCTTCTTCGATCTTCTATATTGGTGCAATCTTGACGTCATACACTGTATTGATTTCATGCATGTGGAGAAGAACGTATGTGATAGTATTGTTGGGACACTACTCAACATACAAGGAAGTTCTAAGGATGGCGTGAAGGCAAGATTAGACTTGCAAGAAATGGGAATATGAGAAGATTTACATCCAAGGCCATATGGTAATAGAACTTTTTGTCCTCCAGCTGCTCATACTTTGTCTAAGGTTGAGAAAAGAAGCTTTTGTGAGTGTTTACATGGCGCTAAAGTTCCCTTAGGGTATTGTTCAAATTTTAAAAAGCTTGTATCGATGAAAGACTTGAAGTTAATAGGGCTAAAGTCTCATGATTGTCATGTCTTAATGCAACAACTACTCCCAGTAGCTATTCGAGGCATTGCCGAATATGATCTTCAACACATATTGACTAGACTTTGTTTCTTCTTCAATGCCATTTGTTGTAAAGTCATTGACACGGAAAGATTGGAGGAATTGGAAAATGAAGGACATATGATCTTATGCCAGCTTGAGAAGCTTTTTCTTCCTTCCTTTTTTGATATCATGGTACACTTGATTGTTCATCTAGTGAGGGAGATAAAGTTGTGTGGCTCTATCTATTTCCGGTGGATGTACCCAATCAAAAGAACTATGAAAATACTAAAAGGGTATGTGAAGAACCCCAATCGGCCTGAAGCATATATTGTTCAAAAATATGTTTCTGAAGAAGCTATGGGATTTTGTCAACATTATTTGTCAAATGTATGACATATTAGCCTTCCTAAACGTCATGATCAAGAAGGGGGTAGACGCGGGGCAACAATAAAGAGCATAGATGCTGATGAATTGCAACAAGTCAACTTGTACATCTTGAGGAATGTTGATGAAGTTCAATATTACATGAATGCCCATAAAGAAATTGTACAGAAACAAAATAGTCGAATGACTGAACAAAGGTTAATCAGGGAGCATAACAAAACTTTCGCACATTGGTTCAAACAAAAGGTTGATGGAGAAGAATGTGTTTCTGGTACAATAAATTGGTTAGCACGTGGTCCTGAAGTTGATGTCATAAGTTGGACTTCATTTGTGATTAATGGTTATACCTTTTACACGAAGTCCATAGATGATAAGAGCACCGTATAAAACAGTGGTGTTGTATTAGTGGCTGAATCTATGCACTTCTCTAGTTCGAAAGATGAGAACCCTATATTGGCTGCCATACCTTATTATGGGGTGATTGAAGAGATTTGGGTGGTTGACTATGTTAAAATTAGATTTCCCATTTTTAAATGAAAGTGGGTTGATGTCAATAATGGTGTGAAGATCGATAGGTTAGGATTTACATTAGTAGATCTGAATAGTAGAAGTTTTGGAGATGAACCTTTCATTATGGCAGATCAGGTGCAACAAGTGTTCTATATCACTGATCAGGCAAATAAAATGTGGTCTGTAGCTCTCCAAGGAAAAAGGGTCGTTGATATTGACAAGAAAAGTCACTCAAATTATGATCTTCTTGAAACTCCTTCTTTTTCTAGGGGTTTACCAGAACTGAACGAAGAAGATGAAGTAGATAATACGCACGGCACAAGAAATGATCATCACGAGGGAATATGGGAGGATATCTCTTTATGATACTACTTTGACCTTAACTAACTAAAGTAATTATGATTATGATTTATATCCGAAGAATATGTTTAGTTATTTTATCGATATAGTCTTCACATATCATAGCTTAGGATTTATCTTTCTTTGTTGTCGTTACAGGCAAATGATGAATCCCTAGCGTCCTAGTGCAGAGGATCAGCCACCTTCTACACCTCTGAGTCAGCCACCTAGTGCTCAGGAGAGTCAACCACCTAGTGCTCAGCAGAGTCAGCCAACTAGTGTTAACCAGGGCGAGCCTAGCAATGCTCCGAGCCAGGGTCATAGTGAGTGTAGTAACCAGTCTGTACTGTGGGGTAGACGTGGCACATGGTTGACAGATGTTTCCCTCAGTCGGAGTGCAGGCCAAAAGATACCGATTGAGTTTGATAGACATTAGAAACCAATCGGCCCTAATGCATAACAATATAGGAGTTTCGTCGTCCTCCTTGCACGTAACAAGCCGAGCATCTTGATAGAGGAGTAGAGAAATGTCGATGCAAAGGTGAAGCAGCATATTAAGGACACTATTCAGGTATACAATTCTCTTCTGTATGTAATTAATTATTATCAAATGTCACAAATTTGTCACTTATTCTTTCAATGCATGCATTTCAGCTCACCTACGACGTTCCTCAGAGTGAGATCTTGTACAACAAGATGATAACGTATTGTTATGAGCGCTGGAGAAAGTTTAAGATAAATCTGACCAACAATTACATTCATATTGAGGTGAAAGATGGTCAGCCTCGTCCTAATCCGTGCGACCAGTATACATTTCTTGATCAAGTGACTTTGCAAGAATTTGTTAGGCTTCGGACTACTCCAGAATCTTTGGTTAGTTGACTTATTTTTCATTTTATTTACTTAGCAATTTTCTTAATTGATTATAACACTTTCCTTTTGTATCATTTCTTATTCGCAAGCAAAAAGGCAAAAAGCACAAGAGAGTGGTAGAAAGAATGATTGCCCTCATACAATGTCTCGTGGGGGTTATACAAAGGTTGAAAGAGACTTGTTGGCGGCCAAACGGAAGAGATTGGAAGAAGCATCTCAATCCGATCCTTCTGTTCTTCTTTCTCCGCCATCTCTGATTTGTCGAGAAGAAAAATGGCAATTTACCCAACAAAAGAGGAGTGGGACTTATACGAGTGAACAATCTCATATAGTAGGTGAAAGAATTGTAAGTATATATCGTTATTGTAATTAATTACATAAGAAACATACATTATTACTTATGTTTGTTATTTTGTATTATCTTACAGCATGAACTTAGAAAACAACAAGTTGAGGGCTCTTTTAAGTCGGAGGGTAGGAATGATATTCTAACAGTTGCTACTGGCAAACATGAGCATCCAGGCCGTGTCGGGGAGTTGGAGGAGGGGTAGGGATACGGGATTACTTTGGAGCCCCCGTACGCCATTCCTCAAACATCGTGACTAGGGAGGAATTGGAGACTATGTTGGCCATTACAAGAGCAGAAGCAAAGGCTGAGGCTGAAGCATCATTTGATGCACTATTAGAGACCCGGTTGAGCAAGATGAAAGAGGAAATGATAGTGTTTATGAGCTCAAGACAAGATACCAGTGCTCCCCAGCGACAATCGATTGATCTTAATAAGCAGAGCATTAAAGGTAGTTGTTGCAACATCGGGCAGTCATCAGAGGGTCCTAACCCAGAAATTACTGAGCTTTGTGATCTTTTTGTCGAGGATCCTCTGAGACGGTTAGTTGCACGGGGTAGTGTGCATAACCTGGGATCAACTGTCCACCACCGACAAATGGAAGGTGATCAAGTTCTAGTATCAGTTGATAAGGTGATTATTGCAGATGCACCTGTCCCTATCCCTTCTGATGAATTCATGATCGTTAGTGATGTCTTGGGCACGTTCATCTTTTGGCCAACGAACCTTGTTTTTGGTCGAGCCTAGGAAAGTCCGATCAAAGCCCCACCAAGTCCGATCAAAGCCCCATGAAGTCCAGCTCCCTTTACTCAGCAAAAGGTTTCACAGCCTCCATTAAATATCATGCAATAAGTGATTCTGATGGCATATGATACATCCTTCAATACAAGAGAGTAGCCTACGGATTCAATTGTTGTACAGTCAAGAGTGAGATGCTATCTTGAGAGGGATGATTTGATGTCCCTGGTAGCTCCTGGACAAAATCTTACGATTGGGATTGTCCAACTGTTCTTAATGTAAGTAGCTTCTGCAATTCAAAGTAAATATTTTAAAAGTTTCACCGTTTACCTTTTATTTATGTGCTTGTATTATTGTAGGTACATGCATCGTAGGTTGGTCTCCTCTGGCAAAAGCGAAAAATTTGGATTCTTATGCCCCCATTACATCCAAGAGAAAGGGACCATTGCTGCTAGTAGACATAGATACTTGTCAGAGAGGCTTAGTGAAACTGAAACTGAGTGTTTCTTGGCTCCATATGTGCATAGGTAAGAAACAAACTGATATTTTATAATTTATATAATGTTTTATGTTTGCTTAATATTCTTCTGTTTTTTTCAGTGATCATTGGCAGTTGCTTCTTCTATGCAAGAGTAGTTACACTATCATCCTCTTATGTTCCCTTCACTTCAAACCAGGGAATGATTGGAAAAAGACCATGAATTCGTTAGTTTTCTTGCATTATTACCTTTTTTATGCAAAGTTTATGGAATTTGTGTAAAACCAATAACCTTTGTCATTGTGATGATCATAGGGCTATGCGGACATTCCTACACAGTGCTTGTGGTAAGCATGTTCGTGACTTAAAGGACCCTACATGGATCATGCCAAAGGTTAGTACATATAGATTTGTTTAAAGAATGTAATAAGACATGCTTTTATATTTGTTTTAATGATATCATGTTTTTTCTCAGAGCCGTAGGCAACCAAAGGGGTCCAACTTATGTGGTTTTTATGTTTTGAGACATATTTACAATATTATCACTCTATGCATGACTGATTTTACTCAAGAGGTAAATTTATATTTTAGAACTTTTGTTTTACTTTATTGTTTTTAAGTTACTAAGTCAATGTTTCGTCTGGTTTTGGTGTTACAGATATTTGATCTTGCTGATCCCTTCCCTGAAGAAGATATTGATTTCATTTGCACATGTTGTGCTGAATTCATCCATGAGCTATTACAAAAATAGTGAGTTTTTGAATCCAACGTTACATTGTACATTATTGTTCTCATATGTATTGCTAACAACGTTACTTATTTCGTCAAAAAGGTAACTGGAGACTCGAAAAAAGATGCATTATGATTATGATCTTGCTACGACCCAGTTTATGAATAATTTTAGAAGTTGTTGCTACTTGTTAGTAGGTAACTCTCACATTTAGTTGTCTCAAACAATTAGTTCTGGTAGCTTTGCATAAATCTTATGGTGATTAAACAAAAGCGATCAGTTGAAAGACAATTTAGTTGTTAAAAGACTAAAACATGTCAATCAAAAAACTAATGAGATTGTTTTTTATTCATGAACGACCAATGAAGACAGTTAGTTCTGGCCTATGGATCGTTTTTTATTCATGAACGACCAATGAAGGAAAAACTAATGAGACTTCATTAAAAATCAAGTGATGTTATAAAGAGCTGAAAAAAAGAAAGAAAAAATTACATGGACATAATTAAAAATAGGTGAAACTATGAGGACCATGTAAAAAGGGGGGGAAACTACAAGGGCCTGATTAATAATCAGGTAAATCAGTAGGGACGTGTAGATCAATTATATCCCCAGTTTACTCTTGTTGAATTGTGATGGCTGTGTCCTGGTGTTTTTGTATCTATATGATGGGTTAATTGTGGCAAGATATTGCTCCTAGAATAGGATTCTTGATGAATCATACTGTTGCTTAAACTTAAACCTGTTAAATGTTCATGTATATAAGATTCAGGAAAATGATACTCAATTTAATGCCTTAATTAATACAGAATGCTTGATTATTTGGGTTTTTGTACAGGACATAATTGACACCAAGGGCTATTTGAAGCAAAAAGGAATTGAGGTTAGTGTCAGCTGAAGCAATGATCTCATGAACATGGTTCAGAAAACTTAGAATCTGGCTGATCACAATTATCTGATTGAGAATTATCACTTGTATATTTATCTTGATAATTATATTCAAAATTGATAATTTTGAAAGTGAAAATCTCAAAGTAAAATTAGGTGGAAGAAAGGTTAATGTCATTTTGCTTTTGTTGGTTCTTGCATGTTTGCTCTATTTCATTCTCTAATTCTTAAAATTATTTACACGTTTTTTATGGCATGTTCATTTCTTTGCTTGGTTCTTTTCCTAGAAACTTCATGTTTGGTGTAGGCAACCAAAGGGACACTAGGGACTAGGGAAGGTATAATCAACTTCAAAAGAAGAAGCTTTTGTTTTACTGCTATCATTTGGTCATCCTTACTGTCTAATTGCAAATGAATCATCAATGTATGACTATACTGGCTTGTATGAACATTAATTTGTTGCTGCTATAGACTGCTACTTTTGAATTTTGAAATTGAAATCAGTGATTTTTATGTACTGCTGTTAAAATTGGAGCATTTTGTGCGTGTACATATAATAAAAGGGACGTTTTTAAACAAAATGAAGCTTTAAGATCGGTTGTAGTCACAATCGGTCTTAAAAAGTACTTTAAGAGCGGTTGTGCCCACAACCGGTCTTAAATGTCAGACCTTTAAGACCGGTTGTTGCCATAATCGGTCTTAAATGTCTGCCATTTAAGACTGGTTGTGGGCACAACCGATCTTAAATGTGTGACTTTTAAGACCGGTTATAACAACCAGTCTAAAAAATAACAGACTTTTTAGACCTGTTGTATCAAGACCTAATACAGAACAGGTCTAAAAAGTCATTTTTCTAGTAGTGATTAGATATGCCATGAGTAATATGTATGGGAGAATATGGGGCATATGAGGCAATGAATATATGGCTTACGGTTATATCTAAAGGGTGTCCTTGGATGCTGATCCGATATGAGGGATTTCTAGTATCACAAGCACCAAATCTTAAAGTCGTTTTTGCCCACGCAGTCACGGCAGATGCCAAGTATGAAACAAGAAAGAATAATGCACGCGCGATGGGAGGCCCATCAAGTGCGAGTGGGAGATGTTGGACTTTGGGTCTAAGTCCGCCCTTGATAGGCTGGACTATTTGATTAGGAAATAAGTAGCCTAGCCAAATGAGAATAAAATCAACATAAAATGCATATGGGGAATAATTCAGTAATAATTATGGATTTGTTAATTAAGGAACAAATCAACATAATTAGGGAATTAATTGAGAAGCAATTAATTGCTGTCTTGGAGGGCAAGAAGGTGTGCACATGTTTCCTAATTAGTGGCCTCCATAAACTACTATAAATAGGGTGTGCCTCCTCAATTGCAATTTACCCCGCCATTGAGTTTTCTGGCAATTCCCTTCTCTCCTACCATCTTTATGGTTCTGGTGATCTGCTGTATAAATGACAATTAGGCTCTAGTAGTCTAATAATTGTGTGGGCACAAGTACGGAATATTAGAGCTTTGACCCGGATCTGGACATATGGATTCGTCTAGGTACACCTAATCTCCTTTTAGTTATATTTTTCTTACATTTTCCTTCGGGATGGTCAAGACCATATCCACGATGGCTTGCCCTTCAACCAAGAAGGTTCAAATAATCCTAGAAAAGCAACAAATATACAAACACTTCAATACATTATAATAAAGAAGTTCTAGTACTCATAGAAAGTTAAATAGAATAAACCTTTCTTTGACAGTATCTCCACACAAAACTCCACCATATACATGGTTTACATCCCTTCTATTGCTAGGTAATGTTAAGTGAATATGGAATTGTTGAATTGCTTTAATTATGATAATAATAAAATTATAACGCAAACAAAATTCCTTAACCAAACACACACACACACACACACAGAGCTCATACAGTCTTGACAATCCATTCAAGAAATTAAGGTAATTGTTATAAGACCCAAGACAATAGAATCCGGAAAATAGAAGTCATACATTAAAGAATATCGTAAAATAGGCTAGTATCAAACATCAAAGAGTGTGTGACACATGTCATCCTTCAAAATCTGGCTTTTTGAAGAGGAAATTTGCAATAATATACTAATCAGGATTTTGAAATTGAAAAAATCCATACTGAAAAAGGTAATCTTAATTTGGAACCTAATAATGCTTGAATTTGAAATAATTTTAAGGACTGAATACTATATATATATATATATATGTTTGTCACCAAAGAGGGAAAATTTAGTTCTACCAAGAATCCATATCTTTAAAGAAACAAAGACCAAAAAAATCCAAATCTTTAAGAGGTTTTACTCCAGCAAATCATTTATCACAATTATAATGCTACATCCAGTACTTAATAATTACCCAACTAAATTATTTTGTACTCAAAATTAAGCCAAAGCAAAGAAGGTAATCAAGCCAATAATATTATTAAAATCTTACTCACTAGATATATCCTAAATTTAATAAAGTAGGACATGACGGACATATTGATTTGAAAACTTGTCTTTGTTCCACATCACAAAAAAGAATTGTGAGCTTCAGTTTATAAATATAAGCCAAATGGTAGACAAGTTTGTGACAACAACATAACTGGATCTCAGTCCAGGATACTTCGTTTAATGTTTCACCAACTCATCATGTATAAAATTCTGCATCTTCAATCAAAGAACCTATATTAGGTGATATATATAACTAGCAGTTGCTGAGGACCAGGAGTCCCAGTTGGAGCACAAAAGAGTATTTGTGAACCCGAAATTCCCAAATTTATTAACTGGGATACATATAAATTAATTCCATTTCCTAGATTTTTCTATGAATAAAACATGGATTGAGTATTAGCCCTTACTATTGTGGATATGTTAAGCTTGTTAGAGCAAAAAAAAAATTAAGGCTTAGTAGAAGGTCCAATTTTGCTTGCCTCTATTATTTTTAATCTGCTCAGCTTGGCCGCATTGTCAATGTTTTGGTTGAGGAGGCGGCTTATTCTAAGTATATATTCATTGCATTCAAATATCGAAAATTAATCACAAATTTGATAGCATTTCATAAAGTGGGCTCCACTCAGTAATTTAATGTTCTTCAAAACTTACAAACCAAAATTTGTTTGCATGTTGAATGCTGAAATATTTTGGAAATGGTTACTATATGATTAAAAAAAATTACAATTTTTGGATACCAAAAGTCTTTGTTCTTTTCAATTAAAAAAATGGATATCTTTATGTCTAAGAAAGCACACATTCTGCTGCATCTTCCTTAAATGTACAGTAAACTGAGCAGAGTATAAGTTCTCTAAAACCAAGGGCACAGCTGCAAACTCAAACTATACAAAACAACTCAGATAATTAATAGAAGAGACAACTGGAAAGTTGTGCTTTTGGGAGCACGGGCAAGCCCCTACTGCACAAGGGTTACAGTAGCCCTTAAACCCTACAAATATATAGAGGAATATTTAGCAGACAAGTTCCAGTGCTCTTGCCCAATGTCCGAGCAATAGCTGAATCACTTATCATCCTTGAGTCTTCGAATCACAACCCCCAAATTATTGCCTCATGATCCTTATCACATCTTATGAAGAAAAAGTAAGTATCACATCCCTATCTTACCTTACAATCCTTATTTTGAAAAAATTTCAAGCACTGGTACACCAAAAGCTTGGGATTTTAGATTATGCAAATGATTTTGTTAACATATCATTCCCTGATGAAGGAGACACTACCTCCTCATAACAAGTTGTTGGCCAATTAAATAAATTTAGCAGCTGTTGTTTATGTATTTTCAATATTGTTGATTAGCTGTAAAAGATTTTATTAGCATCAGTAATTGTTTGTATATTATAAGGATTGCTCATTGCAGTAAAATAATAAAAGAATTTCGGGCATACCTGGAATCCGATTGACTCGCTAAAGTATCCAAATGAAACTGAAGCATCTATACAGACTTCGAATACTTTACACAACAAATACACCAAAGAACTTTGAATACTTTACACAACAAATACACCAAAGAGAGAAAGAGAATAGATCATTCTTATGAGAGAACTATTATTTTGTGTGTGATATATTATTCAAATTATCTACTCCCTCTACCCATGTCCTTTATATAGTATTTGTATAGACACATGGGAATAGATATAATCCTTCAACGTACAGTTACATGAGAATAAATAAAACTCTTGAACTATAAAGGAAAAACTCTCTTTTTGACCCATATTTCTTCATATTTATACAATAGCCCAAATTTGTATTGGGCTTGGGCCCTAATCCACTAAGTGCTAATTAATATATTTCAACAAATAAGAAATTAGTTTGGTCAACACATGAGAGATCTGCTTGTTGTTTTGAATGCATATCATTTGATTCTTTTTCTTCCACCTCTACCTGCAAACCATATGTGTGATCTCCCTGTTTGTGGCTATAACCATTTGAGGTGGTCGAAACTTTGTTCTCTTATAGTTCACAAACCTCGAGGGGGAATATGTAATTAATGTTGTTCATATTGAAGGATCACATTAAAGCACATGTAAAAATACTAATATTATTGTTCCTTAAGAATAAATGAGAATACAAAGAGGCCTTTATATAGGAAAATTAATTGACTAACCCTAAACCTAAAATCGTGTAAAAGCCCTCTCTTATATTGACTTGTAGCAGAATATAATGGGTGGTTTAGTGGGCACAACAGGAATAACAAAAATATACTGATATTTTGATACAATATACTTGATTGTATGCAGAATTCCTATACAGGGTATAGTATTGTACTATAAATTACAAACCTTAAGAATAAAAAAAAAGGTGTTCAGATAACCAACTGCTTTGCTTGAACTATCTGGAATCTTGAGTTGCCGGAAATTATGATTCTGCCTTTTGAGCCGTTGTTTGTTGCTGTATACTTTATACATTTATGAAAAGAGTGAGATTCGAAAGAATCTCAGTAGTAACAAACTATCAATCATATAAAATGTCATAAATAAATATGCCAAGTGTAACACCCAAAATTTTATATTCACTAAATATATTGTAATTATTTGAGAAATTCAATAAAATGGTGAATATTCATAAATTTAGAATTTATAAATTTTATAAATGTTCATTTTAATGAGAAATTAGGCAAAAATAATTATGGAATTAATTTGGGTAATTTAAAAAGCCCAATATGAAAGTTCAAAAATGGAGAATTAATAGAGAAAATATTTAGTCCAACATATTTATGGAAATTGTCTAAATAAAAAGAAGAAAAGAAATTGGATTAAAAAGGTAATGACAAAATCTTAATTTTGCCAATTTAGCAGAAAATTAATTATTTTTTGATTAATTAAAGTTAATTTCAATTAATTAAGGAAAATAAGAGGGAAAAATATATTTAGAATATGTTGGTCAATTTAATATAAATTTATGGAAAATTTGAGCAAAAAGTGCAATTTTGACCAAAATTAAGACATTACGTATATATGTAACTGGAGTAAGATGTGAAGCCAATTGAGACCATAGGGAGGGACAAAATATTAGGTTGGCTTAATCACATGATTACATGTACATAGGGTTTATGTACATCAAATTGGATTTTAGGAATTTTGGAAAATTAAACAAATTATTATAATATTATGAGATATTATAATATAAACTTCCTCTCCTTCCTCTTGGACACAAACTGACGCTACTTTAGCTTGAAGGAGAGTGGAAGTGCAGCAATTTTCTAGAGAGAGAAAGGGAAGAGATCTTGTAGGGTAAGCCGATTTCTCGTACGATTTAGCTCCTAACACGTATAACTCCAATCCTAAGCTACTCCTCTATGCTCTTTAAGGTTTGGAAGCTCAAAATTTATTGTTGAACACCTAGGGTTTTCAGCAAAGTCAAGAAAAAGTTAGTAGGAGCTTAAGGTAACTTCCAAACTCTTGTATATTGACCATCTGGCTGTTGTGGACAATTTAATCGGTGAAATTTTGTCGGATTATCATGAGCTTTAAAAATGGAAAATAGGTGTGTAGGGCTATTATGCTGCCCAAATTGGTACTAAATGAAAGTTATAACCTAATGGAATAGTCAATAAAGCGGTTAGGAGTAAAAAGTTTTACGGAGTCGAAATTGCAAAACCCCAATTTTCTTTGGAGTATTGCTCAATTTTGGCTTGGATTGTTAGAGGGCCTTAGAGTTGGATTTTCAATGATATGAGTGTTCCATTGAGTTCAAGAGGGAAAATTAGGTGGGGTTACAGTTGGTTACTTTTTCATAAAAGCCCGATAAAGCATAATTATGAAAATGCCCTTGAAACACTGAAATAGGGGCTGTCAAGTGTATTTTTATAATTTAACAATGAATTTGGTAATTTTGAGTTTGGAAATGGAGTTTTTGGATGAGAATATGTCAGAATAGCCCATGTAAAAATCTCGATAAAAGTACAGCCGGGACAGGTATGGCAGGGTCGGGTCAGGGTCCCAGTGGCATTTTAGTAAATTTTCACCATAAGCTAATATAACCAAAATAAACACTATGGAAGTTTTTAAAATGATACATGGATAGGATTTAACCTATTTCTTATACATTTGATGTTTTAGAATAAAGTTGGAAGCCTGTAGTTGGCATGTTTTACCAAGCGGACCATTTGAGACTAGGAAAAGGTTCAGGTAGGGACTACTATCTCTCATATACTATTTGACTATTTGTATGATACGTGTTACTATATTTTATTACTTGAACAAGTGCTGGAGGCACATGACCTAGTTGTGGTCTAGGACCTAGCTAAGGTACATTGGTTTTACCTAGTTGTAGTCAAACACTCGGCTGAGGTATATGTAGGAGTTTCAACTGGTCGATTGGCCCTAAATTTTGTATACAACATGAATGACATGAATTTTCATTTTACATGATATGGTGCATTGCATATTTAATTTTCACATTTTATATATTGATCGTATGTTTTTACTAGGTTTCCTTGGAATCTCACCCATTTTTCTAAATAAAAATGTCTCAGCGGGTGCCAATGGCTCGAAAGGCAAGGACACAGACACGGAAAACTGACAGGCACATTTTTTGAGACATAGACAGTGGTTATATAGTCTGTATTTGGTACGTTTTGGAATATTTTGTACGTAAATGTAAATATTATAGAATGTTGCATTGTTGATTCTGGTGTGTAAACAAATACTTTTATCAATATATTTGTACTCTTCCGTATACCTGAGGAATATAGTCTCTATTACTCTGTACATATTGAAATGGAAACAGGTATTGACACTAAGCACCAAATCTTGTAATAGAACCATGACACTATGTATGCATCATATGTGTCAGTGTATCAAAGCTGGGTTTTAGACCACAACTAGGTAATGTGTGTGTTCACTATTCATATCACAGAATATGGTATACACAAAGCATATAAACACTTACATAGTGTATGAGAGATAGGTTATTATCTGGAATGTCCTTTCCTTGCCTGACTATCGGTCCAAAACTGTCTGTCCGCCTCGGGCTATCGGTATATCCTAAAATTCCAAATTTAGGATAAATGAGTTATTACTTATTCATAAATCACTCTGCATTCAATGTGTTGGTTATCTTGACTCAAAATCACATTCATTTTATCTTAGGAACCTTTTCTAAGCCCTTTTGTACTCAGTCTAACTGTACTTTTCCAAAAATTATGACCCGGGCTTATCCTACATATTTTCATCCAAGGAATCCATTTTTGTTAAATTCCATATTTACCCTTGGCAGCCACTATGTTAGTGTTTTAGGGGTAAAATTGTCATTTCACTCCCTAAAGCCTTTATACTCCATATTATACATGTTTCCTACATAATTTTTCATTCTAAACACAATGGAATCATCAAATTGATGAAATTACAACTCTTTCTAGATGAAATAGCCCCTACCCAAATCTGAAAAATTAAGGGAAAATCATGTTTTCTTGATTTCAAACCATAGACCTCATTTTTTTCACTCCTAATGCCATGTTTAACCATTTAAACACCAATTGCACATGATTATAATGAATTTGAGCAGCACCTTCCCTTAGGGTTTGGTCTTCCCAAAATCAAAAACCAAGTAAAACAAACCAAAAAACCAACTACAATAACATCAACAAGTATATATCATGAAGAATCAACAAGATAATCAAGGTTCTTGAGATTACCTTGTGATTACTCCACTTTTTCTCTCTAACCATGGTTGTTCCCTCCCTCTAACCTCTTGATTTTGAGGTTGCTTCATGGATATTTCAAGAAGGAATATAGGTTAGAGAGTGTAATCAAGAAGAAGAAGCCAAGAACAAGTAGATTTCAACAACTTACCATGATCTTTGCCTCTTGAACTCTTTGTTTCTCTTTGTTCTTCATGCCTTTTGTGTAGAGCTCTCTCTTTCTCTCTAATTTTAGCTGGCTCAACCAAAATATGAAGCTTGAGAAAGAGATAAACCCTTATAAAAATATCCTCTTCATCCTTTTTGTTTATTGTATTTTATTGCCTTTTCTTACATGTCGTTTAAATTGGCCATCATCTCTTTTTTCCTTTAGCCATTTTACTTGGCCGACATTAAGCTTTAGGAGGGAGTAATAATATGTATTCAATTATTTCATTTATCCTCTTCTACATCCTCTTCCACACAAATTTAATTAGAGTTGCGAATGTTGACTTATTGCCATCATTTTTTTCCTTTGACCTTGTCTCCCAAAATTTGCTCCAAATAAATATAAATGCCTAATTAATTATCTTTCCCTCCTCCTATCTATTTTTTTAATGAAATTGAAGGTATTTTTCTGGAGAAAATAATATTCTTTTGATTAATATGGAAAATTACCATTTTGCCCATACACTTTGTGATTTTCTCCCAAAACTGGTAGAATTTTCACGCAATTTTGAAAATTTATATATTTTTTTGTAGACATTCAATTGAGGTGATTTCAAAGGCTACTTAACCCTTTTTTTGTCTAGTTTCAAGAAAAAATATAGCCTTTAGCAACTAGAAGCTCAACATTTCCAGAATTTAAATCTTTGGACGTTATCATAAAAATTATCTAGTTTTACTTGGCTAACTTCAAAAATTCATAACTCTTTGTGTACAACTCCAAATGACCTATATGATCTATCAAATTAAAGCTTGACAAGTCTATTCATATTGGAAAATATATAGGCATTAGACATAATTTTTCTATTAAAAAATGTCACACAAACTAGATTGATACCTAAGAAGCATCCAATGGTAAGCATGGGTGAAGGAATACTTCCTAATGGAGCCTCTGTAACCAAACCACTAGGTTACAGTGGCAAACACTTCTCTTTCTGGAAATCAAAGTTTAGAGTATTTGTAGTGACTACAGAATACAGATTATGGGACGTGATTGAAAGTAGGAATCATCAACTTATGAAAATTGTAGATTCATAAAAGGTTCCTAAGATGCTAGCAGAATTTGTTGAGAATGACAAGAAATTCATCACACTCAACAGCAAAGAAATTCTAATGATTTAAAGTGCCTTGAGTCAAAATGAGTACTTCAGGACTTGTACACTTCCAACGGCTAAAGAAATTGGGAAGCGTTGGAAATAGCTCACAAAGGAATGTTAGGAATAAAAGAAAATTGGATCAATACTCTGGTTACTGAATTTGATTTACTTCAAATGAAATTAGATGAGTCAATAGCTAAATTTGAACTTAGATATACTCATCTTGTTAATTAACTTGCAGTACTTGGGAAAGTCTATGATCAACATACCCAAGTAAGAAAGATACTAAACATACTTTCAAAAGAATGGGAGGTCAAAGTCACTACAATAGACAAAGCAAAAGACGAATCAATATAATCAGTCGCTTCTCTATTTGGAAGCCTCTTAGAATATGAAAGCTAATTAAAGTTTAAACAAGAACTAGAAGATATTAGAGAAAAGAAGAAGAAAGACCTTGCACTAAAAGCGAAAGAAGAAACCAAAGATGATAAAGAAGATTTTAAAGATGAAGAAATAGGTTTAATAATAAAACGATTTAGAAAATTTTACAAGAAAGGCTAGGGATTCAGAAATCTTCAAAAAGGAGGAACAAGTAGTAAGGATAACATCATTTGCTATGAATGTGGAAAACAGGACATATCAAGTCAGAATGTCTAAAGCTGATGTAGAAAAACAAAGAAAAGAGAAAAAGCAAGTTCTTTAATACAAAGAAAGCTTTTGTATCCGCTATATGGGGAGACAGGTCCTCTGACGAAGATAGCAATTAAGAAGAAGTTGCTAATATCTGTCTAGTTACTCAAGAAGAAACAGAAGAAGAAGTAACTGATTCTGATCCTACCTATGATGAATTACTTTCTGAATATAATGATTTACATTCTGAATTCATAAAAGCAGTTAAAGAACTAGTTAGTTTCAAAAGGAAAAACAAAGTTCTTGAAGAAGAACGTAAAAATAATTTAGAAAAAGATTGCGAAAATTGTTCTTCCTTGAAAAATAAAAACACTGATCTCACAAGAACTCTTGAAAAATTCACCAAAGGGAGTGAGATGCTAAGTGTGATTTTAAAAGCTCAACAATTTGTAAATGACTGATTTGGTATTGGATATGATCCAAAAACAAATAAAAAGAAAGGAAGAAAGAAAGTAGAAGGTAAAACATATTTGAATCATTTTCAACATTCGAGTTATACATCAAATCCTTTTGCATTTTTAATTATTGCAACAGAAAAGGTCATTATACTCCATCATGTATTCATAAAAAGAAAGGAAACATAGGACCTTACAAATGAGTACCTAAAGGTTCATATGTTTAGAAAATAATTTGTACTAACCCAAAAGGACCCAAAAAGATGTGGGTGTAATATCCCAAAAAGTGATTAAGGGCTAATGACTTCAAAAGTAGATGTAACTATTGTTGAATAAACACTTTTGGGGAATGTGTGATGAGAATTTGGATATTTTAATGATTCTAATGGCTTCCTTGTGAAAATTTATGTGGGAATGATGTTTGGTATGAAAATGGAACCATTGGAAGTAAAGATGCAAAATCTGAAATTCTGTCCAGTGAAACTCTATTCTGGGCAGTATTCTCGTGTGGATGTTTTGATTAGGCAAATGGTGTTAGAAAATTATGAAAATTTCCAGTCTTAAATTTCACCTCCCAAGCTTCAAAATGAACATATAATTTGTGCCATTTCGTTTTGGGAAATAGGAGATATGACTGTCCAAAGTTTGAGGTCGAAAATGGACTTTGTTTTGGGGCAATGATGAAATTTGTGTAATTCTGGAATTTTGTGGTGATTTCTGGTAATGGCTCATATTTTTCCTATAAAGAGGACTTAAATATATTTCATTTGGCATTGGGATCACCTCATTTCGATTTTTCTAGAATTAGTTATGATTTTTCAAAGTTAGGGCAGAAAATCTGCCAGAATTTCTGAAAAATCCGAAAATGGGAAATTAAAAATTATGACATCATCATATTGTATGATGACATCAACATGGAATTAAAAGCAATTCCACCATCTTCATCAGCCATTCCTGACCCCATTTCAGAAAAAAAGACGTGAGAGAGAGCTTGGAGAAAAGAGAGAAAAAGAGGAAGAAATCTCGCAAGGTAAGCCGATTTCTCCGACGATCTAGCTCCTATCGTGTATAACTCCGACTCTAAGCTACTCCTCTTTATTCTTTAATGTTGTGAAGCTCAAAATTTGGTGTTTCAAAGAGGCTAGGGTTCAGCCAAATTTGGGAAAAGCTAGTGGGAGCTTGAGGTAACTTCCAAACTTTCGTATATTGCTTATTCTGGCTGCTGTGGGCAATTTAATCGGTTAAATTTTGCTGGATTGCCATTGGTTTTAAATTTTGGAAATTGAGTTTCCTAAGGGTTATGCTGCCCAATTTTGGTTCAAATGGTAGTTATAACCTAATGTAATAGTGAATAAAGTGGTTAGGAGTAGAAAGGAACGCGTTTACGGAGCCGAAATCGTAAAACCCCGATTTTCTCCGAAGAGCTCATAAATTTCGGCCAGCTCTAGAAATGGGTCTTAGAGTTAGATTTTCAATTATTTGATGGTTCCATTGAGTTCAGGAGCGAAAATTAGGTGGGGTTACAGTTGGTCACTTTTTCGGAAAAGGCCGAAAAAGCATAATTACGAAAACACCCTTGAAACCCTCGAAATAGGGCTGCCAAGGGTAAATTTGTAATTTTACAATCAATTTGATAATTCCAAGTCCGAAAATGGATTCCTTGGGCGGAAATATGTTAGGATAGCCCAGATTAGAATTTTCAGGAAAAGTGCAACCGGACCAGGTACGGCGAGCCCGGGCCAGGTCCCCGGGGGTTTTTTTGTAAATTTTCATTATAGACTCATATAACCCCAAGTAACACTATGGAAGTGTCTAAATGGTGCATTTGGAATTGTAGGATTCGATATTTGCCACCCTCGGGAGCCAACTGCGCTGAAGGACGTCAGGAAAGGACAAGGTAGTGACTCTCTCTCTCTCTTATGCTTTGTGTTTATGCATTGTGTGAGTGGTTTGTTACTACTGAGATTCTCTCGAATCTCATTCTTTCCTATGACTAACATTTCAGACAGGGCGTGTGGCTCAAAGGAGAAGTGGCCAACCCGGAGCAATTAGGACCCTTGGGGGTATATAGTTGAATTGGAAACGTTGGTTATGTATTTTGAACTCAGGATTACTGTATATTCTGAATCAGGAATACTACATTCGATTTTGGTTGTGTGATCCCCTAGTGTATACTTATAAACCTTCAGGTTTTTATGCATAGAACCCGGGAGTTGCCGAGGATGCGGTTATACACTCTGATATGATTGAATGTATACTAACTGCACAGGTAATTATATTCGAATATTGAAATTGAGACCTGGATGGGAAAAAAAGTTTTGAAAGTTTTGTAAAAATTTTACTGTGAGACAGAAAGTTTAAAACGAGGTTAAAGCATCCAATGGTCTCTAATCCAATTTAAATATGTGTTATCGAATTATAATTACGTGTTTAAAGTCAGGGGGTTACAGTGGGTACCTAAGACTTATCAAACTTGATTGTAGATATGTCTTAAAGCATCCAAAAACAACAAATGGTACATAGACGGTGGATGCTTCAAACATATGATTGGTGATTTCGAAAGTTTTATTGCATTACAACCTAAGGAAAGGTGAAAAGATAAAATTTGGAGGAAATCAATCCAGAAAGATAGTAGGAATTGTGTTAGAACCGGCTATCACCCAAGAAGGAGGTGAATTGGGTGTATGATAAAGAGTTAAGAACTTTGGAAATCTTTCCGCATCTTAACAAAAGCGAAAAGTATGAAGGTAATAAATTATAAATCAACGGTTAGATTAAACAATATATGCTGGAAATATAAGAGCATAGGGAAGAGAATATGTAAACTGTGATTTATCTTGGTTCGGTCCAATCTGTGATGGCCTACGTCCAGTCCTCAGGCTCCTCCTGAGATTTTCAAATCTACTACTTCTTGTTTAATCCCGGCACAAGAAAAGCCTTTACAATCCCACAAGTTTAGCTGAGTACTTGTGAAACCTTTTACAAATCTCTTACTGAAATACTCCCCCTTACGGCAAGTCTTACGAGCAGAGCAATCCTGAAGATCTTCCTCTCCTGCTTACTCGTGCAAGTCTTACGAGCAGCAACATTCTCTCTTGCTTATATCCCTGTAAGTCTTATGAGTAGCAACATTCTCTACTGCTAGCACCTCGTAAGTCTTACGAGCAAAATGTCTTACTGGCAATTCTCTCTACATCTTCCCCTATAAGGAAATCAACCCTCTCAAGGTCCCTCTACCTTGAGATCAATTCAAAAATACAAATAAAATTGTTTACAGACTCTCTCACAGAGTAGATATAACACTCACTGAAGTACAATACAAATAATCACTCTCTCAATGATAAGTAATATAGAAACTGCAAAACAGAGAGTGTTTGGGTAGAAGCAGAGGATTCATATTTCTATCATTTTTCTCATAGTTGCTCACTGTCTCGGTTACCTATCGACTTTGAATGCTCTCTTATTTATAGTTGATGAAGATGATGACCGTTGTAAGCATTCGTCCGTTGGAGTCCCATTTCTTTGTTTGACTATTGTGTGTATTTGAACAACTAGCCGCTGTTCGTTGTAGAGCAGAGCATCCCATTGAAGAGTGAGATGTTTCATTATGAGTTATACGTCACGTTGTAGAGCATTGGCATTTTTGACATTCGTTCATAGTGGGTCAATCTTTTGTCGTGGTAGGTGGCCAATATTCGGTGTGTAATGATGCCGCCCACCATAATTGACTCTCTTATTTGAAAATTTAATTTGAACGTTAAATTTCCTATTTCACACTGCAAAATGCTTAATAACTAATATGATGAAGTGTTAGTCATGGGTATATTGGATTATTGGTCAACAGCTGAATTTCCGGCTTCTAGGACTCATCACGTTGAGTGACAATATTTGCCATAAATAACCTCCGTTCTTGAAGATGCAATCCAAATGTTTTATCTCCTATTTTACACTTGAAATATATGTTAGTTAACATTTAGGAATAATAACAAGTGAAAATATAATGAATGTATAACATTTAACCACGTTTGGATTGATGTCTATGAGAGTCTGAACTTTATGCGTTTTGGTTCTGTCAGGACTTCACTCGAGTTCAGTATTGCTCACTCAAGTGCATTTCATATTTTCGCATTCTGGCTTCCTCTTGGGCAAACACTTTTTGCTCTTCACTCGCAGGACTCGAGTGCAATTTTGGACATCACTCGAGTGCAACATCTCTCACTCGAGTGCACTTCTTGTTTTCACTTACATGCTTCTTCTCTGGTTAACACTTTCATGTCAACACTTGCATGACTCGAGTGCAATTCTGATCCTCACTCAAGTGTGCTGTTCAATCCTCGAGTGTTGCTAAATTTCTCCATACTTCATCTACATTTGGACAACACTCGCATGAAATTTTTCAAGAGTGCGTTTTTGGACTCGCAGGTGATGTGGGGCGACATCAAACTCAATTTATTTATTTGATTCTAAATATAAAGAATGATATATCATAAGAAAGCTCTTGTCATATGCATTCTAATGCAAGAAGAATCAACTCCAAACTCCTTATATTCTGCAAGTTATGATCAAAAGAGTGTTTATCGCATTAGAATGCACAAGCATCAACTTCCAGAAGGCATATCTCCTAGAATATAAGTTCAAATTAGGCAAATTACCTATCCATAGAAATGTCTTTGAGTCGAGGTTTATATGGCACTAGTTTCGTCTCAATCCTATGTGTCGTTTTTGAGTTATACTCAAAATACCGAACCTGTCTTGAAAAGTGACGATGATTTCACTATCAACTTCCACAGATCATATCTCCTTCATCTGAGCTTCTTTAAATATGATCTTGGTATACATTTTTCATGTTGTGAGTCTTCGTTCATCTACCACTAGTTTCGGGTCAATCCAACATGTGGTTTGAGAGATATGGCCTAAATACCAGACCTCTAACAAGTTGAACGTAAAACAGAGTAGAACAGAGTAGCCCCGATACTCGAGTGTGTTCATCTCGTGCTTGAGGGCAACACCTTTAGCACTCAAGTGTTGAGCTCACACTCAAGTAAAACTCCTCTAGAGGTGCCATAACTCATATATAAGTCATCTTAGCTTTATATTAACATATTCCAACCATCATTTGTTCATAGAAGCCTCTAACATCATCATAGAAACCTCCATTATCACTTCTAACAGCTTGAACCTTGATACTCTCACTAGATCTTGTAATTTCTTCTTTATTCAAAATCTTTCTTCTTGATTTCCTTCTTGATGATCATTCTCCATAACCTAACAAGACAACTTCTTTATTTTCTTGATTATCTTCAATCTTTGCTTGACTAATCTACAAGGTATGCAACATTAAACATAATAATTAGTCAAAGTATTATATAAAATTTTTGCTCTTATCATTTGACATTTATATTTGACATCATCAAAACTAATCATATCTAACAAATTGGTGAAATAAAAATGACAAAGGAATACAAGTCAAAGATGTATATTACGTTAAAGGCTTATGTCACAACTAGCTGAGCGTAAGTCAAAGTACAGATAAAGATAACTGGATAATATTTGACACAGAGGACTGTCTAATTATAAAAAAGAAAGATTTACAATTAGATAAGAAGAATCTCAAGGCAAAGTTCAGAGCAAAAAGGGAAGAGGCTAGCTCATGTCAACATGTACCAACTAGGCAAACTTCTTAAAAAGGATTTAATATTCGGTTTACCCAAAGTGAGCTTCAAAAATGATTTGATCTGTGACGCATGTCAAAAGGGTAAACAAACTAAATCATCTTTCAAATCAAAAAATGATATTACAACAAATAGACTACTTCAATTGCTACATATAGATTTGGTTGGTCCAGCGAGAGTTAAAAGTCTTGGTGGCAACCTATATTGATTAGTCATCGTTGGTGATTTTTCTAGACTTGTATGGGCTATTTTCCTATCATCGAAGGATGAAGCCTTCAGAGAATTTATATTCTTTGCCATGAAAGTGCAAAATGAGAAAGGTATATCCATTATAGGTATCAGGATAGATCATAGTGGAGAATTTGAAAATCAAGCATTTGAAGATTACTGTGACACTAATGGCATTTATCACAATTTCTTCGCTCTAAGGACACCTCAACAAAATGGAGTCGTGGAATGAAAGAATAGAGTACTCACTGAAATGGCTAGAGCAATGTTGAATGAAAAGAACGTGTCTTAAGTTTTATGGGTGGATGCAATGAGCATAACATGCTGCATTTCAAATAGAGCCTATATCAGAACAAAATTTAGAAGGACACCATATGAACTATATAAAGGAAGGAAGCCTAATCTTGTTCATTTGCACATCTTTGGCTGTAAGTATTTTATTTATAATAACGAAAAAGATAACCTAGGAAAATTTGAATCTAAATCAGATAAAGGAATATTCCTAGGCCATTCTAACCGAAGCAAAGCATACAAAGTTTTTAATAAATGAACATGTGTTGTTGAAGAATCAATTCATGTTGTATTTTGTGAATTTGAATCCTTTGACAAAATTATTTATGATGAGTAGGAAATTATTTTAAATCAAGAGAATAGTCAATCTAATTCTAAACCTTTCATTCTAGAGGTTGACCAAACCATGGAAGAAGATCAACTACTAGGACAATCTAGAGCCTAGAAATATAACAAAAGTCATCCCCTAGATTAAGTCATAGGAGATGTGAGTGAAAGTGTGAACACTAGAAACACAATTTTTAATAAAGTTAGTTTTTCTACATTCATTTCTAAAATAGAACCTTCTAACATTGACAAAGCCCTATCAGACAATGATTGGGTAATAGCAATGCAAGAAGAACTTAATAGTTTGAAAGAAATCAAGTTTGGGATTTGGTACCCCGACCTAAGGAACATCCGATCATTGGCACAAAATGGCCATTCAAGAACAAACTCGATGAATATGCAATTATTGTCAGAAATAAGGCAAGATTGGTTGCTAAAGGCTTTAATCAAGAAGAAGGAATCGATTACGAGGAACCATATGCTCCAGTGGCTAGATGTTGGAAATTGTGCCCAAAGGGCCAATCATTGTACTTTGAACATTATTAACTTAATGAAATTTCTCCATTCTGTTATCATATTATTTGCATGTTAACTGTGATAATTGTACCCTTGGATAATTCATAAATATTGTCCTAAAATGTCCCTAGTCGGTCAACTATACGGGAGCAGAGATGAAACAAGAGTAGTATGACTTTGATAAGATATGGAGATACGATTCAAAGACTTAGGCACTTGTAAGAGTACAAGGTGCTGGACTGACCCACTATGAGAAAGCTAAATGGATTAAGTCATAAGCTTTTCTCATGTATAACCACGTCACAATGCCCTTTGACCAGAGGTCATTATGGATTCCTACATGAGAGTTGCTAAGCTTTAAACTAGTCAAAAGTCACCTTTGACCGGGTGATGATAAAGGCTATAATTGGGCTTGGAGGTTTTTCATGCAGAGGAATATGAATGATCAAGATGAAATTTGTCCCTCACATTAGTAGAGAGATATTACTGGGCCCCTCGATGAGTAAGTGTGAGAAATGTATGGCCATACTATAATGGAAAGGAGTTTCCATTTCTATTGTCAGACTACTCAGGAATCGAGAAAGTAATAGTCAGGAATAAGAGAATGACGTTATCCATGCCTTATCCTTGACTGATATATCATGTGACAAAAGGGACGTGACATGGTTGTATGACAGGTTGCATCGTGTTAATGATCCTCATATGAATTGGGTAGTCGTGATGGCTTACTAGAGGCCGCTTGCGACTTGTGGGTTAGTACAGTTATTGACCCACTGTCAACTTCATATGGGCCTACAGGGTCGCACACAAGAATGGCCCAACACAAGATAATGTTTAATTAGGGTGGAGGAATTTTATATTTATATATATATGTATATATGTAATATAAAAATTCGTTAATAATATTATATAGATATGTATTTTCGAAATACATATTATATATATATGTATATATATATTATGATATTATTATATTGTGTTAGTTTTAAATTTAATTTATTAAGATAAATTAAATCTAATAACTAACATGATAGAGATATGGTATCTCAGATTTAATTTATGAAGAGAACTTGAATCTAATGGCTCTTTATTTGGATTAAATAAATATGTTAAATTAAAACTGTTGGACAGATTTAATTTAAACTGAATTTATTTAATTAGCTTATCAAGATAATTAATAGTTAATTAATTTTGAAATTTGAAAATAGCTCTCATAGGTTATAAACTTGATAGAGCAGATATACTCAGAAACACATGAGAATTAAGAGCCGTAAGGGAAACCCTAGGAGACATTAGAGGCGCTAGCACGCAGTCTTGGTTGGAGAGCATTCATGTGGATACCGATAGAGGGAGCGGACCTGACGTGTTGGCTCCTAGAGATCGTGAAAACCCTAAATCATAAAAGGTATGAATCCTTCAAACTTGGTTTAACGCCGTTTATATATCCTCGATTAGGATCGGTGAAAATCTTTAAAATTCTTCCGCTGTGCCTGCCGATCCTAACACTAGATTGGAAGCTATATGAGTTCTCTTAACCTTTGCATGCATTAAAGGATTCAAATTGTATCAAATGGATATAAAAAGTATATTTTTAAATAGATATATTATGGAGGAAGTATATATTGATCAACCTCCAAGTTTTGAAGATGTAACTAAGCCTGACTATGTTTTCAAACTAAGAAAAGCTTTATATAGTTTGAAACATGCCCTGAGAGCATGGTATGGAAGAGTTAGTAAATTTCTCATCGATCAAGGTTTTGTATGAGGAAAAGTTGATACAAAAATTTTTATAAAATGAAAACGAGATGATATTTTAATTTTGTAAATATATGTTGATGTATAGTTTTTGGTGCTACTAATGAAACCTTGTGCACGGAATTTTCTGAGATAATATAGGGGGAGTTTGAGATGTCAATGATGGGAGAATTGAATTTCTTTCTCGGTTTGTAAATAAAAAAAAGAAAGAATGGAATTTTCATATCTCAAATAAAGTACTTGAAGAGTTATTGAAGAAATATGGAATGGGGACATGCCTATAAGTTCAACCACATTGCTTGATGCTGATGTAAAAGGAAAAGATTACATCGCAAGATATAGAGGAATGATTGGATCATTACTCTATCTTACTGTAAGCAAACCTGACATACAATTCAATGTTGGTATTGTGCAAGATATCAATCAGCACTAAAGGAATCACATGCTGAAATAGTAAAATGAATCTTTAGATACCTCGCTGATACAGCAGAATTAGGTCTCTGGTATCCTAAAAGAAGAAATAATTATTTATTTGCATACTCAGATTCTGATCATGGAAGATACAAGAAAGATAGAAAGAGTACCAGTAGAGAAAGCTAGTTTCTTGGAGGTTCACTCATGTCATGGTTTAGTAAGAAAACAAAATACAATGTCTCTTTTGTCAACAGAAGTCGAGTATGTTGTAGCATCAAGTTGTTGTGCACAAGTGTTATGGTTGAAGAAACAACTACAAGATCTTGGTATTTTAAGGAGATACCTATGTACTATGACAACATTAGCATAATAAGCTTGGTAAAGAATCCAATTCAACACTCAGAAAACAATAATTGATGTTAGACATCATTTCATCGGAGATCATGTCTAAAAGAAAGATGTCAAAGTGATATTCATTCCAACTCATCTTCAACTAGCTGATATCCTACAAAACCTCTTGCAAAAGATCAATTCTTATATATTTGAAGAGAATTGGGAATGGTAAATTCCAATGAATTATAAGTTATTTAGTGTTAACAAAATATTACATGATGTTATTCATTATTATTTTGAAGATTACTAACTTAAGCATAAGAGTTTCTAGCAATTTGTTTTGCAGGGATTTGAAACTCTGCTTTGGGGTATGAAAAATAGAGCTTAATAGAGTATAATATCACTCAGGGGACAACTTCAAGTAACCTACATTACATGAGTGATAACTAGAAGTGATAATAGGCATTACTTGAGTAACCGCTCGAGTGATGACCTTGAAAATGAGGTTGAAAAGCATTAATTCAGAATAAAATGGCATAACAGCTGAAAGTGAACAGTCAAGAGTTGAAAAGATTGATCCCTTGAGTAGCTACTCGAGTGATACCTTAGAGTCACCTGAGTTAGCCCTCGAGTGATCATGATAGCATATCATAAATCAACCTTGTTTCAATCTAAATATCCCTTAAAGTACCATCAAATTATCATGGGAATATACATGGGCAATTACAATATTATTCATGCAAGGTATGCATTTAAGTTTGTTCAATTTTTAAATTTTTGGTATAA
Organism: Inga leiocalycina; assembly: GCA_963242795.1. Classification (NCBI taxonomy): domain Eukaryota; kingdom Viridiplantae; phylum Streptophyta; class Magnoliopsida; order Fabales; family Fabaceae; genus Inga; species Inga leiocalycina. The sequence continues at coordinate 38,155,302 of OY725330.1, read as the reverse complement.
TCATTCGAGTAGCTACTTGAGTGATGACTCAAGATCAATCGAGTAGCCTCTCGAGTGATGTCGGGCACTAGGGCTTTATATGTCGCAACACAGTCATTTTTCTCAAAATCTCCTTGAGTGATTCTCCTAATGCTCTTCTAAAAAGTTTTCACAAACATATTTTAAGCCTATTTTTGTCAAAATCCAGTGACTTTTTGTCTTCGAAAACCTCTTTGATTTCTCAAAATCGGTTGCCCTATTCGTGCCATAATCGGCAATCATTTTTTTAGAAATTCTTCTCTTCTCTCAAGCACTATGGCCAAAACCAAATGTCCCCATCCTAATACTTTGATTGTGTCTTCTGAATCACACCAACCATCTGAATTCACCTTCATCCTCTTAGGTAAGAAACAGAAATTGAATCTGAAACCTAAAGCTAAACCAAAGCCTCAAGTCAAACCCAAAGTCAAGGGAGTTGTGATCAAGGAAACTGTTGCCACATGAACTCAATATAAGAAGGCTATTCCTCCTGGTAGAGGAAAAGGGACTAAAGTGCTATGTCCACCTTCTTCTGATTCATCTAACACTCCCTTCTTCTCTGAAAAACCATCCAAAAAGCCCAAGTTTGAAAGAAAACTTGACTAAGTAATGGCAAGTATACTGTAATACCCCGAATTTTGAGACTCAAGGATAGAGAATAAGCCTGAGATTAGTGGATTGCTAAGCCCTGGTTTAGCAAGATCCCAAATTGTGATTAGGGGTTAATGACTACAAAAGTGGACGTGGTTAGTGATTAATGAACCCTTTTAGAGAATATAAAGAGGATTGTAGTCGCTTGTGTTATGAGCAACGCCAAAACCCTGTATTTGAGTTCAATTGTGGATTAACATCCAAATTGACTTAGAATAGAGGGAAGAATTGAATGGTGTATTGTGATGGAAATGGTGTCATGTTGTGGTATTTAATCATTGGAATTGTTTTAAATTGGATTGGACACATTGGTTGCAAAACTGGAAATGCTGTCCAGTGAAATTCTATTCTGGGCTGTCAGTTTGTGTGAACGTTTTGAATGACCAAATGGTGTCTAAAAATTATGAAAATTTCCAGTCTTATAGTTCATATCTCAAGCTTCAAAATGGACATATAATTTGTGCCATTTCATGTTGGGAACTGAGAGATATGACTGTCCAAAGTTTGAGGTCGAAAATGGACTCTGTTTTGGGGCAGTGATGAAATTTGTGTAATTCTGGAATTGTGTGGTGATTTCTAGTATTGGTAAATATTTTTCCTATAAAGAGGACTTAAATAGATTTCATTTGGCTTTGGAATCACCTCATTTCGAATTTTCTAGAATTAGTTATGATATTTCAAAGTTTGGGCAGAAAAGCTGTCATAAAATCCGAAAATGGGATTTATGACATCAGCATAATAAAACATGACATCATGCTAATGTTAAAACACTTTTTATTCATCTTTCTCCTTCAGCATTCCGACGCCATTCTGCAACCAAAGTAAAGAAAAGGAGTTGAGAGGGTTTTGGGAGAAAAGGAGAAGAGAACTCGCTAGGTAAGCCGATTTCTCCGACGATCTAGCTCCTAACGTGTATAACTCCGATCCTAAGCTACTCCTTTATGTTCTTTAAGGTTTGGAAGCTCCTCTTTTGGTGTTAAAACACCTAGGGTTTTCATTCAAGTCAAGGAAAAGCTATTGGGAGCTTGAGGTAACTTCCAAACTCTTGTATATTGACTATTCTGGCTGCTGTGGGCAATTTAATCGGTGAAATTTCGCCGGATTGCCATTGGTTGTAAAAATGGAAAATGGGTTTCCCTAGGGGTTATGCTGCCCAAATTGATACTAAATGGTAGTTGTAACCTAATGGAATAGTCAATAAAGCGGTTAGGAGTAGAAAGGAACACGTTTACGGAGCCGAAATCGTAAAACCCCGATTTTCCCCGGAGAACTCATAAATTTCGGCCAGCTCTAGAAATGGGTTTTAGAGTTGGATTTTCAATGATTTGATGGTTCCATTGAGTTCAGGAGCGAAAATTAGGTGGGGTTACAGTTGGGCACTTTTTCAAAAAAGGCCGAGAAAGCATAATTACGGAAACACCCCTAAAACCCTAAAAGTAGGGCTGCCAAGGGCAATTTCGTAATTTGACATTGAATTTGATAATTCTGAGTCCGGAAATGGATTCCTTGGGTGAAAATATGTCAGAATAGCCCATGTCAAAATTTCAAGAAAAGTACAGCCGGACCGGGTACAGCGGGGCCGGGCTGGGTCCCCGGGGGTATTTTAGTAAATTTTCAATATAGCCTCATATAACCCCCAGAAACACTATGGAAGTGTCTAAATGGTACATTTGACATTGTAGGATCGAATGTGAAGCCCCGAGTTGCTGGCACGCAAATCGAGGATAAAAGAATGGAGGTAGGGAACTTATCTCTCCTGCATGCTCTGATAACTGTATTAATGTGTTGATGCATGTTATTGCTTTGCTTGATTATGTGGAACATGTATGAATGATTTGAAGTTATGTTTCAATATATGCTATGGCCATATGTGTATCGTTCGAAGCATTGAGCTTATAGATTTGTCATTGTATGTGTGCATGAGTTATGTGATGCAAGCATGTCATGCATTAAACACTTATCTTGCCTGCATATTGATAATGTTTCCCTACTGAGATTCTCTCAAATCTCACCCTCCCTTACCAACAATTTAGACAGGGCAAGTGGCTCGTGAAGGGAGCGACATGACTCATTCGAGATGAGATTGTGTAATCCCCATTTGAAGAATTGTAATGGGCAATCGTGCCCTGTATATCTTTAGCGAAGGTATGTACCCGAGATTGCCGGGATGATTATGTTGTGTACTCTGATATTTATATGAATGTGATTTATCTTCGCGTAGTAATTGTATTCGAAATGTGAATATGAGACCAAGTTTATAAATGATTTCAAAAGTTATTTTTGAAAACCCCATCATGTGATGGGTTAGTAAATGTTATTTGATTATTATTGGTCTCTATTTCATTTTAATCGCGTATTTCGGATATAATTACGGAGGGGGGGTTACATATACTAGATAAGGCTCACAAATCTAGAGGTGGTAAGCAAGGCCAATCTTCAAAGGAACCATAACAGAGGGAAGATGAAATCACATTTCCTCCGAAAGGATTCAATGTGAAAAAGCTTGAGGAATCACATAAATACATAGATTACTTTTCAAGATGAAAAGAGTGCAAGATACACTTTATTGACCCCAAGCTTCTTCAAGAGGTATTGAAATTCAACCTCATGCCTTATCTTGAATCCTATATGCCATGGCTTTTAGTTAAACTTCCATTTTATACCAAGATAGTGAGGTATTGCTATTGCAATTTAGAACCTGTCAATGATGCCCTTTGAGATGCTTTGGAAGAAGAATTGGTTTCTAAGGTTTGAGGACAAGAAATCTTAATCTCACCCTCCAAAATAAACACCTGGTTAGGGATAGAGGACCTACTTCAAGATATTTATTCTACCATTGACTCGAGCTAGTTGTTTTCAATTCTAATGCCTGGTGAGATAGTGGGACCTCTCAGTTTTAACTTGAGTGATATGTGTGATCTTCACCGAGTACTATGGTATATCTATTCTAGAGCCATAGTAAAGAAATCAAACAATTACACTCATTTTACTGAGAGAGATTTCAAAAAATTTGCTTCTTTTCGTCTCCAGGAGAAAAAGGACTTGGTTGAAGGAAGAATAATCACTCTGATGCCTTATCCTCAGCTTATATCCTTATTCTTGAAAAAGAATAAGATCTGATACTTAGAGAAGAATGAACCTATTGAGAGGTTAACTTCAGTAGGATAAAATCAAATAGGGAAGTTGCACATTGACATTCCCTTGAAGAAGCCACTTGAGTTTGGTCCCAAGACGAAAAAGACTAAGGCTGGCTCTAGTAGGTTGGATGATACTCAATCACCTGCTCCTACTTTTACTTCTGCTCTATCATTCCTTGGATCCGTATTGCAGAAATTTATGGAGAATATCCTTAAGGGCTTTTATGTGGATATAGCCAACACAAATACGAAACTTATAAATTACATAACCAGCAAGATAGGAGAACTTGTAGAGATTATGGATAAGAGACATGAGGAGATGTTTGCAGAACAACAAGCTCAGGGTGAACTTCTAAGATCACTTCATGCCTGACTTGATACTATGGCACCTAGTTCATCCACTCCTGGTCCATCTATGCCTACTACTTCTGCACCTGGACCTTCTTATATCCCTCTTCTTATCTTACCTATCACCATCCCAAGAAACCTCCTTTTCTCTATGCCTGACCCAGAAACATCTAAGACTATTCACATCACCATTCATGACTCATCCCTCCAGCCCAGCCAGTTCTGCCTGAGTTAGTACCCACACCTATTGCCTTACCTACAGGTACTGAGGAGGTGATTATTTCTTCCAGTGATCATCAGTCACATGCTGGTATAGAGGAGGTAGAGGTTACTTCTCTCATCCCATCACCATAGAACCTTCCAAAGGATCTTATTATGATTCCTCCTTTGGTACTTCCTGACCTTGAATCATCATCTTCAGATTCTTATAGTTTGAGTGATTCACATGGCTCTTGATTTACACCTCTTCCTGTCAATCCCATTTCTTTAGTCCAGCCATCTAGTCCTAGTCTTTCTCTTGATTAATTCCTTCCTTTGTGATGAAGACAAAAAGGGACAAAAAGGGGGAGAAGAACTAGAAGTGAGTTTTTTTAGAAATGACATTAGTATTGCACATATAGCATAGACTTATGGATGTATTGGGATTTAGGGAGATTTTGATAGTACATTGATTTGTGATTAGCTATGTAATGAATTTTATTAATTTCTTATAAACTGATGGATTTCTATTTGTGTATGGAAGATGGTTACAGGACTTAACTCATTCTTGTTTTAGAAATTTCAAAATCATAGAATGTGAATCCAAAATTTTTTCAAAAATATTAAGAGTCTCATAAACATTGAATTTGAAATTATAGGGAACTAAAAGATGATAAAAAAAGGTTCAAATAAAAGATTGTAAAACATAGGTTTGAACTTAAAATCATTTTCAGATAAATTCCAAGTCATTTAAAGTTAAAAGAAGATTTTTGCCAATGATATTTGAAAGAAACTCAAGAATTTTAAATGCATATGATCTTAAAGAAAAGTCACAAATGCTTTGAAACACCTTATTTAAAAATCACCAAGTTTTGTCATTATCAAAAAGGGGGAGAATGTTAGATCCACATGTTTTGATGATAACCAAGATTGGATTGATTCTACAAAAAGTCTTGATAATGAACAAAAGACATTTGAAAAAAGGAACTAAGTCTTTGAGGGCAGGAAAAACCATTACTCAAGTAGGCACTCAAGTAATGAAGAAGAATAGGAATTCACAGAACAGGAGAAAGAAGCACTAGCAGATTTCAAAGAAGGTTACTCGAGGGATAACTTGAGCAATAAATCCCCATTACTCTAGTAACCACTCGAGTAATGATGTTCCAGAGCTCTCTGTTAAGATTTGCATGGACTTACTCGAGGGACTACTTGAGTAATATAGTCAATGAGCTCTCTACCAAGTTTTTGGTGGTGTCACTCAAGTAGTCACTAGAGTAATGACAAGTGATCACTTGAGGAACCCCTCGAGTGACCAGGTAAGTTTCCAGGCAGTGAAGACTCTATCAATATTTTGCTAAGACCACTCGAGTAGCCACTCGAGTAATGCTTCTGAATTACTCCAGTAATTACTCCAGTGGTCAAGTCAGAAGTGTTTAACTTAAGTCTCTGATAAGTTTTTCAATAGATCAGTGGAGTAGCCACTCGAGTAATGGATAACAATCACTCCAATAGCCACTCCAGTGATCAGGTCAAAGTTGTTGACTTAGTATGTGTTTGTTTCGACTTTTATGAGCAGCTTAACTTAAATAAGTCATATTTTGACTTAAAAGCAAAAGTTTTCATGTTTGGTTTACCGATGGATAAATGGATATTTGGTTGCTTTTAAGCAACTTTCAAATAAGCATGCCTTTGTTGCTTTTTTTTAACTGTTGGGGTTATTTGGTAGGTAAGGACCGTTATTTATTATCATTAATATACCGACCTAATTATTACCTGTCTCTCCCCTCCTTCTCGTCTCCTCTCACTCGTCATTTGCTTTGTGAGTGTGCTTTGCTTCATCCTCAGTTCCTCACAGTCGTGATCTTCTGACTCTCGGCAGGCAGGGAATTGAGCGGCTGGTGGGTCTTGTTCTCTCCATCTCTGTGTTTCGTTGTCCGGTTGTCATTGGCGGTGGCCGTCAAAGCGTCGTTCGGTGTCAGTGGCCATTGGGCTAGAGGTAAAGGTGGTGGCTTGGGGTCCGACGGAGTTGGGTCAAGTCCGGTGGGAAGCAAACAGAAAATGACGGTGGCAGATCTGTGTGTTTGAAACTGGATTTGGGTGAGTTTGGGTCTGTAACGGTTCGAGCTGGTGAGCTTCAGCGGCGCGATCCAGATTAGCATTATACGGTTGAAAGTGGTGTGGTGGTGGATCTGGTCAGTCGCGGTGATCTGTGCGCATTGTGAGGCTGCTCAGGTATGTTAGCTCTGCCTTTGTCTATGTTGAAGAGATATTCACCTTTGCTCTGCTTTTCGGTTCCCTTTGCTCTGCGGTGTGTGTGATAATGTTGTGTGGTTCGTTGTCTTCGGTTGACGTTCGAGTTTCTCTGGTTGTGTTCTTCCCTTTTTTTTCTCTGGTCTGGGTGACATATGTTGTGTGTTTGATTGTTTTCGGTTCAGTTTGGACTGTGAGGTTGTCTTCTTCGTTTTTTTCCCTCTGCTTTTGGTCTGGTTCGTGTGTTGATCCAGAAAAACATTTGCCATGAAGTTTGTAAGTACCTTTGATATTCTTCAACTTACTTGCATTTTGGAACCCTCAGACAAGTAATGCGGTTGATCTATTTAAGCATTGAACTCAGGTTCTGTCGGTGACTGTCTGCCATCACCCCCTTTCTCAGCACAAGAACGCTGCAGAACTCTGAGTACTGTTTGATATGTAACTCTCACCCATGGCTAAAATTACAACTGTTTCTGTTAATTCCTTTTGAGTGAAAATGTCTGAATGGTGCGGACAAAAGAGAGAGCTCTGTTGTGGTTTATTGAGTTTGGAAGCTCAATAGGTTTGAGCATTGCTAGATTATTGATTAGTAATGGTTATGGGTGTACTCATGCTAGTTAATTTGTTTAGTGACTATTATGATTTAAACGAAGGTGCGAGGGATTAATTTGATTGGATAAGAATTATATAGGATTTTATAATACCAAATTGAGACTGAATTGATTTTTGGGAAAAAGACAAGAAAATTCTACTTGAAATTTAAGTGATATTTTGTTTTGTTCTTTTAATTTGTTTATGATGTAAGCCATGATTTCATACTTAAAAGTTACAGTAATTTGTTTTTAATTGAAAAAGTAAATGCAAACTTTGATAGGATTACTTTTTATCATAAATGCATGCCATCTCGTTTTTAATTGAAATAAGTCATAAGACTGTTCATAAAAGTCATCTCATTTTTATCATAAATGCATGCCATCTCGTTTCCAAACCTTGAATTCTTTCAAGTGTAATGATATTACTTTCTTTATTCTATAACATTAATCAACGAATGCTTTGTCGGGGTTATTTACAAAGATTAGTGAGGATTAGCAAAATTCTACAAGCACTAAATAAACTGTATATCGAATAATTTGGTTGCCGTGTATGTTATGTGTGACCTTTGTGGTATAGCAATATGGAGACAAAAGCTGTGTGGGATTTAGAATCAACAGAGATATTTATCAACGTATGCGTAGACCAGATATACAAAAAAGAACGCAAAGGGCAGTTATTTACACCAACATGATGGAAGAATATTATTTCCACATTCACTGAAAAGACTGGGAAACTGTATGGGAAGAAACAATTTAAAAATAGGTTAGATATCTTAAAGAAAGAGTTGAGGATATGGGATTGTTTAATCAGAGAGACCGGTGTGGGTAGAGACCCTATGACGAACAATGTGATTGCATCAAGCGACTGGTAGAAGGAGAAATTACAGGTAAAAAATATTATGTGCACACTTTAAAAGTATAATGAGTTCGCTGTTTGGTATGTACTTCAGTTAAATATTCATTTTGACTCTTGTACTTGTATGCATGTAGGAGCATCCCGAATATAAGAAATTTAGGTATGCTTGCCAAAAGAATGAAAGGGAGTTACGAATAATATTCAAAGATAGCTCGGCGATAGGAGACCACATTTTCTCAACCTCTCGCGAACATCAACAGACAAGTAAGGAAGATGAGGATGACGTTTACAGACCCACGATGGAAGAACAGGAAGGCTCTGGGGACAGCGAGGATGAGCATTTTGGTGTGGCCCCTGCATTTAGTACAGGAGTGACAGAGGAAATGGCAAGCATTGGGTTAGAAGCAGCAATTCCCTCAGGCAGTGGTCCCAACGCATCCGGTGGTTCACAGAAAAGGAAGAGAGGTGAAGGGCGTAGCAGAACCAAAAAACAGAAAATTTCGGCCGCAAAGCAAATAGCTAATGCCGTCAGTGTCATTGCTAATGTGACTATGGATTGTGCAACGGCTTTAACGGCACCTCAAGAAAATAGCATGCTTAAGGTTATGAACTATCTACTCGGGCTTGACGAGGTGAAGGCAGACAAAGCCTTTGGAGTTCAGTGTATGCGAGCTCTAGAAAGCAAGACACGTCGGTATGTGTTTGTGTCGTTGAAGAGAGACCCTGAGTACCTCATGGCTTATTTGCATCATATCATAGATGAGGAGTAGTTGTCGTTGCATTTTATGTCTAGATAGTTGTTGTAGAACTAATGAATTATGTTTATTTCTTGTTTTGAAAACGGATTGATTGACCCGTCGTGTAGAACGGTTTCAAACCTTTTGGTATTTATATTATATGTTATGTTTTTTATTCATCCTGCTCACACCACAATTTCACTATAATCACAGGTACAGTAATGGCAAATTGTACCAACCAAAATAGGTTGTAGGGGATGGAGGAAGATGAAGAAAGTGATGGCGCCTCAAATTTTGAGGCTGAATTGCAACTACATGGACACTTATGTGTGTTGCTCTGTCAATACTTAATGCCATATGTGTGCAGACGACAGACTAGAGCGAGTCATGGAACAAGCCACTATTGGGTACAAGAAATGTTGACAAATGAAGGTTCACAATGTCATCAGATGTTTAGAACGGAAAAACATGTTTTTCATAGATTGTGTATCAAGTTGTGTGAGCATGGGTTAACAGAATCTAGGAATACTGGCATTGAAGAAATGGTTGCCATGTTCTTGCTCACTATTGGACACGGAATAGGAAATAGGCTAGTACAAGAAATATTTAAACATTCGGGCGAAACTGTAAGTAGGCTTCTACACAAGGTTTTAAAGGCCTGCCTTAAGCTTGCAATCGAAATTATTAGGCCGTGCGATCCAAAATTCCGTCAATGTCATCCAAAAATAGCAGCCGATAATTGATATTACCCATATTTCAAGGATGCCATTGGAGCTATTGATGGTACTCACATCAAATGTGTCGTAACTGGACCGGGACGAGATGTGTTTATCGGGAGAAAGGGATATCCCACACAGAATGTTATGGCTGTTTGTGATTGGGATATGTGCTTCACCTTCCAGTTAGCGGGACGGGAAGGTTCAGCACATGATGCTCGTGTTTTTCACTCTGCTGTCTTTGATCCAACCATGAATTTCCCTCATCCACCACAAGGTAATTTTTTGTACACTTCAATTACGTTTCTTTGTCTACATTTAACATTTAACTTAAACTCAAATTTACAATTATTTTAACACCTTCAGGCAAATATTATTTGGTCGATTCCGGCTACCCAACAACGGATGGTTATCTTGGTCCGTACAGATGTGAACGTTATCACCTCCTAGAATTCAGAAATCACCGGGGGTTTCGGAACCCTAATGAGGCTTTCAATTTTTATCATTCAAGCCTGAGGTGCTCAATAGAACAAACTTTTGGAGTCTGGAAAAATAGGTTTGAAATCTTACAACATATGCGCAAGTATAGCTTCGAAACCCAAGTTCGCATTGTCTGTGCCACAATGGCTATACATAATTTCATTAGAAGAAATTCCAAAATGGATATAGACTTTAGGGAAGCAGAAAATGAGAATAATATTGTTCATCTAGATAATACTCAAGATCAAGACCCATCGTTAACAAATGATGCTCGGACTCGCTCAACCCAAATGAATCATGTTCGTGACACGATCAGGGACCAAATTGTACGGGACCTTTGATTTGATTATTTTTGTTATATTTAACTTCATCAAAAACTAAGTTTCTACAATTTGTAATTTATTCATATTTTAATTGTAATTTTATTATTTAGTTTACCATTGGCATACTTGATCCGTTACAATGCTCTACCGTTTGAAACCTATGCTATTTTTCGTGTAATTTTTGGTAAGGTACCTACCGGTTGGAAGATCCAGATTATCGGACCCAATTAATGTCCCCTAACAAAAAAAAGCTTTGTGAGTGAAGAGTGTGCAAATAATTGTTATCTAGATGGATTAGCAGCACCAAACTTTTGAGTATGTGCCTTGTGGTAACACTGTCGCCATTGGATGGTTTGGATCAATTTATCACCAAGAATGTCACTTTAACAAATGCATCTTCCCAGGTCCCATTTGGTAATTAAGTTGTCAATGAATTCATTTTCCATAGTTAGTCCATCATTTTTTCATTTTTCATGCTTTTTCCAAAATTTTTCTCTTAAAAAAAACAAAAGCTACTTATGCAAAAGCCAAACCAAACATCTTTTACTTTTACATAAGTTACTTTAAGTTACTTATCCAATCGCTCAACCAAACACTCATCATTTTGCCCAATCTTACTTTTTTCCAATTTTCAGATTCCATAAGTCTAAGCAAAAATAAGTCACTTATCCAATCGCTCAACCAAACATACCCTTAACTCTTTACCAAGATTTTTAAGGGCTCACTTGAGTAGCCACTCAAGTAAATGAAGCATGATCACTCGAGTAGCCACTCGAGTAATACAGTACAGAGAGTATGATTTTAATCTGCTGTTCATTGATTTGTTATCCACATGATTAATCTTTCATTGTATTAGTTTCCTAAATGTATTTTCGTAAAACAATGAAGAGATCATACATTGAGAGAAAAGTCAAACATATCTTCCGCAATGTCTGAAACCCTCACCTACCACAAACCGCTAGTTTTTCAAATTTGAAAAATGGCCAAACGAACCTATGTGAGTCTAATGGATGTGTTTGAAATGCTTCCTATGGATATTACAATTCACCTATATATGTGAAGCATTCAACGAAGAACAAAACACAAGAACTGAGAACATGTAAACTCATATCAATCAATATATTCGTAGTGCTCTATCTTCTTATATTCATTCTTTGTACTTCAGTAATTATCTATTTGCTCTATGAGAGATATTTTCATTACAAACTCAATATTTGTTATTAAGACAACTTAAGGTTGTGGAACCTTGAGTTGGGGATTTGATTGCAATGTGTAAGGGGGAGAGAGTATCCAGTGAAGGAACTTGCTGTGTACTGAGATGCCAAGAACCCACTGAATCTTGGAAGATATAGTGAAACTCTCAGAGAAGCTTTGAGGACTGGACATAGTTTAAAGTGGTGGCCCAACTAGTATAACTCCTGGTGTACACTTCGGTGATATTTCTCTTAGGTCTTTACTAGCTTTAAATTTCCAATCAATTTTTATATTTGAAGCGAAATTTCTGATATCATCCAATTCACCCCCCTCTTGGGTTAAACGCTTGCACTAACTGGTTATAACCCTAAATGGACTACTATATTTCTCCATTTTTCATGTATTTTTTGGTTGTATATTTATGTTTTAGAATTTAATATTCAAGTTTTATGTAGTATTTATAAGGTTTTCATTCTAGTTTTATGTAATGTTAATTTATTTTTATTTTGTTTTTAATTTCATAATGAGCTAAATTTCTCTTTTCCTAGGGTGATGACGTAACTTACTAATGATGGATTGAATCTTAACTTAATAAATCTAGTTTTAATTTCTCCTTCATGATTGGGTTTTAATTATTATTCTTAATGCTTTTGATTGATTGGCCATCTTTTGAATGATTTCAATATGTATGTTGAGACCAGAAGGAGATGCATGTGTGTAAATCCTATAATTAAAACCATGACTTGCATATAAAATAGGAATATATTCATATGAGTTGTGTAGTCTTACTGAGTTCCATAAAGCTTAATGCATAATTAATTGCTTAAATTCATATAGGAATATATTGGATTATCAATTAATTATAGAATTGCTTGACCTTGGAAGAGGCTAGTAATTAAATTAGGGAAACTCGACTATCAATCATGTGGAATAAATTAGGCTATAATAGATAAGTGATTCAATATAAATATGTTAAGTGAAATATGACCCTTAGGGCTTTTTCTCATAGTTGTTTTCATATTATTTGCACTCATATTTAATCACTTTCTATTTCGTACTTCCCATCACTAATTTATCAATAAACTAAATAGAGTTAAAATTACCTATTTGGTACTCAGTGATCAATCCTCATGGGAACGATACTCTACTCACTTCTATATTACTTGATTACAACATTGTACACTTACACTATTTAATAGATCATCTACACACCCAACACATGCTCATAGCTTTAACTGGCCATTTGACGGGAAGATCAACATTAGTGATGAAGACCCTCGTTACTAAGCACAACTCAAACCAGCGGAGCGGAATCTTATTACATTTCTTTTTTCTTCATTTTTTTCTTCTCTTTTTTTCTTCTCTTTAAGGTAACCTACCATACTTTCACAATGACCCAATTCCTAATTTTATACATGGTCTTCCATCCAAAAAAGATATAATGCAATGCTCTTCAACTTCTAAGACATTTAATAGGGTATATATTTTTTTGTGTTTTTTTATGGCTGTGGGTGTAGATAAAATGGAAACAAATATAGGCTCAAAGGGGCGAAACAATGGATACATGTGTGAAAAGGGTAGCCTTTTTGGCTTATCTGGCTAAAATAAAATGAATGCCTTTATCATCTTTATGAATACACATACATCAAATGTGGCTTCAAATAATATTTAAGTCAAGTTATAGATCAAGTAAAGAGATAGGGGTGTTGGAAATTGTGCCTTAAGGGCTAATCATTGTACTTTGAAAATTATTATTTTAATGAAATTTCTCCATTCTGTTATCATATTATTTGCATGTTAATGTAATACCCCGAATTTCAAGACTCGAGGCTAGAGAATAAGCCTGAGATTAGTGGATTGCTAAGCCCCGGTTTAGCAAGATCCCAAATTGTGATTAGGGGTTAATGACTACAGAAGTGGACGTGGTTAGTGATTAATGAACCCTTTTAGAGAATATAAAGTGGATTGTAGTCGCTTGTGTTATGAGCAACGCCCAAACCCTGTATTTGAGTTCAATTGTGGATCAACATCCAAATTGACTTAGAATAGAGGGAAGAATTGAATGGGGTATTGTGATGGAAATGGTGTCATGTTGTGGTATTTAATCATTGGAATTGATTTAAATTGAATTGGACACATTGGTTGCAAAACTGGAAATGCTGTCCAGTGTGAATTCTGTATGGCCAGTCTTCTCGTGTGGATGTTTTGACTAGGCAAATGATGTCAGAAAATTATGCAAATTTTCAGTCTTAAATTTCACATACCAAGCTTCAAAATGAACATATAATTTGTGCCATTTCGTTTTGAGAACTGGGAGATATGACTGTCCAAAGTTTGAGGTCGAAAATGGACTCTGTTTTGGGGCAGTGATGAAATTTGTGTAATTCTGGAATTTTGTGGTGATTTCTGGTAATTTATCATATTTTTCCAATGAAGAGGACTTAAATACCTTTCATTTGGCTTTGGAATCACCTCATTTAGATTTCTCTAGAATTAGTTATGATTTTTCAAAGTTTGGTCAGGAATCTGCCAAAAATCCGAAAATTGAGAATTATGACATCAACATGTTACATTGATGACATAAGCATGGGATATGTTATTAAACGGTTTTTTCCCTTCTTCCTCCTCATTTCTGACGCTGAGAACAGATGAAATAGAGAGAGAGCATATGGGATCATTAGAGAGAGAAAGAGGAAGAAATCTCGCAAGGTAAGCCGATTTCTCCGACGATCTAGCTCCTAACGCGTATAACTCCGATCCTAAGCTACTCCTTTATGTTCTTTAAGGTTTGGAAGCTCATCTCTTGGTGTTTTGAAGTTAGGGTTTTCAGCCACAAGAAGGAAAAGCTAGTGGGAGCTTGAGGTAATTTCCAAACTCTTGCATATTGACTATTCTGGCTGTTATAGACAATTTAATCGGTGAAATTTCGCCGGATTGTCTTTGGTTCTAAAAATGGAAAATGGGTTTGTGGGCCTGTTATGCTTCCCAAATTGACACTAAATGGTAGTTCTAACCTAATGGAATAGTCAATAAAGTGGTTAGGAGTAGAAAGGAACGCGTTTACGCAGCCGAAACCGAAAAACCTCGTTTTTCCCTGGAAAACCCATATATTTCGGTCTGGGCTATAAATGGGTCTTAGAGTTGGATTTTCAATGATTTGATGGTTCCATTGAGTTCAGGAGCGAAAATTAGGTGGGGTTACAGTTGGGCGCTTTTTCGGAAAAGGACGAAAAAGCATAATTACGAAAACGCCCCTGAAACCCTTAAAGTAGGGCTGTCAAGGGTAATTTTGTAATTGACATTGAATTTGATAATTCTGAGTCCGGAAATGGATTCCTTGGGCGAAAATATGTTAGAATAGCCCATGTCAAAATTTCAAGAAAAGTACAACCGGACCGGGTACGGCGGGGCCGGGCGGGGTCCCCGGGGGTATTTCAGTAAATTTTCAATATAGCCTCATATAACCCCCAGAAACACTATGGAAGTGTCTAAATGGTATATTTGACATTGTAGGATCGAATGTAAAGCCCCGAGTTGCTAGCACGCAAATCAAGGAGAAAAGACTGGAGGTAGGGGACTTACCTTACTTGCATGTATTCCATATGTTTGCTTGTGTAGTGATGTATGTGATTGCTTTACTTGATTGTGTAGAGCATATTTGAATAAATGAAGCTCTGTTTCTGTTTTTGCTGTAGCCATAGTCTTGTTGTATGGAACATTGAGCATGCAGAAATATCATTATGAGGTATGCATCTAGATAAAGCTAACATGTCATACACCTAGCATCTATCATGCATGCATTATGGTATATGTTTCCTACTGAGATTCTCTCGAATCTCACTCTCCCCTACCAACAATTTAGACATGGCAAGTGGCTCGTGGAGGGAGCGGCTAGGACTCCTTCGAGATGAGATTGTGTAATCCCCATTTGAAGAACTGTAATGGGCAATTGTACCCTGTGTATCTTTAGCGAAGGTATGTACCCAGGATTTCTGGGATGATTAAGTTGTGCACTCTGATATTTATATGAATGTGATTTATCTTCGCGTAGTAATTGTATTCGAAATGTGAATATGAGACCAAGCTTATAAATGATTTCAAAAAGTATTCGTGAAAACCCCGTCATGTGATGGGTTAGTAAATGTTATTTGATTATTATTGGTCTCTATTTCATTTTAATCGCGTATTTCGGATATAATTACAGAGGGGGTTACATTAACTGTGATAATTGTATCCTTGGATAATTTATAAAGATTGTCCTAAAATGTCCCTGGTCGGTCATCTATGCGGGAGCAGAGATGAAACAAGATCAGTAGGACTTTGATAAGATATGGAGATACGAATCAAAGTTTTAGGCACTTGTAAGAGTACAAGGTGTTGGACCGACCCACTATGAGAAAGCTACATGGATCAAGTCATAAGCTTTTCTCATGTATAAGCACGTCACAATGCCCTTAGACCTGAGGTCATCATGGATTCCTACATGAGAACTACTAAGCTTTGAACTAGTCAAAAGTCACTTTTGACCGGGTGATGATAAAGGCTACGATCGGGCTTGGTGGTTTTCATGCAGAGGAATATGAATGATCAAGATGGAGTTTGTCCCTTACATTAGTAGAGAGATATTACTGGGTTCCTCGATGAGTGAGTCTGAGAAATATATGGCCATACTATGATGAAAGGAGTTTCTGTCTTTGTTATCAGGCTACTCAGGAATCGAGAAAGTAATGGTCAGGAACAAGAGGATGACATTATCCATGCCTTATCCTTGATCGATATATCGTGTGACAAAAGGGACGTGACATTATCCATGCCTTATCCTAAATGATTACTAGCCTAAATCCACCAAAATCAAATTCATTGCCCCTTAATCTATTAACTCAAAACATGATCAATCACTTTTGAAATCAAGAATGCATCATACTAAAGTTACTTAAACCTTGCAATTTTCACATTCAAAATAGTTGGTCCCTCCCCTACACTTATACATGTGATATATATGGGATGTGTACGTATGTTTATAAGAGACACTCGAATATGCATGTGATTTGGTTAATACGAAACGAAATTATTTAGAAAGATGTGATCTTGTAATTCCGTTGATTTTCATTTTTGTTTAAATTGAATCTTGAAATTGTTTCATTTTCAGTTTTGAAACATGTATGTGATTCTCGTTTTGGAACAAGCATGAAATCGATTCCAAACATGTATATCTTGAAACATGTATGTGATTTTCGTTTTGAACAAGCATGAAATTGGGTAGGGTACCTAAGATCATAGTTGGCGTACAGACACGTTAGGGTCTCTAATCGGATTTAGGGATTCGAAACTTTGGGGTAGACAATCTGGATCAGAAGCATTCTATGCTGTTGTTTTTGAAATTGGGCCAAAATCCCTTAAGAATTGGACTAAATGAATTTTTTGAATTTTTGGGTCTGAAATTTTAAAATTTTAAAAAATTTCAAATATTTCTATTAAAAGGAATGTGCCTTTTTTCAAAAGCTCCAGGGGCGCTACCCCTTGCAACCCCGTAAGGGCGGCTCCCCTTGACCCTGCCTGCTAACCGGCTAGCGGGACCGCCGTGACCACCTCTGCGTAGTGCAATATAATCTGATCACGACATTTATTGCTTTTCATATTGTATGAATTCTTATTGTGGTTTATTATTTATACTTGTTTGGGTATGGTGAAAAACCTGGCTTTAGAATTTTACAAAGGTTGTAATATTTAAATACGGCCTGCGTGCCGTGCCTTTCTCTAAATACTCTCAATGTACATTCTCTTCTCATCTCACTCCCCTCGAATGTTTAAACGAGGTTTCTCTTAATGTATTTCTTTTTTTTTATTTAGAGAAGTCCTCTCATTGGCTTGGGAGGATTTTAGGTTAGGTAAGCTATGTTGTGTCACGTTTAAATTATGCTTTTGATAAGATCATTGCATGATTACTTTTACATTTATATGTATTTATCTGTATGAGATACGACCAAGATTGCATCCATATAAACAAAACTAATTAATTAAGCCCTCTGAATCAAATCTTAAGTCATAATGCCGTCAATTAATGAATACTTGTCAAAACCTAGATCGCTTAATTGTGGAAACCACCAAAGTGGATGCATTTGAGTTATCTTGATGAGACAAGCTTGAGTAATGGTGCTACTCATAATATTCATTATTGTTTTGACTTAATTGAGATTAACAAAATGGTTTTGAATCTTAAGGCATTAGATGGGTTAAACATGCCGGATCATATGATGATTAAATCCTATAAAGATCTAAGAGTTACATGTGATGTAATTGGTAAATAGGTTACCTACCTAAATAACTTGAATTAAGTGTCTTGAAAAAGCGGACTTAAGTTTAAGCCAAATATGAATCTTAGCCCACTAATTATTATATTGAGGGTTGTTAATTTAGTGGGAGATTACTACCTAACTTTGCATATTTTAATTGTAGAATCATGTCGACTAGTAATACTGCTACACTTTCGTTGTGATTGGTTCTTGAGAAGGACAAACTCAATAGGACAAACTTTCTTGACTGGTTCAGGAACTTGAGAATTGTTCTCAAGTAGGAAAGAAAGGCTTATGTCCTAGATCAACCCATTCCTGAGGAGCCTGCAGCCAAGGCTCCAAGAGCTCAGAGAGATGCTTACACAAAGCATAAGGATGACTCTATGGATGTAGGTTGCCTGATGCTTGCGACTATGGTTCCAGAGCTCCAAAGAGATCTGGAACTCATGGAGGCTCATGAGATGATTGTACATCTCAAGGAAATGTTCTTACAACAGGCAAGGCAAGAAAGGTATGAGACCACAAAGGCCTTATATTCATGTAAAATGGCTGAAGATGCATCAAGCCTCTGATAAATTAGCGCCCAGATCCATAAAAGTGCCTTCTTATGGGGTATCCTAAAGAAATGAAAGGATACTATGTCTACAATCCTACCGATAACAAAGTGTTTGTTATTTGAAATGGTAGGTTTCTAGAAAGAAAGTTTGTCTCTAAAACAACCAGTAGGAGCAACGTACATCTCGAAGAAATTCGAGAGCCTCAAGATAATACAGAACCACAGATGGAAATTAGAGAAGACTCACAACAAGTTGCTGAGCCTCCTCAAGTAACACAAGGTCCATGAAGATCTGATAGGACACGGCATTAGCCTCAAAGATATGGATTTCTGATTACTGAAGGCTGTGATGTGTTGCTCATTGAGCAAAATGAGCCCACCACCTATCGAGAAGCCACAGTGGGATGAAACTCTGAGAAATGGCTAAATGCCATGAAGTCTGAAATGCAATCCATGTACGACAATTAGGTATGGACCTTAGTCGATCCACCTGAAGGTGTAAAAACCTTTGGGTGCAAATGGGTTTTCAAGGAGAAAACTGACATTAATGGCAATGTAAATGTCTTCAAGGCACAACTGGTTGCAAAAGGATTCACTCAAACTCATGGTGTAGACTATGATGAAACCTTTTCCCCAGTTGCAATGGCCAAATCAATCAGAATCCTTCGTGCCATTGCAGCATATTATGACTATGAAATATGGCAGATGGATGTCAAAATAGCCTTCCTTAATGGAAAGCTGCTTGAGGATATGTATATGACACAACTTGAAGGTTTTGTGCGTCCAGAGGACTCTGGTAAAATTTGCAAGCTTCAAAGATCCATTTATGGATTGCAGCAAGCATCTCAAAGCTGGAATCATCGTTTTGATGAAGTAGTCAAGGAGTTTGGATTCATTCAAAACATTGATGAACCTTATGTTTACAAGAAAGTTAGTTAGAGCATAGTTGTATTTCTAGTGCTTTATGTAGATGACATCCTACTCATTGGGAATGATATTCCTACCTTGCAGAGTGTCAAGTCTTGGTTAAGAAAGTCATTTTCAATGAAAGACTTAGTGAAGCCACCTATATCCTAGGGATTAGGATATATAAGGATAGATCCAAAAGACTAATAGGCCTAAGTCAGAGCACATACATAGACATGATACTGCATAGGTTCAGTATGCAGGATTCAAAAAGGGGTTACATGCCCATGTCTCATGGCATCCATCTTAGCAAGGATCTATGTCCTAGTACACCTGATCAGCGAGATTGCATGAGTAAGGTTCCATTTGCCTCGGCCATTGGATCCATCATGTATGCCATGTTATGTACTCGATCGGATGTCTTGTTTGCCTTAAGTATGACCAGTAGATACCAACAAGATCCTGGTGAGGGTCATTGGACTGCCGTCAAGAATATCCTAGAGTACTTAAGAAGGACTAAGGACTTATTTTTTGTCTATGGTGGATTGGATGATGAGCTCTGCGTAACTGGTTACACAGATGCAAGTTTCCAAACTGACCAAGATGACCTTAAATCGCAATCTGGATATGTATTCCTCCTGAATGGTGGAGCAGTAAGCTGGAAGAGCTCCAAGCAAAGCACTATAGTAGATTCTACAACAGAAGCTGAGTATATAGCAGCATCAGATGCAGCTAAAGAAGCCGTTTGGATCAAAAAGTTCATTACTAAACTAAGGGTGGTGCCTACTATCTAAAATCTAATAGATTTGTTCTATAACAATAGCGGTGGTATTGCACAGACCAAGGAGCCTAGGTAACATCAAAGGACCAAGCATATACTCAGGCGATTTCATCTTATTAGAGAAATCAATTATAGAGGTGATATAAAGATATGCAAGTAGTAGGAGAAGATAATGTTGCTGATCCTCTTACTAAGCCACTTGCACAGGCAAAGCATGAGTGTCATGTTAGGGAAATGGGAATTAGGCAAATTAATGATTGCACATAGGGCAAGTAGGAGGATGTTGGAAATTGTGCCCTAAGGGCCAATCATTGAACTTTGAACATTATTATTTTAATGAAATTTCTCTATTCTGTTATCAGATTATTTGCATGTTAATTGTGATAATTGTATCCTTGGATAATTTATAAAGATTGTCCTAAAATGTCCCTGGTCGGTCATCTTTGTGGGAGCAGAGATGAAACAAGATCAGTATGACTTTGATAAGATATGGAAATACGAATCAAAGTCTTAGGCACTTGTAAGAGTACAAGGTGCTGGACCGACCCACTATAAGAAGCTACATGGATCAAGTCATAAGCTTTTCTCATGTATAGCCACGTCACAATGCCCTTAGACTTGAGGTCATCATGGATTCCTACATGAGAGTTGTTAAGCTTTGAACTAGTTAAAAGTCACTTTTGACCGGGTGATGATAAAGGCTACGATCGGGCTTGGTGGTTTTCATGCAGAGGAATATGAATGATCAAGATGGAATTTGTCCCTCATATTAGTAGAGAGATATTACTGGTCCCCTCGATGAGTGAGTCTGAGAAATGTATGGCCATACTATGATGAAAGGAGTTTCTGGCTCTGTTATTAGGCTACTCAGGAATCGAGAAAGTAATGGTCAGGAACAAGAGGATGACATTATCCATGCCTTATCCTTGATCGATATATCGTGTGACAAAAGGGATGTGACATGGTTGTATGATAGGTTGCATCGTGATAATGATCCTCATATGATTGGGTAGTCGTAATGTCTTGCTAGAGGCCGCTTGCGACTTTTGGGTTAGTATAGTTATTGTCCCACTGCCAACTCATATGGGCCACAGGGTCGCACACAACAATGGCCCAACATGAGATAATGTTTAATTTAGGGTGACGAATTTTATATTTATATATATATATAATATAAAATTCATTAATAATATTATATAGATATATATATTTTTGAAATATATATCTTATATATATATGTATATATATTATATGATATTATGATATTGTGTTAGTTTTAAATTTAATTTATTAAGATATATTAAATTTAATAACTAACATGATAGAGATATAGTATCTCGGATTTAATTTATGAAGATAAATTAAATATAATGGCTCTTTATTTGGAATAAATAAATAGGTTAAATTAAAACTGTTGGATAGATTTAATTTAAACTAAATTTATTTAATTAGCTCATCAAGATAATTAATAGTTAATTAATTTCGAAATTAATGATGATTAATTTTGAAATTTGAAAATAGCTCTCATAGGTTAAAACTTAATAGAGCAAATATACTCAGAAACACATGAGAATTGAGAGCCGTAAGGGAGACCCTAGGAGACATTAGAGGCGCTAGCACGTAGTCTCTGTTGGAGAGCATTCTTATGGATACTGGTAGAGGGAGTGGACCTGACGTGTTGGCTCCTAGAGATCGTGAAAACTCTGAATCATCAAAAAGGTATGAATCCTTCCAACTTGGTTTAAATGCCGTTGATAGATCCTCGATTAGGATCGGTGAAAATTTTAAAATTCTTCCACTGTGCCTACCGATTCTAACAAGGGGATACCCACTGAAAAAAATGTATTAAGCTCAAAATGTCACTAGGTCTAGATGATTACTAGCCTAAATCCACCAAAATCAAATTCATTGCCCCTTAATCTATTAACTCAAAACATGATCAATCACTTTTGAAATCAAGAATGCATCATACTAAAGTTACTTAAACCATGCAATTTTCACATTCAAAATAGTTGATCCCTCCCCTACACTTAAACACTGCATTGTCCTCAATGCAAAACAGTCATAGCAAAGAACAAAGACAAGTAATATGTAGCACTACTCAACTCAGTAATATGAGAATGCAAAATGAAAGAGCGAATTAAGGAATATAACCAGGGCCTACATGGTGTCTCATAATGCAGCAACCTCCACTACTTGAGTGTAGAATCCTTTATATAACAACTTTAAGCAGTGTCTATTGATGACAAAACATTTTCCACTTGGCTCCCTTTTGATCTTTACAGCACCATAAAGAAAGACATCAGTAACAATGAAGGGTCCCTCCCATCTAGAGCAAAGCTTTCCATCTATGAGTTTCAATTGAGAAACATAAAGTAAAAATTTTTGGCTCATTTGAAATTCTCTCTTCATAATGAGTTTGTTATGGACTGCTTTAGTTTTTTCCTTATAAATCTTAGCTTTCTCATAAGCTTCCCTTCTTAAATCTTCAAGTTCTTGCAGGTGCAACTTTCTTTTAAAACCGGTACTAGCAAGATTAAGGTTGCACCATTTTATTGCCCAGTATGCCTTGTATTCCACCTCTACTGGCAAATGACATGCTTTGCTATAGACAATCGTATATGGAGACATGTCAATGGGACTCTTTATGCTGTGCCATACATCTAAAGTACATCATTAAGCCTTTTACTCCAATCCTTCTAGTTGGGTTGCACCGTCTTTTCTAAAATGAGCTTGATTTCTCTATTAGAGAGTTCTGCTTGATCATTTGTTTGAGGGTGGTATGGGGTGGCCACCCTGTGTATCATACCATACTCACTAAGTAAGCTCTGCAAACTCCGATTGCAAAAATGAGTTCCTTAATTACTAATGTGAGCTTTGGGAATGCCAAACCTGCAAAGAATGTAAGACCAAACAAAGGAAACTACTATAGAAGAGTCATTAGTATGAGTGGGGATTGCCTCAGCCCACTTTGACACATAATCCATAGCCAGCAGGATGTATAGATAACCAAATAAAGTAGGAAGAGGTCCTATAAAATCAATTCCCTAAACATCAAAGACTTCATAAAATAATAATGCCTGTTGGGGCATCTCATGCTTCCTAGAAATATTACCCACAAATTGACACCTAGAACACTTCTTTCAAAATTCATGGGCATTATGAAATAGCCTAGGCTAGAACAATCCACTTTCTAAAACTTTTCTAGCAGTATGCTTAGCATTAAAATGTCCCCTACATACAAGAGTATGGCAAAATGTTAAGACAAACTCAAATTCATTATTAAGAATGCATCACCTAACAGTTTGTTCACTACAAATATGCCACAAGTAAGGATTATCCTATATGTTAGATCCCATATGTTTTGACTATAACAAAGATTGGATTAATAATATGGAAGGATTTGACAACAAATAAATGGATTTGAACAAAGTAGAATAGCATCACTTGGAGTCAGCACTGGAAGTAATCAACAATTTTTAAGAAGGCTTATTCGAGTAGGCACTCGGGTAACAGAAGCCATTACTCAAGTAGCCACTCGAGAAAGCAAATAGAATTTCATCCAGTGAGGCACTGCCAAATTTTGAACAAAGTTACTCGAGGGACTACTCAGGTAATCTGAAAAGTTATATAGACTATTACTCAAGTAGCCACTCGAGTAACCAGGTCTAAAATCTTCCAGTGACTCTCAGCCAAGAAATACAGTGCATCACTTGAGTAGCTACTCGAGTAACCAGTGAGAAAATAGTATTACTTAAGGGACAACCTGAGTAATCTACAGAGTTATTTGAAGTGCCATTTGAGTAGCTACTAGAGTAACCATATTGTAAACTCTCGGCCAAGAATCTGATGCCATTACTCGAGGGAGTAATCGAGTAATCTGCCAGGTTATTTTAAAGCCACTCGAGGGACCACTCGAGTAAGGTGTGAAGAAAAATGATGCCCACTCAAGTAGCCACTCGAGTAAGCAATTTACTATAGTGATCACCCGAGTAGTCTATGAAGGTAAAGACATGGCCACTCAAGTAGCCACTCGAATAATCAGGTATTCTCAAGGTTTGTATTATATCACTCCGTGTCTTACCTAAGTAATTTCTGATACAAAATGTTGATTTGCTCACTGCCATATTTTTGACATGTTTACTTGAGGGACCACTCGAGTAATAAACTTGATCACTCGAGTAGCCACTCAAGTAAGGCAGTGCAGAAATTATATTTTCATCGAGTATCTCTTGCTTTGTTATCTATATGATTAACTCTTCGTTGTATTAGTATTCTAAGTACATTTGCAGAGAAACAATGAAATAGTATGACAGATTTGAGGAGTCAAATAAAAGTCCGAACGTTCACCTAACGCTATCTACCACTAACAAGTAGTTTTCAAATACGAAGAATAGTCAATCGTTGCTACGTGACTCTAACAAACAAGTTTGAAATTGCTTCTAACGGACACTACAAATCATCTATATATATGGAGCATTCAAAGAGAATAAAACAGGTAGACACAAACTGAGAACACATATTGATCAATACACTTAGTGCTTTGTTTTCATATACTCATTCATTTATACTTCAGAAATTATATATTTGCTCCGTGAGAAACTTTTTCATTTCAAACTCAATATTTGTTATTTAAACAACTTAAGGTAGTGGAACCTGGAGTTGGGGATTTGATTGCAACATGTAAGGGGGAGCGAGTGTCCAGATGTAGGAACTTGTTGTGTATTGAGGTGCCAAGAACCCACTGAATCTTAAAGAATATAGTGAAACTCTCAGAGACGCTCTGAGGACTGGATGTAGGTCAAAGTGGTTGTGGCCAAACCAGTATAACTCCCGGTGTACACTACGGTGATATTTCTCCTTACTCTTAACTATTTTTAATATTCCGTTAATTTCCTTATACGCAGTGAAATTTTTGGAATCACCCAATTCACCCCCTCTTAGTGAAACGCTTAAACTAACATTTGGTATCAGAGCGTAGGTCTTCTTATTAAGGTTTAACAGCCTAAGAAGGATCTAATGGCAAGTATAGGTGAAGGCATTCTTCCCGACGAAACATCTATCACAAACCTCAGGGTTTCAATGGCGAACACTTCTCATTCTGGAAAGTGAAGTTTAGAGTCTTCGTAATGGCTACTGAATATGGGCTATGGGATGTGTTTGAGAGTTGAAACTACAAACCTAAAAAGATTGTAGATTCATAAAGAGTTCCCAAGACACCAGCAGAATATGATGAGAATGACAAGAAACTCATCACACTCAACAACAAAGCAATTTTAATGATTCAAAGTGCCTTGAGTCAAAATGAGTACTTCAGAATCTGCACACTCCCAACAGCTAAAGAAATGTGGGAAGCTTTGGAAATAGCTCATAAAGGAACTTCTGGAATAAAAGAAAACCGGATCAATACTCTGGTTACTGAGTTTGATTTACTTCGAATGAAGTCAGGTGAGTTGATAGCTGAATTTGAGCTTAGATATACTCACCTTGTTAATCAACTTGCAGCACTTGGAAAAGTCTATGATCAACATACCCAAGTATAAAAGATTTTAAATATTCTTTCTAAAGATTAGGAGGCAAAAGTCATTGCAATTGAGGAAGCAAAAGGTGAATCAATGCGATCAGTTGCTTCTCTATTCGGAAGTCTTTCTGAATATGAAAGCAAATTAAAGTTCAAACGAGAACTAGATGATATTGGTGACAAGAAGAAAAGAGGTCTAGCACTGAAAGTTAATGAAGAAGAACAAGATAAAGATGAAGAGCTTGGTGATGATGAAATGGGCCTAATCATGAAATGATTCAGAAAGTTTTACAAGAAAGGCCAAGGATTCAAAAAATTTTAAAAAGGAGGAACAAGCAATAAATAACACATCATCTGCTATGAATGTGGAAAGCCAGGACATTTCAAATCAGAATGTCAAGAGCGATTCAGAAGAATAAAGAAAAGAGAAAAGGAAAATTCTATAACAAGAAGAAAGCTTTTATATCTGCCATATGGGGAGATAGTTCTTCTGACGAAGAAAGAGATGAAGAGGAAGTAGCCATTATATGTCTAGTTGCTCAAGAGGAAACAGAAGAAGAGGTAACTGATTCTAATCCTACCTATGATGAATTACTTTTTGAATACAATGCTTTACATTCTGAATTCATCAAAGTAGTTAAAGAACTAGTTGTTTTAAAAAAGAAAAGAAAAATTCTTGAAGTAGAGCTTAAAGATAATTTTGAAAAGGATTGTGAAAATTGCACTTCTTTGAAAAAGAAAAACACTGATCTTACTAAATATCTTGAAAAATTCACTAAAGCAAGTGAAATGCTAAATGTGATTTTAAAAGCTCAACGATTTGTGAATGATCGATCTGGAATTGGAAATTATTTAAAATCAGACAGAAGGAAAGGAAGAAAGAAAGAATGAGGTAAATCATACTTAAGTTATTTTCAGCATTATGTGCATACATCAAATCCTTTTGCTCATTGTAATTATTGTAATAGAAAAGGTCATTATACTTCATCATGTATTCATAAGAAGAAAGGAATGATAGGAACCTACAAATGGGTACCTAAAGGCTCATATATTTCAAAAATTTCTTGTACTAACCCAAAAGGACCCAAAAAGAAGTAGGTACCTAAGACTTAATCGTATTTAATTGCAGATATGTCTCAAAGCATCCAAAAACAACAAGTGGTACATAGACAGTGGATGCTCTAGACATATGATAGGAGATTTTGAAAGTTTTACCACATTGCAACCTAAGAAAGGTAGAAAGGTGAAATTTGGAGGAAATCAATCCGGAAGGATAGCAGGAATTGGTGAAATAAAAAATGACAAAGGAATACAAGTCAAAGATGTCTATTACGTTGAAGGCTTGTGTCATAATTTGCTGAGCTTAAGTCAAAGTACAGATAAAGACAACTGGATAATATTTAATTCAGAAGAATGTCTGATTGTCAACAAGAAAGACTTACAACTTGATAAGAAAAATATCAAGGCAAAGCTCAGAGCAAAAAGGGAAGGTAATTGCTATACAATTGATATAAATAGAAATGATTCTGAAAATTGTTTTCTGAGCAATACCGATGAAAGTTGGTTATGGCATAAGAGCTAGCTCATGTCAACATGTACCAACTAGGCAAATTACTCATAAAGGATTTAGTTCTTGGTTTACCTAAAGTAAATTTTAAAAATGATTTGATTTGTGACACATGTCAAAAGGGTAAACAAACTAAATCATCTTTCAAATCAAAAAATGAGATTACTACAAATTGACCACTTCAACTGATACATATGGATTTAGTTGATCCAGTAAGAGTTAAAAGCCTTGGTGGCAACTTATATTCATTGGTCATTGTTGATGATTTCTCTAAATTTACATGGACTATTTTTCTGTCATCAAAGGATGAAACCTTTGCAGAATTCAATGTTTTTGCCAAGAAAGTGCAAAATGAGAAAGGTTTG
The DNA here is from genome assembly GCA_963242795.1 of Inga leiocalycina. Lineage (NCBI taxonomy): Eukaryota > Viridiplantae > Streptophyta > Magnoliopsida > Fabales > Fabaceae > Inga > Inga leiocalycina. The sequence continues at coordinate 38,127,809 of OY725330.1, read as the reverse complement.
TCCATTGCAGGTATCAGGACAGATCACGGTGGAGAATTTGACACTACTACAAAAAAGGGATTTAATGGCGTAATTCTTATGGCAATTTTTTCAAAAAGTGCCAAAGATAATTATTTATTTTTTAAAATAAAGGTTATTTTAAAGCTTTGGCGCTTACAATTATAAGCGTCATAATAGACATTAACTTTATATGATGCTTTCTTGAATAAGCGCCAAACATTGTCATCAATATTTAAAAAAAAACAATAAGAAGCTTTGGCGTTTTATATGGAAGTGCCAAAGCTTCTTATATTTTTCAAAAAAAAAAGGAAAATATAATAGGAAGCTTTGGTGCTTCCTTAAAAAGCGCCAAAGCATCCTATATTTTTAAAAATATATATACATATAATATGAAATTTAATATATTATTTCTTCTTTCTATTTAATCTTCCTACGGCCTTACACATATGTTTGACAAAAGAAGTTTAATTTCTTTTTGACTATTGTAATATGCCTATTGTATTTGCATTATGCATTTTAAAAAAAATTAAATCAATTTTTTTTTAATTTGGATCGTAACATTTGTTATTGGTAAAGGTTTAATAGCTACAGTCAATGTAACACTATATGATATCTTTGACATACTTTTTGTTCTTCCTTTTTATAGATCCAATATTATATGCTTAAATATATTATTGTCACTAGTATTAACTTGCACTTATAATGAAGCGTAAAACTGAGTGAGCTCCATGAAGTTCATCAATTTTTTTTGTAAAAAGGCCACATTCCAAAAGAAAAAACTAAAAAAAATATATTATAATAGGAAGCTTTGGCGTTTCCTAAGGAAGCGCCAAAGCTTCTTATGTATTTTTAATTTTTTTTAAAAGGCCACATACAAAAAAAAACTAAAATAAGAAAAGAAATATTATAATAGGAAGCTTTGGCGCTTCCTAAGGAAACGCCAAAGCTTCTTATAGGAAGCTTTGGCCTTCCTAAAGAAGCGCCAAAGCTTCCTATGTATTTTTTTTTTAAAAAAAAGGTCAGTCAGCTTCTTCGATTGTGTGTGTGTCTAGCTATAAAGTAAATTTAAATTAAGTGTTTTTTTCACTTGGGTCATTATATTATTATACATTTATCATTGTTAAAGGTTTAATAGTTACAATCAACGTAAAGTTATATGATATGTTTGTCATACTTTTTGCTCTTTCTTTTTATAGATCCAAATTATCTGTTTGAATATATTGTTGTCACTAGTATTAACTTACACTTATAATGAAGCGTAAAACTGAGTGAGCTCCATGAAGTTCATCAAATTTTTTTATAATGAAGTGTAAAAGTAGTATATACTTGACCATTGTTAGAAAAAGAATCAACACATAAAATATAGTTAAACTAACCAATTACATAAACACAGTGCCAAAACTTCATATTAAAAAAATAAAAAATAAAAAACACAATAGAAGCTTTGGCGCTTCCTAAAGAAGCGCCAAAGCTTCCATTTTTTTTAAATTTTATTTTGAAAATGGGAAGCAATGACATTCTTTTATGAAACACTAAAGCTTCCCCTGTTTACAAAATTTAAAAACCCCGCCATTGACATCCCGCCATTATCGCTCTCCCGCTTGTTACTTCCCATAACTTCGATCCATTACTCTCTCACTTTATTGGTCTACTAGCTTTTCTTATTCGTTATCCCCACTCCTTCCTCTCTTTGATGGCAGCAAGTAGAAGTAGGAGATCCCTAACTTGTAAGCAATGTTTTTTAAACATTTGATCCATGTTTTCTTTTTGGTTAAAATTTGCAATGACTCTTATATGTTTGCTCATATTTTTTATTTTTTAAGTATTGATTTGAAGTTTCAACTTTGTCAGCTTAAAGTTCCTATATATTGTTAGTTTTTTAATTTTTAAACTTACAAATTAATAATATTGTAGTAATTTTGTTGTAATACAAATCATTGTAGTTAATGTTTTGTATTTTTTACCATTGTATTGTGATTTGTTTGTTTTATCAAGAAAATAAAATAATTTAAAAAATGATCATCATCGTTTTATATTGTAATTTACCTACTAGATGAAATGTATAGTCATTTACTTGCTAAAAAATTATATATGATTATCAGGCATTTATTTTTACATTACACCGTATAGAAAAAGAAATATTTAAAAAAATTAAATGTCCTCCTTTGGCACTTATTAAATAAGTGCCAAAGGAGGCACTTGCCAAAGGAGGCACCCTCCTTTGGCGTTTATTTTATAAACGCCAAAGGAGGGTACCTCCTCCTTTAGCACTTGTTAAATAAAATGCCATAAGTAATTTATTTATTTATTTAATTTGATAAATTAATGTATGGCATTTTTATAGATTGAAAAGCGCCATAAGTATTTTTAATGGCGTCAAAAGCTTTGGCATTTCTTAAACGCCAAAATATGTTTTAAAATAAGCGCTATTATATGGCTTTTTTGTAGTAGTGTGCGAATCAAGCCTTTGAATAATATTGTGATACTAATAGCATTGATCACAATTTCTCTGCTCTAAGGACACCACAACAAAATGGAGTTGTGGAACGAAAGAATAGAGTGTTGACTGAAATGGTAGAGCAATGCTAAATGAAAAGAACATGTCTCAAGTTTTCTGGGCTGATGTAATGAGCACAGCGTGCTATGTTTCAAACAAAGCCTACATTAGAACAAAACTTGGAAGGATACCATATGAGCTATACAAAGGATGGAAGCCGAATCTTGTTCATTTACACATCTTCGGTTGTAAGTGTTTCATTCATAATAATGGTAAAGATAACTTAAGAAAATTTGATTCAAGAACATATGAAGGAATTTTTCTAGGATATTCTAACCGAAATAAAGCATATAGAATTTTTATTAAACGAACATGTGTTGTTGAAGAATCAATTCATGTTGTATTTGATGAATTTGAATCCTCTGACAAAACTATTGATAATGAGCAGGAAGTTGTTTTAAATCAAGAAAATGGTCAATCTATTTCTAAATCTCTTATTCCAGAAGTTGATCAAACCAAGGATGAAGAATAGTCACTAGGTCAACCTAAAGCCTGGAAATACAATAGGAGTCATCCCCTAGATCAAGTTATAAGAGTTGTGAATGAAGGAGTCAAAACTAGAAATAGAATTTTCAAAGAAGTAAGTTTTTCTGCATTCATTTCTGAGATTGAACCTTCTAACATTGGCAAAGCCCTATCAAGCAATGATTAGGTTATAGCAATGCAAGAAGAACTAAATCAATTTGAAAGAAATCAAGTTTGGGATTTGGTACCCTGACCTAAGGATCATCCGATCATTGGCACTAAATGGGTATTCAAGAACAAACTTGATGAATCCGCAATTATTGTCAGAAACAAGGCAAGATTGGTGGCCAAAGGCTATAATCAGGAAGAAGGAATTCATTATAAGGAAATGTATGCTCTGGTGGCTAGATTGGAAGCTATACGTGTGCTCTTAGCCTTTGCATGCATCAAAAGATTCAAAATCTATAAAATGGATGTAAAGAGTGCATTTCTAAATGGCTACATTATGGAAGAAGTATATGTAGAGCAACCTCCAGGTTTTGAGGATATAACCCAACCTGATCATGTTTTCAAACTCAAAAAGGCTTTATATTGTTTAAAACAAGCTTCTAGAGCATGGTACGGGAGGCTTAGTAAATTTCTTATTGATCAAGGTTTTGTATGAGGAAAAGTTGATACAACACTTTTTATAAAATGAAAATGTGATGATATATTAATTGTGCAAATATATGTTGATGATATAGTTTTTGGTGCTACTAACGAAACTATGTGCAAAGAATTTTCTGAGATAATGTAGGGAGAGTTTGAGATATCAATGATAGGAGAATTAAATTTCTTTCTCAGTTTGCAAATCAAACAAAGAAAGAATGAAATCTTTATATCTCAAACAAAATATTTGAAAGAGCTATTGAAGAAGTATGGATTGGATGAAGCAAATGGAATGGACATACCCATGAGCTCAACCACATTGCTTGATGCGGATGTCAAAGGAAAAGATTACAAGATCACAAAATATAAGGGAATGATTGGATCATTACTCTATCTTACTGTAAGCATACCAAACATTCAATTCAATGTGGGTATGTGTGCAAGATATCAATCAGCACCAAAAGAGTCACATGCTGAAACCGTCAAATGTATCTTTCGATATCTTGCTGACACACAAGAATTGGGTCTATGGTATCCCAAAGGAAGAAGTGAATATCTAGTTGCTTACTCAGACTCTGATCATGGAGGATACAAGACAGACAGAAATAGTACAAGTGGAACAGGCCAATTTCTTTGAGGCTCACTTGTATCTTGGTTTAGCAAGAAACAAACTACAGTGTCTCTTTCATCAATAGAAGCTGAGTTGTTGCAGTATCAAGTTGTTGTGCACAATTAATTTGGCTAAAGCAACAACTCTAGGATCTTGTTATTTATTTGAAAGAAATGCCAATATACTGTGACAACACTAACATGATAAGTTTGGCAAAGAATCCTATTCAACATTCCAGAACCAAACATATTGATGTTAGACATCACTTCATCAGAGATCATGTCCAAAAGAAAGATATCAAAGTCATATTCATTCCAACTCATCTTGAACTAGTTGATATCTTTACAAAACCTCTTGCAAAAGATCAATTTTTATATATTAGAAGAGAATTGGGAATGGTAAATCCCAATAAGTTATAAGTTATCTAGTGTTTACAAAATGTTAGATGATATTATTTATTGATATTTTAATGATTACTAACTTAAGCATCAGAGTTTCTAGCAATTTGTTTTTGCAGGATCATAATATTCTGTTTTGGGGTATGAATAACAAAGGTTAACAGAGGATAACATTACTGGAGTGTCAACTTCATAATATTCCTATTTTGTTCAGAATCTCTCTGCCCTAGCCAAGCGACTTTCACATTTTTCAGAAATTCTCATCAAGATGGCTAGAACCAAAAATCTCACCCCTTCAGAGTCCTCTGAACCTAAACAATCATCTGACCTATTCTCTTCTCCACCTACCAAGAAATGCAAGCTTACACTGAAATCCAAAGCCAAATCTCAGTCTAAGCTGAAAGAGAAAGGGGTTGTGATCAAAGAGCCCATTGTCACAAGAGCTCAATCCAAGAAGAGTACCTCAACTGGAAGAGGCAAAGGCACAAAAGTATCATCCCCTTCTCCTTCTGATTCTTCCACACCCTCTTTCACTCTAAAACCTTCTAAGAAACCTAAATACGATGAAAATATTGCTAAAGCAATGGCTGGCTTTCTTAAAGAAGCTATCATAGAAGGCATGGATTCAAAGAAAACAGGAGCAAAGAAGGGTCAATCCTTTAAGAACCCAGAAGTGCCACAAGAGGAAAATACTTTGCCTCCTAAAGGCTTCAATGTTAGCAAGTTCAAGGAGTCTCAGAAGTTCCTGACTCATTTCTCTAGGAGGAAGGTGTGCAAGACTCACTGCACTGATCTCCAAGTTCTTCAGGAGGTATTGAAGTATGACCTTAGTCCCTACCTTGAACCCTTTATGCCTTGGTTATCTATTAAATTACCCTTTTGCACCAAGGTGTTAGTCATTTCTACTACAATCTTGAAATACTAAATAACCCTGTTAGAAGATCAGTAGAGGAAGAAATGACCATAAAAGTTAGAGGTCAGAAAATCCTCATCTCATCCTTTAGGATTAATATTTGGTTAGGAATAGAAAATCCCACTGATGATATCTATTCTAAACTTGAGCCTAACCAAATCTTCTATGTTCTTTGATCTAGTGAGTTAGTGGGACCTTTAAACTTCAATCCGAGTGATATATGTGACCACCATAGGGTTCTATGGTACATCTACTCTAGAGCCTTAGTAAACAAATCCAATAATTATACACATTTCACTGAAAGGGACTATAGGTTGTTTGCTTCTTTCCTTCTCCAAGATTAAAAAGACTTGGGAGAATATATTTTTGTTGAGATACAGAAGTACAAGACTAAAGGGAAGCCATCCACTCCTATGCCATATCCTCAGCTCATATCTCTGATTCTGAAGAAGAATAAGATTTGGTATTTGGAGAGTAAGGAACCAGTTGAGAGGATAACTCCTATTGGGAGGAATCAAATTGGGAAACTGAACATTGAAATACCTCTCAAGGGTCCACTGGAGTCAGGCCCCAAAAAGAAGAAAAAGACTGAGACTTAGACAAGTAGAATGGATTACACACAGTCTTCTGCTCCAGCCGGCACTACATCCTTACCTTCATTCCTCAATGCCACACTACAACATTTTATGGAAAATATGCTAAAGGGATTTCATATCGACATTGCAAATACCAATGCTGAGTTGATCACTCACATGAATGTTAAGATAGGACAACTTGTGGAAAGGATGGATAAGAGGCACGAAGAATTGTTAGCAGAACAACGTGTCCAGGGTGAGCTTCTAAGGTTGATTATAGCCAAACTTGATGCTATAGCATCTGGCCCCTCTACTTCTAGTACCTCTAAATCCTCTTTCATGCCTAAGCTAGAGTCACCTCCTGAACCCAGACCATTTGAGGCACCACATTCTGAGTTGAGACCTCCGATCTTGTCTCAACTTCTCAGCCTGGACCTTCTCAGCCAATATCTTTTGAGCCTAAACTTTTTGAGGCTGGTCCTTCTTCTATTCCTTCTTCTACATTACCTATCACTATCTCTAGGAACCTTTTGTTTTCCTTGCCTAACCCAAAAACACTTCAGTTGGTTCATGTCACCCTTGATGATCCAGTTCAGCCAGCTCAACCTGTCCAATCTAAGTCAGTGTCTACTCCAGTTGCCTCATCTACTCGCAATGAGGAGGTTCTAGTTTTTTTACCTGTTGGTACAGAGGAAGTAGAAATTACTTCTCTGCATCCAATAAATCCTCTAGAGGATCTTCAGACACCTCTGGTGCACTTTCCTGACCCTGAACCATCATCATTACACTCTTCTAGTTCAGATGGCTTATATAAGTCATTAGCATTTCCTCTTACTCCCATCTCAGCCGCCAAGTCACCTACTCCTCCTCATGATTGATTCCACCTTTGTGATGAAGACAAAACGGGGGAGAAGAGCTTGAGTGATTTTGTGAAAAATGGCTTAGTCTATAGATTGGGATTTGGGTGTATAGGGCTTTAGGGCATTTTTATCTTTGAATTATTAGTTTTGATTATGTAATGAACTTCTCATTATGCAAGTTATTTCTCTTGCCATTTATGTTAACATTTCATTGGAATTATATTGCATTGAGGAGCTAATGAGTTTTTTATTATGTTGTAAGGTGAACAAGTAATCATAAGAACAAAAACTATGAAAAGATCTTTAATAAGTTATTTTAAAGAGTTTTCAAGTTTAAATTCAACAAATGATTTCATATGAAAAAGAATTTTGAGAAGAACATGTTTGAAAACTCAACTTCAAAAACTTTGTTCAAAATCACTAAGTTTTGTCATCATCAAAAAGGGGGAGAATGTTAGATCCCATATGTTTTGATGATAACAAAGATTGGATTAATAATATGAAAGGATTTGACAACAAACAAATGGATTTGAACAAAGTATCATAGTATCACTTGGAGTCAGCACTAGAAGTAATCAACAATTTTTAAGAAGGCTTACTCGAGTAGCCACTTGGGTAACAGAAGCCATTACTCGAGTAAGCAGATAGAATTTCATCTAGTGAGGCACTGCCAAATTTTGAATAAAGTTACCCGAGATACCATTCGGGTAATCTGCAAAAGTTATATAGACCATTACACGAGTAGCCACTAGAGTAACAACATTTTCACATGCATCACTCGAGTAACCAGGTCCAAAATCTTCTAGTGACTCTTGGCCAAGAAATGCAGCACATCACTCGAGTAGCCACTCAAGTAACTAGTGAGAAAATAGCATTACTCGAGGGACAACCTGAGTAATCTGCAGAGTTATTTGAAGTGCCACTCGAGTAACCATATAGTAAACTCTCGGCCAAGAATCTGATGCCATTACTTGAGGGAGTAATCGAGTAATCTACCGGGTTATTTGAAAGCCACTCGAGGGACCACTCAAGTAAGGTGTGAAGAAAAATGATGCCCACTCGAGTAAGCAATTTACCACAGTGATCACCCGAGTAGTCTGTGAAAGTAAAGACATGGCCACTCGAGTAATCAGGTATTTTTAAAGTTTGTAATATATCACTCCTTGTCTTACCTGAGTAATTTCTGATGCAAAATGTTGATATGTTCACTGCCATATTTTTGACATGTTTACTTAAGGGACCACTCGAGTAACAAACTTGATCACTCGAGTAGCCACTTGAGTAAGGCAGGTCAGAAATTATATTTGTATCAAATATCTCTTGATTTGTTATCTATATGATTAACTCTTCATTATATTAGTATTTTAAGTACATTTGCAGAGAAACAATGAAAGAGTATGACATATTTGAGAAGTCAAATAAAAGTCTAAATGTTCACCTAACGCTACCTACCGCCAACGGATAGTTTTCAAATATGAAGAATAGTCAATCGTTGCTGCACGACTCTAACGGACAAGTTTGAAATTGCTTCCAACGAATACTACAAATCATCTATATATATATGGAGCATTCAAAGAGAAGAAAACAAGGAGACACGAACTGAGAACACACATCGATCAATACACTTAGTGCTTTGTTTTCATATACTCATTCATTTGTACTTCAGAAATTATATATTTGCTCTGTGAGAGAGCTTTTCATTTCAAACTCAATATTTGTTTTTGAGACAACTTAAGGTAGTGGAACCTTTAGTAGGGGATTTGATTGCAACATGTAAGGGGGAGCGAGTGTCCAGGTGTAGGAACTTGCTGTGTACTGAGGTGCCAAGAACCCACTGAATCTTAGAGAATATAGTGAAACTCTTAGAGACTCTTTGAGGACTAGACGTAGGTCAAAGTGGTTGTGGCCAAACCAGTATAACTCACGTTGTACACTATGGTGATATTGCTCCTTACTCTTAACTGTTTTTAATATTCTATAAATTTCCTTATATGCAGTGAAATTTTTGGAATCACCCAATTCACCCCCTCTTGGGTGAACCGCTTGAACTAACACTATATATAGAATTTAGTGTCTCTCTTAAACTTATTCAATTAATGTTTATTCATGTCAGCTGGTGAAATAGATGCAACTAGATAATTTGCAATATCAACATACTAAGGGGTAGAAACAACAACCTCACAAAGCCTTTGATTAGGAAAATATCTAAGGGTAAAGATGTTATCATAGGTGATTTAATCCTACTCAAGTGATTAGTTACCATATTCGCTACACCATTCTTATCACAAATCTTCACATCAAACTCTCGTATCAATATCACCCACCTAATGAGTTGAGGTTTGGAGTCCAGTTTCTTGAACAAGTATTTGATAGCTGAGTGAGCTATAAAGATAGTCACCTTCATGTGAAGGATGTAGGATCAAAATTTCTCAAGCCCAAAGATGATTGCAAATAGCTCTTTCTCTATGGTAGTGTAGTTAGCCTGAGCAGCATCTAATGTTCAAGATGCATAGGCTATGATATGTTATCTCTTCTCTACTCTCTGGGCAAGAACTGCACCTAATGCATAGTCTAAAGAATCACACAAGAGCTTAAATGAAAGGCTCCAATTAGGTGGTTGAATGATAGGGGGTGTAGTGAGTATTTTCATTAACTCATCCCATGCATACCTGTAAGCATAATAAAAAACAAAACCCACATCTGTCTGTAATAAATGAGACAGTGACAATGCTATTTTACTAAAATTCTAGAAAAATCTTCTATAAAATCTAGCATGCCCAAGAAAAGAGCATACATCTTTCACACAAAAAGGATATAGAAGAGATAAAATAATATCAACATTAGCTTTATCAACTTCAATACCATCATGTGAAACAACATGGCCTAAAACAATTCCTTTCTTAACCATGAAATGGCAATTTTCAAAATTTAATACAGGATTATATTGAATGTATCTTTCCAAAACCTTGTTGAAACGAGCTAAGCATATATGAGAAGAATCACCATAAACAGTGAAATCATCCATGAAAACTTCCATGCAATGCCAAAGAAATCAGAGAATATTGAAACCATGCAATATTGAAAAGTGCTTGGTGCATTGCATAAGCTGAATGGCATAGGTCTATATGTAAAGGTTCTAAATGGACATGTGAATATAGTCTTATCACTACTATAGAATATACATTTTACGTCCCTAAAAAATGTCCCTTTTTAAAAAAGGGATGTAAAAAATAAAGACGGTGGCATTTTTGTAATTATGGGTGAGAACTGAATAGCTTTAGACGTCCCCAATTTAAATAGGGATGTCTAAAGTGTGACTTTACAGACTTTAGACGTCCCTATTTGAATTAAGGACGTCTAAAATTTAAAAAAAAAAATTTTACTTTAGACGTCCCCAATTTAATTAGGGACGTCTAAAGTATGTAAAGTTACACTTTAGACGTCCCTATATATATTGGGGACATCTAAAGTTTTTAAAAATTTTTTTTAATGAGTGACACCCTTTGGCGTCCCTCATATATATGGGGACGGCAAAGGGTGTCCCTGTTGCGGGATGCCAGAATGGCGTCCCTAACATATATATATATATATATGTGTGTGTGTGTGTTAGACTAACATATATATATCCGCAACAGGGACGCCCTTTGGCGTCCCCATATATATATATATATGAGGGACGCCAAAGGGTGTCCCTCACTTAAAAAAAAATTTAAAAAAAACTTTATACGTCCCCAATATATATAGGGACGTCTAAAGTGTAACTTTACATACTTTAGACGTCCCTAATTGAATTGGGGACATCTAAAGTCACGTCTAAAGTTAAAAAAAAACGATAACTTTAGACGTCCCTAAATTAAATTGGGGACGTAAAAAAAATTCAAATTTTTTCTAACAGTCTTTATTTGTCAGCTTTATACTAGTTTTACATTCATCTTTCTCTTTCCATCGCCGTAAACATAAGAAGAGTCACTACCACTATGCATTTTAACTCTTGCTTCTTCTTCTTTATATGCCATTTTTACTCTTACTTCTTCCTTTCTCTCTCTTTTTTTCACCGCCAGATCTGCTATGCTTTCTTACCATCTTTTGTATTTTATCTTCTTTCTCTTTTTTCTTTGAGTTTCCCTTCTATTTTATCTTCTAACTTGTGTTGTTATGGCTTGTAGATCAGAACTTTGAAACATGCTTCAAGATCACGTTCCCGTTGAGAAAACGAGGTTCATCTCTCCCTGTCGCTCTTCTCTATTCATTATTACGAGAAAATAAATTTCAATAATAGAAGGAGATAAGTTTTTTGTAACTAATTCCTCTTATTATTTTCATCTTCTGCCTATAAGATTTTAGCTTTAGAGTTATTATTGTGTAGATTTTGGATTTCAGATACTAGATCTGTAATTTTATTGACGATGATATATGATTTCTGGTTTTAAATACTGTTTAGTCTAGATCTGTAATATAAACAAATTTTTTTTTAAAAAAACACTTTAGACGTAAAGTGGGGACTCCTAAAGTCCCACAGTGGCACTTTAGACGTCCCTAATTTAAAGTGGGGACGTCTAAAGTCCAGACTTTAGACGTCCTTTTATCTATGGACGTTATTGCCAATTTTTACTACGTCTCTCACATAGACGTCCCCTTGTTTTCAGACGTTAAAAGGCCTAAAAAAGGGACGTTAAAAATGTTTTTGTAGTAGTGTATCCTGATCATCGGGGTAAAAGAAATCTGGAAATATCAAGAAAAACCATTCAAAAAGTAGTAATGTGATATATCAGTAAGTCTTTCTAACATTTGACCTATAAAGGGAAGGGGGTAGTAATCCTTTCTAGTTATAGAGTTCAATTTTCTATAGTCAATACATATTTTCCAACTATTTTGAACACTAATCGGAACTAGCTCACCTCATCATTACGAACAATAGCAATACTAGTTTTCTTAGGCACTACTTGAATTGGACTTATTCATTGGCAAAAAGAAATAGGGTAGATTATACCTACAGAAAGAAGTTTGAAGACCTCTTTCTTTACCACATCAAGGATCAATGGATTGAGTTATCTCTATGGCTGTTGTACAACTTTGGCACCATTTTCTACCAGGATCTGATGCATGTACACATCTGGGCTAATTCCAGGGATATCAATGAGAGTCCATCCAATAGCTTTCATCCATCGCCTAAGTACCTTTAGGAGGTGGGTTTCCTCGTTAGCAGCTATGTCACTCTCTACAATCATAGGAAGTATCTCGTCCTTCCCCAAATAGGCATACTTCAATGAGTCTGGAAGTGGCATTAACTCAAAGGATGGAGCTTGTGCAATTGAAGGTATGAGCAGCTTCAAATCAACATCAGTCAATTAGAAACCTGCATAACAGATTCATAGACAGAAGAGAAAAATTTCCCACCTTAGGGAGTATTAGTAGAAATTGCAAGAGTAGATGAGTAAATAAACATATCACAATCAACAGCAATAGTGCCACCAGTTGCGCTCATGTCAGAGATAAAATTAGAATCAGAAATCGTCCTATCAAAAACATGATCAATGCCAATCAATAACTTAGAGTCAAGTAGTAAAGATATTTGAACTTTATTTATGACATCAATAACACTAAGTAACTGAGCAAATCTATTAGAATCAATAGGAATAGTATATGCATGATCACTAGAATCACTAATGCTACAACTAGGTACAGAAGCAGCATGTCTAGAATGTCTCATAACCTCAATAGCATCAGTAAAAATATCAATATTAGTAATATAAAGATCAACACATGTATCACAACTACCAATTTCAGTACATAAACAAGATAGAGTATCATCTAAATAGGCAATATCATAGGATCTACTAAGCATGCTATCTTTAAGATCTACAACAAAATCATCCATAATAACATCAATAACATTAACATCTATCTCAGCATAATTATGAGGGGGTTTTCTCATAAATTCAAGCACATCAAATCTAATAGTTTCACCAGCAAATTCCAGAGTAAGGCTACCAGCATGCACATCTATCATAGCTCTAGCAGTTTTAAGTAAGGGTATGCCTAACATTAAAGATGAATGTCCCTTCTGCCTAAACTACCATCATCAATATCAAGAACATATAAGTCTGCAAGGAATATGAAATCTTTTACCTTAACCAAGATGTCCTCCAAAATGCCTTCTGGGACCAAGACTAATTTTGGGCTTAAGCTCTATACCTTTGAGTTGATTGAAGACTAATTTTGGTATAACGTTGATAGCAGCACCCAAATTTGCTAAGGCATATGAGAATTCAATATCACTAATAGTACAAGGTATGAGAAAGCAACTGGGATCCTTGCATTTTACTGACATTGGCATTTGATAAAGCAAGGAGACAACTGCCCCTAAGTCAACCTTGCCTTCATGCTTAAATTTCCTCTTTTTATTATGCAACTCCTCAAGAACTTTGCATATTTAGGCACTTGTACGACTAAGTCAAGTAGTAGAACATTGATTACCACCTTCTTAAAGATATCATAGACTTCATTAAACATCTTAGCTTCCTTCTTTCTCCTTTTAGCCTTAGCTACAATAGTAGGAAAGGGCAGGGCCTACTTGATCACTTGCTTTCCTTCATTATCCATTTCTTGTTCTTCATGAGGTACCACTTGTGTTTTTGATAAAGTGGATGGATCCTGTGATATGGAAGTGGAAGGAGAGTTATCAACAACTTTCTTATATTTTGAAGTACTCGTGGTAACATGATTTGTAGAGGGGATTATCTTTTTACGTCGGTGAGATATAGCATTAGCTCCACCAATATTAAGATTCTACTGAATTCCAACATTTGGATTGGTTACCACTTAAGATGGAAGCTTTCCTGAACCTTGACTTTGTACATTACTGGGTGCATTAGATAATTGACTAATTTGAGTTTGAAGAGCTTGAATTTCCTATCTATGTTGCAAATTCCTTTGTTGTTGTTCCTTATCTTTCTGGTCAAACTTGTCCATTAGGATTTTCATCATATCATCCATCTTGCTCTTTAACTTTGAACCCGCATCATGGACTGGCATTAGTTGTCTAACTTGGTGAAACATCTTACTATTAGAATTTCTACTTTGATTGAATTGTGCTTGCTGAGCTTGACCATTTCTATATCGAAGATTTGGATGTCATGCCATCCATAGGCTTAGAAGGATATATTGCACTACAAGACTCAGCTCCATCATTCATGTAAGGGCAAGAGTCAGTACCATAAGTGGCTAAAGAGCAAATAGACCAAAGTGGCCCTATTAGAGTAAAAGAGTTAGGAAGTGGGGTAAAAGAAGTAGAGGGTTCTATAGAATTAGCTAAATTAGAAGAATTTCTCTTGTAAGACATATCCATCTTTTCTATAGCAGATACAAGCCTATCAATTTTGCTCTTTAGGTGAGACTCAGAATTAGAAGAGAGTAGTCCCACTTCATTAACTTTGACATGTTGACTAGAGCCAAATTGTTGGCTACTCTCATATTTCCTTTCAATCAATTTTTAAACATGATCAATAGTCAAGTGAAGAAGAGCACTACCAGTAGCCGAATCTAATAAATCTCTTTCTAGAGGTAAGGGACCTACATAGAAGTATTAATCAATAATGTATCAAGAATCTGATGGTGGGGACAACTAGAACATAGCATTTTAAAACACTCCAGATATTCATATAAGGATTCCTCAACCATTTGTTGACATCCACATATGTCCTTCCAATAGATGAAGTATAAGAGGCTAGGAAATAATTTTCCAAGAACAATTTTTTCAATTAGGTCCATGAAGTAATGAATCTAAGAGGCAATCGAAACAACCAACTTTTAGCATATCATTCTAAAGTGAATGGGAAGGCACACATCTTAATTTGATCTTTAGTCACACCAATAGGTTTCATAGTTGTGCAAACCATGTGAAACATCTTCAAGTGATTGTATGCTTCCTCACCTGAAGGCTATTAAATTTTGGAAGTAAGTGTATTAATCTAGATTTCAACTTAAAATGAGCATTAATATCAGGATAATTGATGCACCAATTTTAAAAATGAAAATAAGGTGAAACCAATTCTTTAATGGTCATAATAGGATCAATAATATGAGCATTTGCATTTGTATTAGCATTAGCATTAACATTCCCATCATCATTAACAACAATATTATTATCATCCATATTTAAATTAGAATCAGAAGAATTAATAATGGGCTCAACAAAGGAACTACTACCTATAAGAGTATTAGTTCTAGTTCTTCTTCTTGGTGAAATAAACAACTACCTAAGAAGTCATCCTAAAACTCAAACCTAAAGCCTAACCATTGCTCCCCGGCAATGGTGCCAAAATTGATGTGTGCTTCTGCCGTTAAAGCAATCAATAAAACTAGGTCCTAATTAATTATGTAGTTTATGATTAACCTAGGTCATTCTCCCAAGGATCAAATTATGGGTTTTCTTTAGGATTGATTTTTAAGTGACAAAAGATGCATGGAGTGGACCTAAACTAGAATGCAAGACACTACTATCTAAATGCAATTAAACTAACTGAATGCACTAATGCAATTGACTCTAAAATCTATTGAGAATGACACTAATCTATATGAATTTGAATGTTTTGTTTATAAAGAGGAATTAAAGTTCAAAGTAAAACATTGATTAAAAGCAAGACAAACAATAAAGATTTAATTCAGTTGTGATAATGAAGGGGACAACTTAGGATTCACATGGAATTAGCTTTCTTAGCCCAAATTAATTAATTAGACCTAAGGGAGGTTGATGAAAGATTGGACTTAATAAATTTAATCACCTAATAGAACATGGGAAATCCTCAAACTCAATAACACTTATTCTATAAACCCCTTTCTTATATTGACTTGCAGCGAAATATTAATACATGGTTTGGTGGGCACAACAGGAATAACAAAAATGTACTGATATTATTGATACAATATACTTGATTGTGTACAAAAATTCCCATATAGGATATTGTATTATAAATTACAGACCTTAAAAATAATAAAAGGTCTTTAGATAACCAACTGTCCCTCTTGAATTGTCCGAAACCTTTGTTTTCGGTAATACGTTTCCGCCCTTTTACCCTTTGCCTGTTGCACAAAACTATATGCCTATATGGAAAGGGTGAGATTCAAAAGAATCTTAGTAGTAACAGACTATCAATCATATAAAATGTCATAAATCAATATGTCATGCACCAAATCATACAATAGAACCATGACACTATATATGCACCCTACGTGTTAGTGTACCACAGTTGACCCTTGAACCACAACTAGGTATTGAGTGTGTTTACTATTCATATTACAAAATATGGTATACACAAAGCATATAAACAGTCACATAGAGTATGAGAGATAGGTTACTACCTGAAATGTCCTTTCCTCGCCTGTCAGTCCAAATTTCTCTTCCGGCTTGGGCTATCAGTATATCTTAAAATTCCAAATTTAGGATAAGTGAGTTATTACTCATTCATAAATCACTCTAAATTCATCGTGTTGGTTATCTTGACTTAAAATCACCTTTTGACCATTTTACCCTTAGGAACCTAGTCTAAGCCCCTTTATACCCAATCCAACTATACTTTTTCAAAAAATATGACTTTGGCTATTCCTACATAATCTTACCCAAGGAATCTATTTTTTAACCTTGGAATTACCAAATTCACTACCAAAAGATAAAAATGCCCTTGGCAACCCTTAGTTAGGGTTTTAGGGTAATGTTGCCATTTCACATTCTAATGCTTTTTACACTTCATGATCAACATGAACCATACACAAGTTTCCCTTCTACCTATTTATTATAAGTTGAAATTGTTGACTTTATGTCATCTTTTTTAAAATTTGACCTTAATCAAAACAATTAATGATAAATATCCAAAAATAATTTTCCCTTCTTATGCCAGCCCATTTGGACGAAAATGAGTGTGTGTGCTGAAGAAAATAATTTTCTTTGTCTTAATATGGTAAATTACCATTTTGCCCATACATTTTTGTGATTTTCACCTAAATCTAATAGCAATTTCACTCAACTTTGAAAATTTATATCTTTATTTATAGACATTCAATTGAGGTGCTTCTAAAGGCTACTTTCCCTTATTGAGTCTAGTTTCAAGAAAAAATATAGCCTTTAGCCAACTAGAAGCTCAACATTCCTAGAATTTAAATCTTTGGACGTTGTCTGAGAAATTGGTTAGTTTCACTGGGTTGACTTCAAAAATTAATAACTCGTTGTGTATAGCTCCAAATAACCTATATGACCTATCAAATTAAATCTTGATAAGTCTACTTTCGTTTTGGAAAAACTTCTCAATTTTTTGAAAGTTCACTATCATCCAAAACCACATGACAAACTCACTTCCTCACAGGAAATTTTTACTAGTAGCATAATCTAACTTTTACAAGTTATGCTATAAGCATACTCATATTAAGTGTAACTACTAATTGCTTTATTTTCTCATTTTCTGTGCTCTTTAATTCATCATTTATTCCCTTTAATGCCTCAAAGGTATAAGGAATTTTGGCGACCGAAATTTGGGATATTTCATGTTCCACTAAAAAACTCATTGAAATAAGCAGGGGTTAATTAAATCCATTAAAACTAGTCAAAATAGTTTAAGATTGTTTTGGGAATTATGTTCCCAATTGCCTAATTAAAGAATTTGACAATTAAGTAACCTAATTAAACAATCAAGAAATTAAACCCAAATTGACAATTAAATTAATAATGAAAACTCAATTAAGAATTCAATTGACAATCTAAAGGTTTGCAAAAAATAATCCCAACAATCATCTAAGCACAAATAATCCAAAATATCAATTTAATCTAAAAGGAATATGTCTACAATCTAAAACTAGATTATTCTCAATTAATACAACTCAAAATCATTTAAAACTAAATAATCTCAAGTCTTGAATCGAAAAGATAAAAGGAAGGTCACTCCCTTGTGGTCTTCAATTATAAGCTCCTAGGCTCTAGCTTCCTCCACACTCTTCCCAAGCTACTCTTCCAAAATTTGAGCAATAAGTCACAGCCATCAAAAGAATTTGTGAAATATCGTTGATAATTGATTAATGGCCATGGGACCCGTGTGGAGAAATAATAGTAATTGTGTGAAGCAAGGTCTCTTGGTACCTGTCAATGTTCTGTCCTAATAGAAATAATAGTAATTGTGTGAATGCGTTTCTCTAGAGATCATTGTGTTTTAAGGCTTAGTCTTCTACTATAGAAATCTAACCAAATGAAGATGACCTAAGTAAGGTAGACCGTTCTAGTCATATTCTCATTTTATGTGCTTGGATTTAAAAGCTTAATAGGCAAATAAATGTCAGTGGGTGAAACAGAAAATCATTCCTGTGCGTGCTTCTCTTAGGTTGGTTAAGCACTTAATCCTTCATATTTGATATTAAATAAATGCTTGGTGGCTGACTTTATGGGTTTCAAGTACGTAGTTTAGTTTTATTTCATTGCTTTTAGCACCGAACCATTGGTTTCATAATTATTGTAATTATATGTGTATTATTAATAGGGAATTGAATTATTGTTTATTATCATTATTTATGTTATAATATTGTTTCACGTGGTGGATTTTACTCCTTCACGTTGAAAGGTTTTGTGGTTTTGATTAATGGATACATTAATTGGATTTTAATTATTGCTAACCTCCTAAAATGTTTTCTCTCCATAAATAATTATTTCAGTGTGACAAATCATGTTGAATTTTAAGGTTTACGTCTCTATGATTAATAAATATATGGCATGTATATGCCAGAGAAATTGAGTTTACTTTGCGTGCCACTAAGTAAATACATGCACTACTATAAAAACATGATTCCATGATACTAAACAACAATAGTTTTCAGAAAACAGACGTAAAAAGGTTCTAGCTAACTTTTCAACGGCCGTTTTTATCAAAATAGTTGTTGAAGGCCGTGTTTCAATGACCATTATTGGAAACAGTCATTGGAAGTAAGGGTACAACTACCGTTTCCAATAATGGTCATTGTATCTAACATACAACAACCGTTATCTAAAACGGTCATTGTAACTCAGCTCTACAATGACCTTTTTTGGAGAACAGACATTGTAATTGAAGCCTAAAATCCCCTCTACGCCATCTGTTCCTCATTTTCCCCTTTTTCTTTTCAATTCGCGACTCCTTCTCCAACCCAATCTCCGACTACCCTCCCTTACTTTTCCTCACAGCTTGTTCCTTGCAAGTCACAAGTCACAAGTCGCAAGTAGGCTAGCTATTTTGTCTCTCTGGTGTATCCTTCTCCCTCCCCCTCTCACGCTGCCACAGTTATCATCATCCTCCATTAGTGTGGGTTATGTAGCTACCCTATTTTTCATTTTTGGTTCAGGTGTGCTGTCTTCACTTCTCAGTCCTCTGTTCATCATGGTTCTACAGTTCCCTTCTGTTACCTTTTGGTTCAGGTTAGCCACACAGCATATATTTTACCTTGCTTTTCTTTTTGTTGCACAGAACATGCATTTGTTCTTAAGTTAATTACTTAGTTTGTCAAATTGCTTGAAGTTCTAATGGAGGTGAATAATATAGCACCCACTAGGATAAATACAATTGTAATTCATCATCATCACATGGAGGCAAAACTCTAGGTATGGTTTTTATTACATCACCGATTAGATAGTCCTTCATGTATTTCTCAATTACCTCTTGCTGAGGTCTTGTGGTACATTTCTCAATTAAAGGGCCACTCTTATCAATCCAATTATCCTTCTAGAAATTAACCTTCTTTCTGTTAGATTCCAAGTTTTAGTGAAACAAAAGGTAATTGTATGCAAAGTATGTTTTTACAAGTCTAAAGATTGATTATAAAGTTACCAAATGCATATAGCAAAGTTTTGTAATGTCTGCTGTCAGCTTTTGCTGATGTACTCGAGAAACAGAGCTAGCACTCGAGTATGAAGTTATGTTGCACTCGAGCATATGCGAGTGTTGGACAGAAACTGTTTGCTCAAGAGCAAATTGCTATCAGATCTACTGATGCACTTGAGCATCAGGCTCTTTTACACTCGAGCACATGCAAGTGTTGGACAAGAAGTGTTTGGCCAAGAGCAATTACTGTCATTTTTACTGATGCACTCGAGAACTATAACCAACACTCGAGTATGAAGCTAGCTTGCACTCGAACACTAGCGAGTAAGGGACTGTAAGTGTTTGGCCAAGAGTCATAAAGAACAGAAAAGCACAAGCATGCCCGAGTGAAAGTTCATATGCCCGAGTGATACATCAGCACTCACGAGTGAGAAATCTAACTCTCCCAATTTTGATGCAAGTGCTGAAGATAAGTCTATATTACAGAAGAATATTCTTCTCACTCAAGTAGGAGTATGTATGCTCGAGTGAGGGCCCACATCACCTGCGAGTGCAAAATCACACTCTTGCTAAAATGGTATGTGGGTGTTGTCTAGAGACGAGACTCTTACTGTAAAATACAAGGACACTTGAGCAGGAGGAGTTATGCTCGAGTGAGGACCCACATCACTCGCAAGTGTGAAAATGTACTCTCTTAAATCATATAGAAGTGCAAGTATAAAATTGAAGCAAAAGAAGAAACTATGGTAGTTTACTCGAGTGAGGCCCCTCAGTGCTCGAGTTAGACTCTGCTAGAAGCCAAAACGCACCAGTTTTACAGCATTCAATCTGAATATGGTTTAATGATATTTATTCATTATATTTTCACTTATTATTATATAACATCATTTAACATGTATTATAAGTGTGATACAGGAGTTTGAACGTTTGAATTAGAAACACATTGAGGAAGTCAAACAATGGCAGACAGCATCATTACGACCATCCAAGCACGTACCTACCGAGTTCAAACATTTCAAACATACACATGCCGTTCCACAATAACATGCCCCGCTCCACAATGATCATTATTCAAATGGGAAAACTCGAACGTCTATAAATACAGAGTTCCAGAGATCATGAATAACAACTAAGCGCAAAAATTCACATAAGCAAATTCATGAGTCTCTGTTTCTCACATTTTCTCAGTATTCATATCGTTCTTCAGTATTTATCATATTTTCTCTGTTAGAGAGTCTGTATACACTTCAAATTCTACTTTCATTTGATCTCTAGGTATTGGGACC
Organism: Inga leiocalycina; assembly: GCA_963242795.1. NCBI lineage: Eukaryota > Viridiplantae > Streptophyta > Magnoliopsida > Fabales > Fabaceae > Inga > Inga leiocalycina. The sequence goes on along the minus strand of OY725330.1, from coordinate 38,106,667 downwards.
TTAAGAGGGTAGATATCCTTACGAGAGAAGCAGTTGAGAGAATTCCTAGTAAAACTTTCTACTCATAAGACTTACAAGATACAAGCAGTAGAGAATGTTGCTTCTCGTAAGACTTACAGTGGTGTAAGCAGGTGAGAATGTTGTTCCTCATAAGACTTGTATACATAAGCAAGAGGGAAAGGTCATAGGTTTTTTTTTCACGTAAGACTTGTCGTAAAGGGGAGAGAAATTTCTGAGTGATAGAATATTTCTACTCGAAGTTTATTCATGGACGATTGTTGTTTTGTGGCATTCTGAGAGCCCATTGAATCTTGGAAGCATAGTGAAAATCTCAGTAGGTCTTGATCTCTGAGGACTGGACGTAGGCCTGGTTTTTGGGCCGAACCAGTATAATTCTCTGTGTACTAATTCTCTTAACTCTACTCTATCTACAACTATTGTCATATCACCACATCAAACGAAAAAAATTTGTCACATCTCCTAATTCACCCCCCACTTCGGAGAAGCTTGCCTCTTTCATTTGGTATCAGAGCAAGGTCTTCTTTGAGGAGCTTAACAGCTTGAGAAGGATCCAATAAATGGAAACAATGGGTGAAAACATTCTTCAAGACGGAGCTTCAATCACTATACCTCCTGGTTTTACTGGAGAACATTTTTTCGTTCTGGAAAGCTAAGTTCAGAGTGTTTGTGATAGCTAATGTGTACAGTTTATGGAATGTAATACAAGATGGTGACTATGTTCTAATGAAGAAAATCGAAGATAGAGTCGTTAAGAAGAGCCCAGAGGAGTTTGACGAAGATGACAACAAGTTAGTAACATTAAATAGTAAAGCTATTTTAATGATACAGAGTGCTCTCAGTCAGAAGGAATATTTCTGAATCTGCACTCTACCAACAGCTAAAGATATGTGGGATGCTCTTGAAATCGCTCATGAAGGTACATCTAGAATCAAAGAAAATAGAGTTAATACTCTAATTACAGAGTATGATCTATTTTGTATGAAACGTGGAGAAGGAATATCAGAATTCGAACTCAGGTACACTCATCTTGTTAATCAACTATCTGCACTTGGAAAATTTTTGACCAAAATTCCCAGGTAAGAAAGATTCTTAATATTCTTAGAAATAATGGGAAGTGAAGGTGACAGCTATCGAAGAAGCTAAAGGAGAGTCAATGAGATCCGTAGCCGCTCTCTTTGGTAGCTTTTCTGAGTATAAAGGAAAGATGAGATTCAAGAAGGAACTAGATGAGTTTGATGATAAAAAGAAAAGAGGAGTTGCACTTAAAGCTATCAAGAAAGAAGAATCTTCCAGAAATGAAGATATTCCTAATAATGATGATATAGGAATGATCATGAGAAAATTCAAGAAGTTCTATAGAAGAAGTCAAAAGAACTTCAAAAATTATCAAGGTGGACCAAGCAAGAAAGAAAACGAGGAGCAACAGATAGTATGCTATGAATGTGGGAAGCCTGGACACATCAAATCCGAATGCTTCAAAAACAAAGACAAAAAGAAGCAGAAAAAGAAAGCATACATATCATCTATCTGGGGTGATAGTTCGTCAGATGAAGAAAGTGACGATGACGAAGTGGCAAATCTATGCTTGGTAGCCAAAGAAGAAGAATTAGATTCTGAGGTAAGTGATTCTGAACCTACTTATGATGAGTTATTATCTGAATATAATGCATTGCATACATAATTCATCAAGGTAGCTAAAGAAATGGTTAGTTACAAGAAGAAAGTAAAGGAATTAGAAAATACTATCATATCATCATGTAAAGTATGTGAAGAGAAAGATAAGAAAATAAGAGATTTAACAAAAACTGTGGAAAAATTTACTAAAGGAAGTGAAACTCTTAAAGTTATTCTAAATTCTCAGAAAGTTTCCTTTGATAAATCTAGAATTGGATATAAGTCTAATCATGATAAAAACAGAGGAAATAAGAAAAATATCAGTAGAACTTATCTCAAATATTTCAAGAATTTTGTGCATACATCAAATCCATTCGCATCATGTAGCTATTGTAAGAGGAAAGGACATTATACTTCATCATGTTCTTTTAGACAAGGTCAAGTTATTGGCACGTATAAATGGGTTCCGAAAGGGACACATGTATTACATACTAACCACAAAGGACCCAACAAAGTGTGGGTACCTAAAACTTGATCACCTTATTCTACGTATGCCTCAAAGCATCACGAGCAAACAAGTGGTATATTGATACTAGATGCTCGAGACACATGACTGGTGATAAAAATAAGTTCACCATGCTGGAAACCAGAAAAGGAGGAAAGGTAACGTTTGGAGGTAATCAATCTGGACGTATTGCTGGAATTGGTGAAGTGGGAAAATCCGATGGTGTTCAAATCAACGACGTATATTACATTGAAGGATTATGCCACAACCTGTTGAGTGTAAGTCAAAGCACTGACAAAGATAACTGGGTGATCTTTGATTCAAAAGAATGCTTGATAGTAAAAAAGAAAGATCTACCGCTTAACAAAAAATCTATCAAGGCAAAGATCCTAGCTCAAAGGGACGGTAACTGTTATACTATTGATTTAAATTCAAATTCTTCTAAAAATTGTTTTCTTAGCAGACCAGAGGAAAGTTGGTTATGGCATAAGCATCTGGCTCATGTTAATATGAACCAACTTGACAAACTAATTAGAAAAGATTTAGTTGTTGGTCTTCCTAAACTAAATTGAAAGATAATATAATTTGTGAAGCATGTCAAAAATGCAAACAAACTAAATCTTCATTCAAAACAAAGTATGATATTTCTACTTCCAAACCTTTACAATTACTTCATATGGATTTGGTAGGTCCAGCAAGAGTAAAAAGTTTTGTAGGAAATCTATATGCTTTAACAGTTGTTGATGATTTTAGAAGATTTATATGGATTATACTTATTGCTTCAAAAGATGAAACATTTGTCAAATTTATTACGTTTGCTAAGAAGGTCTAAAATGAGAAAGGTATTTCTATTATCTCTATTAGGACAAACCATAGAGGAGAATTTGATAATCAACTCTTTGAAGACTACTGCAACAATGAAGGAATAGATCACAACTTTTCTGCACCTAGAACACCCCAGCAAAATGGAGTAGCAGAAAGGAAGAATAGAGTCCTCACAGAAATAGAAAGAGCAATACTTAATGAAAAAGAAATGTCACAAGTGTTCTGGGCACATGCAATGAGTACTGCAAGCTACATTACAAATTGAGTATACATTCGCAAGTCACTTGGAAAGACGCCATATGAACTCTACAAAGGAAGAAAGCCAAATCTTGCTCATTTACATATATTCGGATGCAAGTGCTTGATTCACAATAATAGTAAAGAAAACTTACGTAAATTTGATTCAAAGTCTGACGAAGGTTTATTTCTAGGATATTCTAATAGAAGTAAAGCATATAGAGTTTTTAATAAAAGAACATGTACAGTTGAAGAATATATTCATATTGTGTTTAATGAACTTGACTCTCAGACAAAACATGTTGATAAAGAAGAAATGGATTTGATAAAGAAAAACAAAACTATTTCAAAACAGAATGATTTTGAAACAAATGATTTTCAAAATATAGAAGATGTCGATGATCATGCTCATCTAAAAGCATGGAGACATATTAAAGTTCATCCAATTGATCAAGTAATTGGAGATATTCATGAAGGTGTCAAAACCAGAAATAGAATTCTCAATGAGGTAACTTTCTCTGCTTTTATTTCTAAAATTGAACCTTCTAATATGGAAGAAGCTTTATCTGACAATGATTGGGTGATTACTATGCAAGAAGAATTAAATCAATTCCAAAGAAATCAAGTTTGGGATTTGGTTCCTCGACCCAAAGATCATACAGTTATAGGGACCACATTGGTTTTCAAAAACAAACTTGATGAATCAACAATCATTATGAGAAATAAAACAAGATTGGTGGCCAAAGGCTATAATCAAGAAGAAGGTATTGATTATGAGGAAACATATGCTCCAGTGGCAAGATTTGAAGCAATACGAGTACTCTTAGCCTTTGCTTGCATTAAAGGTTTTAAACTTTATCAAATGGATATGAAAAGTGCTTTTCTAAATGGCTATATTATAGAGGAAGTATATGTAGAACAACCTCCTAGTTTTGAAGATGAAACAAAGCCTGATCATGTTTTCAAACTTAAGAAAGCTTTATATGGTTGAAACAAGCATCTAGAGCTTGGTATGAAAGAATAAGCAAGTTTCTTCTTGATCAAAACTTTGTCAGAGGAAAAGTGGATACAACTCTTTTCATCAAACATAACAAATATGATATTCTAATTGTTCAAATTTATGTTGATGATATTATTTTTGGTGCTACTAACGAATCTATGTGTCAAGAACTTTCTAAGATTATGGGGGGAGAGTTTGAGATGTCCATGATGGGAGAATTAAACTTCTTTCTTGGACTTCAAATCAAGCAAAAGAAGAATGGGATATTTGTGTCTCAAACAAAGTATTTGAAAGAGTTGTTGAAGAAGTATGGATTGGATAATGCCAATAGAGCTGATATTCCAATGAGTTCTACAACGTTATTGGATGTTGATGTAAAAGGTCCTAGTTTTAACATCACTAAATATAGAGGAATGATTGGTTCATTACTCTATCTTATAGCAAGCAGGCCAGATATTCAGTTCAGTGTTGGAATGTGTGCGAGGTATCAATCTGCTCCTAAGGTATCACATGCAGAGACAGTGAAAAGAATCTTCACATACCTAGGAGACACTTCAGAACTTGGCTTATGGTATCCAAAAAGAGGAAATTAATATTTAATGGCATATTCAAATTCAGATCATGGAGGATATAAAACTAACAGGAAAAGTACTAGTGGTCAATGTCAATTCCTTGGAGGCTCTCTGGTATCATGGTTCAGCAAGAAGCAGAACACAGTTTCATTATCCTCAACTGAAGCTGAATATATAACTGTAGCAAGCTGTTGTTCTCAAGTATTATGGTTGAAACAACAACTTCAAGATTTGGGGATATACTTAAATGAGATTCCAATTTATTGTGACAACACTAGCACCATAAGCTTGGCCAAGAATCCTATGCAACATTCAAGGACCAAACACATAGACATCCGACATCATTTCATTCGAGATCACGTGCAAAAGATGGATGTCAAAGTAGAATTCATACCAACACACCTTCAACTTGCTGACATATTCACAAAGCCAATAGCTAAAGATCAATTCCTATATATTCGAAGAGAATTGGGAATGGTTAATCACAATGAGTTGTAAGTTTTCTTGTTAATTATTATGTTTAAATGAGTTTTTGATGATAACCATATTGCCTTTGGCATCAGAGTATTAGAAATTGTTTTTACAGGCCTGTCACTCAAGCATAGGAAGTGTCACTCAAGTGACACGCTCATACTCACTCGAGTCAGTCAACACTGCTCGAGTACAGAACTATTAAATATACTCTGTTTCTAAGCATGTAAAACAGGGGTTAATAGAGGAGATGAAAATACCAAGAGATTATCTGAAGTGCAATAGTTATAATTGTTCTCACTTGGGTGAGAGAGATCCTCACTCGAGCATGATATGAACATACTGTAGTGAAGCAAGAGAACTCGAGAAGAAGGAAGGAATTCTTACAAGTGCTTATTCAAAGCATGGTTACTCAAATGATTTTGGAGGATTTGAGTACAAAGATGAAAAATATAGCAAGAAATATTTAAACCAGGTACGCTTTTACATGTTTTATCAAATTTCTCTGAAAGTCACTCGAGCACAGTATGATCACACTCGAGCATAGTATGAATAACATTTGAGCACTAGGGTTATTGCTTGAGTATTGGAACTTATATCAGTTACGCAAAAGCTCAGACCGTCATACTTCCTCCTCTCACTCGAAGTGTTGTGTCACTCGAAGGTCGCCTTCTTTCACCTCCAAGCGTTACCCATCGATTAAACATCTCCTTTGCTTCAAAATCACCATTACAACTCTTAAATCTTCTTTATAAGGTGAGATTTATTCTCAAAGTTTCTCATTTCGTGCCCTAACTCTCTGAAACTTTCTCATTCAATCTTCAGTAAATCTGTGATTCTTGTTGTTTTCATTTTGTTTCTAAATGGCTAGAACTAAGATTCCTGTTGTCACCCAAAGATCTTATTCACCCTCTCCCACTCATTCTGCTGCTAGTTCTTCAGGAACTCCAGTAGCAACACCTTCATCTCCTATAATGTCTTCTACACCAACACCTCCTCCTAAACCTAAAACCAAAAAGAGAACTTCGGCCAAGAAACCTCATCCTAAGTCTCAAATAGCTAAGAAGGATCAACCTCCACAAAAGAAACCAAAGGGTGTGGTTTTCAAAGAACCAATGATTACTCGGTCTCAATCCAAAGAAGTCAAAGGAAGAGGAAAGAAGAAGGACACTGAGCAACCATAACAATCTTCTTCTTCCTCCGATGACACTTTCAATATGCAACTCCGGGAAGCAATGGAGAGGTCAAAACTTGACACATCGGTTGGCAAAATTGCATCTCAAGCCGGTGCCTCAAGTTCACACCATGTTGGTCAGTCCAGTGCGGCTGCTTCAGGGGTACCTTCTACATCACAGGCTCCAAAGGAAGAACAAGTCACAAGTCCTCCTGAAGGTTTCAATGTTAAAGTACTAAAGCCACTAAAACAGAAGGTATATGATACTGAGTTTGCACATAGACATTTTTGCCCTATAGTGTATGTGGTCTTAGATTATCTGAAGAAGAATTTTCATTTGGATTTATATCCTTATCTTGGATTTTATGCTCCCTGGTTGAATATTTACATTCCTTATTCACCCTCTATTGTGAAAACTTTTTATTGCAACATGAAAACCCACAACATACTTTCTAAGACTGGAGAATTGATTGAGGAAGCAGTATCTACACTGTTAGAGATCAATTCATTATGATATTTGCTAGTATCATAAATGATTTAGTATGTTGCAGCACCTCCATATCTACCCATTCTTTCAGCCAATGAAGCCTTCCGGCTTTTAAGACCAAGTGACCCAATAGGTCCTCTTAACTTTAAGGCTATTGATATGTCTGATTCTCATCGAGTCCTTCACTACATATACTCTCGTAGCATGGTTAACAAGTCCAAGAATTATACTCATTTTGCTTAGAGAGATTACTATTTGCTGGCGTCCTTCCTAGCCGAACAACAAAGAAATGTGGGGGAGATTATTTTAGTGAGATGAGAAGATTTCAATTTTCTTCATCAAAATCTACGACTATACCATACCCTCAACTTGTATCCCTCATTCTCATGAAAAACAAAATATGGTATTTGGAAGGAACTGGGAGGGTAATCATTCCAAGGTTTGGCAAGACTCAACTGACTCACATGAGTATCAATCTTCCAGTGAGTCGAACCAGGGCTACATCTCAGAGAGAAGCAACTCCATCAAGAGGTGATAAGGCTCAGTCATCTGCAAAAGGTCAGGTTCCCCCTCCATCTTTCCTGAATGTATCACTTTCCACTCATATGACTGAAGTGATCAATCAAGCTGTGTCTGGTTTAAAAATGGAATTGATGACTGAGTATAAGAAGTTGGTGGACAAAATGGAGTTACAAGTCTTAAAGTTGGTAGACAAGGCTAATACCAAATTTGACTTGATGTTCAAGACTCAAGATGATATGTCTAGAAGAATCACTGATATGGAGATCTTCTTACGCTCTCACTTTCCAGCTACATCTTTTGAGGTGCCACCTGAGACCACTCCTGCCTCGACTTCACCTCCTTATCCATAGACACATGTTCTCTTCACCGATCTAGATTCTAATGTTGATATCACTTATGATCGTTTGCCTTCACCACCACCCTCAGCCTCAGTTCCTCAGCCATCATCTCCACCCTTTGAACCGGTGCCAGTAGACCCTTCCACTGCCATGGTGTCCTTTGTCCCACGATTTGATCTCACTTTTCCTCAGCCCCCTTCTGATGTTGACAAAATGGGGGAGAAGGATTTGTGATGGTTTCTGAGCTTATATGGGGCGTATTGGGTAGATTTTGTATATTGGGGTAGGATTATGATTATTGTTATTTTTGGGTTTATTTCTACTGACATGGTTGTATATGGGTTTTATGGGTAGGAGATGATTCAAAATTAATATTGTACTTTTTAAGTTCACTAATGGTTATTTTCAAGTTTATTAAGTTTTCTGTTCAGTTTTAATTATTTCTGTGATACTATGACTTATCTTGGTTGTTAAGTGTCCAGTAGAAGGATTGCAGGAAACATATGTAGATAAGTGCAAAAATCTGAAATTGAATCTAAACTTTGGTGAAGATATGCATTTGGAAATGTTGATGATGTTTTAAAAAAATTTTCACTATCATCAAGATTTTTCTTAAAACTCATCATAAAGGTTTTGTCATCATCAAAAAGGGGGAGAATGTTAGATTCCAAGTTTTGATGATAACAAAAGGTAATTGTCTACAAAGTATGTTTTTACAAGTCTAAAGAATGATTACAAAGTTACCAAATGCATATGGCAAAGTTTTGTAATGTCTGCTATCAGCTTTTGCTGATGCACTCGAGCAACAGAGCTAGAACTCGAGCATGAAGCTATGTTGCACTCGAGCAAATGCGAGTGTTGGACAGAAAGTGTTTGCCTTATAGCAAATTGCTATAAGATCTATTGATGCACTCGAGCATGCACTCGAGCACTGGAGATAGCACTCGAGCATCAGGCTCTTTTACACTCGAGCACATGCAAGTGTTGGACAAGAAGTGTTTGGCCAAGAGCAATTACTGTCATTCTTACTGATGCACTCGAGCACTATAACCAACACTCGAGCATGAAGCTCACTTGCACTCAAGCACTAGCGAGTAAGAAACTGTGAGTGTTTGGCCGAGAGTCATGAAGAACAGAGAAGCACAAGCATGCCCAAGTGATACATCAGCACTCGCGAGTGAGAAATTTAACTCTTCCAATTTTGATGCAACTGCTGAAGATAAGAGTATATTAGAGAAGAATATTCTTCTAACTCGAGTAGGAGTTTGTAAGCTAGAGTGAGGGCCCACTTCACCTGCGAGTACAAAATCACACTGTTGCTAAAATGGTATGCGAGTGTTGTTCAGAGACGCGACTCTTAGTGTAAAATACAAGGACACTCGAGCAGGAGGATCTGTGCTCAAGTGAGGACCCATATCACTCACAAGTGTGAAAATGCACTCTCTCAAATCATGTGGAAGTGCAAGTGTAAAACTGAAGCAAAAGAAGAAACTATGGTAGTTCACTCGAGTAAGCCCGCTCAGTGATCGAGTGAGACTCTGCAGAAGCCAAAACGCACCATTTTTACAGTGTTCAATCCGAATATGGTTTAATGATATTTATTCATTATATTTTCGGTTATTATTATATAACATCATTTAACATGTATTATAAGTGTGATATAGGAGTTTGAAAGTTTGAATTAGAAACATACTGAGGAATTCAAACAATGGCAGACAGCATTATTATGACCATCCAAGGACGTACCTATCACGTTCAAACATTTCAAACGTACACATGCCGTTCCACAGTAACATGCCCCGCTCCACAATGATCATTATTCAAACGGGCAAAATCGAACGTCTATAAATAAAGAGTTCTAGAGATCAACAATAACAACTAAGTGCAAAAATTGACATAAGCAAATTCACGAGTCTCTGTTATCCACATTTTCTCAGTATTCATATCGTTCTTTAGTATTTATCATATTTGCTCTGTAAGAGAGTCTGTATACACTTCAAATTCTATTTTCGTTTGATCTCAAGGTATTGGGACCTTGAGAGGGTAGATATCCTTACGAGAAAAGCAGTTAAGAGAATTCCTAGTAAAACTTTCTACTCATAAGACTTATAAGATACAAGCAGTAGAGAATATTGCTTCTCGTAAGACTTACAGTGGTGTAAGCAGGAGAGAACGTTACTGCTCATAAGACTTGTATACGTAAGCAAGTACGAAAGGTTATAGGTTGTTTTTTTGCACGTAAAACTTGTCGTAAGGGGGAGAGAAATTTCTGAGTGTTAGAATATTTCTGCTCATAGTCCATTCATGGACGATTATTGTTTTGTGGCATTCTGGGAGCCCATTGAATCTTGGAAGCATAGTGAAAATCTCAACAGGTTTTGATCTCTGAGGACTGGATGTAGGCTTGGTTTTTTGGCCGAACCAATATAATTCTCTGTGTACTAATTCTCTTAACTCTACTCTATCTACAACTATTGTCATATCACCACATCAAACAAAAAAAATTTATCACATCACCCAATTCACCCCCTCTTGGGTGAAGCTTGCCTCTTTCATTTTCTTTCCATTATTCACCTCCCATCCACTATTCTTTATAATCTTTGATATAAAATGATAATGGATCATAATGCACATAGTTTCTTCAAATTACTATTCCAAAATAATGATATAATTAGTGAGTAGTAAGTCATATTTTGTAATGTGATAAAATTTGCCACGAGGGAGAAACACATTTTCGTTGTTGCTAACTACCATTCCATATTACTGCCCTATAATCGATTTCGCCTACCTTTTATGAGAAATAGAAAGATAATACAAACAAGTGGCATTATTGTTTGGAGACATTAAGAATTGTGGTGGACACATTTTTGTTCTTTAGGGAAAGGGCAAGAGAGAAATCATTAATTATCAAGGTCCAGAAGAAGTACACAACATAAAACAAAATTTAAAAAAAAGGTGAAATAGGGATGTAATTAAGGACATTAAGTTGGATGGTGAAGTGAATGAACAATGATGTGAGCATTCTTAAGAAATACTCTTGAAAGCCAGAGCATTTACCAACATAACTAATTTCTCCCACTCTCCTTTGGCCCCAATAACTCATCATATATCAATGATCAATCATATAGGTGCGTGTGTGTCTTCTTCCTAGTGTTTTTATAATTTTAATTTGGATAAATCAAACACTATCAATATATAAACACCACAAACCAAAACAACACTTTAATTATAAATTCCATTATTTTCAACCATGAGAGTCAATGTTCCCTGATTAGGAAATAATATAAGTTTCTTCACTATTGTTAAATCCAAAAAGGAGGCTTCACTATTGTTAAATCCAATGCATTAATGAGGGAACAATAGAATTCCATATCAGAATCTACTATGTATTTCTCATTCTTATATGCTTTTCCACAAATATAGGATTAGATCCTATTATCCTTGGGCTAGCAATCAGATATTCCTCCCTTGCATTTTGCGTGATTTTACTATCAAAACACTTAAATTGTATAGTAGTGTATAAGAGGCGCAATGTATATAACCTCTTATAACTGCAACATTGGTTTCCTTGTCTTCTTGTTTTTGGGTTCCATGATTTGTATATAGTTTTTAGCTTCTTTGTTTAAATTTTCCAATTTATATAACTTTTAAGTTTTCCATGATTTGGGTCACATTTGCAATCATGTGAGTTCATTTATAATTTTTAAGTTTAATTAATGCACTGATATTTAGGAGTTTTATGTTTCTACATTTATTGAGTCATTTCTCACTTCATTTCTATGGTAGTTGCTTCCACAAAATGTGTGTTGAATGAGATCTCAGCACTACACATGGCTTCTTATGTCCTGGTAATCTGTCAAGGCATAATAACTAGAGGTTGGAAAATCGGATGAGCTATGTAGCCTATACAATAGGCCAAACTTAGTTGCCTTGTTATCTAGCACCAATTGTTGAAAGGCAAGTAACTTAATTTGATATATTTATACACATTCACTTTGTTAAGAAGTATCATGTTATCTAACCTCATTTTAATCTACATATGTGATTATAGTTATCATTGGAGCTTTTGTGTTCCTTGTCCCTTGATCAACAACATCTTATGGTTTGAGTCATTGGGTCGCAAGCTAGACGGAGATATCAAAACCAGTTTTAACATGTAAGTTAATTTGTTTGTCAATCATTGATTTTTAATTTTACTTAATTGCTTTAATGTCTTCTGTTTATAATTTTAATTATTACAGTGCACTGAAGACATATTATATAATGGGTGGGAAGCACAAAGGTAAAAGTGGTCTGACAAAGTGGTTCTAGCCAAAGGTAAGTTGTTTACATTCAAGTTCTTCGATTGACTATTGCTTTACATATGCCTTTATTCTTTTTTACCATTTGCTTTTGATGTATAGTGCCCTCGGCAAGTAGGGAAAACTGAGTGCGGCTTCTATGTTATACTATATATGTATAACATCATTTTCAATTGCTTTACTACTAATTTTGAATAGGTGAACATTTCTTGACTCTCAACTGAATTTCATTTCTTTTCTTGTAATTGAATTGTTAGTTATTTCATTCAATTTATTGATTTATGTTAACATATTCTCCATTTTGCGCATAGAATTTTGGTAATCAAGAACCCTACACAATCAAAGACATTAATTTGATCTGAAACCTTTTGTCAGGACATCTTTTATAACACATAGAGGGGTGATAATGTGTAGAGGTTTTTTCACATAGTGCGTGGTTTTGTACAGTGCTATATAAGTTTTCATATTTGAATACTTTTCCTAGTTTCTTATTTATGAGTACTTTGAATTTGTTAAGGCATTATGCTTTATAGAGAACACTTTGGAAAATGATGATGAAGAATAGGGATTTCATGGAAGCATGTCATCTCTTTGGCCATATGATTCTCATGATTTACTTTGAAAGTTGAAGTTTAAAGATAAAAATGATGTTATGATGATATATGCACTATAAGTCATGATAGAACTTTGAAGATTCAAAATGTAATTGTCTGGGTTGGTGCTTTTGCAATGGCATTGGTGGTTGTAAGGCGTAAAACGTAAATTTTGTTTTTAAAAAAGCATATAGTTATAATGACTGTTTTAATCAAAACAGTCATTGTAATTCTTGTATGTCTAAGATACAACGTCTGTTTTAGCAAAACAGTCATTGTAACTCTGTTACTATGACTGTTTAACAACAGTCGTCTTTTCTTGAATTTTCAATGACACTCTCATAAACATCCCCCTGAAAACAGTCATCTTAAAGGGAGTAAAAATGGTCATTAAAAGTGTCTTTAACAGTAGTGATGGTACCATGTAAAACCCAAAAGCTAAGGTTTATCAATTCTGGAATTACATACTCATACATGTTAGACATGGCATATTTGATTAAATTTATTTTGTGAAATGGCGTATTTACTATGTACCTATTTAAGCGGTGACTTTCATCTAATTTGTTGCAAAAATTGGATATGTTTATAAGCTTTATTAAGGATTCACATGTGAAATCCCAAATTATTAACAAAATTACATGAAATTTTCTAATTAAATTAAAATGGAAGGGGATTATATGGTGAGATTATAATTTAGTTAGAATTGTTGTTGGAAAATTGCTGAATATAATTTGAGATACTTAAAAGTGTGGGGGTGCCTAACATGTGAGGATACCATATAAATTTTAAAGATGTAAATTATCTTGATGTAAGAATATATATACGTGAATATTTATTATTATGCTAACACTGTTTGAAGTAGTTTAGCAGCTCAATCTTGGTATGCACAAATTTTTAAGAATTTGTTGCATTAATGAATGTTAATCTATGTGATATAGCTTTTGATACATGTTAGTTGAGCATATATAAATACGTAGTCCTATGAGGGAAATTAAATATTTAAGTGCTACCATAGATATTTGAATCATGTACGATGAATTCCTATTGTATATTGGCTGAATTTTAGTTTCATTTGAGAAAATCTAGTACTAGCCAAATTTAAAACGTTGTATGAGTCAGAGTTTAGGATATGGACCTATCCTAACAGGAACCTGTCCTAGAAAGCCTTGAAATTATAGAAAGGTTAACAAATGGGAAATCGGATTAATAATGGATAAAAGAAAAATAGTGATAATGGAACTGGAACCCAATGAACACGCATTCTAGAAAACACTGAGTATATGAAACTTAGCAACTAAAGTAAACAATGGCTCAAGAAATTCCAAGCATATATAACAAGCATAAGAGTATATCACTCTCTTATGCCATTTAGAATTACATCAAGAATACATAAGCAAAAAGTATAAATACTTGTTAACAAAAATTATTATTCATAACTCCATAACCCATCTTCCTACAAATAGCATATGGAAGGGATATTTATGACTCAATAAACTAACTCAAACTAAAACTCTTAACTCACTAAGACTCTTCTAAAATTAATATTTTAACCTAAACAACCCAAAAGACAATGATAGATATGATTAAGAATAAATAAATATTTTGGAGATATTTCAATTAGTTTTTTTTGAAATATCTGATTGGTGTCTAAAGGTTTAACAAATAATAGATTTATTAATGAAGGATATTGGGAATATTATATATTTAAGGATGTAAAAGGATATTAGATTATTAAAAATAATCTTATTTGTAAATGGTTAAGGCTCAATGGATAATAAATATACTTTAAAATTGGGTAAATCAGATCATGGATGACAATATGATTATAGGAATCTTGAATCTGATCATGGAAGACAATATGATTCATAGAGATAATATTATGGGCTTTTAAAGTAAAATATTAATAACCTAATAATAATAAATAAATCCTAATATGCCATTAATAATATTTTTTGAGCAAACAATATGCCATTAATAATTAAACAACACCTAAAACACTACTTAATGACTCCTGGCTCATGGCCTTATTAAAAAAACAAAAATTACAAAATAAATAGAAAAATGTTGACTTATAAAAAATAGGGAACACTAATTTAGAGGTTCTTATAGTTTTCATGAATTTTGAATCTGGTCCTTAGACTTTTTCTCTTTTTATTAGATCCTTTAGTTTTACACCATTATACCTATTAGGCCCTAACTTCCAAAGCTGTTAAATAATGCCTAACAGAGTTCAAAATTGTCGTTAAAAAGCTCCCAATGTCCTGACCTATCTCCTTCCACTACAATTGCAAGCTTTTCCCACTACAATATGTGATATCTTGAATTTTAGGATTTGAGGCTTGAGAATAAGCCTGAACCAAGTGAACTTCTAAGCCCCAGTTTAGCATGAGTCCCAGGAATGAGTATTGGCTGCTACTGAAAATTTCCTATGAGGCAGTGATATTGTTATATCATTTTGGATGACCAAATGATGACAAAAAATTATGAAATGTTACCAAAAATTATGAAAGTAGACATCTTGAGCTTTAATTTGATAGTTGGATAATTTTTTGAGTTATATGTAAAAAGTTATACATTTTTGAAGTTAGCCTGGGAAAACTTACCATTTTCTGAAACAACGTTCAAAGATTTTAATTATGGGAATTGTGAACTTCTAGTTGGCTAAAGGCTATACTTTTCTTTGAAACTAGAATCAGTAAGGGTTCATAGCCTTTGAAATTACTCCAATTGAAGTTCTACAAATAAAGTTATGATTTTTCAAAGTTTGGGCAGAAAATCAGCCAGAATTTGCCATTAATCCGAAAATGAAAAAAATGTGATGAAAAATGTTGTAATTATGAGATAAATAGAGAAAAGAAAATTGGACTAATTAAAGGACCCTTCTAGGCATGAATATGGGTTGAATATGAGGGAAATATTAGTTCAATTTCAATTGAACATTATGTCATAACTTAGGTTAAGATAAGGTCAAAGACCTTTATGTCATAAAATCTAATTTTCTTGTAATAATTAAATAAGGTAAATAGGAGATATTTATCAATATTTCCCTTACATGTCCTTCAATTTTCGTCAGCCATCCATGAACAAGAGAGAGAGAGGGTGAGAGCTTGAAACCTAGAGAGAAGGAGGAAGAAATTCACAAGGTAAGCTTGATATCTCTTGTGATTTGGCTTCTAATTTGTGTAATCGTTGTTCTAAGCTTCTCTTCTCCATAATTTGGTGGGTTTAGCAAGCAAAATTTCAAGGTTTAAGGAGGCAGGAATTTCACCTAGACAAAGAAAGAATGAGAAAACCCAAGGTGACTTTAAAAACCTTTGAATCCTTATTGCTATTGATGTTGTTGGTGGATTTGTGGTTGATTTGACTTGATTTGTAAAGTTGGGAAGTGTTAGCCCTAAGGGGTTATGCTACCCAAATTTCCTCAAATCTTAGGTATTAAGTGTTTAAATGGTTAATCAAATGATTAAGAGTATAAAGGAATAAGGATTTGAAGTTAAAAATCAAAGATTTCATTTTCTCCTTTTTATGACTTAACTTTTGGCCAGGGCTGATTGGAGGGGTTAGAGTTGGATTGTCAATAATCTGATAATTCCAGTGCGTTCAGGAGGGAAAATTAGTTAGGGTTAGTGTTGAACACTTTTTCAGAAAAAGCCCTAGAAAGTGAAATGACCAAAATGCCCCCGAAATCCTAATTAGGGGCTGCCAAGAGCAAAACTATTATTTGGCAGTGATATTGTGAAAACCAAAGCTGAAAATGCATTCCTTGGGAAAAAATATATAAGAATAGGTTAGGTCAAAATTTCTAGAAAAATACAGTCAGACATGATACGATGGGGCCAGGACTGGGTCCTCAGGGGCATTTTGGTAATTTTCAGCTTTGGACTAATATAACTAACAAAAACATGATAGACGAGTCTAAAACAGTACATGAATGGGTTTTAACCTAATTCTTGTACATTTGGGATTTTAGGATCAGACAATAGCCCGAGCCGGACACAGAATATTAGACTAATAGAAAGGTACAAAAGATGGACTTAGAGACCAGAGGTAGGGGACTTACCTTATTTGCATGTATATGATATCTTTGCTTGTGTAGTAATGTATGTGATTGATTTATTTGATTGTGTAGAGTATATCTGAATAATGTAGCTTCGTTTCTGTTTATATTGTGGCCATAGTTATGTTGCATGAAACATTAAGCATGCAGAAATGTCCTTATGAGGCATGCATTTAGATAAAGCAAACATGTTATGCACATAGCATCTATCATGCATGCATTATGGTAACTATTTTCTATTGGGATTCTCTCGAATCTCACCTTCTCCTACCAACAATTTAGACAGGTGAATACAGAAGGTATGCAGAGATCAAAGAAGAGAACTACATGAGAGGAATGTAGTGGTGGAATGAAGATGGGAAGACGTCTCTATTTCATTGTGATAGGTTTAAACACCCAAGTAGCCTTGTGTAGCTATATTGATTGCAATTATCATGTACGAACCCCTATGAGAAATTTCTGTAATCATGCACATATTATCAGTATATTTATACCATTTCCTATGTTGCCCACCAAACGATGCATTAATATTCTGCTGCAAGTCAAAATAAATAAGGGTGTTACACATTAGTCATTCATCGACATCTTCCCCTTCCCCACCTCCAAAGTTGTAGAAGAAATGAATTGCTTTATTGAATTTGAAGCATTCGAGCATCATGATTACTTAGGTTACAAGCACGAGCATGATCAAAATCGTCTGGGTGTGAGTTATGACAAGCAGAGAAGCAATTGAGGATGCCAACTATGCTAATCAATGGGAAGGGGGTTGAACTACTTTTTGGATTTAAAAGGAAAAAAATTTGCTATATTTCTTTGTTGACTCCTCTAGTACAATGTGATCTATTTCTATCTTGTTTTAGGGATTGTTGAGTGGTTAGACTCTACTTCAAAGAGTTGAAGTAGATAAAGTACAAATTTTTTTAGCTTTAGTAGTTGAAAAAAATGGCTGACCATAGAATAAATATGCATATAAAGGATTTGGGGTCTTTAATGTTTGGGTCGAGCTTGATTTTGCATATGGATTAGAGGGAGAACTCCATAGGGCATGTGTGGAAGGTGGCACATTTAGGGCTCGTCGGTGAGGATGTGCTGGCAGAGAAGTGAGAGATTCATTCTTGCAGTTATGGGGAAAGGAGGCAAGTCTAAACATGGGTAGCTTTCTAGTGGTAATTTTTAACTCTATCGGTCATTATTTAACAGATTTGGGAAATATAACAGTGCAAAATTA
The DNA here is from genome assembly GCA_963242795.1 of Inga leiocalycina. Taxonomy (NCBI): domain Eukaryota; kingdom Viridiplantae; phylum Streptophyta; class Magnoliopsida; order Fabales; family Fabaceae; genus Inga; species Inga leiocalycina. The sequence continues at coordinate 38,088,722 of OY725330.1, read as the reverse complement.
AAGGTCTCTATAAAAAGGGGAAAAACGTCTAAGGACCTAATTCATAATCCATGAAAATTATAAGGACCTCCAAATTGGTTTTCCCTAAAAAATAAACAAACTTTAGTTAGCTTAATCTTCAAGTGATAGCTTCTTGACTAATCTTAAGAAAATTGATAGAATTGCCCTTTAGGTTTGCATCATTCTACCCCTCTTAAAAAAGACTCTTCCTCGACTCTTGCAAATCTTTAAGGCATGTTTAAGACTTAGTGATTAGGTTATTGATCTCTTGTTGCACCTGCAAAAAGTGATATAAACCTGTTGGCAAAAAAAAGTAATTTAAGCTCTTAATTTTAGTTAAAATTTTTTTCTATTTTGCGGCCATTTTCTTCAACTTATTTGCTGCCTTTTTTCAATATTTTTATAGGTATGAATTTGAATGCCAATTAATATGGGCCCACTAGACAACTTGCCTTAGGAACCCAGAAATTACATTTAGAATTCATACCCACAAACTTAAAAAAAAAAAAGCAAAGTCATTAGAAAAAAAGTGATCGTAAAACTTGGAACCCAATGCACGCTCGTTCCAGAAATAACTGGGTATACTAAACTCTGCAACCAAAGGAAACAATAGCTCATGAAACTCTAAGTATAACAAGCACAAGAGTATATCACTCTCTTATGCCATTTAGTATTCCATCAAGAATACATTACTGACACATATAAATACTTTTTAAACAAAATTATTATCCAAGACTCCATAACTTATCCTCTTAAAAATAGCATACATAGAAGGGATATTTATAACCCAATAAACTAACTCAAACTAAAGCTCTTACTTACTAGGAATTTTCTAAAAATAATATTTTAATCTAAACAGCCTAAGAGAAAATGATAGATATGGTTAGGAATAAATAAATATATTAAGGATATTTCAATTATATTATTTGAACAATCTGATTGGGGCAAAGTGTTTAACAAATAACCGATTAATTAATGAAGGATATTGTATATATTATATATTTAAGGATATGAAAGAATATTAGATTATTGACACTAATCTAATTTGTAAATAGTTAAATATCAATGGATAATAAATATATTTTAAAGTGGGATAAATCAGATCATGGATGACAATCTTATTAGAGGAATCTAGAATCTGATCATAGAAGACAATCTGATTCATGGAGATAATATTATGGGCTTTTAAATTAAAATATTAATAACCTAATAATAATAAATAACTCCTAATGTGCCATTAAGAATAGATGGCACCTTAAACACTACTTAATGACTCTTGGCTCATAGCCTTATTAAAAAAAATTACAAAATAAATAGAAGAATGTTGACTTATAAAAAATAAACAAACTCTAGGTAGCTTGATCTACAAGTAATAGCTTCTCGACTAATCTTAAGCAAATTGATAAAATTGCCCTTTAGGTTTGCATCAGTTTATTAATTTGAAGATAGCTAAAATTGGAGTATAAGTTATTGAAAATGTCTTAGCAAATATATTGGTGTGAAATTGACACTTAGAGTCGATGAGTTATGATTGCAAAATGACAATCACCATTCTAGAGGGGAAAATGGTGCAACAAGATATCATTTGAGATACTATATGAATAAGCATGCTTAATGTAATATCCCGAAGTTTGGGCCTAGCATGCTTAATAGTGCAAGATGACTGCTAAGCCCATCTTGGCAAGAGTCCCATGAATGTTTGAGAAATAGAATGACTCTCAGTGACTGTATTAATCGGCCCTCCGAGTAGAAAGTGACTCTCCAGATTGTATAAGGGCTCGATATATGGAAGTCATCCGATAGAATATACTAATGCAAAGTGCATTTTGGAACACATAGGCACCATTGGGTTGGGCAACATGAGTGTATGAACTATAGTATCCTAAACTTTAGCAAGGGGTTACATGCCCCAGAAAGAAAGTGTAATAGCGATAGAGACTACTTTGGGAATTAAGTAAGGCAATTAGTACCAACTAATTGAAAGAAAGTGCCTAAACCCTTTATCTAAAGCTAGAAATGATATAAAACCTAATTTAGATAAAAAAGAAGAGGGAATGGCGCCTTGGAAGAAGAAAATGAAAAGAAAAGAAAGACCTAATGGCAAACTAATTAATATTGCCATGATCAAGTTCAAAAGAGAAAATTGCCAATTAATCTTAAGGTTAAAATTGGAAATCAAAATGAAGGGCTATGATTTTTCCTTGAAAAGTAAGAGTAATCATGAGGATGGAAAAGCAAATTAACCTCCCTCTCTCATAAGCAACAATGTGATAAAGGGCAAAAAGGGAAGAAAGGAAGAGTTGGTCAAAGTGTCAAACCCCTTTTCAAGAAGACTAATAGACCTTAGAAACCAGGCCGAGCCCATTGGGTCAGCCTATTTAAGCCTGAGCCCGTTCAGGGCCAGGCTTATGATTTAGAGACTCTAGAAGGAGTCAGGCCTAAAAGGGTCGACCCTGTAGGGAAACAAGGCTAACTATTTTTGTCACACCTTTATCTTATTTTCACCTTTTTCAAAGTATTTACAGAAAATAATGAATAGTTTGATGGGCAACACAGGAATACATTAAATATATTGATAATATATGCATGGTTAGAGAAACTACCTATAGGGGTTCATACATAATAATTACCACTAATGTAGCTACATAGGGTTACTTGGGTGTCTAAACCCATCCCAATGAGATAGAGACATCTTCCCGTCTTTGTTCCACCACTACAATCCTCTTGTGTAGTTATCTTCTTTGATCTCTGTGTTCTATATTCACCTATCTAAATTATTGGTAGGGGAGGGTGTGATTCAATAAAATCTCAGTAGGAAACAATACCAATATACATGCAGGATAAGTGCTTAATGCATGACATGCTTGCATAAGTTAAACTCATGCTAACACCATGACATATTTGTGTGCTCAATGTTTCAAACAACATACTTATGGTCATAGCATAAATAGAAACAGAGCTTCAATTATTCATTTATGTTTCACATAATCAAGTAAAGCAATAACATGCGTCAATACACCAACACAAATATCAAATACACATAGGAGAGGTAAGTTCCCTATACTACTACAAAAAACATTTTTAACATACCTTTTTTAGGCCTTTTAATGTCTAAAAACAAGGGGACGTCTATGTGAGTGATGTAGTGAAAATTGGTAATAATGTCTGTAGATAAAAGGACGTCTAAGGCCTGGACTTTAGACGTCCCCATTTTAAAAAGGGACATCTAAAGTGCCACATTGACACTTTAGATGTCCCCATTTTAAATTCGGGACGTCTAAAGTGCCTTTTTTTAAAAAAAATTATTTATAGTATAGATCTGGACTAAACAATATTTAAAACCAGAAATCACAAATCATCGTCAATAAAATTACAGATCTAGTATCTGAAATCCAAATCCAAAATATACACAATAATAACTCCAAAGTCGAAATCTCATAGGTAGAAGATGAAAACAATAAGAGGAATTAGTTGCAAACAACTTATCTCCTTCTATTATTGAAATTCATTTTCTCATAATAATGAATCGAGAAGAGCGACAAGGAGAGATGAACCTCATTTTGTCAGTGGGAACATGGCCATGAAGCATGTTTTAGGGTCTCAATCTACAAGCCATAACAACATGAGTTCGAAGATAAAATAAAAGGGAAACCCAAAGAAAAAAGAGAAAGAAGATAAAATAATAAAAAATGGTAAGAAAGCATAATAGATCTGGATCGAGGTGAAAAAAAGAGAGAGAAATGAAGAAGCAAGCAAATAAAGAAGAAGAAGCAAGAGTTAAAAGGTGTGGCAGTAGTGAATCCCTTTTTGCGTCCCTAATATATATTAGGATGCCAAAAGACGTCCTTAGTATGATCAAGGACGTCACAATGGCATCCCTATTATAATATTAGGGACACCAAAATGGTGCCCCTGATGACAATGGCATCCCTAATATTATTAGGGGCGCTAGTGTGGTATCCTTGATAATACCAGGGACACCCTTTGGCATCCCTAATATATTAGGGATGCCAAAGGGTGTCCCTAATTTAAAAAAAATTAACTTTAGACGTCCCTAATCCAAATAGGGACGTCTAAAGTATTTTGTTTTACTTTATGTAAGCCTACTTTAGGCATCCCCAGTGGATTTGGGGACGCCTTAAGTGAGGTTTAGGCGTCCCCACTGGCACTGGTTGTATTTTTGGTGTCCCTTTTTAAAAAAGGGACGTCCTTTAGGATCGTAATATATATATTTTATAGTAGTGCTACCTTAACCCTTTCTTGCCTCATAACTTGTGCTTCGTAAAGCGTGCCACCAACTGACTCTTAACTTAGTCCTAAAAAGTAAAATGTACAAGAATCATGTTAAAACCCATTCATGTACTATTTCAGGTACTTTCATAGTGTTCCTAATGGTTATATAAGCCTATTATGAAAATTTACCAAAATGCCCCATGGACCTAGCCTGACCTCGTCGTAACCGGTCCAACCGTACTTTTCTGAAAATTATGACCTAGGATATTCTAACTTATTTTCACTCAAGGAATCAAATTTCGGACTTGAAATTATCAAATTCACTACCAAAAGGCCATAATGCCCTTGGCAGAACCTATTTCAGGGTTTCAGAGGCGTTTTCGAAATTATGGTTTTAGGGCTTTTCTAGAAAAGTGTTCAACTATAACTTCGCCTAATTTTCTGTCTTGAACATAATGGAATCATCAAATTATCAGAAACCTAGCTTAACCCCTCCAAACAGTACTGGCTAAAACCTGAAATTCTCAGGGATAAATTTGGATTTTTGAGTTTTGACTCTATAAACTTGATCTTAAAACTATCATTTTGACTTAATTTTGGCAGCACAACATTTGGGACACAAAATTTCCCAAATTCTATAATTAAAGCAATTTAATCAGAAATTCACTGATTAAATCATCCACAGCAGCTATAATAACCAAAGATTGAAGTTTAGGAAGTCACCTTAACTTTCGTCTGGCTTTTCATTTCTTGGCTGAACCCTAGCCTCCTCTTAACACTAAATTTTGAGTTTCAAACACCTTGAATCATGTAGAAGATAAGCTTAAAAGAAAATTTATACAAGTTTGGAACTAAATCACTAAAGAAATCACTTAACTTTGTGATCTTTTGCACCTTCTCTCTCTAGAAACTCAAACAAGATCTCCCTCTCTTCTCTTGCTGCTAGACGTCAAAAATGGGAAGGAAGAGATGATGAAATTTTTTTATAATATATCCCATAATTATTTAATTTCCTTCATTTTTGGATTTTCTAGTAGATTTTCTGCCCAATCTTTAAAACATTATAACTAATTTTGTAGACATCGTATTAGAGTGAATCCAAAGGCTATAGAACGCTTATTGAGTTTAGTTTCAAGGAATAGTATATTTCTTTACCAATTGGAAGCACAAAATTCCCAAAATTAATTTCTTTGGATGCTGTTACAAGAAATCTATAGTTTTTCTGGGCTAAATTCAAAAATTTATAATATTTTGTATATAGCTCTAATTGATTTATATAACCTATAAAATTAAAGCTTAAGATGTCTACTTTCATCTTGTAAAATTTCATAATTTGAGCTCATCATTTAGTCTTCCAAAATCCCATGACAATCTTACTACCTTACTTGAAGCAATGAAACGACATGCACTTGCAATTTCAATAAATTCCACTTTTGTATACAAATTTCTCATACTCATTAATTCACCATTTTATTATGTTTAATACCTCAATGATATAAGAAACGTTAAGAAATATATTTGGGACACCTGCTAAACCGAGGTATGGTAATCCACTTAATTCAGGCTTATTCTCTAGCCTCTGATCCCAAAATTCGGGATATTAAACTTTTAGGCCCGTTTAGTTTTTTTAAAAATAAATTAATATATGTAATATCACGATATCAAATTATCAATATGAGAGACATCTAAGTACCTTATAGAGTTTTAGTAACAGGCTAACACTTATTAAATGGTTTGATTTATTTGATTTTCTACAATGGTTTATTCATTTAAACTTTAAAAAAATAAGCTAATTTGGACATTAGATAATTATTTTAATTAGAAATTTATGATTTTTAAAAATAATGTATCTCAATTTAAAGAAAAATAATAACTAAATTTTAAAATTTGAAAATAAGTTGTATTTGAATTAAAATAAGTTTAGGCCCAAGCCCGTGAAGAGTCGGACCAGTAGGACCACGACCTTTATAAATTGAGGGTTTTATAGGAGTCAATCCTAAACGGGCTAACTCATTTAGGCCTAAGCCCATGAAGGACCGACTCATTTTCTGGCTATAAAGACTAAGGTTCAACTTGAGCTCATACACATATGATCAATTGGTCAACATATTTTTCTTCTCTTCCCTTAAGCAATTCAGTCAAAGTGCAAGAAAGAGGAAAGAGAGTTTAATTAAATAATCTCTCACCTTTTTAAGCAAGATGGGATAGCTAGGACAAAACAAGAAGAAGAAAAGTCAACGAGTCTTCAACCTTCTCCAACTTAGAGAGTTGACCAACAAGTAAGATTTCAAGAGAGAAATTGGTCAACATATTTCATCCTCTTTGATTGAAAAGTTGGCCAAGGACAAGAAGAAAGAAAGAAAGAAAGAGTGAATCTTAAATTAACCCAACCATCTTGGGTTAATTAACTAGCCACTTTTTCAAGACACCATAACAAGTTGACACATCACCTCATCTCTCTCTACACACTCCAATTTCATCTAAGCACTTAAGAGCATGAGGATAAATCATCAATCAATATATTTCCTCATTCTCAAACACCCAAAGTCAGCCAAAAAAAAAAGAAAGAAAAAATAAAAAGGAGAGAGAAAGGAGCAAGAGCAAGAACAAAGAAGCAAGGTAAGGCTTCTTGCTTAATTTTCACCCTCCGAATCACCTTTCTAGCTTTAAGTGCCTTCACAAACATTGTTCCTCCCACTAAGAGCTACATTTCTATAATTTTTGTTTCTCAAGGAGAGGGTTTAGAGCTGCCAAGAAAGTGTTAAAATTGGAGAAACTAATAACAAGCCATAGAAAGTTAAAGAGGTAAGCTTAAGCTTTGATTTGAGCTTAGCATCTTGAGATTTGGCTAGGTTTTTGAGATTTTATGGAAATGGTAAGCTTAGGGAATTGATGATGCTAAGAGCATAACCATGATGATTAGTAAGGCTTAATGATGATTTATGATGGGTCTTGTGGTTAGAATGGCAAGAAAATCAACTTATGGTGATTACGATTGACTTTCGGCCAACCCTAAAACCCTAGGAAGGAATTGGATTTTTATAAATTTAAGTTTAAATATGGATTCTCCATGCAAAAGTTTGTAGGATCAAGGTATTGATATGATTTTAGGATGATTGGATAGTAAAACCTAAAAATTGGAGCTTAGGTATAGTGTTGCCAGAATGTGGTTTCTGGGAGACAGACTGCCTGTGACATGTTTTTAATTAATAAAATATCATCAATGGCAATGAAACTTTCCAAATTGATATTAGATATCCTAAGCTTTAAAATGATATATAGAATGCATTGATTGGATGTCTAGAAAGTAAGTTATGAATGTTTAAAATTTAGGCATTGAATCTAGAATGAATTATGAACCAGTGAGTTTGGTCAAGGACTTTTGGAATTTAACCCCTATAATTGTCAGAGGGTGATATTTTTCCCATACAATTAACTTAAAGAGCTTCGAATAGGGATTTGAACCACCTCATTTAGAGTTCTAGAGATTAAGTAATGAATTTTTGAAGTTGACCAATAAAACTAGCAACTAGGGTGATAACAGAACTTTAAAGTTCATGAAGAGACAAACCAAGTGCAATGGTTTGTAGTCATGGCTCTAATGAGTTAATGCCAGACCCTTAATATTTCGACCTTCATTAGAGTATTTGACCACTGTTAAACAAGCAGATATAAATAGCATATATATACTGATATAAAGTACTTGGTTATATTACAGGATATGTACATAATACTTACAAATCACAAAAAATAATAATAAAATCTACTGATAACCAGTGTCCTTGCTTGAGCTGAACCGGAACCTTCAATTGCCGTTATATACATTTTTGCTCTTAGAGCTGCTTCCTTCAGCTGGATAAATTATACATTTATGGAAAGGGTGAGATTCAAACAGATCCTAAAAGTAACATGCTATTAATCATATAAAATGCTATGAATAAATATGCAATGCGCCAGATAGTATAATAGAAAATTCCTACTGTAACATGTTTGTGCACACTGTTCAGGGCCAACTGACTGTTAGACCCCTACTTGTCTGTCTACCTCAGCTGGCTTCTAGACCACAACTAGGTATTGGTCATATTGTATGTATTATAGTTGGGTCCCACTCGATCGGCTAGTACTTGTGCTTTTCCCATCAGGTAATACTTGTTCTTTTCCCACACCACAACTAGATATTATGCCCCAGTCACTGATCATATCATAGAACATGGCATACATACTATTAGATATTGTGCCCAAGGGATTAATCATTATACTTTAAACATTACTAATTTAATGAATGGTCTCCATTATGTTATCATATTATTAGCATGTTCACTGGGATAAATATATCATTGGATAAATCATAAAGATTGTCCTAAATATCATTGGTTCGTCATCTATGGGGAGCAGAGATGAAATAAGACCAATATGTGTAACCCCCTGCCTTATAAACCATAATTATGATTTGAATTAAGTAATTAAAATGGTTTAGAGACCAGCAGATAATCAATACTCATTTTTCATCCCATATTTTGAAGTTAGAGTTTTCACAAATATCTTTTGAAATCCAATTACCCTGGTCTCATATTCATATCTCGAATATAACTACCCTACGCAGTTAAGTCGCATTCATACATATTAGAGTGTGCAGTAAAATTCCCAACAAACTTTGGGTTTCATACCTTTACTAAAGGGTATACAAGGCGCATTCGCCAATTCATAGTTTCCTATATAGGGGATCACACAATATCAATCCAAAATTATATCTGAAACATATACAGTAATCCAAACCAAAATTGACAACCAACCACCGACATTACATTCTTAACGGAGTCTTAGCCGCCTTTAGTTGTTTGTTTCCCCTTTAGAGTTACTTGCCCTGCCTGAAGGTTAGTCAATGGAAAGAATGAGATTCAAAAGAATCCCAGTAGTAACAAATTACTCATACCACATATAATCACATAGCATGCAAGTAAATCATCAAGCAGCACAGTAGCACAGACACAACATACATAAGCTGTCACATATACACATTGCCTTCACGACATTCACATTTACAACGGTATATCTATGGCAAGGGTAGAGATAACTAGCGTCACTCCCTACGACTGCTAAGTGGACATGCGCAATGGCACAATATACACCATTTTTACCACAATACACTAGGCAATTCATCCATTCCAAAATCACACTAAAATCAGGGTAAAATCCATAATTTCCTAAACTCAACCAATGATCATAATACTTAGGTCAAAATGCCATAATTACTCACATCTTCCTCTTCCTAAGGCTAGTTTCTTAATTCCTCTACCTTCCAATTTCTTCAAGCACTCGAACACCTTCTTTCAAAAATCTAAAATCATAGAGATGAAGGTCTTATCACCTTGAGCAACATTATAGAAGAGTATTTGAGCTAAAGAGGACACCAAGCAAGCAAAATCTTACTTTTTCCTTTCTCTTTCCTCCTTGAACTTGCACTGAAATGGAGTATGGAAGAGAGAGAGATGAGATGAAGATGAAGAATCAGATTTTTGGGACATGAAGGGCCTCTTGGCCGACTTAAAGAGAGAGAGGAGAGAGGAATGAGTGGTTGAAATGCTGACTTGATCCTTGGCTCACATGGTGACACTTATCATAATCTTGCAATATCTCCCATATGACACATAAGCACACAAGGACATGATTCCACCCTCTTGACCAATTGAGCACTAATCAGAACCATTGATCTTTGAGTTACTATTAAGTTTCCTCTTCAGAAACTGACCAATTAGTCGATAACTTTCCTTTTTTCCATTTTGCTTGTAATTATGGTAATTCTCACTGAATCACCACCAAACACATTTATTATTCCATTTCACCATAATATGCGCCCTCCCTCTATTCCAATTCAATTTAGATCTTAATCCACAATTGAACTTAAATACAGAGTTTAGGCATTGCTTATAACACATTTGAAGTCATTACCCCTTAATCACTTTTTGGGATATTACAGTATGATTTTGATAAAATATAGAGATACAAATCAAAGTCTTATGCACTTGTAAGAGTACAAGGTGCTGGACCGACCTGTTATGAGAAATTTGCATGGTTCAAGTCAAAATCTTATCTCATGTATAACCATATCACAATTCCCTTTAACCTGAGGTTTGGTGGTTTGAACTGTCAAAATTCATCCTTGACTGGGTGATAATAAAAGCTATGATAGGGCTTGGCAGTTTTTCATGTAGAGGAATATGAATGGTCAATATGGAATTCATCCCTCATATTAGTAGAGAGATATTACTGGGCCCTCGATGAGTGAGTTTGAGAAATGTGTGGCCATACTATAATAGAAAGGAGTTTCCATTTCTATTGCAAGACTACTCAGGAATTAGGAAAGTAATGATCAGGAACAGGAGGATGACATCATCCATGCCTCATCCTTGACCAAAATATCATGTGACAAAAGGGACATGACATAGTTGTATGATAGGATGCATTGTGTTAACGATCCTTATATAAATTGGGTAGTCATAATATCTTGCTAGAGCCTGCTTGTGACTTATAAGTTAGTACAGTTATTGGCCCACTACTAACTCGTATAGGCCTATAAGGTTGCACACAAGAATGGCCAAACGCGAGATAATATTTAATCTAGGGTGGATGAATTTTATATTTATATATAAAATATAAAATTGATGGAAAAGAAAATTAATAATATTATATATATATATGTACCTTTGAAATACATATTTATGTATATATATGATAATATTATTATATTGTATTAGTTTTAAATTTAGTTTATTCATATAAATTAAATTTAATAACTAATGTGATAGAGACATAATATCTCAAATTTAATTTATAAGGATAAATTAAATCTATTGGCTCTTTATTCGGATTAAATAAATAGGATAAATTAAAACTGTTGGACAAATTTAATTAAATCGAATCCATTTAATTAGCTTATCAAGATAATTAAGGGTTAATTAATTTCAAAATTCATCAAGATTAATTTTGAAATTCTAATATAGTCCTCATGTGTTATAAAAATGATGGAGCAGAAAAAATCATTAACAGATGTGAGTTTAGAGCCGCAAGGAAACCTGCGAAGACATTGGAGGCAGTAGCACGTGGTTCGTGTTGGAGTAGCATTCGTGTGGATACCGATATAGGGAGTTGATTGACGTATTCTCTCAATGTATTTCTTTTCTTATTTAGGGAAGTTCTCTCATTCGCTTATAAGGATTTTAGGTTAGGTAAGCCATATTTTGTCACGTTTAAATCACTACTACAAAAAGTGCTTTTAACGTCCCTTTTTTAGGCCTTTTAACGTTTAAAAATAGGGGGACATCTATCTGAGTGACGTAGTAAAAATTGGTAATAATGTTCGTAAAACAAGGACATATAAAGGTTGGACTTTAGACGTCCCCACTTCAAACTAGGAACATCTAAAGTGGCGTAGATGCTATTTTAGACGTCCCTAGTTTGAAGTGGGGACATCTAAAGGTCTACCTTTAGACTTCCCCACTTCATATTGGGGACATCTAAAGTGTGTCCCTTACACTTTAGACGTCCCCATTTTGAAGTGGGGACATGTAAAGTAACGTCTAAAGTGTTAATTACGTCTCTTTTTATTTACAAACGTTAAAAGTATTTTTTCCTTTTTAAATGGCCTTTTATATATACTTCACTATCCAACAAATTTATACTACAGAAATAGGATCGAAGAAATATTGCATAAACCATAATGAAAACAACATCAGCAGTTTAGCACTATCTAATAAAAATGTTATCCAACAATCTAATACTATGTACAACAACAACTCTAATTATATGTACAATATATATAACCACCATAAAGTGTGTCAGAAAGCTATGTCCTACACAAAATACTACTTAATTAAATAATATAAATAAAAAATTTACAGTTCTATATGTTGAAGAAGATGTCCAGCCAAAAGGTCTCTAATCAAATTAATGTCTTCATATAAGTAGGTATCTTCATTATCAAAAATATGCAAATTAAAAAATAAGCTTAAGTCATAATGCTGTCAATTATGAACATTTATCAAAACCTAGATCGCTTAATTGTAAGAGCCACCAATTAGATCTTTTGAGTTATCTTGATGAGATAAGTGTGAGTAATGGTGCTACTCACAATATTCATAATTGTTTTGACTTAATTGAGATTAACAAAATAGTTTTGGATCACAAGGCATTAGATGGGATTAAACATGCCGTATCATATGATGATCAAATCCCATGAACATCTAATTGGTAAAGAGGTTACCTACCTAAATAACTTGAATTTAAGCTTCATGCCAAAGCCGAGTTAAATTTAGGCAAAATATGGATCTTAACCCATTAATCATTATATTGTGGGTTGTTAATTTAGTGGCAGATTACTATCTAAAATTTGCAATTCTATTGTAGAATCACGTCGACTAGTAATATTGCTATACTATCTAAAATTTGCAAATAGTTTTGAGATGATTGTTCATCTCAAGGAAATGCTCAAGCAACAGGCAAGGCAAGAAAGTTATGAGACCATAAATGCCTTACATTCCTGCAAGATAACTGAAGGTGCTTTAGTTAGTTCTCATGTGTTAAAGATGAAAGGCTATATTGATCATATTAAGAGGCTTGGAATTCCTATGAGCCAGGAGTTAGCTATGGATTTGATCTTGAACTCACTCCCAGGGAGTTATGACCAGTTTGTCATTAACTATAACATGAATAACATGGAGAAATCTATTTCTGAACTGTAGCAATGCTCAAAACTGCTGATCAGAGCATTAAGAAAAAGCCCAGCACTATTTTAATGGTTCAGAAAGGAAAGGGTATGAAAAAGAAATGGAAGGGCAAATGGAAAGGTAATGCTGAGGTAGTAAGACCAAAAAGTCAAACAAGCCCTAAATCAATCCTGCACCTAAGAAGGCAAAGCCTCTAAAGCAAGGAGTCTGCTACTTCTACAATGAACCCGATCATTATAAGAGGAATTGCAAACTTTACTTCTACATTCACTTTTCTACTTCCTCTATATGGGTATTAGATACTGCATGTGGTTCTCATATTTGTACAAATATACAGGGTCTCAAGGAGAGTAGAAAGCTGAAGAAGGGTGAGGTAGACCTATGAGTTGGAAACAGAGCAAGATATGCTGCTTTAGCTATAGGCACTTATGAATTAGTTATGCCCAGTGGGCTTTTGTTTGTTTTGAATAATTGCTATTATGTTCCTGCTTTAAGTAGTAACATTGTTTCTCTTTCTTATTTGGAAAAGGAAGGTTATACTTCCATTATTAGGAATGGTGAATGTTTTATTTATCGTAATGACATTTTTTATGCTAACGGTGATTTGCATGTTGGTCATTATATATTAAATTTGGAACATTCTAATAATGGGAATATCTATAACGTTACTACTAAAAGGATAAAATCAAATGATTTGAATCCAACCTACCTGTGGCATTATCGTCTAGGCCATATAAATGGGAAACGCATTTCCAAACTCCATCAAGATGGATTTCTTAACTCATTTGATTTTGAATCATATGATACATGCAAATCTTGCTTATTAGGAAAGATGGCAAAAGCAGCTTTTACTGGGCATAGTGAGAGGGCCACTGAATTATTGGGACTCATACATATAGATGTATGTAGACCATTAAATACAGCTGCCAAAGAAGGTTCTGTCTACTTCATTACATTTATAGATAACTCTAGTAGATATGGCTATATCTATCAATGAAAGATAAATCTGAATCTTTTGAAATGGTCAAAATATTCCAAAATGAAGTACAAAACCAACTTGGCAAAATAATTAAAGCACTTTGATATGATCAAGGTGGTGAATATTTGAGCCAATAGTTCATTAACTATCTTAGGAGTTGTGGGATAATCGCACAATTGACTCCTCTAGGAACACCATAATGAAATGGCGTTTCTGTACGGAGGAATCTAATACTATTAGATATGGTTTGATCTATGATAAGTCAAACAGATCTTCCACCATCCTTTGAGGGACATGCCCTAGAGACACCTGTGTTCATACTAAATTATATTCTATCTAAGGCAATTAAAAAGACACCATATGAGATGTGGACTGTAAAGAAACCAAGTTTATCTTTTCTTAAGATTTGGGGATGTGAGGTATATGTTAAGTAACAAGCCTCAAATAAATTAGTGTCCAAATCCTCAAAGTACCTTTTTATGGGGTATCCTAAGGAAACAAAAGGATACTATGTCTACAATCCCACTGATGACAAAGTGTTTGTTATTCAAAATAGTAAGTTTCTAGAAAGAGAGTTTATCTCTAAAAGAACCAGTAGGAGCAAGGTATAACTTGCAGAAGTTCAAGAGTCACAAGATAGTAAAAAATCACAGATGGAAAATAGAGAACACTACAACAAGTTGCTAAGCCTCCTTAATAACACATGGTCCACGTAGATCTGATAGGACACTGCATTAGCCTCAAAGATATGAATTTCTGATTATTGAAATCCGTGATGTGTTGCTCATTGAGCAAAATGAGCCAACCACTTATCGAGAAGCCATAGTGGGACAAAAATATGAGAAATGGCTAAATGTCATGATGTCAGAAATGCAATCTATATATGATAATTAGGTATGGACCTTAGTCAATCCACCTGAAGGTGTAAAAACCATCGGGTGCAAATGGGTTTTCAAGGAGAAAACTCACATGAACGGCAATATAAATGTCTTCATGGCATGACTGGTTGCAAAAGGATTAACTCAAACTAATGGTGTAGATTATAATGAAACCTTTTCCCCAGTTGCAATAGCCAAATCAATTAGAATCCTTCTTGCCATTATATCATATTATGACTATGAAATATGACAGATGGACATCAAAACAGCCTTTCTTAATGGATAGTTGCTTGAGGATGTATACATGACACAACCTGAATGTTTTGTGTGTCCAACGACTCTGGTTAAGTTTGTAATCTTTAAAGATCCATTTATGGATTGAAGTAAGCATCCCAGTACTAGAATCATCATTTTGATAAATTATTCAAAGAGTTTATATTCATTCAAAACATTGATGAACCTTGTGTTTAAAAGAAGGTTAGTGGGAGCACAGTTGTATTTCTAGTGCTTTATGTAGATGACATCCTACTGTTGGAAATGACATTCCTAGCTTGTAGAGTGTCAAGTCTTGGTTAGGAAAGTCTATTTTAATGAAAGACTTAAGTGAAGCACATACTTCTTAGGGATTAGGTTCTGTAGAGATAGATCCAAGATATTAATAGACCTAAGTCAGAGCATATACATGGACAAGATACTGCATAGGTTTAACATGCAGGATTCAAAAAAAGGGTGACATGCCCATGTCTTAAGGCATCCATCTTAGCAAAAATGTATGTCTTAGTACACCTGATTAGCTAGATTGCATGAGCAAGGTTTCATATGCTTTAGTTATTAGATCCATCATGTATGCTATATTATGTACTTGACCAGATGTCTCATTGGCCTTAAGTATGACTAGTAGATATCAACAAGATCCTAGTAAGGGTCATTGGACTGCTGTTAAGAATATCCTAAAGTACTTAAGAAGGATTAAAGACTTATATTTGGTATATAATGAATTGGGTAATGAGCTTTGTGTAACTGGTTACACAAATGCAAGTTTCCAAACTGACCAAGATGACCTTAATTTGCAATCTGGATACGTATTCCTACTGAATGGTAGAGCAATAAGCTAGAAGAGCTTAATGCAAAGCACTGTAGTAGATTTTGCAACAGAAGTTGAGTATATAGCAGTATTGAATATGGCTAAGGAAGCCATTTGGATTAGAAAGTTCATTACTGAACTAGGGGTGTTGTCTACCATCTCATATCCAAGAGATTTGTTTTGCGACAATAGCGGTACTATTACACAGGCCAAGGAGCCTAGGTCATATCAAAGGACCAAGTATATACTGAGGAGACTTTATCTTATTAGAGAAATCAATAATAGAGGTGAAATAAAAACATCCAAAGTAGCAGGAGAAGACAATGTTGTTGATCCTCTTACCAAGCCACTTGTACAGGCAAAACATGAGTATCATGTTAGTACAATATGAATTAGGCAAATTGATGATTGTACCTAGGCAAGTGGGAAGATGTTGGAAATTGTGCCCTAGGGGCCAATCATTGTACTTTGAACATTATTAATTTAATGAATTTTCTCCATTAGTTATCATATTATTGGCATATTCACTCTGATAACTGTATCCTTAGATAAATCATAAATATTATCCTAAATGTCCTTGGTCTATCATCTATGCAGGAGCAGAGATGAAATAAGACCAGTATGAATTTGATAAAATATGGAGATACGAAACAAAATCTTAGAAACTTGTAAGAGTACAAGGTGCTAGACCGACCCGCTATGAGAAAGCTTCATGGATCAAGTCATAAGCTAATCTCATGTATAACCATATCACATTGCCCTTCAACTTGAGGTCATCATGGATTATTACATGAGTTTCTAAGCTTTAAACTAGTTAGAAGTCACCTTTGATCGGGTGATGATAAAGGCTATGATTGGGCTTGGTGGTTTTTCTTGCATAGGAATATGAATGGTTAAGATGGAATTCATCTCTCACATTAGGAGAGAGATATTACTAGGCCCCTCAATGAGTGAGTTTGAGAATTGTATGGCCATACTACAATGGAAAGGAGTTTCCATTTCTATTATCAGACTACTCATGAATCGGGAAAGTAATAGTCAGGAACAAGAGGATGACATCATCCATGCCTCATTCTTGACTAAAATATCGTGTGACAAAAGGGACATGACATGGTTATATGATAGGTTGCATCGTGTTAACGATCCTCATATGAACTTGGTAGTTGTAATATCTTGCTAGATGCCTCTTATGACTTGTGGGTTAGTACAATTATTGGCTCATTACCAACTTTGTATGGGCCTACAGCGTTCCACACAAGAATAGCCCAATGTGAGATAATGCTTAATCTAGGGTGGATAAATTTTATATTTATATATATAATATAAAACTCGTGCAAAAGAAAATTAATAATATTATATATATGTATTTTCGAAATACATATTTATGTGTATATATATATGATAATATTATTATTTTATGTTAGTTTTAAATTTAGTTTTTTAGATAAATTAAATTTAATAGCTAACATGATAGAGATATAATATCCCAGATTTAATTTATAAGGATAAATTAAATATATTGGCTCTTTATTCGGATTAAATAAATAGGTTAAATTAAAACTATTGGACAGATTTAATTAAAATGAATTGATTTAATTAGCTCATTAGGATAATTAAGGGTTAATTAATTTCAAAATTAATCAAGATTAATTTTGAAATTCGAATATAGCCCTCATAGGTTATAAAACTGATGGAGCAGAAAAACTCATTGACATATGTGAGTTTAGAGATGCAAAGAAACCCTAGGAGACATTGGAGGCGCTAGCACGCGGTTCGTGTCGGAGTAACATCTGTGTGGATACTAGTAGAGGGAGTTGATTGACGTGGTGGCTCCTGAAGATTGACAACTCAGGACGAAAGGAAAGGTACAATTCTTCCATCTCTGTTTAAACACCTTTGATAGATCCTCGATTGGGATTTTTAAAATTTTTAAATTCTTACGCTATGCTTGCTAGTCCCAACACATACAACATATAAACAACCATATATCGTATGAAAGATAGAGTTACTACCTAACATCCATTTCCTGCATTCCAGCTTAGGCAACTAACAAATCCTAAAATTCTGAATTGATATTAAATAAGTTATTACTCATTCAATTTCCTAGTCTAAACTCATATAGTTGGTTATCTTAGTTTAAAATTGCAAAATGACCAAAATACCCGAGGAATCCGGTCAAAGCCCATTTCTACTCGGTCTAACTGTACTTTTTTGAAACTTATGACCTAAACTATTTCCACACAATTTCTTGTGTCAAAACCTTTTTGACCTCAAATTTGACAAATTCACTCTCAAGTTACAGAAATACCCTTTGCAGCCATAATGTTAGGGTTTTAGGGTAAAATTGTCATTTCACACCCTAAAGCTTTTATACTACATATTTTATATATTTCCTATAAAATTTTCCTTTCTGAGCACAATGGAATAATCAAATTCATGAAATTATAGCTCAAACACCATGAACAATGCCTAGCCAAAAGTTTTAGAAAATTTAGGTAAAATGAAGTTTCTTGATTTTAATCCATAAAACACCATCTTTTCACCTTAAATCACTTGTTTAACCACTTAATTACACTTCCCTTATGCTTGATCAAAAATTCAGTAGCACCTCCTCCGAGGGTTTGGCATTCCCAAAATCACAAAGTCATGAAAACCAAGCTAGGAATCATCCAAACCACTAACAACAAACATAAACCAACATGTTAGCCAACGTTTCATGACTTACCTTTGATTTCTCTTCTTTCTCTCTCTCAACCGTCATCTCTCTCCTTCTTTCCTTTAAGTTGTTGCTTGCTACATGTGTGTTTCAAGAATGTATAGAGATTAAGAGAGATTTTCCATGAATTAGAAGGCAAAAACAAGTAGAAATTCACAAGTAAACTTACCTTGTTTGGTTTCTTGATCATGCTCCTTCACTTTTCCTCTCTTTGTTTCTCCAAACTCTCTCTCTCTTCTTTCTTAGTCGCTGGCCAAAATAATGGCTTTTGGGAGAGATAATAGCTCTTAAAAATATCATCTTCCACCTCCTTGAAATATTATATTTAATTGCTAATTAATCACATGTTTTAATTTTGAATTTTCTTCACATTTTTACTTAGCCAATATTGCTCCTTCTTGTTTCATTTGGACCAAGTATTTTATTTCCCTCTTGCTTCTTCCTCTTTGGCCAAAAATGGCCTTGTTTATTGGAAAAATAAGAGCTTCTTGCATTATGGCCAAAAGACCAATTTACCCTTACTTTTTTTTCCAATTGTTGTATTAAATTGTGTCTTCCTTTCTCCCTTTCTTTCTTGGCCGAAATCCACACAAGAAATTGGGCCAAGAATTGTGCTCTTTCCTTCTCTATTTTGTGCTTACACTATTAGGCCTTTGAGGAACAAAATTGCTCCTTTATGTCCAAACTTACTCATGTTGTGTGTGACCACTAATTGCAATGTTTTGCCATTCTTTCCATTATGTCAAAATTCACCATTTATTTCTTTTGATGCCATAAAGGTGAAAGGAATTTTGGTGAATAAAATTTGGGATGTTACATTTCTCCCCCTGTCTCTAAAATTTCCTCCTCGAAATACGAAGTTCCAGAGATGACAAAATATTGATTATCCTTGGGGCATCCCTTCTTGATATGCAATTTATCCTTGTCTTATGCATATTGATAAAGCATGCATCATAAATGATCTGATAGGTGTTAATGTGTTAAATGCCTATTAGCACTCACACTTTCAGCTTGTTTACGTATTTATGGGACATACAGCTAATTATTGTACTGATTGTCCATTAGGTCTTACTGCTTATCTAATGAGCACTTAGAATATTCATGTTGCAAATAAATCTATCTATTAATGTTTAGGATTAGCTATCTATTTATTTGTATTGGCCACATTGTGCATACTGTTTAATACATCACAAAGTGTTCATTAGGCTTGACTACTTAGGGACACTGCCCTATGTAAACATGCACATTAGGTATTACTGACTCTATGCCTATGGGCTACTTGTACTTCTCACTTGTGCATAAGGACTATCGTGCATGACTTCCTAGCCATATCGAGAACTCCCGATCATGGGGTTGCCTAACATTCTCTGATTGTATAACAATCTACTGGCCTGATGATACACTGTCCAACAGGTTTTAAGATCTCTGGACTCATAGTCCAACATCTATGCTAACACATATAAGGACTTATAGCTTTAGGATACTATCCCCTACCACAGTGCTTAGATATCCCAATCTTACTACCCTATACAAACATGTACATTATGACTTACTACCAACATGTCTATTTGTAAACATGATTGTCTGTAACTATGTTGTCTATTAGGTGTTCATGATCAAATGATTGTTTGACCCTTACAGACCATAGTGTATGCTCTATTCAAGATCGAATGATTGTTTGATCCTTACTTGCCGTACTATATGCTCCATTCAAGATCAAATGACTGTTTGATCCTTACTTGCTATACGGTGTGCTTTGTTCAAGATCAAATGACTATTTAATCCTTATTTATCTTATGTTCTTCTCTACTTCTCAAGTAGATCAGAATATTGATACCAAATCTATCACAAGGTTTTAACACTTACATATATTATACTATTCTACAAATATTCTTAGGGCCATTTTCTCACCTATAGATGTTATCACAATTAGATTACAAAACAATCCCTGTATGTTCAATCTAAAGTATTTGACACTGTCAAATATAATATAGGTATGGCCAGTACCAATACCTATTAATGCTTGCACAACATAATCGTTAAATTAGATTGTACATTGAGTCTTCTAAGGTAACTCCTGTGCCTTCTCATGGGGTCTAGGTTATGTTAGTTGTTGAGGACAATTCTTGGTATTGTGACCTAGCTTTCGGCAATTATAACAAATTTGTTTCCTAATTCTGCAAGTTCCGCCATCATGTGGTTGCCACAATGCCAACATGTTTTATTCTTATGAAATCCTTGCTTACCATGGCTATTAGCTAATACGGCTTTTCATTATTCAACTCAGAGGGAATTTCTTGACTCTTGCATTGCCAAGAAGAATTCCCACTACTTAATGCACTCTTACTATTAACATTTCTGTCAGCACACATATTCAACAAATTTTTTTCTATGACATAGCACTTTTCTACTGCTTTATTGAATTCTGTGAATTGTTTAGAGACTAGATTTTCTCTCAGCTCTAATCTCAGTTCCTGAATCATTATATCTGAGCTCCATCCCTCATCATCATAATACCTCAGGTAAGTAGAGTATCGAGACAATCAAATGAATTGAGCTAAATGCTCATTGAAACTTTCTTTTTCCTCTTGTCAAATGGATGAGTTCCTATCGATTTGGATTAATTGGGAAAATATTTTTCATTAAATCTTTCTTGAAATAAATTCCATATTACTGGAATATTTTGTGCCTGAAAAATCATTTCAATGTTCTTCAGGCTGTATTGATTTATCTTCCTGTCCACCAAGATTATTTGATATTTCCCTATTTCTATTCTGTTGTTGCTGCACCTTTCACTGCTCATTTCTATGATTACTAATCATTGCTCATTGTTTTGTTAACATGCCCCGTATTTACTATATTGGGTTAGGTCTAGCTTCTGGATCCTGCCTATCACCTCTACCTCTTGATCTCACTATTTTTATGTCTCACTATATGAAAATAGGGAAGAGGTGAATTCTACATAATCACAAGGGCATACTTGTCATTTCACAAAATTTTGGGTACATAGGTACTCTAAAATAATATATAACAGACATTTACAGTAGTTAGGGAAAGCCTTTAACAACATACAGCCTATGAATTGTTGTACAATATGTTCTTACTCCCTTTACATAACATGACATGACATGTACATGTCCCAGGGAGTCACCCATTATGACATTTCACTAAGCCGAGCAAGCTTAACCTTAGAGTACCCATAAAAAAAATAATGATACTGACTCTAATTACTTCTAATCACCGATATCCCTTGAGTGCCCTTATTCTAAAGAGTCACGCTAACTATCTCTGGCTGACTAAATACTGTGTATGGACTGTATATCAATGTCAGCACATGTACTTGAACACGTACCTTGCGGTATGCTCCATATAGTCCACAAAGTTGTCATTTGGACCTCACCCTATAATCTCATCCTTCTTCTGGGCCTAAAACACATCATCCATAAAGAAGTATATTGTAATACAGATCCAGATATCATCTGAATACTCTAAATGCAGTAGATTCTGATTATAATATATTGGGATCAGATCATCTGAGTATGCTGCATACCGATCTATAGGGGTGTCATGCTCTCGGATAGCCACAGGTATATACTCCAGACATCCTCCCATAGCTCTAAATCGGGTCACAAATCATATTGTACATATACCATTCCAGGTCTGGACCGGTAACAGAACCCAGATCCAACTTTAATTCATCAATCTATGGTTGTTCAGTATCCCTCATTGATTAGTTGACAAATGATTTTATTCTAAGATGTGGGCAATGCTAGTGCTCGGGCCTTACTTGAACTTGTTTCCTTGGGTTTTGTAGCATCCTTAAACCACCCTTATCTTGGTATTGTAATATTTGCTACGCTTTAGGTATTCGCTAATCCTCCAGGGGCTAATTCACTTCTCTGGTACCTTTATCTGTGCATATTTCCTACTACTATATAATGAAGACCATATCAGTATACTATTATGTTATTGCTAGAACCGCTTGCTCTGATACCAAAATGTTAGACCCTTAATATTTTGACCTTTATCAGAGTGTTTACATGCAGTTAAACAGACAGACATATTCAAACGAATCCTACTCATAACATTTTATCAATCATATAAAATGTGATAAATAAATATGCAATGCACAATATAGTGTAATAGAAAATTCATACTGTAACATGCTTGTGCACACTGTTTAGGGCCAACTAACTGTTACACCCCTACTTATCTGTCTACCTCAGCTGGGTCCCAGGCCATAGCTAGGTATTGTTCATATTGTATATCATAGTTGGGTCCCACTCCACTGGCTGGTACTTGTGCTTTTCCCACCAAGCGGTACTTGTGCTTTTCCCACACCACTGCTAGATATTGTGCCCTATGCACTATTCATATAACACAATATGGCATATAGACAACATATAAACATTGACATAGTGTATGAAGGATAGAGTTGCTATCAAAATCCCTTTCCTGCTCAACTGCGTGTCTATTACACTCGGTCTGGCTTAGGCAACTGACAAATCCTAAAATACCAAATTGATAATAAATGAGTTATTACTCATTTATGTTCCTAACCTAAACTCATATAGTTGGTTATCTTTTTTCAAAATTGCAAAATAACCAAAATACCCCTAGGGAACCCAGTCAAAGCCCCTTTCTACTCGGTCTGATTGTAATTTTCCAAAAATTATGATCTGAGCTATTTCCACATAATTTCATGTGTAGAATCCATTTTTGACCTCAAATTTGACAAATTCACGCTCAAATTATAGAGATACCCCTGGCAGCCACAATGTTAGTGTTTTAGGATAAAATTGTCATTTCACATCCTAAAGCCTTTATACTCCATATTTTACATATTCCCTACACAATTTTCCATTCTGAGCATAATGGAATCATCAAATTCATGAAATTCTAGCTCAAATAACATGAACAGTGGATGGCCATATTTTGGAAAATTTAGGTAAAATGAAGTTTCTTGATTGCAATCCATAAAGCACCCTCTTTTCGCCTTAAATCACTTGTTTAACCACTTAATTACACTTCCCATATGCTAAATCAAAAATTAGGCATCACCTCCCCTGAGGGTTCGACATTCCCAAAATCACAAAGTCATGAAAACCAAGCCAACAATCATCCAAACCACCAACAACAAACATAAATCAACATGTTAGCCAACTGTCACCTATCTCCTTCTTTCCTTTGAGTTGTTGCTTGCTACATGTGTGTTTCAAGAAGGCATATAGATTAAGAGAGATTTTCCTTTCATTAGGAGGCATAAACAAGTGGAAATTCACAAGCAAACTTACCTTGTTTGGTTTCTTGCTCTTGCTCTTGCTCTTTCTCTCTTTCTCTCTTTGTTTCTCCAAACTCTCTCTCTCTCTCTCTCTATTCTTTCTTGGTTGCTGGCAAAAAATGAGGGCTTTTGGAAGAGATAATAGCTATTAAAAATATCATCTTCCACCTCCTTGAAATATTATATTTAATTGAGAATTAATCACATGTTTTAATTTTGACTTTTCTTCACATTTTTGCTTGGCCAATGTTGCTCTTTCTTGTTTCATTTGGACCAAATATTTTATTTCGCTCTTGCTTCTTCATTTTTGGATGAAAATGGCCCTTGTTTATTGGAAAAAAAAGAAGTTCTTGCATTATGGTCAAAAGGCTAATTTGCCCTTACATTTTTGTCCAATTGGTGTATTAAATTGTGTTTTCCTTTTTTCCTTTCTTTCTTCGCCAAAATCCACACAATAAATTGGGCTAAGAATTATGCTCTTTCCATCTCTATTTTGGGCTTACTGTATTAGGCCTTTAAGGAACATAATTGCTCCTTTGTGTTTAAACTTAATGTTGTGTGTGACTACTAATTGCAATATTTTTCCATTCTTTCTATTGTGTCAAAATTCACCATTTATTCCTCTTGATGCCATAAAGGTGCAAGGAGTTTTGATAAATAAAATTTGGGATGTTACACTTAACACATAATGTGGTTATCTATCTAGAGCCATAAGATGTCAAGGAAGAGCAAAGGGAGGGCTTTGCAAGAAGCTATAATGGTTGGAAGAAAGGGGAACAAGAGATGGACTAAAAAACAAAAGGTAGTAAAACTTTCCTGAGTTGCATTCGCTTAATAAGTATGTTTATGTATTGACTTGTTTAATTGCTTTGATGAATGATATGAAACAGATATGAATAATTAAAGCTCTGGTTTTTCTTTTGCTATAGCCGTAAGTGTAATGTGTAAAGCATTGAGCATGCAAGTATGTCATTATGCTAGCATGAATTTATGTAAGCAAGTATGTTATGCATTAAGCTTGTATCTTGTGTGCATAGTTAGCAATATTTGCTACTGATATTCTCTTGAATCTCACTCTCCCCTTACTTAACCATATAGGTGTGTTAAGGATAGACGAGGAATGCAGGAAGATGTGCAAGAAGAAAATGTGATGGTGGAACAAAGATTGCAATATGTCAAACAATTATGTAATAAACTTAGCCACTTTGGTAGCCCATGTGGCAACACATGTGGTGTATAATTGTATATGAATGGACTAAGAATGATAAGAGAAATCACCTGGTAATAATAAAAAGGAATTGAGTGATAATGAAGTTATGAGCTACTGAAAGACGCTTCTGAAATATTTTGAGATTTTCAGAAAAACGTACTCAACTAGCAGTTCAAATCCTGTCTTGATGTTGGGATTTGAAATTATTTTTCAAAAGTAGTTTAGACTCATTGTGTAAAAGCTCATCCGATTGTGTTGGAGAATAAAGTATTACACTTTAGAATTATGGAGTTATCTTAATCAATTTTGTAAGGTCAAAAGTTGACCTACGGATCTGTTAATAAAATCCCTAGAAAGAATTAAATTAGCTGAGGGGAATGGTACTAAAGACAATCCAAAATTAACAATGATGGCACCCAACCTTTATGATTGGTGATCCAATGAAGGAGGTTCAGTGGGTAAGAAAAAGTCATTGTTAGTTATGCTAGCACTAAAATAAATTATTAGTCACTTCCTATGGCATAAGAAAGTACTAGAATGAATTTTGGTGAGGTTGAATAAAAGGTCTTAATGATTTTACAATCCTATGGGATGGTGTACTCATTGCAGGTATATTTCATGGAATCACCTCTACGAATGTGGAGTCACTAGTGGAAAAATCACTTTTAAGACCAGTTAAAAATGACATTTTAGACTGGTTCTGGATGAGGTCTTAATAGAGCCGGTCTTAAAAGTATGCTACTTTTTAAACCGCTTAAGGAACCGGTCTTAAAAAAAATTATTTTCAGACTGGTTATTTAAGAAACCGGTCTAAAAGGTTGAACCTTTTAAACCGGCTTTCTAAACAACTTTTTAGACCGCTTTTCTAAACAAACAGTCTAAAAAGTTTTAATTTTTAGACCGGTTGTCTAAAAGACCGGTCGTAAAGTAATACTTTTAAGACTGGTTTTTTAGACAAACCGGTCTTAAATGTACTTTTTAGACCGATTGTGGAAATAACTAGTTTAAAAAGGTGATTTTTTTAAAAAAAATTGTTCCATTTAAAACATTTACCTAGCAAGCCATTTCCCCTGTTAAATATTCCACTCAACAAGTAGTTATTTCAACGACATCCAAATAAATTATTCTCCTACACATTATATGACAAACATCTTATACAGATCAATATTTTCCTTCATTTTCCAACCTAGCAAATCAAGGAATTCACCAAGTTCAACTTCTATAATGAGGATTTAGGTTTTTAAGAAAGAGTCTTTACATAATAAGGTTAAAGAAGAAACTTTTACTTCACATTTCCTGAAGATATGGTTGTAAGAGAGGCATGGAAGATGTGTTCATATCATAGGTTCAGTTTCTTATTTGGTTCTAAAAGTTTGGTTACTTTTGGTAATGAATAGAATAGAGAGTGTCATTGTTAACTACATGCAAAACCACATTGAAAAAATTAATATAAGAATATTAAACTTCCTTAACAAATACATCACAAGATTAAAAATATCCCAAAAGAAACCACAATGATCAAGTTACTTGCACCGCATACTAAAAATACAATTCCACTTAGAGCTAAATATTGACAAGCCAACTAAGTATGTACAATATGATACCTTAACCATTGAAGAGAATAGATAAAAACACAATTCAAACTTAATACCACCGTTTCCTCTCTCTTGATCACAATCATTCATAGAACCTTCATTTTCCTTCCTATCCTTCATTTTCCTGTGACGACATCAAAAAAAGTAGTTTTATATATATCAATAACAATATACATAATTCAAATATAGTTCATGATAATTATATTAGCTAACTAACATTCAAAGTAGTTGTATAAAGGGATATCCTCCCATATCCCTTCATAATGATCATTTCTTGTGCCGTGTTCATTTGCTACTTCATCTTCTTCGTTCAATTCTGGTAGACCCCTAGAAAAAGGAGTCTCAAGAAGATCATTCATTGAACGACTTTCCTGATTGATGTCAACGACCTTTTTTCTTTGGAGAGTTACTGACCATATTTTATTTACCTGATCGGCAATATAGAACACTTGTTTTGCTTGATATGCCATAATAAAAGGTTCTTCTCCAAAATTTCTACTAATTAGATCAACCAATGTAAATCCCAACTGATCAATCATCACACCATTATTGACATCAATCTACTTGCGCGTGGAAATGGAAAATTTAATTTTAACATAATCAACTACCCAAATCTCTTCAATAACCCCATAATAAGGTATTGTTACCAATCTAGGGTTCTTATGTTTCAAACTAGAGAAGTGCATAGATTTAGCCACTAATATAACCCCACTGTTCTAGAAGGTGCTCCTATCATCAAGGGACTTCATGTAAAACGTATAACCATTAATCACATATGAAGTCCAAGTTATGACATCAAACTCAAGACCACATGCTAACCATTTGATTGTATCAGAAACATATTCTTCTTTGTCAACCTTTTGTTTGAACCAATGTGTAAAAGTTTTGTTATTCTCCCTAATTAACTTTTATACTGTCATTCGACTATTTTCTTTCTGGAAAATTTCTTTATGAGCATTAATATAATCTTGAATTTCATCAACATTATTTAAGATGTACAAGTGAACTTGTTGCAATTCATTAGGATCAACACTCTTTATTGTAGGCCCTCATCTACCCCCTTCTTCATCATGACGTTCAGGAAGCCCAATATGTCTTACATTTAACAGGCAATCTTGACAAAACTCCACGGCTTCTTGAGAAACAGATTTCAGAATAATAGATGCTTTAGGTCGATTTGCATTCTTCACATACCCTTTTAGGGTTTTCATAGTTCTTTCAATTGGGTACATCAATCGTAAATAGATAGGACCACACAACTTTATCTCCCTCTCTAGATGAACAATTAGATGTACCATGATGTCAAAGAAAGAAGGAAGAAAATGCTTCTCAAGCTAGTACAAGATCAGATATCCTTCATTTTCCAGTTAATCCAATCTTTCTACCTCAATGACTTTACTACAAATAACATTGAAGAAGAAACAAAGTCTAGTCAAAACATATTGAAGATCATATTAGACAATGGCTCGAATAGCCACTGGGAGTAGTTGTTGTATTAAGACATGACAATCATGAGACTTAAGCCTTATTAACTTCAAGTCTTTCGTTAACACAAGTTTTCTAAAATTTGAAGAATACCCTGAAGGAAATTTAATGCAATGTAAACACTCACAAAATCTTCTTTTCCAATCCTTAGACAAAGTATGAGCAGCTAGAGGACAAAATGTTCTCTTACCATTTGGCTTTGGATGTAAGTCTTCTCTTATCCCCATTTCTTGCAAATCTAATCTTGCCTTCATGCCATCCTTAGAACTACCTTATATGTTAAGCAGTGTCCCAACAATACTATCATATACATTTTTCTCTACATACATGAAATCAATACAGTGTCTTACATCAAGATTGGGCCAATATGGAAGATTGAAAAAGTCATACCTCTTTTTCCATTTATTTTTTTCATTACTATTCTTTGTAGTCTTACCAAAGATAACATTCATATTTTTCACCTTTTCATAAACTTGCTCTCCAGTCAATGCCTTGGAGCATCTTCAAACTCTTGTCCAACAAAAAAAGCTTTCTTTAATCTACAATATAGGTGGCCTCGTCTAAGAAATCTCCTATGGCCAAGATAAACTGTCTTTCTTCTATGTTGAAGTTGATGGTAGAATATTCCTTCTTCACAAATCGGACATTCTTTATGGCCTTTAACACTATATCCTGATTAGTTTCCATATCTAGGGAAGTCATTTTTAGTACAAAAAACCATGGCTCATATTTTAAAAACCTCCTTCTTGTTCGCATAAAAAACATCAACACCTTTGTCCCACAACTCTTTCAAGTCTTTGATCAAGGGTTCTAGGTAAACATCTATATCATTTTTGGGATGTTTTGGTCCTGAAACCAACATAGACAACATGATATACTTTCATTTCATATATAAATAGAGGAGAAAAGTTGTAAATTACCAACAGAATAGGCCTTCAACTATATATACTACTCAGACTACCAAAAGGATTTATGCCATCCGTGCTAAGCCCAAGCCTAAGGTTCCTAGGTTCTTTGCCGAAGGTAGGAAATAATTGATCGATTTTCATCCATTGAGAAGAATCAGCCGGATGTTAAAGCTTTCCATCGGATATCCTGTCATTCACATGCAATCTCAAATTTTTTACATCATTTTCATTAGCAAACAAGCGCTTGAACCTTAGTATGATTAGAAAATACCATAACACTTTTACAGGGGCGTTATTTGATTTGTACCTCAAGGTTTCACATATTGGACACTGTTGTTCCTATTCATACTCTTTTCTATACAATATACAATCATTAGGGCATGCATGGATCTTTGATACTTCATCCCTAGTGGCCACAGTATTTTCTCAGCATTATAGTATCGATAAGGAAACAAATTATTATCTGGAAACATATCCTTAAAAGCCTCAAGCGTTTCTAAAAAACTCTTGTTGCTCCATCCATATTGTACTTTCAAGCTTACCAATTTCAATACTACTTTCAACATTTGGTATTTTTGACACCCTGGGTAAAGCGGCACCTCAGCATCACTGCACATATTACTATATGCATGTGATTACTCAAAAGCCTATTCTCTTATATCACGGATAATATCCTTTATCCAATCATCCGTATCTGTTTTATTATCATCGAAGGCACTCCCCCCTGTTGAGATGAACTTGGCATTTCTAATTCTTCACTATGCCATTCCCATATTGTATAACTCTTACAAAATCCTTCACAAATTAAATGTGTATATATATTTACAACACTTAGTCGCTTCTCAATCAAACATACTATACAAGGGCAATAAAACTTCCTACTACCATCATCAGCATTTCTTTTAGCGAAGTCTAAAATCCCCCTCACCCATTATCATAGTCAATACTCATCCGTTTAGCTTTTATCCAACTATGATCCATATATATCTCAACACGTATAGCACCATATATCCAATAGTAAAAGGATTGACGAAAAATAACAACCGTAGAGTTTTAGAGATTTCAAAAAATTTTAACATGCACCATTTGAAACTACTATCATTTCAACAAACCAATAACATTGATAATCAAACAATCACACTAAATTAAAACAGAACTTAGAATGGTATTGCTCTAAGCCAAATATCACAAGTCAGAGCATCTTATTTGCTTTTAATCCAAAACAAGAAAAATGTATATGGTAATATAGTCATCACACAGTTTTCCCTATCACCTTAATTACTTTTTTCTACAATTATTTTATGTCAAATTATATTGTCAGAGTTAATATTGTTGAGAATAAGCAAATACAAGCTAAAAGTTGAGGGCTTTAATTAACAGAACACTAACTCGATTGAAGATCAAGGAGCCAGCTTCTACCTAAAGTCCGGTGGTGTAGGCTGAGGTTAAAATGAAGTCCTCAAATTCATGGCACTGACAAAAGGAAGTCACGGCAGAGGAAAATGGTCATTGTGGAGAATAAAGGTGGAAGCGGAGGAGAGTGACAATAATCAAAGAACAACGACGATAACCACAGCAATGATAGTGGTAATGACGGAGGAGAGTTGAACAAATGAGAAATGGGGAGTGATGGAGGAGTTCAGAACATACAGGGACAGAGCTCACAGAGAAATGGTGACAAGAGAAAAAAGGGTTAAGAGTGCAGGATCTGGGCTAGGGAGTAAAAATATGGGTAAAACGCTCATCTTTTATACTAGTTTTACATAAAAACCAATCTTAAAAGGGTAAAAAATAATAATTTTAAAATTTTTCATCTTTAAGACCAGTTTTATGAAAACTGGTCTTAAAGTTTTTATCTTTAAGACTAATTATGATTAATAAATGGTCTTAAAGTTTCAAATGTTTAATTTTTTAAATATTTTGATATTTGTAGACCGGTTTTATTTATAACCGGTCTAAATAAGTTTTTTAAGACCGGTTTTTTGGTGAACCGGTCTTAGAAGTTCTATATAATTACAAAACTGTCATGGGACAAATTTTTAAGACCTTATCCACTATAACCGATTTAAATGTGGTGGTCTAAAAAAAGGAATTTTGTACTAGTGAGTGGGCCTACTCATATAAGATCATGGTAAAATTTCTAGAGCATTTGTTATGCACCAAGCACAAGCATGGTCATTTAATGTGTAAAATAGGGTTAACAGTGAAATGTAGGGGTATAATATAACTCTTAATGCCTTTAGTACACACTTAAGAGTTGTTGGTTTTAAGTTCATAGGACCACAAACATCAATGTGTGCTAAGTATTATCAATCTACGATTGGTTTTAAGTCCAAAGGACTACCAAATATAATAAATATATTTATGTGTGCAACTCAACTATTGGTAGTCCTTTTTGACAATGTGGGGGATTGTTGGCGCTATTATATATTTGTGGGGGTGTCAAAATGGAAAATTCCTATATTGCTCAAGAGTGTGAAAGCATAAGAGTTTAAATATTAACTCATGACCTTGAGCTTAATGTGGGCAAATAGGAGGAATGGGCCACACGCTTAATATTGGGCCACATGGAAATCCAAAAATTTCCCTTATATGTGAGTTATATATGGAATGAGCACCTTTTATGAAAAGCTTCTGCAAAAATATAAAAATATTTTTTGGAATAAAAGTGCTTATCATAAACCGTCATAATTACTAGCCTATAATTATGGAATATGGATGTTACAAAGTTTAAATTCAAAATTGCCAGCCCTAAGTATGGGTATGGTTGTGTTTTTTGAATTCTATAAACGAATGCTTAAATTATTTTAATTATATTGAATAGCTTTTAATGCAAAAACCTGGATGTTGATTTTCAAATAGTATAAATAGATTTCATGGGCAGGGTTTATTACAATTAACCCAATAACTTACGACATTAAAGCATCTATTATTCTATAGCGCATGAAACCACTCAATCAAAATATTTTTATCTCTCAAGTTTAGTTCTTGAATCAAGAAGTTGAGGTAATCACTTTCCAATTTATCTTGTATGCTTGTTGAGGTGAATATAAGTGTATATTGGTATTTTCAAACTATACAAGTTTATCATATAGTAATTTACATACAAACAACGTATATACATGAAATGTATATTTGTGAGTAAATGTTTTAGTTAAGTAGGCTTAAATTGTTTATCTTGTGATTCTAAAGTTGATGATGCATAGCATTGATTGTTGAATATGAGATTAAATTATTGATGTTGAATTACAAATTAAAGTGTGAAGGATTGTGCTGAGTTGTGATTGTAGGAGGTTTGATTCTTTTAGATCACATGGAATTGTCGCCATTGTGTACACAGTGGATAATTTTAATATCCTTTGGTCCCTTAGTGTTACCCTTCCTTTAGCCAAGTTAAGGGTTAGCTCAAGGACATGACACCTTTCCGTATTCCAAGAAATGGGAACCCATGGTCCAATGTGGGCTTTATAGCTTTTGGCTAGGCTATACCTCATTATTAGAGAGCTTGGTGTAATCTCATCAAAGAGACGGATCCTATTATGTGTTAGTAGCTCATGGGTTCTTTCAACGTTTATAAGGAGGTTAAAAGTTTGGTTGAGGGAGTTCTATGCATGTTGTATAATTTCTTAAACTATTATTATTTGTGAAAAACTTTTTATACTTTATTTTATGTGATCGTATATGTTGCCTGCTTTATTATCTTATACTCATTACATATTGCTAAATTGGAATTATGGTTACTAGGTCTATGTGACTCACTCTGTTGCTTTTAACATTTTTTAGGCAAGGTTTATTGATGAGATATATTTAGGGAAGGCTCTAGAGGTTTACGCTTGTAGTGCGCCATAGTAAACCCTCCTTTTTTGAAAATTATTTGTTGACTTTGTATATTATCACCTAGGGCCCATTCATACCCTGATGTAATCTATAAAATGGTTTTCAAACTTGTATGATTTGCATATTTTTCTTTACTCTGGTAGAGTTCTAATAAAGGAGATATGAGGCAAGGGGTTTTAAATTGTGATTTTTATTATGGATCCATTTTTGTGAAACTTTGAGAAATGAAATTCTTCAAGAAGGTTTTGAATTATGATTAATGAGATTATATATATGGAAAATGATATTAGGCCTATTAGTAAAGTGTTTCTGGGCTTTGAAACTACCCAATTTCCATTTATCTTATTGTTGATTGATATGTGTACCATGAATCAAATGTTAAATACTTGTTAACCATGATAGACTAATGTCTTTCTTTTTCTACCATCGTTATGCCTTAAGTGGTTTAGGCAAATCTTTTTTTCTATGGTAAACTTGTATAGTTGGTTTCTTCTGTTTTTACCATAATAGCACTTAATATTTTAATAAGTTGCTTGAAATAATTAATTATATGGTAAATATGGAGAGTGTTTTAGGAAGGTGAACTTAGAATATTAATAAATTAGCATAGGTAATTTAGTCTAGATGTGGCATAAAGTTTCTCATCATCCTTCCAAAAAAACCCCAATTTTGAAGGTGAAGAGAGTTGGGATGAGGAAAAACACAAAATCTCCTACTTTCGCCGCCCTCCATTCTTCTCAACCAAACCATTTTCCCACTTTCCAACCCTTCCCTCCCCTCCCCTCCCCTCAAAAAAGCCCCAACCAAACAAGGCTGAAGGGGGAAGGTTGAACAGGGAGATAATCAAGGGGGTTTGAAGAAGAACCAAGGGAGGGGGAGGGTTGGGAATTTTGAATGATGTTGGGAGGGAGGGAGTCTAATTGGTGACAAAGAAAAGAAAAGAGAACATGGAGGAGGTGCTAGTATACAAATTTCAAAACCCTTGCAATTTTGAATTCTATTTCATTAATTAAAAGGAAGCCAGACACATAGGATTAAAAGAGTTTAAGATGTCATATTTTCATTTGTTGGAATAGATGACATGGTCCACTGGGTAAATGCAAGAATTTCTATTAAAAACAAACATGCGTGACCATTGGAGATTATTGGCTCAGTTGCACTATGCTTGGATGGAGGGAAAACTAGAGGAAAAGAATATTAGGAGGGAAAACAACCAAAAATAGCAATTTTCTACCAATTTTAAAAGTTTTTATTCTTAATATTTCATACCCTATCTTTCACTCATCAATCTCTCTATCTAAACAAAGTTTTAGGCCCTATTTGGTAGACAAGCCCAAATTTTTATGTATTATGAATGGATTTAGGATGGGATAGGGATATAAGTTTTAAAATGATGTTTGGTATAGAATAATATTTGGAGGGATTACAGATATTCATTTTATTTAATAATCATTCATAACAAATTAAAAGACTATAACATCTGTAATAATAAATAAAAATAATTAAAATGGCCCCACTCCCAACCCCCTCTCTCGGCTTGCTTTGCTTCACAAGAGCTCTCCCCCTCCTCCCTCATCCACCAACCTCAAAACCTCCATCGATGATGATGTAGTGGTCACCCAATTTTTATGGGTTTGGTTTGCGAGCTCTGGTTGATCCTTTTTCAATCCATAACTCTCTTCTTTATTGATTTGGTTCCAGTTCCTTCCCCCGTCAAATAAGAAGAGTCTTGAGGGAGGAGACATTGGTCAACGACCAGCAGTAACTACAATGGTGTTGATCTTGAAATTTAGATTGGTGCGTTTGTGCCGTTACACGAAAGTGCCATGCGTCTTGTGTTTGGATTGGGTGGATTTGGTTTCAAAGTTGTGATTTTGAGAAAATCTATTTGAGATGGGAAATACTATATATGATCAGACAAAACCTTCTCCTTCGTTGAGTCAAAACAAGTGTTACTTAAAGTTATTAAAAGACAAAAATTGAGAAGAAGATGATGAAGGGTCAAATAAATTGGATTTGAACTGAAAGGCCCATGCAATGAAGACAAGGTAAGTAAGAGCGAGGATATGAAGGGATGAATCCTAATTCAATTTATTTACTTATTTTGGCCAAATGAATTTAGGTTAAAATTAAGGTACTTTTGGTCAAAAATTATTATAAACAAAAATATTTTTATCACTAGAATTTGCAACCCCAAGATGAAAAAGCAATACATGAGGGGAAGTGGCTTTAGTCGAATCCCACTTTTGTAGTATTGTCTATTCTTGACTATTATTAATACAAAGTACCAAATGATACAATTAGACGAAATCCCTTATTTAATCTCAATCCCAATTTCAACCCCCTAGTCCTGCGTACCAAACAAAGCTTTAGAACCTAGAGAACCCTTTAACCATACTAGACAAACTAACATTTCAAATATATTTTAATATTCAGTTGAGGATAAAAATACCTATAAAATTTTTTCAAATATGCGTTTGGCGCCATAACCTTTTCTTATATGGAATAAAATCCACTATGATGAGAGGGATAAAAAATGGCACATCTATTAAAGGTGTGTTTGGTTTGAGGGGAGGGGAGGGGAGCAGAGCGGAGGAAGGGAATAGAAGGGTGGGTAAATTACCTTTTTAGGTTGAAGGTATTTAAATTTTAGGCGGGATTCCAAAATTTAAAAGAAATGAGAGTAAATTTTGGGCGAGAACCCAAATTTAAAAGAATGAGAGGATAAATTTTGGGTTTCTCCCATCCAAAATTGTAATTTACCATACCCACCTTCCCTTCCACCCCTCCCCTCCCCTCAAACCAGACATACCTTAAATGAACTTAAAGGATATTACTTTTCTTATCGGGGGTCCACTAGTGTCCAAGTGGCATCTGCTTTGAGTTTTTTCTCTCACCTTAGTTAACTCTCTCCCCATCCCTCTCTTCTATCTCTTCCCTCTCGCCCTCTTCATCAAGCCCGATCCTTCCACTTTCCCTTTACTAGTTTGTTACAGATTGAGAGCATAGGTGGCTATTGTAATGGAGTACCTCTATTTTATAAACACTTGGTTGGGGCACGTTAAACATCCCTAACAAATGTTCCCCACACGTAGATCTTTATCATGTAAAAATTTTTCAACTTTCTCTCAGACTAAGTGCACCTTCCTCTCTTACTCTCAAATCACCACTCTCTCATGGAGTCTTAGGCTCTTAAAAATTTCCTCTATTCATGTCCATATTACAAATCACACTACTCTCATTATCCTTCCTCCTTCTTATTCCTAAAATCCATTGAAATTTGGAGAATTCTCTTCAGATCGCCTATCTCCACCATTAGAAACCCACTATTAATAGTCTAGTTTAGTTGTCCAATATTTGTAATCAATTGCTCTGGTTAGTACAATCCATGGCTCTTCTACGTTTCCCTCCATCTTCTTCATCCTCTTAAGCCTTTTTTCCCTTAATATTTCTTCCAACTTCTATCTAGCTGAAAGAGGAGTTTATTGCTCTGTTTCTAGTTATTATTAGTTTGTTACTGTAATAGAGATTAAGGATCTGAGTGGTGGTGGTGGGAGTAATAGAGGATGGGGCAGATATAATGACAATGGATTAAGTGCATTCACATCAGTGTTGGAAATTATTTGGTATGGGAGGATCTAATGGTGGTGCTTTCAAATTTCGATTGAGGAATAACTAAAAGGCTTAATGGAGGAGAGGCCGCAATGTGAGAGAGAAGAGAGTGAAGAAAATAGAGGTGTGAGGTATCAAGAAAGAATCTTTAGACGTAAAGAAAACTTTACCGAGAGATGAGAGAGAAAACTAGTGAGAGAAAGGGTAGGTCAGCAGGTGATCATTAACACCAATCGATCTCCAATGGGGGTTCATCCACTGAAGAACGTGTAGTGACATAGGAACAAGAAGAACTCTTTACTCGTAACATTAAGAGAATGCAGGAAAAGTTTTTAGCAGGGCAAGTGGATACACCACAAAGAAATATGGACATTGATCAGAATACTGATAAAAGAGGGGAACCAAATGTTAACCTGATTATACCAGACTTAATGAAAAAATAGATTTCCTATAAAGCAAAGCTTATAGGCATATAGGAGGATATATCAAACAAAAGTTTTGATGCTCTCATACAAGAGTGGTTACGTGAGGAGCTTGAACTAGCTCTGACTCTTACGGAATGGGAGAAAATTCTTCTCACCACTCTGGTAAGACTGCATATGCCAGATGAGAAACTGAAAGAGCTTTATCGACTATGGAAGGATGCTCTAATAATTACTGTGTTGGGCAATATTACTAATTTAGAGATGATGAAGGATAGGATAGCGTGGCATCTTTGAACGAGAAAATTTGAATTCATCGATCTCCCAAATAATTACTATGTCTTTCGTTCGAATGATCTTGGCTTGTGTAGGAAGTTACTCTTTGATGATCCATAGTTTATCCAGGGGTACTATCTTGAGATTCAAAAGTGGAGCCCAAATTTTAATCTATATTATAATAGAATTAAAAAATTTGCTATATGGGTTAAGATCCCAACTCTACCTATTCATTGCTATTCAACTGAGTGCATGTGGGAACTTGGAAACCTGATTGGGAAGACACTGAAAGTTGATTTACATACCCTAGCTCAGAGTAATAATGCAAGCACCACAGTGGAAATGGGCAAATTTGCTAGGATTAGTGTTGAACTTGATTTGAACAAATAAGTCCAATCCAGGTTTGTGCTACGGCCTAGAATTTTCACAGTAGAATATGAAGGCTTGGACATCATTTGTTTCAAATATGGAAGATATATGCATAACCAAGAAGATTGTTCATTGTTGAATTAGTAGAAAAACAAAGCACAAGAAAATGTTTCGACTTCAATAAATGCAACAGTTCCTTAGGATCAGATTGGGGTTTATCAGAGCAAAAACTTACAGGAGGTGGACACATAAGAGAAAAACCATCTTTCAGTGTGCCTGGCGTATCATCAGATGAACAATACAGATCTTGGATGATGGCAACTCAAACCTTCAGGCAAACCTTAGAAAACTGAAACTGAAAGAAAGGCGGTATAAAAAGGAGAAGAGAGTAGTAAGTCAAATGACAAGACCATTAGGACTAGGACTAGGTATGATGCTTTGCAGAACGATCAAGTCGCTGCCGAACCTGAGAAGCTACAGAAGAGTGCCATGAACAAGGTACTAACAAAGGAATGAAGAAGGAAATAAGAGGGATCAAAAGTATCTAAAGAAAAGCTTTTGATGGGAATGATGGAAAAAAAGAAGTTAGAGGGAGTAGGTGGAAAGTTGAAACTAAGCAATGTATGGTCAGAATCCAAGGAGAAGGATATAGAGATAGAAGAAGTAGAAATCAGGTGTGAATCATAAGGAAGTATGGACCGGGTTGTCATTAGCAAGGATAAGTTTGGTAATAGTATAGAGGCTGAAGTATGTGGGCTGAAATCCATGGGAGGCCCAACAGATGAAACAAATCAAAACCCTTCAAAATTTAATAAATGTCCCTAAGGAATTCAGGCTAAAACTAATCTGTTAGGTTTCAAGAGGAAAGGTAAATCTACTAACCGCACGCATCAGGTGGTTTTTGGGTCTATATCCCATGTCAAGCCCCTTAATCTGGATTAGTTTGAGGAAATAAATGGAGATGGGATATTCTCGATTAAAAATTCTACAAAACAAAATTCTCCAACAAATGTTAAAAATGCTCAGTAAATAAGGCCTCTTCCAAATGTTGTTTCAAGCAACAATGGGTGTTCACAGGGGATTCTACCTGACAAGCCATGCGACCCTGTTGCGCAAGGAACTAACAAGGTTAATGGGGTTGTTTCTTCTGAGATGCATCTCAGAAAACTTGAGGAGATGATGAGATATTATGGGGCTGAAGAGATGCAAGAAATGCATAACCTGTCATAAGACGATAAGGTTTGATCTCTGTTCTCTGGTTTCTTTTCTAATGTCATATGAATTTTCTTTCCTGGAATTGCCGTGGAGCGGCCTTTAGAACCTTTCCTGGAAGGGTTAAAGATTTGATTAGAAATAGAGATATGGATCTGCGTATTCTCTTGGAAAGATAGTGGGGTAAAGGCAGAGAAGGTGGTGAGGTGTTTGGGTTTCTCCAAATGGATTAGAGTAGAGGCAACGGGCTATACTGGAGGTATTTAAGTGCTTTGGAATGATAACCGTGTGAATGTCCATTATTCTTCTTCTACAACTCAGTATGTTCATGTACGTGTAACCATGTTGGATAGCAATAAAAACTTCTAGCTCACTTGTGTTTATGCTGAACCTTCATGTATTAAACGACAGCATCTTTAATTCAAGAACCTTGGTTTGTAATTGGTGACTTTAATTCTTATTTATCCGTCTCTGATAAACAGGGGGGTCAAGTCCAAATGTTCATGCCACTATAGAGTGTATTAATAAAGCTTCGTTAATTGGGGTGGATTTTGTTGGTGAAATATTTATGTGGGAAAGGAACTTTTTGAAAGAGCATATTTAGTGGGGATTTGCAAATGATCATTGGAATAGAATATATTCTTTATCAAACGTCTATCACTTAAGTAAATTTGGGTCAAATCATAGACCTCTTCTTGTTCAGTGCCTACTTGGAAGAGGTTTCAGAAATTGAAAGGCCCCCTTCATGTGTCAAGCGGCTTTGCTATTGGAAGATGGGTTTTCTGATGTAGTTAGGGAGACCTGGAATTCAATAAATTGGCAAGAAAGAATTACAGCTTTTACAGATAGGGCAATAAAGTGGAATATCTGTAAAGTAGGAAATATCTATCAGAAGAAACAAAAAAATAATAGGATTGAAGGCATTGAAAGAGCTAGATTTATAAGAGATAGCCAACTACTCTTGCAAACGGAGCAAGAATTATGGAAAGAATATAATAAAGTTTTGGCTCAAGAAGAACTATTATTATTCTAGAAATCATGATGTAATTGGTTGAAGTAGGGCAATCGAAATACAAAATTTTTTCATGACTCAGCCATAATTAGAAAAAGAAGGAATCAAATTGAGGGGCTGAAGAACTCAAGCGGTGAATGGATTTTTGAGTGAAATAAGCTGAAAAGATTAGCGTTTTCTTATTACAAAGTCCTTTCAAACAGTGAGTTTGGAAGGTTCCAGCCCTCAGTAACTAGTAATGGCTTCTCGGTTCTTTCTCCTGAAGGGTTGCTAGGAGTTTAAGCAAGGGTGACCAATGAGGAAATTAAGGCGGGAATTTTTTATCTTGGAGCTTTCAAGGCACCAGGTCCTAATGGTATTCAAGCTTTCTTTTACCATGAATATTGAAATATAGTACAAAACTCTATGTTTTCTCTGGTGAAAGATATTTTTAGCAATCCTTCTTGTGTGAAAAATATTAACCACACTAACCTGGTACTTATTCCTAAGATTGAGAAGCCATAATCCATTAAAGATTTCAGGCTTATCTCTTTATGTAATATAAGCTATAAGATGGTTACCAAGATTATAAGCCATAAATTGAAGACAATTATGGACAAAGTGGTTGGTCAACATCAAAGTAGCTTTATTGTAGGGCGACAAACCAGTGATAATGTCATCATAGCTCAAGAAGTTGTTTATTCTATGAGAAACAAAAAGGGAAATAGTGGTTGGTTGGCAGTAAAAGTGGATCTTGAGAAGGCCTATGACCATTTGGAGTGGTCTTTCATTTATGACACTCTAAAGCATATTGGTCTGGAAACTAAGATGTGTGAGCTTATTATAGGGTGTATATCTAGTCCATCGTTTTAGGTCCTTTGGAATGGAGAACCTACTAATATTTTTACCACTTCTAGGGGTATCCGCCAACGAGATCCAATGTCTCCTTACATCTTCAATTTTTGCATGGAAAGGTTAAGCCATATTATTCAAGATGCGGTGGATGAGGGTGATTGGAAGACTATTCAACTGAACTCTAGGGGTCCTAAGCTATCACATCTCTTCTTTATTGATGATCTTATTCTATTTGGTAAAGCCTACGACTCTCAGATTGATATTACCCATAGTTGTATTGAGAGATTTTGTGGAATGTCAGGCCATACAATGAATAGGGCAAAGACAAAATTATTTTTCACAAGGAACATAAATTTCAATAGAGCTATGGTTATGAGTCAAGGTTTGGTGTGGGGCTTACAAGGGATTTGGGGAAATATTTAGGGATCCCGCTTCTGCATAATAGGGCTTCCTATATGACTTATGCCCCAATAGTTGAGAAATGTCAGAAATGCCTATAGGGTTGGAAAAGCAAATGTTTAAATATAGTTGGTAGAACTACTCTTATCAAAGCTATTTTATCACCTCTGCTTTCCTATCATATTCAAACCATATTTCTTCCTATATAAGTGATTAATGATTCAAAGCTCAAAAATAGGAATTTTTTCTGGGGTGAACAAGATGGTTAAAGGTAGACTCATTTGGTCTCGTGGGAGGTAGTATCAAGGTACAAAAAATAAGGGGCTTAGGAATCAGAAACCTCAGAAATCAAAATAAAGCTTTCTTGATGAAACTTTGTTGGGGCCTGATATCAAATCCAAATGCGTTGTGGGTCAAAGTTCTCATATCTAAATACAACTGTGGGGACCAAGCTTTGCCAAAAGTGAACAAAAAGAAACTTTCTTCCCTTACTTGGAGAGGAATTTGTTTGGTTTTTGAGCACTTCAAAAAAAATCTAGGAAAGAGAGTTGGAGATGGTAAGAATACTTCATTCTGGTTTGAAAATTGGTCAAATATCAATACTCCTCTAATTGATCTAGTCCCAGGTTTGGTATGGCAGATAAACTGTATTGAAAGGGTTATGGATTATGTCATGAATGATAGGGAATGGGATAGACAAAAACTTCAAAGATGGTTCAGACCGAATATCATTGATTGTATCATTTATGCTTATCCACCTTGTGAGGAGAGAGGAGAGGATAGATTTTATTGGAAACCTTCATCGAATGGTTGTTTTTCTGTAAAAACTGCCTATTTTTCTTTATTTGCAAGTACAAGTGGATATGCTAACACTATATGGAAACTTTTATGGAGATGGTCGATCCTAGAGAAGATTAAATCATATATGTGGCTATTTTCACATGGAAGAGCTCACACAACGCATTTAAGAGCTAATAGAGGAATCCAGGAGTCAGATTCTTGCCCGTTCTCTTACAACCAGAAGGAAGATTCCATGTATTTACTTCAAGATTGCTCAAATGCTGTAGATAAATGGAAAGCAGTAGTATCTCAGCAGTACTGGGCTATTTTTACTTCTCTTGAAGGTAAAGAGTGGGTCAAATGGAACCTCATGCTTGAGGCTGGGAAAGGATTTACAAAAATGGTTCTATGGTCAACGCTATTTGGATACATATGTTGGGACATTTGTGTGGCTCAGTGAAACAAACTCTTCGGTGATATAAACCAGGAAAAAGGCCAGTTCACTACTTCTAGTTTTTTCAGAGCTAGTGCGGATATGGATCTTCTAGGTATGGGGGTTCTTACTAACATAGGACGCTCTAATCAGGTGACTAGACCACATGAGCTTCAGAGTTATTTCTCCTTAGAGATGGATGGTTCAGTCTTCATTGATAGTCGGAGTGGGTATGGGGTAATGCTTAAGGGCCCTGATAGCTAATGGATTTATGGCTTTTCCTATAAACTTATAGTTGTTCCTCCTATAATAGCAGAGTTGATCGGAATGATTCATGGACTATATTTATGCTGGTCAAGGGGAGTTCGTAAGGTAGGTATTTTTCTGACTACATAGAAGCTATTAATCTAGCTGTCCGGGGATGCGATGCGGATTTTCCTTTCAAGAATTTGGTGGATGAGATTAGGACTCTTATGTATAGAGACTGGTAAGTGAGGTTCGTTAATGTTCCTAGTGAGGACCTTGAAAGAGGCAAGTTTCACCCAAGAGGGGGGTGAATTAGGTAATATCATAAATTTGTTGGTTGATGCAGTGATATGACTTTAACTGTAAATAGAGTAGAGTTGAGAAGATTCGCACACAGAGTTATACTGGTTTAGCCCAAAACTCAGGCCTACGTCTAGTCCTCAGAGATCAAGACCTACTGAGATTTTCACTATACTTCCAAGATTCAATGGGCTCTCAAAACACCATAAAACAACAATCATCCTTGAATGGACTATGCGCAGAAATATTCTAACACTTAGAAATTTCTCCCCCCCTTACGACAAGTCTTACATGCAAAAAAAAACCTATGACCTTTCCCTCTTGCTTACATATACAAGTCTTATGAGGAACAACATTCTCTCCTGCTTACACTACTGCAAGTCTTATGAGAAGCAACATTCTCTACTGCTTGTATCTTGTAAGTCTTATGAGTAGAAAGTCCTACTAGGAATTCTCTCAACTGCTTCTCTCGTAAGGATATCTACCCTCTTAAGGTCTCATTACCTTGAGGTCAAATGAAAAATAGAATATGAAGTGTATATAGACTCTCTTATAGAGTAAATATGATAAATACTTAAGTATAATAAGAATACAGAGAAAATGTGAATAACAAAGACTCATGAATTTGCTTGTCAGAATTCTTGCACTTTGTTATTTTTTATGGTCTCTAAAGCTCTGCATTTATAGCCAGATGATTTTTCCCATTGAATAATAATAATTACGAAGCAGAGCATTTTACTGTGGAACAACATGCATACGTTTGAAATCTTTGAACATGGTAGGTACGTGCTTGGTTGGTAGTAATGATTCTGTCTGCCATTGTTTGACTTCCTCTATGCTTTTCTAATTCAAATGATCAACCACCTGTATCGCACTTGTACTATATGTTAAATGATGTTAAATAATAATAACAGGTGGAAATAGAGTGATTAATTAATATTAAACCATATTCGGATTGATCACTGTAAGTCAGTTATGTTTAGGCTTCTGACAGAGGATCACTCGAGTGCACTAGGCCTCACTTGAGTGAATCTTCATATATGCACTTCTGCTTCAGCTTTCACGTTGCACTTCCATATGGTTTTGAGAGAGTGCATTTTCACACTTGCTAATGTTGTGGGACCTTACTCAGTACACATCCCCTCACTCGAGTGCACCTTTATTTTACACTATGAGCACACTTCTCTAGATAACACTCACATCCCATGTTATCAAGAGTTTGATTTTGCACTTGTAGGTGATGTGCGCCCTCACTCAAGCATACTTACACTCACTCGAGTGAACAACATATTCTTGTAAAAGATACTATTTTGCTTCAGTACTTGTATCACTATGGAGAGAGTTAGATTCCATACTTGCAAGTGTTGAGGAATCACTCGGGTGCAGTATCCTTCACTCGAGCATACTTTCTATTCCATGCACTTGGTGACTCTCGGGCAAATACTTCCTGTCTTTCACTCGATTAGACTTGAGTGTAGTTTACATTTTGAGATTACCTTACTCTTGGGTAAACACTTGCTCTACCACACTTGCAAGGACTTGGGTGTAATTAAGACTATCACTCAAGTAGAGGTTCTGTGCTCGAGTGAGATGATGATATTTTGTCGCTGTCATTGCTCTCTGTCAAAAACTTTTTGTCTAACACTTGCATGTGCTCGAGTGCATCAGTTAAAAATAGCAGCAATGACTTCTGAACTTTGTGATATGCATTTGGTAAGTTTGTAATCATTGTCTAAACATGCAACAACATAATTTTCTTACCATAACACAGAATAACCTTTTGTTATCTTCAAAACTTGGAATCTAACAAACCTTATCCTTGCTTATTGTCTTTCAAAACTTGGTTATATTACTTCAGGTAATTTTTGTATCTTTGATCATCCTCTACTTCAGACCAAGAGGTGGAAAATGATGAAGGAGGGTAGATTGAAGTTGCATCTTTTGTATTT
This sequence comes from Inga leiocalycina, assembly GCA_963242795.1. NCBI lineage: Eukaryota > Viridiplantae > Streptophyta > Magnoliopsida > Fabales > Fabaceae > Inga > Inga leiocalycina. Next base: position 38,043,949 of record OY725330.1, on the reverse strand, counting down.
GTTGTTTTGTTATGAGTTGATATCCAGCTTTTTACTCAAAAAAACGCTAGCATGCATAGATGATGATAATGCATATATGGTTAAAGCCTAAATAACGATTACTTGGGTGTATTGATATTTATATTTTTCAAATAATCAGACCGTGTAATGCCTATAAACAATTATAACTCTGACTTGTTTAAACTGAATGGGCCTTGTATTACACTTAACAATGGTAGTGTCCGACATATTGCATAAGTTTTCTTTTTGTAACAATTAATCAAGAATTGAGAGCTAAGCAAGCCCTATAAGGATTAGATACTAATATAAAATTTTTAATAAATAAGAAGATCAGGAAGAACAGTTAAACAGACATTTTAACCAAGAAGGCACTCACTTGTCCTTGTACAAACTGAAAAGACCATAGGCATGGATTAGATCGTATGTCCTAGGATACTTAGAGAAGGCTTCACACCTGGATCAAGAATATACAAGCATAAATAAATCAAGGAACAAGTTAATATCTAAAGATTGTTAGAATATACAAAACAATACCATTCATGATAGATGCCAATTAGTCCTCATTCATATATAACACCAAGGGTACTTCTCTCGGCTATGGTGGGCATAACATTAATGGTCCACAACTTTAAAGATTGAATGGCTGTAGTAAAACCACCCAAACTAGCATTCATGTCCATAATGTTGTGATACCTTCCAGAAATGAGTAGTCTATTGATTTTCTTATAAGCATTTACATGCTTTTTCCACTTTTGTTATCGACTTGGTATTTCTCAACAGAAACTCCAGAAATAGAGCCACTGAAAATTCTTGGAGGGATAACATATAGCCTATCCGAAAATGGTTTTAGGGCACCACTAGAGATTTCATGATTAGGTGTAATGCATACCTCCATTTTCTTATACCTAAAGGGGGAAAAAGATTCCAAGTCAGTGCATAACTTATTTAGGAATGCAGCAAGCAATACTCCGATTAACATCAACAATATTTATAAAGTTAAATAGAAATACATTTAAAGGCAAGGTGACGTTCTCTTCTTTTATAACTCATAACCAATTATCTCAGTGACAATTAGTCCCTATAATTCTCTTCTAAAAGAAATAAGGATAATGTGATATTATTGATGCGTGTACGGAGGTGTTCCTCAGCATATAAAAGCATGAGTAAATCAGAGTCTACACTCTTTTGCCAAATATCAATTTCAACCTTCTCAGATTTCTTCACCCAATAAAGACACTTAGCAATCTCTTCTATCTTTTGTTGTTTTTAATGTAGTTCCCCCTAGGATGCTACCAGACTTTGTAGTTAACCTTCTAATTGATTAGAGAACATAAAAGCACCCAATAACCACCAAGTCTAAGAACTCGGTCAACTTCCTTCACATACATTCCATCTGTAAATAAACACCCAAAATTCAATTTCAAATTGATCCTATCACACAATGAAACAACATGCAATATCAAAAGGAAGCAGGAAAGGGAGGGGAAAAAATTGGTTTGGAGGGAAGGGAGTTTCAAAAGCTGTCTCATTTGCAAAATGTGATTCATAGCTACGAAGATAGTTTTTCATCATAAAACTCCTACAATTGGCCCCCCCATGGAATAAAACAACGAGAACAATGAGCCAAATCAAAGGCACTAGATGGATAAGGCATCTTTATTGTGCACAGAACACCGATAACAGTAGGTACACCCCTTTCAAGAGCAAATTGCACTTGTGCTTCATGAGTCCCTTGGGGTAAATGACATGGCAATAACGTTTTTGCTCCAAAGATATACACCCCAACTAGCAACTTGAGCCCAAAAAAGAAATGTATTTAAGCGTATACATCAAACCAAAAGGTTATTAATGCTACCCTAAAAAGGGTAAAAAGATGGCAAAGAAATAGTCATAAGGATATTGTGTTGCTAAAATACCCCACAACCAGTGTCTAGAGCTGTCCTTACAGTCCCATTCTTTATAGGTATCACAGAAGCAATCTGATCAATATATTTATCTATACCTTAAGGAAATTGAGTTCCCCTACCAGGAAATCTGAACATGTTTCCTTCATATTGAATCCAGTTCTAAATAGCTTTCTCAACTGTCAAGCTCTTATATAGAGCATTTGCATATGGTACATAATCGTGGCTTTTCAGCCATAGGAATGGTGTTACATAGCCCTTGGGTGCTGGGATCAAACAATGCAACTTCTCTTCCTTAGGTGGGTAGTGTCTCTCTCTGTAATTCATGTTTTCTTGGGGGAAGGTCATCACACGCATTTGATCTTGGCAAGGAGTGTAATCAATATAACAAGAATCGCATGGATCAAATGCCTTAGGTTTTGAATCAAACTCATTAATTTTGCTAACTTCTTCTCCATTATGAGAATCAAAACTTAAATTTAGACCTAAATCACATTCCACATTTTTTTGGTAATCTCCACAGCTATGCTATCTCCTTTTGCAAAACCACTACTCTGCCATGCGCCCAAAATATAGAAGAAGCAGCACATACTAACTACTATAAAGATCTGTATTGAGCTTCTAGTCCTACCATTAGATGAATAAAGCTTGGCCATAAAGTCCCTAAAAGAGATAAATTATTATCAAAAACCAGAGATGAAAAATTGCCTTTTATATAAAAAGGTAGATGAATAAAAAACAAGGCTATGTGCTACAACAAGCGATAGAGGTCTAGAACCAGAATCCGAAGGCAAATCAGCATACATGCTACTAAAAAATAAAATTAGCAAGTTTTAAATTCCCAAAACAAACAAAAATGAAAATGATCCAACCAATCACCTTGTTAGGTCTCATGCAGTAAATACTCAAGATTGGCCAAAGAAATATAAAGTAGACACTCAAGGAATTTAAGATTCGTGTGAATTTTACAGTGTATCACCACCATGAAGCAAGTACTAACATGTAATATGTTGTTAAAATGAACAAAATGTAAAGCTAGCTCTGATCTACTCACTAGTGTGGTGCTGAAGCTCAATGGGAAGATTTTTTATTTTTCTTGTGGATGAAGATGAAAAGATGATGCATTTGTAAATTATCCAAAAGCCCACTCTATGCAGTAGTAAGCACTAAACAGGAAACACTCACTTTCTAATCGCCAGGGTGAAGGGTGTAACCCCCTTCCGTAATTATATCCGGATTACGCAATTAAAGTGAAATAGAGACCAATAAGAAACAAATAACATTTTACAAACCCATTTACCAGACGGGGTTTTCATAAATACCTTTCGAAATCATTCATAACCTGGTCTCACATTCACATTCCGAATATAATTACTATACAAAGATAAATCACTTTTAGATATATCAGAGTACACAATATAATAATCCCGGCAATCCCGGTTTCCATATATTAACTCAATGAAGTAAAGCAATGACATATATCACTACACAAGCAGAGATATCAAATACATGCACATAAGGTAAGTCCCTTACCTCTGGTCTTTGAGTCCTTATCTTATACCTTTCTATTAGTCCAATATTCTATGTCTGGCTCAGGCTACTGTCCGATCCTAAAATCCCAAATGTATAAGGATCAGGTTAAAACCCATTCATGTAGTTTTTTAGACACTTCAAACATGTTTTTGTTAGTTATATTAGTCTAAAGTTGATAATTACCAAAATGCCTCTAGGTACCCTGTCCCAGGCCCACCATACCCAGTCGGACCGTATTTTTCCAGAAATTTTAACCTAGCCTATTTTGACATTATTTCACCCAAGAAATTCATTTTTAATCTTAGTTTTCACAAAATCACTGCCAAATGACAGTTTTACTGTTGACAACCCCTACTTAGGGTTTTAGGGCTATTTTTTGCAATGTCACATTCAGGGGGCTTTTTTTGAAAATGTGTTCAACATTAACCCCACCTAATTTCCCCTTCTAAACACAATGGAGTCATCAGATTTATGAAAATTGAGCTCCTACCTGTCCAAACAGCACTGGCTGAAACTTATGGAAGGAAAAGGGGAAATGCAAGTTTTGTGTTCCAACCCTTAAAGTTTGCTCCATTTCACTCCTAGCCACTTGATTAACCATTTAAACACTTAATACACAGGATTTGAGGAAATTTAGGTAGCATAACCCCTTAGGGTTAACACTTCCCAAATTTACAAATCAACCGATCAAACCACCAATCAAGACCAAATCAACAACAACAACATCATCATCATCAAAGATTTGAGGTTTGTGAGGTTACCTCTTATTTTATTTTCTTCCTCTCTCCTTGACCAAACACCCCCTCTTTTCCTTGAAATTAGCTTTCTAAACATGGAGATTCATGAAGAAGAGGAGCTTAGGGAAGAGATTACGCAAGTTGGAAATTAAATCACAAGGAAAATCAATACCTACCTTTAGATTTTCTCCTTCTCTCTAGAATGCAAAAAATTGACTCACTCTCTCTTGTTCTAAGCTTGGCTGACAGAAAATGAAGGAAAGATGAAGGGATAAGTGTTTTATAAAATATCCCAATTTCACTTCATTTATTTAATTACCAAAAATCCTGAAAATGTTGACTTTTGTGTCACATGTAATGAAGGCTTTATCCTTATGTAATTGTGTCATAAAGCTCTATAAAAATCAAACTACTCTTTCCCTCTTTTAGTCAGCCCATACTCATATATAAGGGCCCTAGTTAGAGCTAAAATAGGTTGATAACAATTTACTCCATAATTACAATGTTTCCATCATAGTTCTTTTCATTTTCGAATTTAGTGGCATATTTGGTAGTTTTTTGCCCAAACTTGGAAAAATTATAACTAAATTTGTAGACATCGAATTGGAGTTATTCCAAAGGATATAGAACCCTTATTGAGTCTAGTTTCAAGAAGAAATATAGCCTTTAGCCAATTGAAAACTCACACTTCCCATAATGTTTTAATTTTGGATGTTGCCACTGAAAATCATTAGTTTACTGGGCTAACTTCAAATATTCATAACTCTTTGTGTACAATTCCATTTTATGACATTTTAGGTACATTTAATATCTTTTCGTCTAAAATATTCTTAGAAGTAAATCAAATTTACACACCTATGATTAAAAATAAATTATTAATATTAATAATTTCTATTAAAAAGAATTTATGTGTTAGGGAAAATTATGTAGAGTTTGTTTAAACTAATGTCAGATAAGTTGCTTTTATTTCAATTGAATTTTACAACTTGAAATTGGAATGAGTTATGCATTCCTTTTTTTTTGTCTCACTTGATAAAAATAAATACATTATTTTTAAAAAAATCACACTTATTTTTTTATCAATAATATCAACTAACAGAATGCTAAATTGATATTAATGATACTATCATGGCATGTGTTCAGCATAGGAAAAGGGTGTCTTCACTAACCTTCCTCCTCACTTAATTTCTTGAATTATTCATTTTTTTCTTGAATTATTCTTGATTATCCAATTAGAATTTAAAAAATTCCTTTGATTTAGTGAACCATATTTTATTTTATTATATATTAATGTTGATTTATAAAGCAATAAAGCCATGGAGCAATAAAACTCTTAAGAAGGGAGAGAAGAGGGGAGAGGACATTAAAGTTATTATACCCACATTTTGAAATACTAAATTAGGTTAGTGACTCAATTAAAGATTTTTTGAATTTACCAACTTAATTTAGAATTTCCCTATTTTAGGTGACTTTATATTGGATTTTCCCTACAAACAAATTAAAGCCAAATTAGAAACAAAAACAATAAATTAGAAAATAATCATCAAGAACTTATACTTATTGATTAATGGATCCAAGTTGCATCCCCTGGCATTTATTCCCAAACCCCTAGTATTTATTTTGTTTTTTAGCAAAAAAAATATTAGAAAATAGTAATCACTAAACTATTTTGATTGATTAATATGGAGATAAAAAGTTAAATTATAAGAGAAAAATTAGAAAATAATCATCAATAAATTATATTAATTGATTAATGAATCAAAGCCAGATCTCCTAACAAAGAAATTAGAAAATAATTATCAATAAATTATATTTATTGATTAATGGATTGAAACCAAATCTCCTAGTATTTATTATTCTTTTTTTCTTAAAAATATAATTTTAAATAATGATAACTCCTTGATTTATAGAGATAAAAAAAATTCAACTATGAAGGAATATAAAACTAAATGGTGTTACTAAACGAAATTAACAGTGTTACTTAAAAACAAAATAGAATATAATGGAGTTACTATGAGTATTAGAGAATATATAGATGTGAACACCCTATTTTATCCCAGGTCAAAAAAACATCCTTTTTTATCCGGGCCTCACTCAAAAAATAAGAAAAGTAACAAAAAAATGTAAAAAAGAAAAACAAAATCCTCCTTGATGCTTACACATCTAAATTAATAAGCAACTGACATTAATGGAGAGTGTATTATAATTGAAATTTGAAAAATAATCATCATTAATGGTTTTGCCTTGTAATTGAGGTTTGTAGTAAATGGCACAAATTATAAAACAATTCACTCAATGATGTTGATTGATATTCGGATTAGGAAATTTAGTATAATGTCATTGTGGAGGATAAAAAAATATCTCTCATTTATGTTGATAAGTTTAAGTTAGGAAATTGCTTAAGGTAAAAATAATAACAAAATAAAAAAAAATCTCTCGTTGATGGTGATTAAGTCAAGTTAAAAAATTTTATCAACAAAAAATACAAAAAAATAATAATAAATAAAAGGATTAAGGAGCAGATTTACCAACAAAGTTTTAAGGAAGGAGCACCTGGCACAATTATGTTTTAAATAGGGCAAAAATACACATAAGGAATTAAAAGTGGAACATCCAACAAAAAACCATTAAATTTGACCTAACGGTATTAAATTATAAGAGAAGAAAACCCCTAACGGAGTTAGGTCAAATGTAACGGTTTTGTGTTGGATGCTCCACTTTTAATTCTTTATGTGTATTTTTACCCTATTTAAAACATAATTGTGCTAGGCACTCTTTCCTTAAAAGTTTATTAGCAAATCTGCTCCTTAACCCTAAATGAAAATTAAGAAAATGTATTTATGAGGAAAGCCCTACTTTGAGGCTATAAATACAAGAGCAATGGTTAAAGCCAAGATAAAAAAATTGGCAGAGCAAAGACAAAAGAAAATGCGGAAAGAAAAGAAGCAAGGGATGGTTAGATGTGGCTAAAGAGAATAAAATCTATTATTAATCTCTTTTATCTTGTTTTTCCTCATACCCCCAAGGAAAGCCTGTGCTTTTATTGTTTTTGTCACATATGTGATGTTTCAATCCTAGTGGTTATAGGGAGGAATCCAATATGATGATGATTGATTCATTTTCTTATTTTTTTTATTTTCCTTCTCTTATCTTTTTTTGGAAAACAAACCCAAGGAAAGCATATATTCTTGTGATGATTATCACATATACAAGCTTAAGCATCAACAGCTAGAGGGTGAAATCAAATATAATTTTGATTGACCTACTTTATTTGTATTTGATTCTTATAAAACCCTCCTTTATTTAACTTATATGTATAAATTATTACTTAATTTCCTTAGATATATTAATATAATAGTGATACTGAAATTAATGTCATGGTTGTATACTATGATACCACTATTCTTTGATAATTCTAATACCATACTTGTAATACCCTGAATTTTGAGACTTGAGGCTAGAGAATAAGCCTGAGATTAGTGGATTGCTAAGCCCTGGTTTCGCAAAATCCTAAATTGTGATTAAGGGTTAATGACTCCAAAAGTGGATGTCATTAGTGATAAATGAACCCTTTTGGAGAATATGATGTGAACTATGATTCTTATACGCTGTGAGCAATGCTGAAACCCTGTATTTAATCTCAATTATGGATTAACATCTAAATTGACTTAAAATAGAGGGGAGGGCGCATTGTGGAAGAAAAGGAATGATATGGTGTGTTTGGTGGTGATCCAAGTCGAATTACCAAAATCAGAGGCAAAATGGTGAAGTTACCGACCAATTGGTCAGTTACCGAAGAGGAAACTCATTGGTAACTTCAAGATCAATGGTTGAGATTGATTTGTGTAGAAATCAAGGGGTGGAATCATGTGTGAGTTTGCCTATGTGAATTCATGGTTGATGGAACAAGATGTTGACACTTCGCAAGTTTTGGACCCTTGATCTTGGGTCAAAGATTCAACACTCTTCCTCTCTTCTCTCTCCCTTATTTGGACGTTTTTGGGGGGGCCTAATTGCTCAAAAACTTATCACTTTATTCATCTTCATCATCCACTCATCTCTCTCTCTCTCTCTTGTCTCCATGGTCGTCCATCAAGAAGGAAGAAAGAGAAAAGAATAAGGTGAGATTTGGCTTGTTCCTTGTCCTCTTTAGCTCTAATCACCTTCTATAAAGTTGTTCATAGTGATGAGAGCTTCATTTCTATGGTTTTAGATTTTTGAAAGGAGGTGTTTGATGGCTTGAGGAAATTTGTAAAGATGAAGAATCAAAGAATTGGTTTGGGAAAGAGGAAGAGGTGAGTATTTGAAGCCTTGTGATCTAAGTTTTGTAAGTTTTGGTTAAGTATAGTGAATTGTGAATTTTGCCCTGATTTTATGGTATTTTCATGTGGTATGTAATTGGATGAATTGGATGTTGTTTTATGTTGAAAATGGTGTCATGTTGTGGTATTTAATCATTAGAATTGATTTAAATTGGATTGGACACAATGGTTGCAAAACTGGAAATTCTATCCAGTGAGAATTCTGTCTGGGCAGTCTGCTTGTGTTTGCCGTTTTGAATATGCAAATGATGTTAGAAAATTCTGAAAATTTCCATTATTTAATTTCACATCCCAAGCTTCAAAATGGACATATAAATTGTGTCATTTTGTTTTGTGAACTGGGATTTATGTTTGCCCAAAGTTTGAGGTCGAAACTGGGTTTGATTCTGGGTCAATGATGAAATGTGTGTAATTATGTATTTTTGTGGTGATTTCCAGTAATGATCCATATTTTTTCTATGAAGAGGACTTAAATAGCTTTCATTTGGCTTTGGAATCACCTTATTTTGATTTTTTTGGAATTAGTTATGAATTTCCTAAGTTGCCTTAGCTGCAGCGCAAAAGTTTCTGTGTACGTTTTGGCCACAGCCATAAATTCTTGGCTGCAACCAAAAACCTTCTGTGCGTGTTCTGGCTTCAGCCAGAGGGTTCTTGGCTACAGCCAACCCCCATTTTCAGCATTTTGAGATTTTGAAAGGTGATTTCCAACATAGTACGTCCTAATCCTTTAAGCTTTCGTTGAGCTTATTTTAGCCACCTAAAGGGTGTGAATGGTAACCAACCTTAAGTGATATGAAAGTAAATATTTGGAATAGAGAATAACCCTATGTACTTGATTTGGTTATAGGGTTGGATATTTGCTTTAATCGTGAGTAGCCGGTGCTGGAGCATACATGGAAAGAACAAGGGTAGGGAACTTACCTCTCTTGCATGCTTTGATATTTGTGTTTGTGTATTAATGCATGTATTGCTTTGCTTGATTATGTGAAACATGTATGAATGATTGTAGCCCTGTTTCTAGTTTTGCTATGGCCATGAGCATGTTGCTGAAACATTGAGCACACAGATTTGTCATTGTGTGAGCATGAGTTATGTATTGCAAGGATGTCATGCATTAAACACATATCATACATGCATATAGATATTTGTTTCCTACTGAGATTCTCTCGAATCTCACCCTCCCCTACCAACATTTTAGACAGGGTAGGTGGATCGAGGTTGGAGCAAATAGGCAAAGGCGATGAGGACTACTTCGGGTTATAGATTTTGGTAGTTGGTTATCATAGTTGGGATGTATATTTGGATATTCGTATTTGGATTTAGATGTGTATATATGGATGTATATTTGATTATGTATGAAGATGAGACTTGTGTAATCCCAGTTTGAGAATTGTAAAGGGTGGATGTGCCCTATGAATTCTACGTAAATGTATAAACCCGGGAGTTGCCAGGATGATATTGTTGTACACTCTGATATTTGTATAAATGTGATATTTCGCATGATGTAATTGTATTCGAAATTGAATATGAGACCAGGTTAATTAGATTTCGAAAGTTATTTGTTAAAATCCCGTCTGGTAGATGGGTTTATAAATATTTTTGCTTCTTATTGGTCTCTATCATTTTAATCGCGTATTTTGGATATAATTACGGAAGGGGTTACAATACTCGGGTCTTGATAGCCTTATTTTAGGTACTGATCTTACCTTTGTGTGGGTTAACAATACTAAATATGAAAATATTCTAATAAAATAGCTAAGTTTTTTGATACCACCTTATACTATCATTGCTATTTGTGTCTCTAAACATTCATATACATACAACCTCGTATAATCACTTAAGGCTATCAAAATATTAATATTTACAGATAACTAACACAATAGTCACATTCTTCATCTGCTTCCTTTACTCATCAGTGCTTACCTCTTTGCCTTTTGTGCCACTGGTCTTTGTTATATAATGAATTTCAGAAAGGGTGAGATTTAGAAGAACCTCAGTAGTAACAGACATTCAATCATATAAAATGCAATCATATAAAGCATGGCACATAAACCATCACAATATAGCATATCATGAGCATTTAAACTCATTATGCAACTTGGCATACATACAACACAAACCACGGCGCTTGGTCACAAACAAGAGATGTCCACCTATGATATACTCTGATGTCATGGGTGTCCACCCGGCAAACTCACATGCCTAAACACAATAACATGGATGGTAAAACATACATTCAAGACATTATATAGTATATGAGAGAAAGAGTTACTACTTGTACACCTTTTGTAATATCCTGAATTTTTGGACTAAAGGCTAGGGGAAAAGCCTGAATAAAGTGGACTACTAAGTGTTAGGATCGGCAGGCATAGCGGAAGAATTTTAAAATTTTATCGATCCTAATCAAGGATCTATCAACGGCGTTAGAATCAGGTTAGAAAGAACTCATACCTTTTTAACTTAGGGTTTTCATGACCTATAGGAGCCAACACATTAGGTCTGCTCCCTCTACCAGTGTCCACACAAATGCTCTTTAACACAGACTAAGTGCTAGCGCCTCCAATGTCTCTTAGGGTTTCCCTTACGGATCTCAATTCTCATCTCGTATGAATCTATCTGTTCTATCAAGTTTATAAGCCATGATAGCTATATTCAAATTTCAAAATTAATCATCATTAATTTTGAAATTAATCAACAATTAATTATCTTGATGAGCTAATTAAACAAATTCAGTTTAAATTAAATTTGTCCAACAGTTTTAATTTAACCTATTTATTTAATCCAAATAAAGAGCCATTAGATTTAATTTATCTTCATACATTAAATCTGAGATACTATATCTCTATCATGTTAGTTATTAAATTTAATATGTCTTAATAAATTAAATTTAAAACTAACACAATATAATAATATCATATAATATATATATACATATATATAATACATATAAGATATGTTTTCAAAAATACATATCTATATAATATTATTAACGAATTTTATATTATATATATATAATTCGTCCACCCTAAGTTAAACATTATCTCGTGTTGAGTCATTTTTGTATGCAACCCTGTACACCTATATGAAGTTGGCAGTAGGCCAATAACTGTACTAACACAAAAGTCGCAAGCGGCCTCTATTAAGACATTATGACTACCCAATTCATATGAGAAATGTTATCACGATGCAACCTGTCATACAACCATGTCACGTCCCTTTTGTCACACGATATATCGGTCAAGGATGAGGCATGGATAATGTCATCCCTTTGTTCCTGACCATTACTTTCTTGATTCCTGAGTAGCCTGACAATAGAAATGAAAACTCCTATCCATTGTAGTCTGGCCATTCATTTCTCAGACTCACTCATCGAGGGGCCCAGTAATATCTCTCTACTAATGTGAGGGATAAATTCTGTCTTGATCATTTATATTCCTCTGCATGAAAGACCACCAAGCCTGATCATAGCCTTTATCATCACTCGATCAAAAGTGGCTTTTGACTAGTTCAAAGCTTAGCAACCCTTATGTAGGAATCCATGATGACCTCAGGTCTAAGGGCATTGTGACGTTGTTATACATGAGAAAAGCTTATGATTTAATCCATGTAGCTTTCTCATTATGGGTTGGTCCTGCACCTTGTACTCTTATAAGTGCCTAAGACTTTGAATTGTATCTCCATATCTTATCAAAGTCATACTGGTAGTCCCAAGAATGTCCAAGAGCTAGAATGACTTTTAGAGACTAATTTGGAAACTAAAGTACATGATCTAGTTTCAAATAGTTAGGGGAAAATACCCAACCCCTTTATATAAAGTCAAATATGATCTAAAGCTTATCGTAGATCCAGAATAGAAGGTATGGCATCTTAGAAGAAGAAAGAAAGAGAAATGAAAGCAAAAGAAAAGAAACAATGGCAACTTAGTAATCAAAGGCAAAGGAGACAATTACCACTTGATCTTGAGGACAAAATTGGGAGACAAATTAAAGGGCTAGGATTTGCTCTTCAAAAGTAAGAAGTGATTATGAGAATAGAAAAGCAAATAATCCCTCCCTTTTCTGTCACAAAAGCGTCCAAATAAAGGGGCAAAGAAAGAAAAGAATAGTTTAGTCAAAAAGTCAAAGTCTTCAACTTAGAAAATTTTGGATCAATGGCAATACAAGTTGAGGCAATTAGTCAACATATTTTTCTCCATTTGGCAGCCCAAAAGTTGTCTAAAAAGATCAAGAAAGAAGGAAAGAAAGTTAATACAATCACTATGGTAATATGCTATAATCTACTACTCACAGTAAATCAACTTAACTTGTTCAAGAAGGAGGAATTAATGCCATACATTTTGTTTTTCCCTTTAGCCAAATTTTTGCCAAGTAATATGAATGCAAGGGAAGAGAAAATCTGAACATTCACACTTTGTCATTCTCTCAAAAATTTCGACCAAGAGCTTGAGAAAGGAAAGAATAAGAAGACAAAGTTCAAGGGTGAGGCTTCTACCTCCATTTTCACCTTCTAATTCACTTCTTTGGCTAAAATGTTCTTCATGAAACTTGTTCTCCTCTCTAAGAGCTTCATTTCTATGGTTTTGATTTTTAAGAAGAGAAGTTTTGAGCCATCTTCTAAGAGCAAAAGATGGAGAATGAAGAAAATAGCTCAAGAAGGAGCTAGAGGTGAGCTTGAGCATTGATTTAAACCAAATATTGTGTTGTTTCATGGAGTTTTATAGATTTTATGATGCTGCCTTGTTGTATGGTAGTGTTAACCTTAGGGCTTTGATGATTGTAAGAGCATGATTATGATGTTAAATCAGAGTTAGAAGTAATATATAATGAGTCTTGTGGTTGAAAGTAGCAAGAAACCATTTGTGACTTTGGGGTTAAGTTTTGGTTAGACCCAAAATTTGGGCAAAGAATGTGATTTTACCAAATTTGAGGTATCCAATGGATTCCTTAGGTAAAATTGTGTCAAAATATGATGTGGTTATGATTTTAGGATGATTGGGTAGAAACCCCTAATTTTTGGAATGTAAGGTCAAGGCTGCTAGAGTAGGTTTCCTTCGAGGCAAGGATATATTGACATGTTTTTGGATAACCAAATATTGTCCAATGGCCATGATACTTAAATGAAAGTGGACTTATCCAGCTTTAATTTGATAGGTAATATAGGTCTTTTGGATTTATACACTAGGAGATATGAATTTTTGAAATTGGTCATGTGGAAACTGACATGTTTATGGATAGTGTCCAATAACTAGTAATTCTGGATTGATGTGTATCCAATTGGCCCAGAACAATATTTTTCCTTTAAAATAGACTTAATAAGGGTTACTTAGCCTTTAGAACCACCACAATTGGACTTATGTACATAAAGATATGTATTTTCAAAGGTGGTTGAAAATTCTAGCATATTATCCTTTAATGTGCGAAAATAAAAGGTAATGGCAACCATGTAATTATGTATAACTCTAAGGGTAGAAATAACCAATTTGGGTTAGTTTGACCTTAATGGTTCTTTATTTGACTAAGTAAATTAACCTTGATGATATGATTATATATCTAGGGTTATGAGAAGTCAATAACGAAAAAGAATGGAAGAGTTTCCAAGAAGCTTCAATGGTTTGAAGAAATGGAACAAATGGAGGACCTAAAGACACAAGGTAGGGAACTTTCCTAACTTACATAACTTGATATGTGTGTTTGTGTATTGATGTGTTAATTTCTTTGATGAATTGTATGAAGAATATGTGAATGAGTGAAGCTCTATTTTACTTATAATATGGCCATTAGTGTAATACGTTAAATATTGAGCATTCATACATGTCATTATGTTGGCATGAATTTATGTAAGAAATCATGTAATGCACAAAGCATTTCCTGTATGCATTTGTCAGCACTGTTCGCTACTAGGATTCTCTTGAATCTTACTCTCCCTCAACCAACTATAAAAGTATGATGAGTACAGGTGAAGAAGGCATGAGGATGTGCAAGAAGAAAATACGATGGTGAATTAAAGACTAGTATGCGTATATTATCATTATATGAGAATACTTGTATGAACAAGCCTGGTTGAATAGTCTTAAGGAATATGTGAATGAATGATTTAAGAATGAGTAGCAAATCACTCTAATTGAATTAAATAAAGATAAGAATCGATAATTACTAATGAAGTTGCGAACCACTAAAAGACGCTTGTGCAAGATTTTGAAATATTCAGAAAAACCTACTCAACTACAGGTTTGTATCCTATCTTGGTGTTGGGAATTGAAAGCACTTTACAAAAGAATATCGATTAGTAGTTTGAATTCATTATATGAAACTCATCAGAACTTTACAAAAATAAGGTGTTATAGTTTGGAATCGGTGCTATGATTCTAGCAATATAATTGTCTACTAAGAGGTAAAGGTCTAGTCAGAGCAAGGGGTTTTGACTATAGGTTATATTCTTTGCTCATGCAAATAGTATAATGATCCTCTATTAGTGCTACTATGACTAGGAGTTATGGATAGCAAAGGTAACAAAATAGTTAGACCACCCCTATCTGTTAACCAGCCTCTAGAAGGAAGGGGTAGATGTCTATATAGAGGAAAGAAACAGAGCAGCAGTGATGCATATCCTAGAGTAAAAGGGTATGAGCTCCTGTGAGAGTAAGCTTGAAGGCGGATGAATTCACCATCAATGGGATTAAGGCTCTGTATATAGATGAGGCAATACAGGATTCAAATTCTGTTGCTAACTCTAAAGCTCCTAATATTAAGATAGAATGTGATTTAGATCCCTATGCTATGTTACAGGAATACATAGGGGAGTTGTACTGAGAAGCCTATACTATTTATATTTCCATATGTGGATAGTCCCAAGCATCTCTAGGGAGGATAACATGTCATACTAGGATTGAGGTATGTATGGGCTACTGATATCTAGTGACAAATGGCATTGTATTGGCACTGATATCCCATATCTCATCAAAATTCCATGGTTAATCGAGCTTAGGCAAGAGAAATTCCAGGATAGGTGACCCCCTGGGATGTACCTTGGAAATTTGAAACCTTTTGATTAAATGTTTGGAATTTTGATTAGAAGTTCTTAGATGACATAAAGAATGATTATAGGTATGGGGATGATGAGGTAAGTAGTTATCTTTAATCTAAACCATTTTTGTTGCAATGAGTACTTCCTAGAAAAGTTCATTTGATTGGGGGTTATGGAAATTCGAGGCATAGTGCTTATTTTGAAGTTTCTCTATGCTAAGTAATGATCCTTAGTAACACTGTGGTGTTAAAGATATGAAGGTATGATATACGGTGATGCATGATTAGTGGTTATTATGCCGTATATCAATCCTAGAGGATTCGATCCGATAGTACTGAAGTTTGAGGATATGTTTCAAGCTGAAATAATGCTTAGGTCAAAATATGAATCAAGTTGCACTATAGTTCTATTTTATGACGGAAGTTTGAACCTTGTAAACCTTGTGGACAATGTTGAACATTCAGCAATGTTTTAAGGATATTACCCGAATACCATAAAGGTTAGAATAGGCGCTACTGAATTCTTAGCATACCTATTGGGTATAATTGAGGGAAATGATTTTTGATCTGTGTAATGTTGAGGTTCTAGCCTTAGTGATGAACCTAAAAGTTGGGTGTCTATCCAATATCCATAGAAGGGTTACCAAGTGAACTGTAACCCATGAATCAACTATTAAGTTCTAATTACTTAAGAATTTAAGATGGGCTAAAGTGGGTCAAGGTATATGAGCATGAATGCCTAAATGATATACAAATGATTTGAGGTTCTAGATTCAATTATGAATTTAAAAGATTGGCTGAATATTCAGATAGCCATTAGCCAATGAATTGTAACCTAAGAATTAAACAATAATTGAATTGATTCTTTAGGCATTTGAATTGACCCGAATATTTTGAGGTACTAGAATCTATGAAAAATGTGTATGATATTTTCTTAAGGTTGCTAGTTGCTAATCTAGCATAGGAAAAGATCTTGATTATAGAATCTTCCCATAGAAGAACGATTAAGAGTCTGTTCCCTGATAGAACAAAGTAATAAAAAGATTAAGGAAAGGCTTGAGTTATGGTCTCATGGCTGAGGCAGACAATAGAAGTTATGCTAGTAGCTTATGAATTCCCTCTAAAAAGTAGGTAGATTACCCCAGTAAGGGAAATAGAACTATGCCTGGAGCTAGACCGATATTAAAAGTCCATACAAAATGACCCCAGATGAGATGATGGAATTAAAGAAAATAAATTACATAATTACTAGAAAAGAGGGACTTTATAAGATTGGGGTTTCCCATTACAATGGTACTTCCATTCAGAGACAACCAACCGAAGAAAGATACCTATAGAGAGTTTTGATCTGAAAAGGCTACCTATGGAGGGTTAAGAATGGAGGGGCTGACCAGTTTGAGTGGACTGAGTAAAGCATCAAGTAAAATACCATAGAATGAAGCCGCCGTGGCTTTGAAACGTAAAGTAGAGATACAGGGACTTTGACTCTTAAAGGTGATGAATTGTAATGAGTCCCACATTGGATGGGTTTCCAAGAAGAAGGGTTTATTTGACCCAGTGTATCGCCATGGGGTGCTCTAGCACTATGTGTGAAAGAAAGACAGAAGAAGGGAACTAAGAAAGAACATGCTTGACGATATAAAGGAAAGCAACTCTCGCTCTCATATCTTATGTGTTGGTTTTGCATTTATGTATTTACCATCACGTGTATTCGTTTTATGAATATACGAAATTTTTATGTGAAAAATTGTTATGTTATGAAATGCTCTAAGACCTAGTAGACAGTATGTCCTTAGGTTGGCAAATGCATTCGAATTGTTATGTTATGTTGTCCGGGATAGTGTGTCATGTGATGTCCAAATGCTTGTTATGAGATGGTTTGTTTAACATGCTTCTTGAACATTACATAAGTATATGAAGGGTTTGAGTAGCAATAAGTAGAGCCTAGAAAAAGTTCAGAATACCTAATGCATTATAGGTCCTAAGCCATAAGACCTTATGAGCTAGTATGTTCTTAGACCGGTAGAATGATGTTATGTGATATATGTTTTAATGCTTTATATGTATCTTCTAGTCATCAAGAATGTCAAGTATGTTAAGAAAGTTAAGTATGTCAAGAATGTTAAGTATGTAAAGAATGTCAAGTATGTTACGATTGCCAAGTATGTCAAGAATGTTATGACTATTATAAATGATGCTATCATGATGGTTGCTAATGATATGATGGGTGTGTTGTATGGCCTGTGAGCTTGCACAAATAAGGGATAAATTGAGTAATGAGAAATGATTTTTCGAAGTATAGATGTTCAAAATTTTGAGCACAAAATTTATTAAACGGGGGGAGAATTGTACTATCCTGAATTTTGGGACTAAAGACTAAGGAATAAGTCTGAATAAAGTAGACTACTAAGCCCAGTTTAGGAAGAGTCCCAAGAATGTCCAAGAGCCAAAATGACTTTTAGAGACTAATTTAGGAACTAAAGTATGGGATTTAGTTCCAAATAGTCAAGGGATAATACCCAACCCCTTTATCTAAAGTCAAATAGGATCTAAAGCTCAACGTAGATCTAAAATAAAGGGTATAACATCTTGGAAGAAGAAAGAAAGAGACATGAAAGTAAAAGAAAAGAACCAATGGCAACTTAGTGAATGTTCCCATAATTAAGGGCAAAAGAGACAATTGTTATTTGATCTTGAAGACAAAATTGGAAAACAAATTGAAGGGTAGGATTTGCTTTTCAAAAGTAAGAAGTCATTATGAGTATAAAAAAGCAAATAATCCCTTCCTTTTTTGTCACAAAAACATCCAAATAAAGGGGCAAAGAAAGAAGAGAATAGTGTAGTCAAAAAGTCAAAGTCTTCAACTTGGAAAATTTTGCATCAATAGCAATACAAGTTGAGGCAATTAGTCAACATATTTTTCTCCATTTACCAGCCCAAAATTTGTCTAAAAGGGGCAAGAAAGAAAGAAAGAAAGTTAATAGAATTACCATGGTAATTTGCTATAATTTACTACTCATGTAAATCAACGTAACTTGTTCAAGAAGGAGGAATTAATGCCACCTATTTTATTTTTCCCTTTAGCCAAATTTTGGCCAAGTAATGTACTTTACCTTAAGATCACGACCTTGAGTCCTTGTGGAGGCAAAAATCCCTTGACGGGAGAAAATCCCTAAGCCTTTCAGAGCTGGAGGGGAACAATTATTGGCCATCTAAAAGACCTCGGGGAGACGGGATGAGTTTGGTTTGGCACTACTCTATAACCCCTTAGGGGGGTCGTTCCGTTAAATAAAAAGGTGCCTTTTTATGTAATGCCCTAGAGCATTGGCACCATTAGGGACTCATACCAATCTACACAAGCCAACCTAACCTTACGTCACCTCCATGAGGTCTTTTGTTATAGGCAGGAATTGTCCTCTCCTCTAGAGGATTTAAATCGCCTCCCTAAGCCCTCGAACACACAACTATAGGATAAGTCATGACTTAAGAGAGACTTGGTATACCACTTGCACTGTGGTGCAAGTGGCTACCAAGGAGCTCTTAAGGCGTGTGCTTGAGGCTTAGGTCACGGCCTCGAGACTTTAGGGAGGTAAAAATCCCTATGCCTTTGAGAGGCGAAAAGGGGACAATTCCTGGCCATCCTAAAGACCCTAGGGAGGCAGGGTGAGGTTTATCTGGCACTACTCTATAGCCCCTTGGGTGGGCTGGTCGTGCCGTTACACCTAATGATAAGATTGAAAGAAATGGAACAAGTGGAGGACTTAAAGACACAAGGTAGGGAACTTGCATAACTTGATATGTGTGCTTGTATATTGATGTGTTAATTGCTTTGATGAATTGTATAAAGCATATGTGAATGAGTAAAGCTCTGTTTTATATATACTATGGCCATTAGTGTAATGTGTTAAACATTGAGCATGCATACATGTCATTATGTTGACATGAATTTATGTAAGCAAGTATGCCATGCACAAAGTATTTCTTATATGCATTTGTTAGCATTGTTCGCTATTGGGATTCTCTTGAATCTTACTCTCCCTCACCCAACCATACAGGTATGATAAGTATAGGTAAAGAAGGCATGAAGATGTGCAAGAAGAAAATGTGATGGCAAATTGAAGAGAAGTATGTGATAATTGGTTATGTGTAAACCATCTCTGTATGAGAATACTTGTATTAACATGCCTAGTTGAATAGTCTTGAGGAATATGCAAATGAATGATTTAAGAATAAGCAGAGAAATGAGCTGTGAATCACTCTGATTGAATTAAATAAAGATAAGAATCGATGAGTACTAATGAAGTTACAAACCGCTAAAAAATGCTTCCGAAATATTTTGAAATATTCTGAAAACCACTCAACTACATGTTTATATCCTATCTTAAGATTGAGAATTGACATAATTTTATAAAATAATATCAATTTGTGGTTTGAATTTGTAGCGTGAAACCCATCATAACGATTATGGAAAAAAGGTGTTACAACTTTCTGATCACTTGTCCTAGTTTATCAATCTCTTGGTTAGTCCAGGCAAAGATCAAATCCTATAAGTTAGAATACATAATGAATGTGTTATTACTTGGTGGGGCATCCTTTAAGTCTAGTACCTTAAGTCAAATGGAAACAAATGTGGTCTAAACTAGCTTCCAATACATGCCCTTATCCTTTAGAATCAAACTTAACTCAATTGACCATAAACACTTCAAATCCGTAGGTTATCCTAGCTTGGCAGATTTCACACGAAACTTTGAAAATTCATAACTTAATCTCAAAAATTCCAAATGGGATGGTTCCAAGTCTTATGGAAATATATTTAAGTCTTGTTTCAAGGAAAAATATCACTCAAGGCTAATTACAAAAAAAAACTTAAGAATCCACGATCAACATTACTGCCTCAAAACATATTCCAGTGTTTGCACTCAACTTCAGCATATCATAATTCACAATTAACAGGGCCAAATGGGTATACTATATATCATTGGAAAGCCTAGGATGTCTACTAATACCCTGTAAAAATATCACAACCATTGGACAAGATTTGGCCACTAAAACCATCTCACAAGCAGACTGGCACGAATCTGGCAGATTCTATGACAACACTTTAAATTCCAAAATTAGGCTTTTCTAACTAATTATCCAAAAATTATTTCCACATGCTATTCTTACATAATTTTGTCCAAGGAATCCATTTCTAATCTCAATTTTATCAAATTCTAGCTGCAGCTCCCTGAATTAAGGCTAGCCGAATTCTCACCCTGAGGAACACAAATTGGGTTATTGCAATTTCAACCTCAAAACATGTGATTAACCATCATAAACCCTTAATTAACATCATGCTTATCATAAAAACCCATTAAAGTTCTAAATCACCCTCTTGGATGAACCCTATGGTCCTATATGTAATACCCCAAATTTTGGGACTAAAGGCTAGAGAATAAGCTTGAATAAGTAGACTATAAGCCTGTTTTAGTAAGGGGCTCAAGAATGAATAAGAAATAGAATGAATTTTAGGAACCACACTCAGAATAAAGTATGAATTTCAGTGAGAATTAGCTAAAAGAAAATACCTGATTCCTTTTGGATGTGTTTGAATGACAAGAAATCTGACCCGGATCCAAAGGAAAAGGGAAGTAGTGTCTAGAAAGAATTAAGAAATGGAATTGAAAATGGCACAAGAAATAATATTGCCATAATCAAGGGCAAAAGAGACAAATGCCACTTGATCTTGAGGTCAAAATTGAAAGACAAATTAAAGGACTAGGAGTTGCTCTTCAAAAGTAAGTAATTATGAGAATAGAAAAGCAATCGATCCCTCCGTTTAAGTCCATAATTTTGTCCAACAAGAATGAAGCAAGAGAAAATCCATAGTTGAACTTAAATGGTGATATTTGGAAGTACTTTAAGACAAGGTCAAAAGATGATAGCATAAGTCAAATATCTCATGCTATAAGAAGGTGGAAAATTGCTCTTCAAAGAGCCATATTTACGTATGACATGAGAGAAGGTGCGAGGGAATAAGACTTAGTCCAATTATGCCAAAAGATGGTGCATTTTTAGCCAAGTAAAAAGGTGAGAAGTAAAGTAAAAAGTTGTAGGTAAATGACTACAATTAAAAGTAATATTTGAGGATGAAATATGATAATTGAAGAAGTCATTTTCCATTCTAAAAAGAAGCATAATTTTATGACACGTAAAGAAGGAAAGAAAAGATGAAGACTTGGTTGAATATTGCAACTAAAAGTAAAAGTAAAAGGATGCCAATTATGATAAATAAAAAAGCCTTCTTTTAGCTTCTTTTGGCCATTGATTTAGGTCAACAATTGTTGGTAAAACAAAAAGATGATGTCTTACATTAAAAAGGAGCCAATTTTGTATGACATAGATAAAGAAAGAGAAAGATGATTATCTAAAGCATTTGGCCCTTGTTTATTGCAATTAAATATAATATTTGAAGGAGGTGGATTATGATGTTTTTAAAGGCTCTGTATCTCTTTCTTTGGCTTCATTTTTGGCCAAGTATTAAGGCCAAAGGGAAGAGAAAACTCATACCTCATCTCACTCTCTCTCTTGGCTCAAGTTTTGTCCAAGTTCAAGAAGAAAGAGAAAAGGAGAAACAAAGTTAAGATGAGATATTTTTCCTTGATTTGACCCAGTAAATCACTTATATGTCTCAAATACCCTTCATAACATTGTTCCTCTTTATGAGAGTTTCATTTCTATGATTTTAGAATTTCAAGAGGAGGTGTTGGGCCATCATCCCTGAATAAAAGTTTTAGAATCAAAGAGAGGATCTAATAAGGAGCAAGAGGTGTGTTAGGATCGGCAGGCACAGCGGAAGAATTTTAAAATTTTACTGATCCTAATCGAGGATCTATCAGCGGTGTTTAAATCGAGTTAGAAAGATTCATACCTTTTTCAACTTAGGGTTTTCATGATATCTAGGAGCCAACACCTTAGGTCCGCTCCCTCTACTAGTATCCACACGAATGCTCTCCAACTGAGACTGTGTGCTAGCGCCTCCAATGTTTTTCAGGGTTTCCCTTACGGCTCTCAATTCTCATCCGCGTATGAGTATATCTGCTCTATCAAGTTCATAACCTGTGAGGGCTATATTCAAATTTCAAAATTAATCATCATTAATTTCACAATTAATCAACAATTAATTATCTTGATGAGCTAATTAAATAAATTTAGTTTAAATTAAATCTGTCTAATAGTTTTAATTTAACCTATTTATTTAATCTAAATAAAGAGGCATTAGATTTAATTTATCTTCATAAATTAAATCTGAGACACTAATCTATCATGTTAGTTATTAAATTTAATATATCTTAATAAATTAAATTTAAAATTAACACAATATAATAATATCATATAATATACATACATATATATATATATATATAATATAAGATATGTATTTTGAAAATATATATCTATATAATATTATTAACAAATTTTATATTATATATATATAATTCGTCCACCATAAATTAAACATTATTTCGTGTTAGGCCATTCTTGTGTGTGACCTTGTAGGACTATATGAAGTTGGCAGTTGGCATATAACTGTACTAAACCAAAAGTTGCAAGCGGCCTCTAGCAAGACATTACGACTACCCAATTCATATGAGGATCGTTATCACTATGCAACCTATCATACAACCATGTCACGTCCCTTTTGTCACACGATATATCGGTCAACGATGAGGCATAGATAATGTCATCCTCTTGGCCTGACCATTACTTTCTCAATTCCTGAGTAGTCTAACAATAGAAATGGAAACTCCTTTCCATTGTAGTATGGCCATACATTTCTCAAACTCACATCGAGGGGCCCAGTAGTATATCTATTAATGTGAGGGATAAATTCCATCTTGATCATTCATATTCTTCTGCATGAAAACTGCCGAGCCCGATCATAGCCTTTATCATCACCCTGTCAAAAGTGACTTTTGACTAGTTCAAAGCCTAACAACTCTCATGTAGGAATTGATGATGACCTCAGGTCTAAGGGCATTGTGACGTGGTTATAGATGAGAAAAGCTTATGACTTGATCCATGTAGCTTTCTCATAGTGAGTCGGTCGAGCACCTTATACTCTTACAAGTGCCTAAGACTTGATTCATATCTCCATATCTTATCAGAGTCATACTGATCTTGTTTCATGTCTACTCCTATATAGATGACCGACCAAGGACATTTTAGGACAATCTTCATGAATTATCCAAGGAAACAATTATCACAGTTAACATGCAAATAATATGATAATAGAATGAAGAAATTTCATTAAAATAATAATTTTCAAAGTACAATGATTTGGCCCTTAGGGCACAATTTCCAACATCCTCCCACCTGCCCTAAGTACAATCATTAATTTGCCTAATTCTCATTACCCTAACATGACGCTCATGCTTTGCCTGTGCAAATGGCTTAGTAAGAGGATCAGCAACATTATCTTCTCTTGCTACTTTGCAGATCTTTATATCACCTCTATCATTGATTTCTCTAATAAGATGAAATCGCTTGAGTATATGCTTAGTCCTTTGATGTGACTTAGGCTCCTTGGCCTGTGCAATAGCACCGCTATTGTCAGAGAACAAATCTATTGAATTTGAGATGGTAGGCACCACCCATAGTTCAGTGATGAACTTTCTGATCCAAACGGCTTCTTTAGCTGCATCTGATGCTACTATATACTCAGCTTTTGTTGCAGAATCTGCTACAGTGCTCTACTAGGAGCTCTTCCATCTTACTTCTCCACCATTCAGGAGGAATACATATCCAGATTACGATTTAAGGTCATATTGCTCCGTTTGTAAACTGCATCTGTGTAACTGTTTACATAGAGCTTATCATCCAATCCACAATAAACCAAAAATAAGTCCTTAGTCCTTCTTGAGTACTTTAGGATATTCTTAACCGCAGTCCAATGATCCTCACCAGGATCTTGTTGATATCTTCTCGTCATACTTTAGGCAAATGAGACATCCGGTCGAGTACATAACATGGCATACATGATGGATCCAATGGCCGAGGCGTATGGAACCTTACTCATGAGATCTCACTGATCAAGTGTACTAGGACACAGATCCTTGCAAAGATAAATGCCATGAGACATGGGCATGTAACCCCTTTTTGAATCCTGTATAATGAACCTATGCAGTATCTTGTCTATGTATGTGCTCTTACTTAGGCTTATTAGTTTTTTGGATCTATCCCTATAGATCTTAATCCCTAGGATGTAGGTTGCTTCACCAAAGTCTTTCATTAAAAAGGACTTTTCTAACCAAGACTTGACACTCTGCAAGGTAGGAATGTCAATCCCAATAAGTAGGATGTCATCTACATAAAGCACTAGAAATACAACTATGCTCCCACTAACCTTCTTGTAAACACAAGGTTCATCGATGTTTTGAATGAATTCAAACTCTTTGACTACTTTATCAAAATGATGATTCTAACTCCGAGATGCTTGCTTCAATCCATAAATGGATCTTTGAAGATTCAAAACTTTACCAGAGTCCTCTGGACACAAAAACCGTCAGGTTGTGTCATAAACACATCCTCAAGCAGCTTTCTATTAAGAAAAGCTATTTTGACATCCATTTGCCATATTTTATAGTCATAATATGCTGCAATACAAGAATGATTCTGATTGATTTGGCCATTGCAACTGGGGAAAAGGTTTCATCACAGTCTACACCATGAGTTTGTGTGAATCATTTTCCAACCAGTCATGCCTTGAAGATATTTACATTTCCATCCATGTCATTTTTCTCCTTGAAAACCCATTTGCACCCGATGGTTTTTACACCTTCAGGTGGATTAACTAAGGTTCATACCTAATTCTCAAACATGGATTGCATTTCAGACTTCATGGCATTTAGCCATTTCTCGGAGTTTGGTCCCACTATGGCTTCTCCATAGGTGGTTGGCTCATTTTCCTCAATGAGCAACATATCACAGCCTTCAGTAATCAGAAATCCATATCTCTGAGGCTGATGCCATGTCCTATGAGATCTTCATGGACCATGTGTTACTTGAGGAAGCTCAACAACTTGTTATGAGTTTTCTCAAATGTCCATCTGTTGTTTTGTACTATCTTGTGACTCTCAAACTTCTTCGAGATGTACCTTGCTCCCACTAGTTGTTTTAGAGACAAAATCTATTTCAAGAAACTTACCATTTCAAATAACAAACACTTTGTTATCAGTGGGATTGTAGATATAGTATCCTTTCGTTTCTTTAGGATACCCCACGAAAAGGAACTTTGAGGATCTATGTGCCAATTTATCATATGCTTGTTGCTTAACATATACCTCACATCCCCAGATCTTGAGAAAACATAAACTTGGTTTCTTTCTAGTCCATATCTCATATGGCGTCTTTTCAAATGCCTTAGATGGAAAATGATTTAGTGCCAATGCAAATGTCTTTAGGGCATGTCCCCAAAAGGACGGTGGAAGATCTGTTTTACTCATCATAGATCGATCCATATCTAATAGTATTCGATTCCTCCATTCAAAAACGTCATTCCATTGTGGTGTTCCTAGAGGAGTTAATTGTGAGATTATCCCACAACTCATAAGATGGTCAATAAACTCTTGACTCAAATGTTTACCATCTCGATTAGATCAAAGTGCTTTAATTGTTTTGCCAAGTTGGTTTTGTACTTCATTTTGGAATATTTTGAACATTTCAAAAGATTCAGATTTATGTTTTATTAGATAGATATAGCCATATCTACTAAAATTATCTATAAATGTAATGAAGTAGACATAACCTCTTCTGGTAACTGTAGTTAATGGTCCACATACATCTGTATAAATGTGACCTAAGAATTCAGTGTCCCTCTTACTATGCCCAGTAAAAGGTGCCTTTGTCATCTTTCTTAATAAGCAAGATTTCCATTTATGATATGATTCAAAATCAAATGAGTTAAGAAATTCATCTTCATGGAGTTTGGAAATGCGTTTCTCATTTATATGGTCGAGACAACAATGCCATTTGTAGGTCGGATTCAAATCGTTTGATTTTATCCTTTTAGTAGTTATGTTATAGATATTCCCATTATTAGGATGTTCCAAATTTAATATATAATGACCAATATGCAAATCACCATCAGCATAGAAAATGTCATTACGATAGATAGAACATTTACCATTCATAGTAATGGAAGTATAACCTTCCTTATCCAAATAAGAAAGAGAAATAATGTTACAGCTCAAAGCAGGAACATAATAGCAATTGTTCAAAACAAACAAAAGCCCACTGGGCAGAACTAATTGATAAGTGCCTACGGCTAAAGCAGCAACTCCTGCTCAGTTTCCAACTCTTAGGTCCACCTCGCCCTTCTTCAGCTTTCTACTGTCCTTTAGACCCTACACATTTGTACAAGTGTGAGAACCACATGCAGTATCTAATACCTATGTAGAGGAAGTAGAAAAATGAATGTCTATAACATAAATACTTGAAGCGATAGTTTCGCTATCCTTCTTGTTCTTTTTTCAGATCTTCCAGGTAGAGTTTGCAATTCCTCTTCCAATGACCGGGTTCATTGCAGAAGTAGTAGACTCCTTCCTTTAGAGGCTTTGCCTTCTTGGGTGTAGGCTTGGTTTCGGGCTTGTTTGACTATTTAGTCTTACAACCTAAGCCATTACCCTTCCCATTCTTTTTTATACCCTTTCCTTTCTGAACCATCAAAACTATACTGGGCCTTTTCTTAATACTTTGCTCAGTAGTTTTAAGCATCCCAAGTATCTCAGAAATTGATTTCTCTATGTTGTTCATGTTGTAGTTCATGACAAACTGGTCATAACTCTCCAGGAGTGAGTTCAGGATCAAATTCATAGCCAACTCCTAGCTTATGGGAAATTCAAGCCTCTTAAGGTGATCAATATAGCCTTTCATCTTTAACACATGAGTACTAACTGATGCACCTTTAGCCATCTTGCAGGAATGTAAGACCTTTATGGTCTCATACCTTTCTTGCCTTGCCTGTTACTGGAACATTTCCTTGAGATGGACAATCATCTCATGAGCCTCCATAAGTTCCAGATCTCTTTGGAGCTCTGGAAAAATAGTGGCAAGCACCAGGCAACCTACATCCACAGAGTCATCCTTATGTTCTATGTAAGCATCTCTCTTAGCTCTTGGAGTATTGGCTACAGGCTCCTCAAGAATGGGTTGATCAAGGACATAAGCCTTTCTTTCCTGCTTGAGAACAATTCTCAAGTTCCTGAACTAGTTAAGAAAGTTTGTCCTTCTCAAGGACCGATCACAACGATAGTAAAGCAGTATTACTAGTCGACATGATTCTACAATTAAAATATGCAAAGTTAGTTAGTAATCTCCTACTAAATTAACAACCCTCAATATAATAATAAGTGGGCTAAGATCCATATTTGGCTTAAACTTAAGTCTGCTTTGGCAAGACGCTTAAATTCAAGTTATTTACCACCTATTTACCAATTACATCACATGTAACTCTTATATCTTTATGGGATTTAATCATCATATGATCCGGTATGTCTAAACCCCATCTAATGCCTTGAGATTCAAAACCATTTGTTAATCTCAATTAAGTCAAAACAATAATGAATATTATATGCATCACCATTACTCAAGCTTGTCTCATCAAGATAACTTAAGTGTATCCACTTTGGTGGTTTCGACAATTGAGCGATCTAGGTTTTGACAAGTATTAATTAAATGACGGCATTGTAACTTAAGATTTGATTCAGATGGCTCAATTAATTAGTCTTGTTTTTATGAATGCAATCATGGTTGTATCTCATACACATAAACGCAAAAGTATTCATGCAATGATCTAATCAAAAGCATAATTTAAACGTGACACAACATTGCTTACCTAACCTAAAATCCTCCCAAGCCAATTAGAGGACTTCTCTAAATAAGAAAAGAAATACATTGAGATAAACCTCATTTAAACATTTGAGGGGAGTGAGATGAGAAGAGAATGTACATGGAGAGTATTTAGAGGAAGGCACATCATATAGGCCATATTTAAATATTACAACCCTTTGTAAAATTCTAAAGCCATATTGTTCACCATACCCAAACAAGTATGAAAGATAAACCACAATAAGAATTCATACAATATGAAAGCAATAAATGTCGTGATTATATTATATTGCACTATGAACAGGTAGTTACGGCGGTCTCGCTTGCCGGTTAGCGGGCAAGGTCAAGGGGCAGCGCCTGTGCGGGGTTGCAAGGGTCAGCGCCCCTGGAGCTTTTGAAAAAGGCATATTCCCTAGAACGATTCTGATCTAGATTGTCTTCCCCATATTTCGGATCTCTAATACCCAAATAGAGACCTTAACTTGTCCGTACGCCGTGATCTTCAACCTATTCAAAACCTAAATGATGAATTCTACTTGGATCAAATCTAGAACAGAATTCATGATGCCAGTGGCGGAATTGAAACGTAAACATATCGTATATAATTGAAACAATTTGACTAGATCGTATAAACATACAGTACCAAATCACTTAGGTTCAACTTTCTCAAAACCGAAACATAAATAAGATACATATTCGATCATCTTCTTATAAGCATACATATATATATCCAATATATATCACATGTATAGGAACATAAACTCAATTTAAACGCACAATTAACCTGGCTCTGATACCACTATTAGGATCAGCAGGCACAGTGGAAGAATTTTAAAATTTTATCAATCCTAATCGAGAATCTATCATCGGCGTTTAAATCGAGTTAGAAAGATTTGTACTTTTTTCAACTTAGGGTTTTCATGATCTTTAGAAGTCAACAACTTAGGTATGCTCCCTCTATCTGTTCCACACGAATGCTCTCCAACTGAGACTACGTGCTAGTGCCTTCAATGTTTTTTAGGGTTTCCCTTACGGCTCTCAATTCTCATCCGCGTATAAGTATATCTGCTCTCTCAAGTTTATAACCTATGAGGGCCATATTCAAATTCCAAAATTAATCATCATTAATTTCAAAATTAATCAACAATTAATTATCTTGATGAGATAATTAAATAAATTTGTTTAAATTAAATCTATCCAATAATTTTAATTTAACCTATTTATTTAATCCAAATAAAGAGCCATTAGATTTAACTTATCTTCATAAATTAAATCTGAAATATTATATCTCTATCATGTTAGTTATTAAATTTAATATATTTTAATAAATTAAATTTAAAATTAACACAATATAAAAATATCATATAATATATATACTCATATATATAATATAAGATATGTATTTTGAAAATATATATCTATATAATATTATTAACGAATTTTATATTATATATATATATCAATATAAAATTCGTCCACCCTAAATTGAACATTATCTCCTATTGGGGCATTCTTGTGTGTGACCTTGTAGGCCCATATAAAGTTGGCAGTGGGTAAATAACTGTACTAACCCAAAAGTCGCAAGTGGCCTTTAGCAAGACATTACGACTACCTAATTCATATAAGGATCGTTATCACGATGCAACCTATCATAGAACCATGTCACATCCCTTTTGTCACACGATATATCGGTCAACGATAAGGCATGGATAATGTCATCCTCTTGGCCTGACCATTACATTCTCGATTCCTGAGTAGTCTAACAATAGAAATGGAAACTCCTTTCCATTGTAGTATGGCCATACATTTCTCATACTCACTCATCAAGGGGCCTAGTAGTATCTCTCTAATAATGTGAGGGATAAATTCCATCTTAATCATTCATATTCCTCTGGATGAAAAACCACCAACCCCGATCATAGCCTTTATCATCACCCGGCCAAAAGTGACTTTTTACTAGTTCAAAGCTTAGCAACTCTCATGTAGGAATCCATGAAGACCTCAGGTCTAAGGGCATTATGACGTGGTTATACATGAGAAAAGCTTATGACTTGATCCATGTAGCTTTCTCATAGTGGGTCGGTCCAGCACCTTGTACTCTTACAAGTGCCTAAGACTTTGATTCGTATCTCTATATCTTATCAAAGTCATACTAGTCTTGTTTCATCTTTGCTCCCGCATAGATGACCGACCAGGGGACATTGTAGGACAATCTTTATGAATTACCCAAGGATACAATTATCACAGTTAACATGCAAATAATATGATAACAAAATGGAGAAATTTCATTAAAATAATAATGTTTAAGGTACAATGATTGGCCCTTAGGGGACAATTTCCAACAAGGTGAGAATTGGCTTCAATTTTAGCTATTAATTACAATGATTGAATGGATATTTTTGCATATGGAAATCTATCTTGATTTTGGCCAAACAAGGGTTTGAAGAAGTCATGGTGTTTTGGTTATGTTATTGGTGTTTTATGATGATTAGAAGCCATATGGTACAAGTTTGATGCTCAAATTGGGAGTTTGGTAATTTCTGGAATTTTTTTTGTTTTTTTGCCAAAATGGAACATGTGGAAAGCATGGTAATTTGTTCATTTTGATGTTACCATTGAGTTTTACATGAAAAATTGTGTGGGAATAGCCCTAGGTTGTGAATTTTGGATCATAGAAACTCGTAGTGCAAAACTATAATTTCTGCTAGTGAAGTGTTCTTGCGAGGTATCCTGTTTGTGTTGTGTTTTTAGGTAACTAAATGATGTCCAATGAATGTGAAATTTTTCAGAATTAAAATAGACATACCAAGCTTTAATTTGATAGTTTAATAATTGCATTTGGACTTGTACACTAGGAGTTCTAAATTTTTGAAGTTAGGTCATGAAAACTTGAATGAATTCTGGCAATATGCAATAAATGATAAATTTAGGAATGCTATGCATTCAACTGGATGTGGATGATATTTTTTCTTGAAAAGAGACTTAATAAGGGTCACATAAGCTTTTAAATCACTGCAATTAAACATTTGTTCATAAAGATATGATTTTTCAAAGTTTGGAGAAAATTCTGGCAGATTGGGTCCAAGGGTGCGAAATTCAAAGGTAATAGCACATGATAATAACTATGAACTCTAAGGTTAGAAAATTGGTCTTTTAGGTTAATTGACCACTTTAACTCCTTAGTTGGGTTGATTAAATGACCCTAATGATAACTAACTTGAGTTTTTGAATCATGGAAGAATTGAATGAAATAATAACTTATCATCCGTAAATTCTAATTATAGGACCTAATAGTTTTTCAGAGCTTAAGACCTGTCTGAGCTCAAAGAAATAGTTGGATATTGGTCATGAGCAATGACCAATACCTAAACAAGAAAGAGAAGAATGCTTGAATATGAACCAGAAGGAAGAATGACAAAGAATTGAAGAAGAATGTGTATTAATTTTCTGAATGTAAATTACTTGCACGACCTGGATATTTGTATGAATAGTATGAATAATAAAATAAATGCGCAAATTACAATTTAATCGGTAGTCAGGATCACTGTAACTAAGCATAAGAACAAGAACAAGAACAAACTCAGATACTTGGTAAGTTAACAACTCAGAAATAAGTAATAATCCCCAAGAAAATATAAGTAAATGCTTCCATGTACATAATAAAAGGATAGAAATGTAAGGCATTACACTATAACTTCAAAAATATTTAGCAAAACATCAAAACATTATACTCAAATCGAAGCTGCCTATACGCGATTACCCTATCAGTTCTTGATTTTAGCAGTACTTCCACCAACAGGATATCACCAAAGACCTCTAATCAAAAATTCAAAACCATAGAAATGTAGCTTTTGATGAGTAGAAGAAGATTAGTGAAGGCTTCAAAGGGTGGAAACACGATTTCAAGCTTCAAATTGGCTGTAGAACTTAAGAACACGAAGAACTTCTCTCCTCTTTCTTTTTCTCTTGAATTTTCTAATTTTTTTCCTCTTAATTTTGGATGGTGCTCAAAATTAATAACCCTTGGAGGTGTTGGAAGATGCTTTAATGACATGTGTCAAGTATACAAAAATTCAAGGTGCTAGATTCTATTTCTGGAAATTATTGGGTAATCGACGATTCTGTGTATTGAATGCTCTTTCTCTACACTATAGGGTACTCAATACACCTTTTAAAATATATATTCCCTTCCCCTCTCTCATGGTTGGATGAATTCATTGGTCAAGGGAGAGGGATTCATCCGGCTTCTGGTACCGTAGTTGGTAAAATTGGGTATAAGCGGAACTGGAGACCAATAGGTTGTACTGGCTTTTCCATCACTATCAGATGTCCAATGATAAATGGCGTTGTTTAATTGACTAATCAAAGATAAATTCAAAAGCTACTTTAATAAAGCTACTTTTTGATATGGGGCCATTCGATTTCACAACACGTGTTAGCCTTTAGCCTGATCTTTGCCATGTATCTTGAAGACTACCCAAAGGATGCCTTATGTCCCTAGTGACCATGAGATGGTGACACCTACCCCTGAATGTCCCTGATATCTAATACCAAGCCGATGTCTCTTCAAAAACGTAGGTTACATGCATCTACCCTGAAAATGCCATATGCACAACTACACTATCATATTTTATCCAACTAATTAGTCATATATGTCTATATCTTCATGAATGCACCACATATGTGCTTGTATGGCGTAAAATGGTGACACATACCTTAAAAATTGCCACGTGTTAGCCTGTGTGTCTTATGGCATACCGAGTGTACATAGACACCGATAACTTTCATCCAACTTCCAGTACATATGGCAACTTCTCATTGGGCCAACTCAAAAGCTTCTTCATGTATGTGGGACCCAAATGGCGCCACACATGCCTCTAGGTTCCACCAAAATGGAGCCAAATATGCCTAATTACCCATACCCCGATATCTTATGCCTGACTACTTATACGCATTGAGCCCCATGAAATCTAGAGACTCGTTCTCAACCTGAAGGGCTGAATCAAACAACCCTATGAAATCTCATTCTATCTTTGGAACTCTTGCCAAACTGGGCTTAGTAGTCTTCTTGACTAAGGTTTATTCTCAAGCTTTTAAGCCTAAACTCAGGATATTACAATTCTTATCTCACTCCTTCTCTTTTATCCATTTGTGAATGATAGCCTCACCCTCACCTTTTGGTTTGTATATGTACTAACATTGATATTTTTTTCTCATTTGTTGTCTCCATGGCACCATCAACATGCTCTCTTCATCCTTAAAACCATCACTAAGCATCCAATTTTTTTTGGTATATAATACTTGCTGACATAATGGTTGACACTGGATTTGGATGGGTATTTGGCATGTGGAGCATGAATAGTAATGTAAGCTTGACCAATAACACACTTTTTCTCCATAGAATATATTACGATATGCCATGGGCAAAAGTACTTTGGTTATGGTTTTGTTGGGATCAAATTGCTATATGTTTTCCTTCCATGTCCCCTTCCCCTTGTTTTAGTATATGGTTCCTTTACTTTGCCTTTTTTGCAGTAAGAGTCAAAGCACTAGATATATTTGCACTCACTATATACTTATGAATCATTTGTTATGAATAATATGTTGATTATGCAATTAATGCTTGTCTTTTCCTGTTTACTAATAATTGTGAATCCACTTTTCTTATAAGGCAAACCTAAAAATAAAAATTTCCTTTTGATCAAAATAAATAAAACTGATTTCAAAAGAGATTTACACTATGTGAGGTTTTTAGAGCCTCCTCAGGCAAAATCGATTATTTTTCCATGTGAGATTATGAGAATCTCTTCAGGAAGTTTAATCCAAAAGCCTTTCAAAAATTTTTTCTGAATAAAAATAAAGAAATTTCTTTCATAAATAAAAAATACAAACCAACAAAAAATCAATTCCTCAAATAAATTAAAGTAACTTTTTCCTTAAAAAACATAAACTCACTTACACACATTTCTACACGAACTGCATGGACTTTGCTTGCTTTAAAGGGTACGTAGGCCCTATACCCTCATCCTAGGTCAAGTTCAATTTTACAAATAAATATTTTCCCCCTTTATTTGCCTTTGTTTTCATTTTTGTAAATAAAACATATTTTCTTTAGTTTTCATTTTATTTATTTTTGTAAATATTCTTTTTTTTTATTTCTTTTTTTGGGTAATTACAATAAAATTAAAGGTTATATTCATTTTCAAATAAATTACTTAGTGTTGTCGTTCTTATGAATGGGTATTGTGAGGTGCCTAACACCTTCCCCACACATAATTGACTCTCAAACCCTATCTGGTTTTCAGTTTTTTAAAAAAGGGTTTCCAAAATTATCATATTTAAAATTTTGATAGCGGCTCCATATTTTTCAAATTTCAAGTGCTACGATAGATATGATTCATGTTAGGATCGACAGGCACAACGAAAGAATTTTAAAAATTTTCACCGATCCTAATCGAGGATCTATCAACGGTGTTTCAACCAAGTTGGAAGGATTCATACCTTTTGATGATTTAGGGATTTCACGATCTATAGGAGCCAACACGTTAGGTCCGCTCCCTCTACCGGTATCCACACGAATGCTCTCCAACCGAGACTGCGTGCTAGCTCCTCTAATGTCTCCTAGGGTTTCCCTTATGGCTCTCAATTCTCATGTGTTTCTGAGTATATCTACTCTATCAAGTTTATAATCTATGAGGGCTATTTTCAAATTTCAAAATTAATCATCATTAATTTTTAAATTAATTAACTATTAATTATCTTGATGAGCTAATTAAATAAATTCAGTTTAAATTAAATCTCTCCAACAGTTTTAATTTAACCTATTTATTTAATCCAAATAAAGCGCCATTAGATTTAAGTTATCTTCATAAATTAAACCTGAGATACCATATCTCTATCATGTTAGTTATTAGATTTAATTTATCTTAATAAATTAAATTTAAAACTAACACAATATAATAATATTATATAATATATATACATATATATATATATAATATGTATTTCAAAAATACATATCTATATAATGTTATTAATGAATTTTTTTATATTACATATATACATATATATATATATAAAATTTGTCCACCCTAAGTAAACAATATCTCGTGTTGGGCCATTCTTGTGTGCCACCCTGTAGGCCCATATAAAGTTGGCAATGGGCCAATAACTGTATTAACCCACAAGTCGCAAGCGGCCTCTAGCAAGACATCACGACTACCCAATTCATATGAGGATCGTTAACACGATGCAACCTGTCATACAACCATGTCACGTCCCTTTTGTCACACGATATATTGGTCAAGGATGAGGCATGGATAATGTCATCCTCTTATTCCTGACTATTACTTTCTCAATTCCTAAGTAGTCTAACAATAGAAATGGAAACTCCTTTCCATTGTAGTATGGCCATACATTTCTCAAACTTACTCATCGAGGGGCTTAGTAATATCTCTTTACAAATGTGAGGGACAAATTCTATCTTGAACATTCATATTCCTTTGCATGAAAAACCACCAAGCCCGATTGTAGCCTTTATCATCACTCGGTCAAAGGTGACTTTTGACTAGTTCAAAGCTTAGCAACTCTCATGTAGGAATCCATCATGACCTCAGGTCAAAGGGGCATTGTGATGTGGT
Organism: Inga leiocalycina; assembly: GCA_963242795.1. Taxonomy (NCBI): domain Eukaryota; kingdom Viridiplantae; phylum Streptophyta; class Magnoliopsida; order Fabales; family Fabaceae; genus Inga; species Inga leiocalycina. The sequence continues at coordinate 38,007,924 of OY725330.1, read as the reverse complement.
TATAGATGAGAAAAGCTTATGACTTGATCCATGTAGCTTTCTCATAGTGGGTCGGTCCAGTACCTTGTACTCTTACAAGTGCTTAAGACTTTGATTCGTATGTCTATATCTTATCAAAGTCATACTGATCTTGTTTCATCTCTGCTCCCGCATAGATGACCGACTAAGGACATTTTAGGACAATCTTCATGAATTATCTAAGGATACATTTATCATAGTTAGCATGCAAATAATATGATAACAGAATAGAGAAATTTCATTAAATTAATAATGTTCAAAGTACAATGATTGGCCCTTTGGGCACAATTTCCAACATCCTCCCACTTGCCCTAGGTACAATCATTAATTTGCCTAATTCCTATTGTCATAACATGACGCTCATGCTTCGCCTGTGCAAGCGGCTTAGTAAGAGGATCAGCAACATTATCTTCTCCTGCTACTTTGCATATCTTTATATCACCTCTATCATTGATTTCTCTAATAAGATGAAATCGCCTGAGTATATGCTTGGACCTTTGAAGTGACCTAGGCTCTTTGGCCTGTGCAATAGCACCGTTATTGTCACAGAACAAATCTATTGGATATGAGATGGTAGGCACCACCCCTAGTTCAGTAATGAACTTTCTGATCTAAACGGCTTCTTTAGCTGCATCTGATATTGCTATATACTCAGCTTTTGTTGCAGAATATGCTACAGTGCTCTGCTTGGAGCTCTTCCAGGTTCTGCTTGCGATTTAAGGTTGTCTTGGTCAGTCTGGAAACTTGCATCTGTGTAACCGGTTACGCAGAGCTCATCATCCAATCCACCATAGACCAAAAATATGTCTTTAGTCCTTCTTAAGTACTTTAGGATATTCTTGATGACAGTCCAATGACCCTTACCAGGATCTTGTTGGTATCTGCTAGTCATACTTAAGGCAAATGAGACATCCGATCGAGTACATAACATGGCATACATGATGGATCCAATGGCTGAGGCCTATGGAACCTTACTCATGCGATCTTGCTAATCAGGTGTACTAGGACACAGATCCTTGCTAAGATGGATGCCATGAGACATGGGCATGTAACCCCTTTTTGAATCCTGTATACTGAACCTATGCAGTATCTTATCTTTGTATGTTCTCTGACTTAAGCCTATTAGTCTTTTGGATCTATCCCTATAGATCCTAATCCCTATAATATAGGTGGCTTCACCTAAGTCTTTTATTGAAAAGGACTTTCCTAACCAAGACTTCAGACTCTGCAAGGTAGGAATAATGTAGAATACATGATTGGCCCTTTGGGCACAATTTCCAACAATTCATCTATAGTTTAAATATATTAATTATCATGGTAAGGGGAAAATGTAGAATATTTTTAAACAAGGAGTTTATTTTCTTAACATGAACAATTTTGTTTAAAAAAATGTATAATATAGAGAAATTTCTAGAAAAAATACATTTACAAATGGAAAAAGAAAAATTTGTCTTGTGAATTTATAAAATCCTAGGTCAGAACCGAAGTAGAAATATGGGATTTCCAATTCTGACTAAATTGCCCTTAGTTCAATTGTGAAATATGAAAGTAAAGTCGTTAATGTAAAATCTAATATTGATAATAAAAATAAAAATATTGTTATTGACCCCTAAAACTTATACCCTCAAAATTCACTACTATAAAAAGATGATTCAACAACACCAATTCATGACCATTTGAAAACATAGTAGTAGAAAATAACACGGTGGCATCGTTGTAAATATGGGAGAAGGATTCAACGACTGGTTTCGAAAACCAGTCGTTGATTCTTTTAAATTTAATTATTGGTTTTGAAAACCAGTCATTGTAAGTTGGATTCAACGACTAGTTTTGAAAACCAGTCATTAAATCTTTTAGATTCAACGATTGTTTTTCAAAACTAGTCGTTGAAACTCTGCTATATAATCCCCAAATTAGACCATTCTCGCCTTTGTTCAGCTCATATTGTGACATTTCAATCCTTTGAAGAGCTCATATTGTGTCACGCCTCCTTGTCCGACCCGGACTTCCCCTTTGCCTCTTGCTCACATATTTCTCTCTGATGACTTCTCCAACTATCGTCCTTACTCTCTGCAATTCACCATCCTCCATTGGTTTTTTGAGTGTGGCTAAAGGCGTGAACTCTTAGTTTTTTGAGTTGACTTATTTGAGGAGATGACTAGGGATCTTCTTAACAATGATCTTTACAAGCAAAAGGTATTATTGTTCTCAATTTAATATATGAATGAAACTATATCTGTTTTTTATTCTCTCCATATCCCTCACCTTGTCTTATGCAATATTGTCGCCTCTTCTTTTCAGGTATTCTATGTTTTACCTTCTTATTCAAAGTGTGTTCTCCTGCCTCCTTTTATCTTTTGCAATTTAGTGATTCCTTTTCTTTTCTTAGATGAATAAATTTATTCCTTGCTTATCAATCTTCCTGCTATCTAATCTTTATTCGTTCCCAGAATACTTGATATACAGATTGGTGATTCATGGAATTCCAATTTTCTATGCCTTATTTTGCTGGGAAAAACTACTTTTTGGGAGCCTTTTGCCACTTTAATTGTTTGGGTGAAAAATCCTGGTATTTTTTATTCATGTGCTCTATCCAACTTTTTTAATAGTAGTTGGCTCCATCAGTTCAACGGCTGAAAAAAGAAAGAATTTTATTGATGAATGTCATTTTTATTGACATGTATAATTGTTTTAATCAGGCTTCTTTCCCTAACTATTGAATCAAACCAACATGCCCAGAAAAAGGGTGCTGATGGTAGACCATGGTTTCACTCTTTTCATTGCAAATCTAACTCCAAACTGTACATGAAAGTGAATTGAAGTAAGCTTTTTCTATGTGAGATGCCTCTTAAACAGAGGGAGACTTCTCTGTCATTGTTATTAAAATGGATCTGTTGGATCCCGCTGCAATGTTTGTCATTTATCTACTTGATTACTAATGAGAAAACACAATGCTATCAATTCAATGTTTTGAGTATCTTTGATCCAATATGGTCAAAATACGTTCTAAAGAAGGAAGTTGAGAAATAGAAGATGAACTTTATGTAAATGAAACAAGATAAATTAGAACATTTGTTATTGACTATGATTTCTTCCCAAATACTAGTAGTGTTATTTTTTTGTGCTTTTCTAATCTTACATAGTATTTTATTTTATTATTATAAACATGTAATGTTACTTATATCACATGGTCTTTTTATGTGTTCACTTGAATGATATGTTGCCTTTGTCAATTTTAAGCTTTGTATCTGCTTCGAGCTTTTAGCAACTTTGTTTTATGTTCAAGAGAAGTAGAGACTTGAAAGATCAAATTTAACATTCTATATTGGTGAGCTTGATGAAACTTCCTTCCTAGATACATTGTTCTATGGCATCCTGTTTTACAAATGCAAAATATACTTGGGGATGGTCTCTTGTTAAACCAATGGGTAATCACTTATTTTTCTTAATGCATACCAGGAAGATATATGGCAGAGCTTTGGTATCACAGAGAAGAGCTCAAAAGTTGGAGACTCGTTTGGTGAGATCAACAAGTATCTTGGAGCAGATGAAAGCTTAAAGATTGCAGTAGAGCAGGTAGGCACAACTGGGAAACTTAGTTAGGAGATAGAATGTGTTAATAGAGAATGTGTTGTTGCTAATGATAATATGTTTAATGTATGAATTTGATTATTCCTCTACAATTAAAAAGAAATCTTTCTGGGAATCTTGGTGATTAATTGTGTGTATATATATAGTTGAATCTATTATGGGCCAATAGAACTTAATTGATTTATATAATTGGTAGACAAAGACCTATAAAGATATAAGTGATGAAAAGCAAACAACATTTTTTTAAAAAAATAGAGGGATACAACGATTGTTTCTATAAAAACAGTCATTGTATAAAAAAATTCATTGTATCCCATGATAAAAATACCAAATGGCTACTCGAGGATGACGTACAATGATTGTTTTTCTAAAAACAGTCGTTGTATCTCAAGATACAACTACTGTTTTTTCAAAAATAGTCGTTGTAACTCTCTTACAATGACTTTTTAAAAATGGTCGTCTATTTCAAAACTTTCCACGACACTCACATACACCTCCCCTTAAACACGTCGTCTAAAGGGCATAAAAACAGTCGTTGAAAGTGCCTTCTGTAATAGTGATTATCCATGGTTTTCAAGATATGAAGTTGTAAAACATGAAAGTAAAGTTGTTAATGTAAAACCTAATATTTTTAATACAGATGTTGTTATTGAACCCTGAAACTTGTGAAGTGAACTAAGGGCATTTGGGTCATTTAGTCAGAATTGGAAATCCCAAATTCCTACTTCAATTTTGACTTAAGATTTGATAAATTCACAGCACCAATTTATCTTTTTCCATTTCAATTGTATTTTTTTGGAATTTTCCCTATATTACATGTCACTATGAAAAAATTATTTTTTTAATAAATCTATTAAGTATAATTGTTACTATATTTGTTTCTTTTTTTGTCGCACTATATTTGTTTCATGTCTTCCGTTTTTTCGAAATGTTGTATATTTTAATAAGTAAAGCATTTTATGAAATTTTAAGTGCATTTAATATATTTTTATCTTTCCAACAAAAAAATATCTTTTTATCTAAAATATCCTTAGAGTTAGAAGTATATGAAGTTTACACACCTCTAATTAAAAAATAATAATTTATATTAATAATTTATATTAAATAATGGAAATTTTGAAAAATTAAAATCTTAGCTAAATTATTTTTAACAAAAACTCACAATTATGTGTTAGGAAAAATTATTCAAAAGCTTTTTTTTTATATTAACATTGGTAAAAGTGACTTATTTTAATCAATTTTTGCAAATTGAAGTTGGTATATGTTTTTCTTTTTCATTTTTGGTTTGGTCTCACTTATTGATAAAAATAGTACATTATTTCCCTAAAAAAGCTCACATTTATTTTTTGATTTTGTATCATTAATATCATTTAATTGATTTTTCAACTATAAATCATTTTTTCCAACAAAACTAAAAATCATTTAAATGGTATTAATGATATTGTCATGACATGTCTTACACTTTCTTTTTTTTTCTTTTGGCTGGAATTATTCTTGAAGACCCCTCAAGAGCACAAAAATTTTCTTTGATTTATAAAATCATTTTTTATTATATATTAATTTTGATACATAGAGCAGTAAAACTCTTTTAATTAAGAGGGGAGAGAAGAGGAGAGAGGGCATTAAAGTTAATTTGACCACATTTTGAAATCCCAAATTGAGTAAATGATTCAATTAAGGTTTTGTTGAATTTACTAACTTGTTTTAGAATTCCCTATTTTAAATTTCTTTAAATGGGATTTTCTCTTTAAACATTGCCTAGCTCAAGAGAGAAAATTTTACAATTTTTCGACTCTTAAAATGAATCTTATATTTGATAGAAGCGGGCATGTCTTGATTTTTATGATTCAACCACTACTACAAAAAGCGCTTTTAACATCTAAAAATAAGGGGACATCTATCATATCGACGTAGAAAAAAAACTGTCAATAACGTCCCCAAAACAGGGGACGTCCATAGTCAAAACTTTAGATGTCCCTAGTGTAAACTGGGGACCTCTAAAGTGTATCCGACTCACTTTAGACATCCCCATCCCAAACTGGGGACATCTAAAGTGTTTCTGACCTACTTTAGACGTCTCCAGTTTCGACTGGGGACGTCTAAAGTTTTTTTTATGGTCTTTTATATATACATCACTATCCGCAAATTTAAACTGCAGAAATTGGATAGAAGAAATATTGCATAAACCAGAATACAAAAAACAGCAGTTCAACACTATCTAATAAAAATGTTATCCAACAATCTAATAGTATGTACAACAACAATTCTGATTTGCACCTTGGAATATAGAAAATTTTGAATCCCCTTTAACAACTAACCAATCAAATAAAAAAAGAGATAGGCAGACAACATATGTACAATAGCAGTTCAGCCACCATAAAGTGTGTCCTACACAAACTACTAATTAATTAACTAATATAAATAAAAACTTTACTCTGGTATACGTTAAAGAAGATGTCCAGCCAAAAAGTCTCTGATCAAATTAATGTCTTCATATAAGTAGGCATCTTCATTGTCCAAAATCTACAAATCAGAAAATAAGCTTATATGAAATAATGAATTAAGTGAGTGAATTAATTTACAATTGAATTACAACACCAAAAATATTATCCTTTGAGAATGAAGAAGCGATTACTTATTCAAAATCTATCGTAATACTACTCTGAATAATGTTAAACATATAAAGTAAGATATAGTATCCACATTCCCAGCTGCCAGGTTATTGAGGGCACTATAAATCAAAAGCAAATGGTTAAAATCAATAAACACATATCTAAAATGACTGTCAATCAAAAGAACTTGATTTGAAACTATATACGTTTGGATACAACCATTTGAGGTCTTTGCCACGTTAACGATCGCGGGGCCCGCCAAGGATTCGATATGTCTGGGTTGCCCTATCATTAAAATGAAAATCAATAGAAATTAGAACAATTCATTTTAGTCAAGAATCAATAATTAATGAAATACAAAAAAAATAACTTAAATGTTGAAGAAATTTTTTATTTCTTTGTCTGGCCTTTTATGCAAGGAATCAAACCAGTAAACTACGTTGAACCGAGGATAGAGAACATACAAACTCCAGTGGTAACTATAACAACATATACAGATTAAAATGAAGTTAGATGGCAAGGCAATTATTTATTAAAAATCTAAAATAGACAAAATTAAAATGCGTACCCTTGAACAATCGGTGCTAGATAACAACGATAGTTGTTCTCTCCCATTGTGAAGACCGCATAGTGAGTCCTTTTTTGCACTGTATTCTTATCCCTTGTCATATTTGTAGGACACAAGAATCCATATAAATCAACTCTTTGTATGTCAATGCATATACGACTGAAGGAGCTATAATAAAACTAAAATGATGAATGTATTAGCTAGTGAATATATGAAACCAAAAAACCACTTCACTAAATGAAGGAAAAAATGGGAAATAAAAAAATTACAGGATTGCAAATGTGACCCATCCTACATCTATCTACTCTAACTTAATGAATTGTTTAAGGTCTTCTTTATCAATTGTGAAGGGATACTCTAATTCCTGGCCCACAATCCCTGTAGGCATATGTAAATCAATATGCTTAATGCCTTTATAGATCTGCTACAGTTGTGCTAAGAAGAGCCACTTGCCTGCTTCCTGTTTGTTCTTTTAGAACATAAAAAAACCATATTGTTAGTAGGATGCCAACAGATCTCAAGTAAAAGTAAGGTAGTTCCTACCATTGGAGGTGTTGCCATTGAGCCAATAAGAATTATAGGCCAAAGGATCAAAGATCCTCTAGCCTAAGCTAGCATGGCAACCACATCATTAGGAATAAGGATGGATGTACCTTCTTCCCCCTCTCGAACACACGTAACAGTCACCCTACATAAATGCTATGGAATTTGCTGATGATGGTAGGTGGTAGCTTGTTTGTGAATGAGAGCATCTACAATGAGATACCGCAGTAAGGCATCAAAATAGAAGATGGAAGGTTCTCCCAATGTTAGAGTGTGAGAAGGGTCGCCAAGTGGTTCCTCCACCAGGTTATAACTTCCTTTAGTGCCATGGAAGGCCGAGGATGAATGGGTTCTATGCTCGGAAGTTTCCATCTGCGATTCAAACATCTTCCTCATTTTAGCTTGTAGCTCAGGCAACAGCTCTTGTTGGAGCTTGTCGTGAAGGTTGGCCTCGAGCTCTTATGAGACTTCCTAGTAAATCTTGGCCATAAGCTCCCTACTAGGTTCAGCTTGTGACGAATACAAATGTGAAGCTCGGCTAAAATACTTCATGACATAAACTCCCCTTGCCTCCCCTCTAACATGAGCAGGGTGATCTGCCTTCCCGATCACCGTTGACAAGTTGTCCATCTGTCTACTTGGAGTGAACGAACCTTGACTACTATGATCTTTTAGTTCATCCTGTAAAATAAAAGTTATTGTAAATGAAAATTAAGCACTCCCAATATGAAAAGAACTTTATGCTTACAATCCTTGAGGCAACCTCAGCAACAATCGAATTTACATACTTCCCACCCTTAATCGTCCCTGCTTTCCATTTTTTGTGATGTAGAGGAGGTGGCAGGGCCTGGACCACAAAGCTAGGATTTGATGTGGCTGCTTCCTTCATTTTTCCAACTCTTCTGCCATCATCTTTCACTCAAGCTTTCGATAACCACCACGATAATCTGTGACATAAAATACTTGTTTCACCTGGCTTGCTAGAATGAAGGGCTCATCCCGATAACGTACTCTTTTAAGATCAACTAAGACAAATCCACATTGTTGATCTATTACCACAACATTATTAACCCACTTACATTTGAATAAAGCAACTTTGAACTTATTGTAAGTAATTTTCCATATTTCTTCTATCACTCTATAATAAGCCATAGATGCTAATATTGGGTTTTTGTCTTTCGAACTGGAAAAGTGCATGGCTTCAGCTTCTACCATCATCCCACTATTTTGCATGGTACTTTTTTCATCTTGGTCTTTTATGCAGAAAGAATACATGTTTATATCATAACCGGTCTAAGTAATCTAAACTAAAGGCCCCTAAGCTATCCATTCTATTGTCTCAGACACACTAGTCTCATGCAAAACCTTATCCTAAAACCACTCTATGAATGTCTTGTTTTGCTCAATAGCAATCTGCATGTCATTCTTCCTTGGATTCATGTTCTTCAATCTCTTTCTGTGTTTATCTATGTACGATTGAACTTCTGCCATGTTATTTAGGATATACAAGTGTGCTTGCAACACCTCTTTACGAGGCATAGTCTTCACTTTTAGTCCATGTGTTCCCTTGTTTCTCCCATCTTCATACCGAGATTGTTCCTTCTTCCCTGATAGATAATCACTGCAGAAGTCCATAGCCTCTTCTACTACATATCTTTCAACTATTGAGGCTTTAGGTCAATAGGGATTTTTAGAATACCCTTTTAGGATCTTCATGTATCACTCGAAAGGGTACATCCACCTCAAGTAAATTGGACCGTAGAGCCTTACCTCCCTTACCAAATAAACTATCAAATGCACCATTATATGAAAAAATGAACGAGGAAACTGCATCTCTAATTGGGACAATATAATATAACCCTCAGCTTCCAATTCATCCAACTTTTCAGTGTCAATGACTTTGTTACATATAGCATTAAAGAAAACACACAATCTTGTTACAGTGGTTCAAACTTCATTTTTCGTAATGCCTCTAATAGCTATTGGTAATAGTTATTGCATCAACACAAGATAATCATGGGACTTCATTCCCACTAACTTCAAATCATCTATTGATACACACCTTTTCACATTTGAAGAATACCCTTGTTGCACTTTCATGTCATGCAAACACCCACACAAACTTCTTTTCTCTGCTTTTGATAGTATATGCACTGCTAGCTCCATGTATGCCCTCTTACCATCATCTTTTAGTTGTTGGTACAACTGTTTTCTTATTCCCATATCAACATGGCCTAGTCTTACACTAATCCCATCCTTAGTCTTCCTTGGTATGTGCAAAAGTGTACTGACAAGGCTATCATAAATGTTTTTCTCTATATACATCAATCAATACTGTGTCTCACGTCAAGAGTATGCCAGTATAGAAGATCAAAGAAAATTGATCTCTTCTTTCATATGTTCTTCTCACCCACAGTCTTCAGATTCTTACCCAATAAGATAATAATACGTTGGACCTGACTATAAACTTCCTCTTTGGTTAATGCCTTTGGAGCCGTTCCATGCTCCTGCAAGCTATTAAAACGCTTTCTTAACCTACGATACGAGTGGAACCTATAAAGGAACCTCCTGTGACCAAGGTACACCATTTTTCTTCCATGCTTAAGTTGGTAGAAGTGAGTGTCTACTTCACTAATCAGACATGCTTTATGCCCCTTCACACTGTACCCTGACAAGTTTCTATACATAGGGAAGTTGTTTATCGTTGTGAAAATCATTGCACGTAGCTTGAAGGACTCCTTCTTATATGCATCAAACACATCTACGCCTTCCTCCCACAACTTCTTCATGTCCTCAATCAAAGGTGCCAAGTAGACATTGATATCATTCCCTGGCTATTTTGGTCCAGAAATCATCATATAAAGAATCACATACTTGCGTTTCATATAAAGCCAGGGAGGCAAGTTGTATATTACAAGGAGTACCTGCCATGTATTGTTTGTGCTATTAAGAGTTCCATACAGATTAATGCCATCTGTACAAAGCCCAAGCCAAAGGTTTATCGGCTCACTGTCAAATTCAGGGAACATTTCATCTATTTTCTTCTACTGTGGATAGTTAGCCAGGAGCCGAAGATATTTTTTGTTAGATATTCTCCAATCTGAATTCCATCTCAACTTCTTGGCTTATTTTGCAGTCCTAAACAAATGCTTAAAACACGATATTATTGGAAGATGCCATAAAACCTTTGAAGGTTGCCTTTTAGTAGTTGTCCCATTGCCACAACCACCATCTTTCTTCACTTTGTATTCAGTTTGAAACTTAGGGCACTCACTCATACCTTCATACTCCTTTCTGTAAAATATGCAATCATCAGGGCAAGCGTGTATCTTTTTATACTTCATACCCATCGTCGATAGGATTTTCTTGGCCTCATACACATAACTTGGAAGTACATTATCGTCTAGAAACATATCACACAATAGTTCAAGCAGTAATGAGAAACTACTATCGGTCCACCCACAAGTTGCTTTTAAGTTAACCAAATGTAATGTTCCCGATAGTCGTGTGTACTTACTCCCAGGGTACAACGGTTCTTTGCATCACTCCACAGGCTGTCATATTCATGGTATTATGCAAAGGCTTCTACCTCAACATAATGAATCATTCTCTCTATTCTATCTTCATCTATGACATCTACAACTTCCTTCTTATGCGACGGACAATCAGTTACTTCCTCACTATGCCATATCCACCTTGTGTATTGAAGATTTATTCCATCACAAAGTAGATGATACATTATAACTTCAATATCTCGTCTTCTCTTATTTAAACAATTGACACAAGGACAAATATACTTCCCATTTTTTCTTGGAATGTTCCTTCTAGGAAATTCAATAAACTCTTCAACATCATTCTCATATTCTTCATTTGTTCTCAAAGCATTTATCCAAGTATGATCCATTTTATTACCACCTATGCCATTCCCATTAAAACTCAAGTTTAGAATAATTGTCAATACTCATATTGCCTTTTACTATTTTGTTTTTCAAAATTTTGGCAGCATTTCCCCATAAATGTGAGACATCCTAAAATCAAAATAGCAAACCACCTTAGCTTAATTTAAACAAAACAAAACAAATTAAGGCAATTCATATTCAGGACAATGTCAGCACCTCAAATCCAACAAATTCATTAAACCAATGAAACTTTGAAGTCAAATTAAATACATGCTTTTCATTTGAAACTAAATAGAAAAAATTAAACAATAATAATTAAACAAATAACAACTTCAATTTGTAATTATGTTTATGTCTTCTAAAAAATTACTATAGCCTTTAGACATGAAAAAGCGTATACCACTAATTTATAAAAAGAGGAAAAATATGTTAATTGGTACATACAAGAAAGAGGTCAATTTTGTCAATTTATATTTATTTTCTCATGAATTCAAATTTTTATCAATACGAGGGAATAACCCCTAGCCTCTAATTTTCCTAAAATGAACACCACCAAGGTATAAATGCCCTCTTGAACTTCTACATATTATGTTGGTGTAAATGCTATCCTTAATTTCCCTAAAATATTTGTCTTCATCAATGACTTAGTATTATGAGTCTTATATTGGAGAGCTTCACATGAAAATGAAATTTAAGAGTTCAAGGGGCTCTTCTACTCAATAGACTAGTATTTTTAGACATTTGAGCTTTCTTTTTGGACTTGGGTTTGTAACACATTGCTTCTCTTTTCATGTTTCTACAAAGTAGTTTAGCCTTTATACACATAACTTCCAACGTCTTCCAAGATAAAGCACATCCAATTACCAATCACAATAATAATAATAACAATACAGCTTAACAAGCTCAATTATATCATAACTCATCAATAAATCAAAAGACATACTAAATTAAGTTTGACATAATTCAAAATTTCTCATACCTGAGAACTAGCACTGCCTTCAAATGCTATGTGTGGATCAGAATTAGGAATTGTTTGGTTTAAATAGTCTCTTTTGCGATTATTGGGAGGAAATTCAGCTGCTCGTCTCACATTATCTGCAAAATTATCACGTACAAGAAAATATCAAGGGGATATGATGGTAATAGGCAACAATTTCCTTATAACAAGCACAATTTAAATATGATAAAAAGGTAAAGAAAGCCAAAAATGTCAATAATTAATCATATAACATACTCAACATAGAGAGTACTCAAGTCAGCTTCAAAACATAATATAATTTTGTGAATCCATACTATAGAAATAATTTTTGATGTATAAATTGAAGCTGAATTACACATATTACCTTCATTTAAACAAGTTCACTGAAATTCATAACAAAAAATTATTTCAACAATGTAGTGATATAGAACTAAAGTAAAATTCGTACTCACAAGAAAATAAAACAAAAGGAACAATTATTTTCATCACAACAAGATAATTAATTGGTGAATGGGAGTTGAAACCAAAGTAATATAAAAAAGTAAATTCATACTTACACCTTGGGATTGTTATTCTTAGCTATTTAACAATATTGCCAATATTTCAATAATAGGATTTGGTTGATTAGAGTTCTAACCAAAGTAACAAAAAAAGTTATGAAAGCTCAAAATTCCTTAAAAGTTCAAACACTAAGGGACTTAATTATCTATCCCATGGTTATTGCTAGATTAAGTAAGCAAAAGAGTTGAGGTAGTCATTGATTGACCAAGATGATTGACTTTAAAGCAAACTCCATTTCTATGAAATTAAAAAAAATAGAACCAAAATTTTCAATCATGATTGCCAGGTTTAGCAAATTATACACTCTTACATTAATTGACCATGAAAATGCTTCAAAGACAAGCAGTTGAGCTAGCATGTTAAAGGAGGAATTCTCACATAATTAATATTCCCCTTTTCATATCACATTTTTCAAACCATTTTTTATGCAGCAAACAGTTAGATAATATTTCCCTTATGAAATGGAAAGCTAACGATTGAAATATGGCATCAAATATATTTATATCATCAATAAAATCGTGCATGATAAAAACAGCATGTCCCAGATGCAATCATAAAGTCCATCACCTAACAAAAGGTCAAAAAGTTTCATACATTTGTTTCTTCACAACTAACAAGAAAATCTAAAAGACTACATTTATAACCAAACATGAGTATGGTTGGTGTGAGAGATACAGAATCATAGGAAGCAAACCTATAGAGGATGGAGGACTGACAAGAGAGAATGGAGGAGTAAAAAGAGAGGAGGTATCGGCCTTTTGGAGAAATCAGAAAATGAAGCAGGGTGAGGCAAAGAAAGAGAAAGGAAATGAAATTATGGGGAGCGTAATGATGAACTAGAGGTAGAGGAGGAGAAGCGTGGTGGTAGGGTGCCTTAGGAGGAGTGTATACCACCAGAGGCGGGGGTGGAGAATAGTAGATATACGGCGGAGAGTGAGGAGGATGAGCGGACCCCTATCATGTCAACGAGTTAGGAGCTCATACCAGGTTGGAAAGTCAAGAATACAAGAGCTAGAGGAAGCTACAATTGCTTTAGTTAAAAAAGTTTCAGTTGGAAGAAGGGGCATTGGCAGTTTGGGTTGCGATATAGATAGAGTATAGGCATCCCCAGTCTAATTAGGGACACCTAAAGCTACTTTAGGCATCCCCAGTCAAACTAGGGATGCCTAAAGTATAGTTTAGGCATCCCAAGTGAAAATGGGGATGCCTAAACACTTGGGAACCTGGCATGTTCACATGCACTGGTCTTGTTAGACCAGTGCACGTGAATGTTTAGGCGTCCCCACCCAAGTTGGGGACGCCTAAACTAAAAAAAAATTTTAGGGATCCCCAGTTGGACTAAGGATGCCTAAACATTGCTTTAGGCATCCTCAGTCAAACTGGGGACACCTAAAGTTCCATTCCCGCCCCCAGAGCAATTGTTTTGGACCGAAATTTGAAGTTTTAGAACACCGCCTATATTCTAGGCATCCCTGTTTAAAAAGGGGACATCCTTTAGGGTAGTAATAGGTATTTTTTGTGTTAGTACAAGTGTTTCACCCAAGAGGGGGGTGAATTGGGTGATACTAGAAATTTCGTTGCATATAAGGAAATTGACAGAATATTTAAACCAGTTGAGAGTAAAGAGAAATATCACCGAAGTGTACATCGGGAGTTATACTTGTTCGGCAACAACCACTTTGACCTATGTCCAATCCTCATAGCGACTATGAGAGTTTCACTATACTCTCCAAGAGTCAGTGGGTTCTTGGCACCTCAGTACAAAGCAAGTTCCTTTACTTGGAAACTCGCTCCCCCTTACACATTGTACTCAAATCCCCAACTCAAGGTTCTATTACCTTAAGTTCTCTTAATAACAAATATTGAGTTTGTAATGAAAAACTCTCTTACAGAGCAAATATATAATCACTGAAGTACAATAAATGAGTATAAGAAAACAAAGCACTAAGAGTGTATTGATCGAACATGTCCGTTAGAGTCGTGCAGCAATAGTTGACTAATCTTCGAATTTTGAAAACTATTTATTTGTGGTAGGTAGCGGTAGGTGAGATCTCGAACTTTTATTTGACTTTTTACTTATGGCAAGATCTTTCATTGTTTCTCTGCAAATGTTATAAAAATACTAATGCAATGAAGAGTTAATCCTATAGAAATCAATTTAATAAACATTCAATGAAAAGTATAATTTCTGGACTGCTTTGCTCAAGTAACTACTCGAGTGATCATGTCTGTTACTCAGGTAGTCCCTCGAGTAACCCTGTCAAAAATTTGGCAATGGTTAACTCAACATGTTTCAAAAGATAACACTCGAGTAAGACATGGAGTGAGATAGATTATAAGCCTTGAAAATACGAGTGGCCATGGCTTTCCTTTATAGGTTACTCGGGTGCTGACTTTGGTAATCTGGTTACTCGAGTGGCCTTCAATTTTCTTCACATCTTACTTGAGTGGTACCTCGAGTAGATTTCAAATAACCCGGCATATTACGTGATTACTCCCTCGAGTAATTGCATCAAATTCTTGGTCGAGAGTTTGCTTTCTGATTACTCGAGTGGCTACTCGAATAATGCCTCAAATAACTCCACAGATTACTCGGGTGGTCCCTCGATTAAATCCTTTTTCTCACCTGGTAACTCAAGTAAAGTGTTACATTTCTTGGCCGAGAGCTACTGGAAGATTTTTGACCTGGTTACTTGAGTGGCTACTTGAGTGATGCCTTTGAAAATCATGTTACTTGAGTGGCTACTTGAGTAATGGTTTATATAACTTTGCAGATTACTCGAGTACTCCCTCGAGTAACGTTGTCCAAATTTTGGCAGTGCTTCACTGGATGAAATTCTCCTTGATTACTCGAGTGGCTACTCAAGTAATGGCTTCCCTTATTCGGGTAGCTACTCGAGTAAGACTTCACAAAATTTGTTTATTACTCCAGTGCTTACTTTAAAGAATGTGTAGCCACTTTGTTCAAATTCATTTGTTTGTTATCAAATCTTTCTATATCATTGATCCAACCTTTATTATCATCAAAACATATGGGATTTAACATTTTGTAGTAGTGAACTGATTAGACTGGCTATCAACCAAACCATTGATATAATAATTAAATAAAATTTAATAAATATTATATTCATATATTATAATATACATACATATATATACTCACACACATACATAAATACCCATTATAAGTCTAATTGTTAATATAATAATATCACAATATAAGATGATTTCAATGAAATAAGACCATATGACCATAAAATAGTCTAAAAAATACCCTAGGAAATTTTTTAGGGTCAATTCTTTTAAGGGCTTTGCTAGTCTAATTCCAGGCCTCATATAGCTCAACTCATGTCCATTCTAACTCAATTATCAAAGCAGTTTTCTAGTTCAAACTGACCCACTAGCAAGTCTAGTCGATGGTCCGTCCAGTTTGGCTTTTCATTATTGGCATATATGTATTTCATCATAAAGAAATTTATTTATTTATTAACTTATTTTTATTTTAAATTGACTTAACATTTATTAAATCATACTTCACGACTAAAAAATAAAGATTTAGCGGCACTGATCTTATGACGTACACTTTTTTAAACAAGCACCGGAGGAGACTTCTATTTTTTAAAAAAGAAAATATATGTGGTAGCTGTGGCACTTTTTGTGTCAAGCGCCATAGCTGCTGAATACCTTCTATGGCCCTTGCCTGGGGAAGAGCCATACAAGGAGTTATTTTTTAAAAAAAAAATAGACTTGTATAGCGCTTACCTGGACAAGTGTCGTAGCTGGGTACATACCTTTAATGTCACTTTCTCTAAAAAGCATCATTAAAGTCATATATGATATGATGTAAGTATATATTCCTTTAATGGTGATTTGCAGAGAAAGTGCCATTAAAGGCATATGATCATATATACTTTAATGGCACTTGCTCTATAAAGCGCCATTAAAAGGCCTTTCATTTTTTTTCAAAAAAAAAATCTGTCATGAATCTTAGCTTGTAGTTTTATTTATGCTTATAATTTTTTCTATATCTTGTTAAACTTTCTATACATTCTAAATTTTTTTAATTTTTAAGCTTGCAAGTATAATTTTATTAGTTGTTATTTGTTTAATTTACTCAAGGTATTTTATATTTAATTTATTACATAAAATTATTTTTAAAAATTAATTGTAGTAACTAGTAGGAGTCAAAATTAATTAAAAAACAAAGTTTCTAAAGATTTAAAGGAAGAAAAAAAATTAAGTCAAGTTCTTTGAATTCATCATGTCAAATTCTCTAAGACTGTGTGTTTAATTTATTTCAGCTAAATTTATAGTGAAATTATAATGTTTCTAAAATATAACACATGTGTCGTATTAATTTTTAAGCTTACAAGTATAATTTTATTAGTTATTACTTATTTAATTTGTTCAATGTCTTTTATATTTAATTTATTACATAAAATTATTTTTTTAAAAAAATATTTTCTATGTGAAGTGACTTTAAAGGCCATACAAAGTGGGATAATTCTAAAAAAAATTAGAGGTCAAAACTTATAAATAAATCGTCCTTATTAAACAATATTTAAAATTTTTTCTAATAGAAGGCCTTGGACGGCGCTTGGTACACCAAGCGCCGTCCAAGGTGCTTGGTGCATCTAAGGCACTTGGTGCCTTGAACATGGCACTGAGTGGTGCCTTTCAAGGTACCTGGTGGTGCCTTGAATATTTAAGGAATTGGGGCCTTGAATTTATAAGGCCGGGGGTGTTTTTTTAAAAAAGAATTTATATTTTTTTAAGATTAGAAAATTGTAAAAGATACATGCTATGTTATTTTATTTTGTTATGAATTGTATTGTAAATTGTTGTAGATTTTGGATTGTAAATGGAGGTTTCCCACAAAAAAATAAAATAATTATAAAAAATTATTGTAGCAGCGCGGTGAAATTTATTCTAAAAAAACAAATCCCTTGATTAAAAGGCCTTTGTTTTTCTGAAAAATAAATCTCTTGTACATATAAGTGTCGAAAGATACTTATATTTTCTTAAAAAAAAATATGTGGCACTTATACCCGTCTAATATCTTATAAGGCACTTGCCTGAAAAAGCGTCATACAAAAAGTCAAAAGATAAATAACCCCTTTTAAAAAATTTTAATTTCTTTTAATAAAAGGCTTACCTTGGATGGCGCTTGGCCTGCCAAGCACCGTCCAAGGCGCTGTCTTGAGTATATATTCAAGGGCTTGCCATGCACCATCCAAGGCGTATTGAATTCAAGGCACAAGTGCCTTGAATATTCTAGGCACCACATGTGCCTTGAATATATTCAAGACACAATTATGTCTTAAGTTTTGAATATAGCCTTTTTTATTTAAAAATTGGGATGCTACGGCGCTTTGACGAAAAGTGCCGCAGCTATCCTACCTTGTGTAAGGTGCTATTTAATTTTCACAACCCACCGTTTTTATTTTAATTTTCATCTTTCTGTGTTTCCTCTAACTTCCTCATTTCCCAAAACTCCGTTGCAATACAAACTTTCCTCTCCCATGTGTTTTTTTTCTTGTCACGACCTCCTTTAGAAATCCATAGCGTGTAAGTGTTTTTTTTAAACATTTGGTTCATGTTTTGTTTTTAATTAAAATATGTCATGAATCTTATATATATACTCATAATTTTTTTTCAAGGATTTATTTGAACTGTCAACTCTGACATCTTGAACTTTCTATACATTATAAGTTTTTTAATTTTGAGATACAAATATAATAATACTTAGTTTAATTCTTCGTAGAAGTAACGTGTATGGCTCAAGTTTAAGCAACTTAAATGTTGGAGTTCTTTTATGCTTGATACATGGAGATGCAATATTGCAAAATATGAGTGCTATGTTATTTCATTTTGCTATGAATTATATTATAAATTGCTGTGAATTTTGAATTGTAAATGGATGTTTCCACTAGGAATATAAAATAATTATGAAACGTTATTTTAAAAAAAACTTCCTACGGCACTTCTCATAGGAAGTGCCATTGGAAGTCATTAATTATTTTTTTTAAATAAAAAACTTCCTACGGCATTTCTCCAAGGAAGTGGCATTAGAAGTCAAATGACCTACAATGGCACTTCCTTGAAGAAGCACTGTAGGAAGTACCACCTTCCTATGGAGCTTCCCCAAGAAAGCGTTGTAGCTTTATATTTGAAAAATAATAATAAATAATCAAGTTCTGATGCTTCCATATATTCAAGAAGCGCTATAGCTTGTTTTAATAGCACTGGAATGTACGACGCTTTACAAACACCGTAGTGTTCTTTAAATTAAGCGCCACATCTTGTGTTTTTTATAGTAGTGCTTATTTATTGTAAAACACTAAAAATATTATAATATATACTATTTTAATTTAATATATTAATAATATCAAGTGAACATTTTCTAAATTTGAATGCTTTGTATAAGTTTAATCATAAATTTGTCTACAGGCAAAGGCCAAAATGTAAAACTTAACCAATAGGGGTTGAATTTAACAGAAGAGGTCATTCCTTCACAACGTGGCAGTCTAAAGTTTGAATTTCCACCTAGAGAAGTGTTTGCTCATCAATGTCTCAAAAAATATTGATTCCAATAGGATGATACCTATGCTTAGGAAAATATGTAAAAATTATCAAACTTACATGTATTTCAGACTCTTAATGAGGATAATTTTTATCTTAGCCAATGAAACTCATTTGAATTTTCAAGGATTTTGGGTGTACCTAGAATCCGATTGACTCACTGATTACCCACAAGAGATCAGAGCACCAATATGGACTTCGATAAGGTTTATACATCAAATACACCATGGGAGAAGAGAACTAGTGAGAGAAGTTTTCATAAAAGATTTTTCCGTGAAATATTCAACTGACTCATCCCACAAACTGTATCACTCCCATATCTCATACACGAGAGTTATCATAATTTGAATTTCAAATCACAGGGATAAAACTCCCTATTTAGACCCATAATTTTTCATAATAATATAATAGCCCCAAGTATTAGGCTTGAGCTCTAATCTTCAAATGGTGGATCAGACATATTCCAACATAATTATTGGTACGCCAGGCTATATATAATGAAAGAAGGAGGGAATTCATTTGCCTAAAACCACACAATATGGAAATGGAAAACCAACTTGAAGATCAACATTCAGAGCTCACTAGAAGAGGAACAACCCTTTTCAAAAGTAGTTTCAATGGACTCAATGTCTTGTCAGGTCCCCCTCCCCTAAACCCCCCGCTAATGTTTTTCCCTCTTCTTTCTTTAAACAAAATCATTAAAAACATTGTTCATTTTTTTTAGCACAAGATGCATTCAAGATGATTCTTCCATCCAATATTTCCACTATATGTTGGAAGGGATAGCCTTTCCAAAGTTCTGATTCAAATCTAGTCACCTTTTAGCCCACAATATTTCTTCATCCAATATGTATTTATGCATTTTAAAAGTTTTTTTCTTCTTTAATTTAGTGAGGAAATATTCAGACATCAAAGTTCAGAATACTCAAGCTTGTGCAGAGCAATTGATCACTAAACAACAACGTACGGAGTAAATTCAAATGCAGCGATCAAAAGTTTAGAACTGCTATTGTTGATTTGACCCATTTATTAGCTTGAAAAAAAATTTAGTTGTTTAATGATAAGATGTTCAAAAAGTTTAGTTCTCGGCATCCTAACAATGGTGAATTGGCATTTTAGGTATTGGGATACTTTCAATGTCTTATGCAGTATCTGTAGGAGGGTGGTTGAGCATAACCCTGCTGCTTCTGGTTGCAATCCTCTATTGGTACACAGGGATGCTTCTCCACAAGTGTATGGATGGACGTCCTCTTATCAAATCCTACCCCGACTTAGGAGAGAAGGCTTTTGGGTATAAAGGCAGAGCAATTGTATCCATTTTCATGTACCTTGAGTTGTATTTAGTGGCCACAGGGTTTCTAATATTAGAAGGTGATAACTTGGAGAAGTTATTTCCAAACATGAGCTTTAAAGTCTGTGGCTTTAGAATTGCAGGGAAATAAGGATTTGTGCTTCTCATAACCATCGTGATATTACCCATGGTTCCCGGACCCGGACCGGACCGGCCGGTCCGGACCAGAAACCGCTGAACCGGTCACTAGACCGGTCCGGGTCCCAATTTAAAAAAATTTTTTTTTTAACTTTTTCCTTTAGAATTTCATACTATAAGCCTAAAATTTTCAATTACTCACCGGTTTGGTCCCGGTTTGACCCACTGACCCTTAACCCAGTATCCCGACTGGTTCAATACCCGGTCGGGTTTTAATACCTTGATATTACCAACCACATGGCTAAGAAGCTTAGGTGTTTTGGCCTATGTTTCTTTTGGTGGTATTCTAGCTTCAATTATTTTTATTGGTTGTGTTATGTAGGAAAAATATTAACTAAAAAGGAGATTAGGCGTACCTGGACGAATCCATGTTCGGATCCGGGTCAAAGCTCCAATACTCCATACTTCTGCCCACACAATTATTAGACTGCTAGAGCCTAATTGTGATTTGCACAGCAGATCACCAGAACCAGAAAGATGGTAGGAGATAAGAGAATTGCCAGAAAACTCAATGGTGGGGTGAATTGCAATTAAGGAGGCACACCTTATTTATAGTGGTTTATGGAGGCCACTAATTAGGAAACGTGTGCACTCCTTCTTGCCCTCCGAGACAGCAATTAATTGTCTCTCAATTAATTCCCTAATTATGGTGATTTGTTCCTCTTTTAACAAATCCATAATTATTGCTGAATTATTCCCCAATCTGCATTTTATGCTGATTTTATTCTTATTTGATTAGGCTACTTATTTCCTAATCAAATAGTCTGGCCCATCGAGGGCGGACTTGGACCTAAAGTCCAACATATCCCACTCGCACTTGATGGGCCACCCATCGTTCGTGCGTTACTCTTTCTTGTTTCATACTTGGCATCTGCCATGACTGCGTAGGCAAAAACGTCTTTAAGATTTGGTGCTTGTGATACTAGAAATCCTTTATATTGGATCAGCATCCAAGGACACCCTTTATATATAACCATAAGCTATATGTTCATTGCCTCATATGCCCCAGATTCTCCCATACATATTACTCATGGCATATCTAATCCCTCTCTAGTTAATATGTTGATTAACTCATATTGCCTTCTACACACATAGTATCCGTACTTACTAGCTACACATAGAGCTAGTAAGGGTCGATCACAGATACTAGTACATCTTATGTATCTAGGAGTAAATCTTCCTTTTTGACTAAACATCAGGCTATCTTGACTTGGTCGCTTTCCTAGTTTTCACTCGTCTAACCGAATCGAGTGTGATCATGGAGCTTCAGCTAAAGTAGCTGTCACCAAACCAAGCTTTCATGATGTCGCCAAGTCTTAAGGGCATCATGGAAGGATTCTTCCTTCCTGGGACTCACACTGTGGTGAACTAGGGATCTTTCACCCACATCCCGTGTTGTAGTTTAACTCTCAAGCACATGCAGTATGAATTGCATGCTACGGTGAATGGTTTGAGGTGTACGTCGAAATCAAGTTTGGGATTTGGTACCTCAACCCAAGGATCATTCGATCATTGGCACTAAATGGGTATTCAAGAACAAACTCGATGAATCCGTAATTATTGTCAGAAATAAGGCAAGATTGGTGGCCAAAGGCTATAATCAGGAAGAAGGAATTGATTATGAGGAAACGTATGCTCCAGTAGCTAGATTGGAAGCTATACGTGTACTCTTAGCCTTTGCATGCATCAAAGGATTCAAACTTTATCAAATAGATGTAAAGAGTGCATTTCTAAATGGCTACATTATGGAAGAAGTATATGTAGAGCAACCTCCAGGTTTTAAAGATATAACCAAACCTGACCATGTTTTCAAACTCAAAAAGGCTTTATATGGTTTAAAACAAGCTCCTAAAGCATGGTACGAAAGGCTCAGTAAATTTCTCTTTGATCAAGGTTTTGTACGAGGAAAATTTGATACAACACTTTTTACAAAACAAAAACGTGATGATATTTTAATTGTTCAAACATATGTTGATGATATTGTTTTCGGTGCTACTAATGAATCTCTGTGTAAGGAATTTTCTGAGATAATGTAGGGAGAGTTTGAGATGTCAATTATGGGAGAATTGAATTTCTTTCTTGGTTTGCAAATCAAATAAAGAAAGAATGGAATCTTCATATCTCAAACAAAGTACTTGAAAGAGTTATTGAAGAAGTATGGAATGGATTAAGCAAATGGAACGGACACACCTATGAGCTCAACTACGTTGCTTGATGGTGATGTCAAAGGGAAAGACTACAACATCACAAAATACAGAGGAATGATTGGATCATTATTCTATCTCACAGCAAGCAGACCGGACATCCAATTCAGTGTTGGCATATATGCAAGATATCAAGCAGCACCAAAGGAATCACATGCTGAAACTGTCAAACAAATCTTTAGATTCCTTGCTATCACACCAGAATTGGGTCTGTGGTATCCCAAAGGAAGAAGTGAATATCTAGTTGTATATTCAGATTTTGATCATGGAGGATACAAGACAGACAAAAAGAGCACCAGCGGATAAGGTCAATTTGTTGGAGGATCTCTTGTTTCATGGTTCAGCAAGAAACAAAATACAGTATCTCTTTCATCAACGAAAGCTGAATATGTTGCAGTCTCAAGTTATTGTGCACAAGTGATATGGTTAAAACAAAAACTACAAGATCTTGGTATTTATCTCAAAGAAATACCAATCTATTGTGACAATACCAATATGATAAGCTTGGCAAAGAATCGAGTTCAACATTCTAGAACCAAGCATATCGATGTCAGACATCACTTTATCAGAGATCATTTCCCAAAGAAAGATGTGAAAGTGATATTCATTCCTACTCATCTTCAACTAGCTGATATCTTCACCAAACTTCTTGCAAAAGATCAATTTCTATATATTAGAAGAGAATTGGGAATGGTAAATCCCAATGAATTGTAAGTTATTTCGGTTTCTCATAATGTTAGATAATGTTATTTGATAATGTTTTGATGATTACTAACTTAAGCATCGGAGTATGTAGAAATTTGTTTTGCAGGAAGATTGAAACTCTGTTTTGAGAAATAAAAATAGAGGTTATTAGAGGACACCATTAATGGAGTGCCAACTTCAAGTAATGTCTGACAGTGCAGCATTACCCGAGGGACAACTTGAAGTAAAAGAGCACATTACTCGAGTAATGGTCTTCCAAAACTGGCAGTAAAGTCTCAAGTAACCTGGAATTTAAATCAAACGGTTCATTTGGTGGGAAATGAACAGTCAAAAGTAGAAAATGTAACCCCCTGCCGTAATTAATATCCGGATTATGCAATTAACGTGAAATAGAGACCAATAAGACAAAACATCATTTATAAACCCATCGACCCAGACGGGATTTTCACAATTACATTTCGAAATCATTTACAACACGGTCTCATATTTTCACTCCGAATATAATTACTATGCGAAGATAAATTACATTTACACAATTATCAGAGTACGCAATATAAATTTCCGGCAATCCCGGAATCATATCTTCGCTCGATAATCATAGGGCACATTAGCCCATACAACTCATCGATTAGGGATTACACAAACTACTCATATACATAACCAAATATTTATCCAAATATACACATATATTATCCCAATTACTTCTTGATAACCAACACTAAGCTCTCACCCAGAAACGAGTCCTCTTCGTCCTTGGATGCTTGCTTCATCCTCAATCTTCCTTCCCTGTCTAAAATGTTGATAGGGGAGGGTGAGATTCTAGGGAATCTCAGTAGGAAACATATACCAATATGCATGCAAGATAAGTATTTAATGCACGACATGCTTGCATCACAATAACACATGTTCACATCATGATATATCCGCATGCTCAATGTTTCAACAACATACTCATGGCCATAGTATAATAGAAACAGAGCTACAATCATTCTCATATGTTTCACATAATTCACGCAAGGCAATAACATGCATCAATACACAAATACAATTATCAATACATGCAGGAGAGGTAAGTTCCCTACCTCCAGTCTTTTCTCCTCGATTTGCGTGCCAGCAACTCGGGGCTTCACATTCGATCCTACAATGTCAAATGTACTATTTAGACACTCCCAAAGTGTTTCTGGGGGTTATATGAGGCTATATGGAAAAATTACTAAAATACCCCCGGGGACCCGGCCCGGCCCGGCCGTACCCGGTCTAGCTGTACTTTTCCCGAAATTTTGACATGGGCTATTCTAACATATTTTCGCCCAAGGAATCCATTTTCGGACTCGGAATTATCAAATTCAATGTCAATTACGAAATTGCCCTTGGCAGCCCTACTTTTAGGGTTTTAGGGGCGTTTCCGTAATTATGCTTTCTCGGCCTTTTCCGAAAAAGTGCCCAACTGTAACCCCACCTAATTTTCGCTCCTGAACACAATGGAACCATCAAATCATTGAAAATCCAACTCTAAGACCCATTTCTAGAGCTGGCCGAAATTCTCAAGTATTCTGGGAAAAATTGGGGTTTTTCGGTTTCGGCTCCGTAAACGCGTTCCTTTCTACTCCTAACCACTTTATTGACTATTCCATTAGGTTACAACTACCATTTAGTATCAATTTGGGCAGCATAACAGCCCCTACAACCCATTTCCATAAATTAAAACCAACGGCAATCCGGCGAAATTTCACCGATTAAATTGCCCACAGCAGCCAGAATAGTCAATATACAAGAGTTTGGAAGTTACCTCAAGCTCCCACTAGCTTTTCCTTCTTGTGGCTGAAAACCCTAACTTCAAAACACCAAAAGAGGAGCTTCCAAACCTTAAAGAACATAAAGGAGTAGCTTAGGATCGGAGTTATACGCGTTAGGAGCTAGATCGTCGGAGAAATCGGCTTACCTTGCGAGATTTCTTCCCCTTTTTCTCTCTTTTCTCCAAGCTCTCTCCACGTTTTTTTTCTTGCTTCAGCTGCTGTGTGCGACAGAAATGAGCTGAGGAAGATGATAACATATGTAATTCCATGCTGACATCATCTTTTAATGAGATGATGTCATAATTCCCATTTTCGGATTTTCTGGCAGATTTTCTGCCCAAACTTTGAAAAATCATAACTAATTCTAGAAAAATCGAAATGAGGTGATCCCAAAGCCAAATGAAAGGTATTTAAGTCCTCTTCATTGGAAAAATATGATCCATTACTAAAAATCACCACACAATTCCAGAATTACACAAATTTCACCACTGCCCCAAAACAGAGTCCATTTTCGACCTCAAACTTTGGACAGTCATATCTCCCAGTTCCCAAAACGAAATGGCACAAATTATATGTCCATTTTGAAGCTTGGGATGTGAACTTCAAGACTGGAAAGTTTCATAATTTTTAGACACCATTTGGTCATTCAAAACGTTCACACAAACTGACAGCCCAGAATAGAGTTTCACTGGACAGCATTTCCAGTTTTGCAACCAATATGTCCAATTCAATTTAAATCAATTCCAATGATTAAATACCACAACATGACACCATTTCCATCACAATACCCCATTCAATTCTTCCCTCTATTCTAAGTCAATTTGGATGTTAATCCACAATTGAACTCAAATACAGGGTTTTCGCGTTGCTCATAACACAAGCGACTACAATCCACTTTATATTCTCTAAAAAGGTTCATTAATCACTAACCACGTCCACTTTTGTAGTCATTAACTCCTAATCACAATTTGGGATCTTGCTAAACCGGGGCTTAGCAATCCACTAATCTCAGGCTTAATCTCTAGCCTCGAGTCTCAAAATTCGGGGTGTTACATTTCTCCCCCCGTTCAATAAATTTCGTCCTCGAAATTTGTCATACCACTTAATCCAATTCTCGCAAGAATCTCAAACAATGAATGCAACTCAATTGCCCCAAATTGCAATCGGCCCATATCACGATTGCCACACAAACCCGATCACCATACATTTTACCAAACAGATACAATTGCTTCCACATACGATTGCCACAACACCATCATCAAACGACGGCCTTAGCTGTATACACAAACTCTTCTGCTGTATTCACATCCACAGCCTTTCCCTCACCCGTACACCCACTAGTGACTCCGCTAGTGGTAACCGAGACTTTTGGGTCTCACAACACAATATTACTTCACCGTATCAACTTTCACGGTGTCACCCTCACCCGTACACCCACCAGTGACTCCGCTAGTGGTAACCGGGACTTTTGGGTATCAACACAATATTACTTCTGTATCAACTTCATGGTGTCGCCCTCACCCGTACACCCACCAGTGACTCCGCTAGTGGTAACCGGGACTTTTGGGTATCAACACAATGTCCACGGCAGATTCACATTGATGCGTGACGATTTCCATAAAACGACAGCACCCACGGCTAAATACACAATGATACGTAGCTTTCGCCACTTGCACACATATCACATTGCAAGAATGCCTCGGCTTCCGCCGCTTGCACAAATATGACAGCTTCTCATTGTCTCACAAATACAAATTGCCCTTCTGGCATTCACATCACAGTTCACATTTACAACAACACACATCGCAGATTCTAATTTTACGCACCGCCTTTCGGCCTGGGGTCAACACCGGTGCAACCAACGTGGTGGCTAGCCAGGTTGGCCATGTTGAGGTAATTGCCCTCACGACAAGAATCCTCGAACATGTAGTCGAATTAGCCATCAGCTGAATTAGCTCTGCTCTACTACACAACAATACCTCAGTCCCAGCTTATCCACAATGTTCATAGGTTCATCATCACACTCCACTCTCATCCCCTTTCTCCGCCGAGAAGACACACAGTCTTGACCCGAACCGTTGTTAGCTACTCAGGGACTATCGACGTGGCAGTGCACACACATAGCCATTCAGGCTCACAATAGTAGATCCACAATCACACCCTACCCTCATCCCCTTTTACCGCCGGAAAGACACACAGTCTAATCCGAACCGTTGCTAGCGACTCAGGGACTATTGGCGTAGCGGTGCTCACACATAGCCTTTCGGCTTCCACATCACACTCCACCCTCATCCCCTTTCTCCGCCGGGAAAACACACAGTCTTACCCGAACTGTTGTTAGCTACTCAGGGACTATTGGCGTGGCAGTGCATACAAATAGCCTTATAGCTCATACAGCTAACCGGCTTTCACAAACGGCCCGTCGGCCTTCACAAATAGCCTGTCCCCCGTAAATTACCGCCCCGAAGGCACGGTCCTCCGCCATAGGAATCACCCCATGCGGCCGCAGGTAAGAGACTCACAAATAGCCGTCACACCCCACCGCCGTCTCACCCCACCGGGCCACAACGGTTAGTGCCCTCTCCCACCAATAGGGTGCGGAGAGGCTGGGTACACTACGTCGACCCAGGACTCACAATGCACAATTGTAACAAGCTGGAACCAGGCGTCTTAACCACTTCACCTTCAACATCTCAAATTCTTTTCACATACTGAGATCCTTCAAGACCTCTATTTACAATACGACTTGACCCCGAAGTTTTTCCTCCCGAAGCCATAGTTATCATATCATTCTCACATCAACCTCGAGCCTCTGCTCAACACGATTCTCAAACCTATTACATTCCCACGCTTCCGCTGCACACTCTGAGGTCTATCTCCTCATCTGTGCTATAACAATGTCAAGTTGATGTAACAGGAGTCCCATAGGAATCTCCTACTACAACTGACAACATTCACAATCTGTACCAAATCTTGGCTCGATTCAACTCGAATCATTGAAAGCCATTATCAACACATCGTTGAGATCCCATACTCCCAACGTTCCCAGAGCTCTATTCTACGATTCAACGTCACGGCGATTGCTCTCCACGGTTCATTATCAAGGTGGCTGCACTCTAGGGTTCATCGTCACAGTGGCTCTACTCTAGGGTTCATCGTCATGGTGGCTCCACACTACGCTACTGTACTCGGTGCTTCACTCAGTCCACTGACTGGTCAGCCCCTCCGGTCAGAGTTTTCCGTAGGTAGCCCTTTCCAATCGGATCTCACCGTAGGTAGCCCTTTCCGATCAGATCTCACCGTAGGTAGCCCTTTCCTATCAAAAGTCCCCGTAGATAGCGTTTTCCGATCCGAATCCTCCGTAGATAACTTTCTCTCTGTGCTGGATAACACCCAACACTCTCAGAATAACTGGTACACATTTCAATTCACTTCCTGTACCATACCCTGGTACCACAGACGATTGAGGTCAAATCCAATCTCTAAGAATCAACCCAGTTATTGAGTCTAATCCTTAGAACACAACCCATCTGTCCAAACCTCAACCTTAGTTGAACTGGGAAATCACTTCCCCCATTTCCATAGAGCACCATCTGCCCTAACACACAGTCAAATATCTCAGCCAGCCGAAGGCACACAAGTCCCCTAGGTCTTAAGGCTTTTACACACATAAGATCAGTATGACATTACTACATGTAACATCATACCACTTTGGGTTACATACCCAACATCTAGGTTAGTCCTGATACCTAGAGCATCAATATCAACCACCTTGGAAACCATCTTCCTTGGTTTCAAATCAGATGATGGGTTTGATTACAACCACCTCTGGGTTTACAGCTCAAATTCTAGGACGAATCACTATGTCTTTCGATTACACAATGATCCTCCACTCTAGAATAACCAACAATGTATACACATATTCCTCAAATCTCTTATGTCCACAATGACAAATCACACTTGTGTATACACAATCACTATCACAAAACATCATCTACCACCAAGGTAGAGATCTAAGAGAGCTATCCTAGCAAATTCCCAAGTTTGCCAGGAACTGTAGCTCTGATACCAAAATGTAACCCCCTGCCATAATTAATATCCGGATTATGCAATTAACGTGAAATAGAGACCAATAAGACAAAACATCATTTATAAACCCATCGACCCAGACGGGATTTTCACAATTACATTTCGAAATCATTTACAACACGGTCTCATATTTTCACTCCGAATATAATTACTATGCGAAGATAAATTACATTTACACAATTATCAGAGTACGCAATATAAATTTCCGGCAATCCCGGAATCATATCTTCGCTCGATAATCATAGGGCACATTAGCCCATACAACTCATCGATTAGGGATTACACAAACTACTCATATACATAACCAAATATTTATCCAAATATACACATATATTATCCCAATTACTTCTTGATAACCAACACTAAGCTCTCACCCAGAAACGAGTCCTCTTCGTCCTTGGATGCTTGCTTCATCCTCAATCTTCCTTCCCTGTCTAAAATGTTGATAGGGGAGGGTGAGATTCTAGGGAATCTCAGTAGGAAACATATACCAATATGCATGCAAGATAAGTATTTAATGCACGACATGCTTGCATCACAATAACACATGTTCACATCATGATATATCCGCATGCTCAATGTTTCAACAACATACTCATGGCCATAGTATAATAGAAACAGAGCTACAATCATTCTCATATGTTTCACATAATTCACGCAAGGCAATAACATGCATCAATACACAAATACAATTATCAATACATGCAGGAGAGGTAAGTTCCCTACCTCCAGTCTTTTCTCCTCGATTTGCGTGCCAGCAACTCGGGGCTTCACATTCGATCCTACAATGTCAAATGTACTATTTAGACACTCCCAAAGTGTTTCTGGGGGTTATATGAGGCTATATGGAAAAATTACTAAAATACCCCCGGGGACCCGGCCCGGCCCCGCCGTACCCGGTCTAGCTGTACTTTTCCCGAAATTTTGACATGGGCTATTCTAACATATTTTCGCCCAAGGAATCCATTTTCGGACTCGGAATTATCAAATTCAATGTCAATTACGAAATTGCCCTTGGCAGCCCTACTTTTAGGGTTTTAGGGGCGTTTCCGTAATTATGCTTTCTCGGCCTTTTCCGAAAAAGTGCCCAACTGTAACCCCACCTAATTTTCGCTCCTGAACACAATGGAACCATCAAATCATTGAAAATCCAACTCTAAGACCCATTTCTAGAGCTGGCCGAAATTCTCAAGTATTCTGGGAAAAATTGGGGTTTTTCGGTTTCGGCTCCGTAAACGCGTTCCTTTCTACTCCTAACCACTTTATTGACTATTCCATTAGGTTACAACTACCATTTAGTATCAATTTGGGCAGCATAACAGCCCCTACAACCCATTTCCATAAATTAAAACCAACGGCAATCCGGCGAAATTTCACCGATTAAATTGCCCACAGCAGCCAGAATAGTCAATATACAAGAGTTTGGAAGTTACCTCAAGCTCCCACTAGCTTTTCCTTCTTGTGGCTGAAAACCCTAACTTCAAAACACCAAAAGAGGAGCTTCCAAACCTTAAAGAACATAAAGGAGTAGCTTAGGATCGGAGTTATACGCGTTAGGAGCTAGATCGTCGGAGAAATCGGCTTACCTTGCGAGATTTCTTCCCCTTTTTCTCTCTTTTCTCCAAGCTCTCTCCACGTTTTTTTTCTTGCTTCAGCTGCTGTGTGCGACAGAAATGAGCTGAGGAAGATGATAACATATGTAATTCCATGCTGACATCATCTTTTAATGAGATGATGTCATAATTCCCATTTTCGGATTTTCTGGCAGATTTTCTGCCCAAACTTTGAAAAATCATAACTAATTCTAGAAAAATCGAAATGAGGTGATCCCAAAGCCAAATGAAAGGTATTTAAGTCCTCTTCATTGGAAAAATATGATCCATTACTAAAAATCACCACACAATTCCAGAATTACACAAATTTCACCACTGCCCCAAAACAGAGTCCATTTTCGACCTCAAACTTTGGACAGTCATATCTCCCAGTTCCCAAAACGAAATGGCACAAATTATATGTCCATTTTGAAGCTTGGGATGTGAACTTCAAGACTGGAAAGTTTCATAATTTTTAGACACCATTTGGTCATTCAAAACGTTCACACAAACTGACAGCCCAGAATAGAGTTTCACTGGACAGCATTTCCAGTTTTGCAACCAATATGTCCAATTCAATTTAAATCAATTCCAATGATTAAATACCACAACATGACACCATTTCCATCACAATACCCCATTCAATTCTTCCCTCTATTCTAAGTCAATTTGGATGTTAATCCACAATTGAACTCAAATACAGGGTTTTCGCGTTGCTCATAACACAAGCGACTACAATCCACTTTATATTCTCTAAAAAGGTTCATTAATCACTAACCACGTCCACTTTTGTAGTCATTAACTCCTAATCACAATTTGGGATCTTGCTAAACCGGGGCTTAGCAATCCACTAATCTCAGGCTTAATCTCTAGCCTCGAGTCTCAAAATTCGGGGTGTTACAGAAAAGATAGGTTACCCGAGGGAAGCCTCGAGTAAACTTGAAGTTTACTCGAGTAAGGCCTCGAGTAACTGCAAGTCCAGATCACAAACTCGATGAGAATCAACTCAAATCTGTTCTTAAACGGCTATCAAATGATCGAGGGAACACACATGGATAATTACAATATTATTCATGCCAGATACGCAACTTAAATGAATTATTTTTAGAATTTTCTATATGCTTACTTGAGTAGGGACTCGAGTAAACTTGATAATTACTCGAGTAAGGCATCGAGTAATGTCGGGTTCTAGGTCTTTATCAGTCTCAAACTCGGTCATTTCCATAAAATCTCCTCGAGTGAATCATCCAGTCCTCTCACAAAAAGTTTTCACAATCTCTTCCTTGCTTGATTTCCGTCAAAACCCATCATTTTTTAGCTCCAAAAACATCCTATTTTGCTCAGAATCTCTCTACCCTATGTCACGACTTCTCACTCTGGTTTTTCTGAGATTTCAATTTTCTCTGAATCAAGATGGTTAGAACTAAAAATCTTACTCCTACAGACTCTTCTAGATCTCCATAACTCTCTGACCCTTTTTCTTCTCTTCCCAGAAAGAGACGAAAACTTACTCCTGATCAAAAGCCAAAATCCAACCGAAACCTCAACCTAAACCAAAGGAGAAAGGTGTTGTGATCAAAGAGCCAGTGGTCACAAGGGCTCAATCAAAGAAAAGTACCTTAATTGGGAGAGGCAAAAGCACCAAGTCTCCTTCTCCTTTACCTTCTGATTATTCCACTCCCTCTTTTACTCCAAAACCCTCCAAAAAGCCAAAGTATGATGTGAATGTGGCTAAAGCAATGGCTGGGATTCTTGATCAACTAGAGAAGGGCCAATCCTCCAAAAAGTCAGAATTTCCAGAAGAGGAAATCATTAAACCATCAAAGGGTTCAATGTCAACAAATTAGAGGAATCTCAAAAGTACCTCACACAGTTTTCAAGAAGAAAAGTTTGCAAAACTCATAGTGTGGATCTCAAGGTACTTTAGGAGGTATTGAAGTATGACCTAAGTCCCTTTCTTGAACCTTTTATGCCTTGGCTATCAATCAAACTACCTTTTTGCACTAAAATAGTCACTCATTTTTACTGCAACCTATAAATCCTAGATGAACCTAATAGGACTTCTGCAGAGGAAGAAATGACCACAACTGTTAGAGGCCAGAAAATCCTTATCTCACCCTCTAGGATCAACATTTGGTTAGGAATAGAAAACCCCCCTGATGACATCTATTCCAAGCTTAAACCTAACCAAATCTTCACTGTCCTTAGACCTGGTGAGCTAGTGGGTCCTCTTAACTTTAATCCGAGTGACATGTGTGACTATCATAGGGTTCTTTGGTATATTTACTCTAGATCCCTTGTAAACAAAGCCAATAACTACACCCATTTCTCTGACCGGGACTATAGGTGGTTTGCTTCTCTACTCTTGAAGGAATAAAAAGACTTGGGAGAATACATCTTTTCTTAGATGAAGAGGTACAGAATAGAGGGGAAAGCAACAACTCCTATGCCATATCCTCAGATTATTTCATTTATCTTGAGGAAAAATAAGATATGGTATTTGGAGAATAAAGAGCCCATTGAGAGGATCACTCCAATTGGAAGAAATCAGATTGGAGAGCTCAATATTGAGATTCCTCTTAAGGGTCCTCTGGAGTCGAGTTCCAAGAAGAAGAAGAAGACTGAGACTGAGACAAGCAAAATGGATGATACTCAGTCCTCTGCTCCTGCTGCCACTACTTCTTCACCTTCTTTCCTCAATGCCATACTCCAATACTTCATGGAGAATATGCTAAAGGGATTTCACATAGACATCGCCAACACCAATACTGAGTTGATAACTCACATGAATGACAAGATGGCTGAGTTGGTTGAGAGGATGGACAAGAGGCACGAGGAGTTGTTAGTTGAGCAGCGTGCCCAGGGTGAGACTCTGAAATTGATTCTGGCAAGATTGGACTCTATAGGTCCTGGACCCTCTGTTGGTCCATCATCTGCTCCTGAGGCATTCTCACCTCCAGAGAACATCCCCTCTGAGTATCATCATACTGAGGTTGAGCCAACTATCCCTGAGATCTCATTTCCCAAACTTCCAGATTTTAGCCCACTTGAACCAAGACCCTCTGCACTCTAATTCCCCATTATTCTTATAGAGATATCCTATGCTCAGTAGATGATCCTGAAACTAATGAAACTATCCACATCACCATTGAGGATTTACCACCTAGAGCTCAGCCTGAACCCACACCTACACCTATTCCTTCCCCTACTCATACAAAGGAAATCTCTCCCTCATCCTCTGGTTATCATTCTGCAGATGCCACAGAAGAGGTTGAGACCACCACTGTTGTTGTCTATCAACCTCCTCCAGTTCCTCCAAGAGATGACATTCATATCCCTCCACTCAATCTTCCTGAACCAGAATCTTCCAGCTCCACTTCTGATTCTTCTAGCTCAAATGGCTTCTTGGTCCTTCCTGTCAAGCCCATATCTGCAGTCAAGCCTTCTGATCCTCCACTTGATTGATGAAGACAAAAAGGGGGAAAAGAGCTTGAGTGATTTTGTGGTTGACTGAGTTTCTTTCATTTTGGGAATATGGATGTACATGGGGCTTAGGGAGCTTTTCATACTTGTAATGCAATTTTAAGTTCAATACAAGTTTCTTTAAGTTTTAATTTCAATTCAAGTCCATTTAAGTTTTTAAGTTATAATACATTGTGGGACTAATGAGTTTATTATGTATGTAAGGTGAATATGTTATGTTTTCAAAATTTTCCAAAACACTTTGAATTGACACTTAACAAGTTATTTCAAAAAGGTTTTCAAAATTACAATTGATTTCAAGAAGTGTTTATTTGAGAACTCAATTTCAAAAACTTTGTTCAAAATCACCAAGTTTTGTCAACATCAAAAAGGGGTAGAATGTTAGATCTCACATATTTTGATGATAACAAAGAATGGTATGAAAAAGATTTGATAAACAAATAAGTTTGAACAAAGTAATAAAAGAGCAAATCATAACTTGAAGTAAGCATTGGAGTAATGAAGAAAGGCCAAGAGAAAAAGCTAAGAAACTTTATCACTGGCAAAATTTCTAAAGGGTTACTCGAGTAAGTACTCGAGTAATGAGATAGAAACTTGAAGTAACCAGAGTCAACCTTCAAGTAACCTGCCAACGTTGCACGAGTAAGTACTCAAGTAACCAGGTAAAAGACTTCCAGTTGCTCTCGGCCTACCAACGTTACTCGAGTAACCAGGTAAATCACTTGCAGTTGCTCTCAGCCTGCCAATGCTACTCGAGTGACTACTCGAGTAATCAGGGAAATCACTTCCAGTTGCTCTCATCCTGCCAACGTTACTCGAGTCTGTACTCGAGTCCCCTGCTTCAAGAAATATGTTGCTCTTGGCATTTTCAATCCTGCCAATGTTACTCGAGGAGCTACTGAGTAACTCACTGTGGTAAGCAAAACTTAAAGGTAATACTCGATTAACTTGAAATGCTATTATCACACTTCATTCGAGGCACTACTCAAGTATGCAAGTATTAAATTGTTCTATGTCAAAGACTTGAAGGAGATTACTCGAGTTAGTAATTAAGTAATCTGCAGAATTATTACAAAGCACTTGAAGTATCTACCCGAGTAAGCTATGAAGAAAATTGATGTTTACTCGAGGCAGTACTCGAGTAACCATGTAAGAAAACTTGAAGTGCTCTCAGCCTTGTAATCCTGCCAACATTACTGGAGTGAAGCATCGAGTAACCTGAAGTTTATTTGAGAGACTACTCGAGCAGCCACTCGAGTAACCTGTGAAGATAATTGTACTATATTCTAGTAAGTACTCGAGTAAACAGGTATTTCCAAGGTTTGTAAATTTGTTTACTTTAGGCACTACCCAAGTAATGTAATGTTCATTTATTAACTTGCTATCTATCATTTCTCTCATGAAGATACTCGAGTAATTACTCGAGTAAACTTAATGACTACTTGAGGAATTACTCGAGTATCCAAGTCCAGATATTTAGAAATCATTCCAACGTTCATTGATTTGTTTCCTATATGATTAACCCTTCATTGTATTAGTATTCTTAGCATATTCGCAGATAAACATTGAAGAGATCTTACCAAATAAGGAAAGTCAAATGCAACGTTCAAACGCTACCTACCGCCACCTACCGCAAACGGATATTTTTCAAATACTGGAAAAGTCAATAGTGGCTGCGCACACTCTAACGGGCGAGAAGAAAATGTTCTAACAATCATTACCAACACATCTATATATATGGGAACATCCAAATAGAGAAAACAACAAGAACACACACGAACGCATTATCAAGTTCACGTTCAATACTCTGTTTTTACATACTTGTAATTTTATACTTCAGTGATTCTTATTCACTCTGTAAGAGAGATATTTCATTCAAACTCAACATTTTTTATTGAGGTTGTTAGATCCCAAGTTTTGATGATAACAAAAGACAATTGTGTACAAATCATAGTTTTATAAGTTTAAGGAATGTTTACTAAGTTACCAAATGCATATGGTATAGTCCTGTGATGTTTGCTGTCAAAATTAACTGATATACTTGAGCATAAGACTAGCACTCGAGCATAGAGTTCTCTTATGCCCGATGTAATCCCCTGACTTTAAACACGTAATTATAATTCGATAACACATATTTAAATCGGATTAGAGACCATTGGATGCTTTAACCTCGTTTTAAACTTTCTGTCTCACAGTAAAATTTTCACAAAAACTTTTAAAACTCTTTTTCCCATCCTGGTCTCAATTTCAATATTCAAATATAATTACCTGTGCAGTTAATATACATTC
Source organism: Inga leiocalycina (assembly GCA_963242795.1). NCBI lineage: Eukaryota > Viridiplantae > Streptophyta > Magnoliopsida > Fabales > Fabaceae > Inga > Inga leiocalycina. Next base: position 37,970,924 of record OY725330.1, on the reverse strand, counting down.
AATCATATCAGAGTGTATAACCACATGCCCGGCAACTCCCGGGTTCTATACATAAAAACCTGAAGGCTTATAAGTATCCACTAGGGGATTACAAAACCAAAATCGAATATAATATTCCTATTTCAAAATATACAGTAACCCCGGGTTCAAAATAAATAACCAACGTTTCCAATTCAACTATATACCCCCAAGGGTCCTAATTGCTCCGGGTTGGCCGCCTCTCCTTTGAGCCACACGCCCTGTCTGAAATGTTAGTCATAGGAAAGAATGCGATTCGAGAGAATCTCAGTAGTAACAAACCACTCACACAATGCATAAACATAAAGCATGTATATAAATCACAAACAGTAATAGCAGCAGCAACAATCTCAAAGATACATGGTTTTCACCACAAACAACAGTACTCACGGCTGTATACACAATACGACAGCTCTTGCTGTAATCATAATCACAACAGCTTACGCTGTAATCACAATAACGACAGCTATCACCAGCTGTAACCACAGTAGCATCAGAAATCATCATAAAACAGTGATACAACACACATACGGTGCATTACACAAAGTATAAGAGAGAGAGTCACTACCTGATCCTTTCTCGACGTTTCTTGGCACTGCGGGCTCACGAGGACGGCAAATATCAAATCCTGTAAATCAAGTTAGGGACAACCCGTCAATCTCTTTCCCAAGTTCTTTTCTCTATAATACTTTAAGTTGGTTATCATTTGAACTCTTTAGGTGACTATTCTAGGTCTAAACATATGCCTAAAGGGTTGGGAAAGGTTATACCAAAAACCACCTTTAAAAGTGTAAAATACTGATTTTTGGGGGTTGGCCGCGACCCAAAAATCCACTGGCCTCGGCCCAAAACTGCTCAGAAATGCTCAGAAACATTTGGGCCGCGGCCCAGAATCCGCTGGCCGCGGCCTAGAAAATCCAGTTTCTTGGCTGAACTTCCAAAAATCATAACTAATTCCACAAAAATTGAAATGGGGCGATTCCAAAGCCAAATAAAAGCAATTTAAGTCCTCTTTCAAGGAAAAATATTGGCCATTACTGGAAATCACGACAAAAGTCCAGATTTACCAAAAACCTAACATTGTGCCAAAACAGAGTCAAGTTTTGATGCCAAACTTTGGACAGTTCAAACTCCCAGCTCACAAAGCGAAATGACACAAAATTTATGTCCATTTTGAAGCTTGGTAAGTGAACTTCAAAACTGGAAAGTTTTACAATTTTCTAAAATTATTAGCCTATTCAAAACGCCCACACAAAAAGACTGCCCAGCATAGACCTTCAATGGACAGATTTTCCAGATTTTCACATTTGATCCCAAATGATTCCCATTCCAACCCAAACACCATTCTCACACAATTTTGCTCAAGAAACCCATTGGAATCATCAAAATGACCAAATTCAACTCCCATTGACATATTACACAACAACCACAACATGTCTCACAATGTCACAACACAATTCACACATTGCCACACTTTCTAACCCAAGTTCCCAAATGAATTCCAATGGCCAAAATGTTCAACAAAAGATCAAATTCTACACAACACATAAGCCAATTCATTCCATTCGAAAATTGCACAAAATCAGGGAAAATTCATAAATTCTCAATACTCAACCAATGATTACAACAACTATACCAAAATGCTTCTAATTCTTACCTCTTCTTCTTCCTAAAGCCAATTCTTCAATTCTCCAACTTCCAAATTTCCACAAGTTCTCAAACTTCACCAACCAAAATTATGAAACCATAGGAATATAGCCCTTAACCTCATGAACAACATTAATGAAAGACACTTGAGCATATGAAGGCATTAACTTACCAAAAACTCAAGCTTTTCTCTTTCTCTTTCCTTAGCTTGTTCAGCGAAAAAAAAATGGAGGAGGATGAGAGAGAAATGATATATTGATGAAGATGATCACATTTCCATTCTTTCTATGCACTTAGCAGACTTGGGAGGAAGAGAGAATGAGTTTGAAAACTTTGACCTCATCCATGGTCCATGTCTTGACACTTGGCACCATCTTGTTCTCCCTTCTATGATTTCACATACATTTGCATGTACAAGATTCCACCTCTTGGTCTTTCAATCTTAGCCATTATTCTTGATTACTAAGGAGTGTTCTCAATGGTATCTAACCAGTTGGTCGGTAATTTACCGTTTTGCCCCTGATTATCACAATGCACGATATATACTTTAAAAGTGCTCAATTAATATTAATTACATTGCTTTGAAGTTATTAATCCTTGATTACAATCCAGGATATTACACCGAGCAGATGCGAGTGATAGCCAGAAAGTGCTTGCCCTATAGCATACTACTGTCATCTTTACTGATGCACTCAAGCATTGGAGATAGCACTCGAGCAGAAGACTCATTTTCACTCGAGCACATGCGAGTGAGGGACTGCGAGTGCTTGGCCGAGAGTAATTCCTGTCATTCTTCTTTGATGCACTCGAGTAGTGAATTCAATACTCGAGCATGAAGCTGCTTTGTACTCAAGCACTAGTTCGTGTTGGAAGTCTAGTTTTATATGCCATAGGCTTCAGTTCAATCCGACATGTGGTTGTAGAGATATCGTCAAAATACCGAACCTTTGTTCTGCCGTGCGAAAACAGAGTGCCCATTACTTCAAGTGCCGCTTCGAGTGGTTCATCAAGTAACCCGGCAGATTACTCGAGTAGCTACTCAAGTAATCACCTCCAAAATGAGGCAGTGCCCTATTACTCGAGTGATTACTCGAGTAATCATATCCAGAGGCACCATAACTTATGTATACATCATTTTAGGTTCGTATTGACCCATTACAACTTCCGTTTGACTATAGAAACCTCCGATATCACTTCTAATAGCTTGGATCTTGATATTCTCATGTGATCTTGCAAGTTCTTCTTTCTTTAATCTCTTTCTTCTTGTTTTGCCACTTGATGATCATTCTTTATCACCCAACTTCAACCTCCTTGATGAATATCTTCAATCTTCATCTTTCTTTCTTCTTTCTTCAATTCCTTGCCTCTTGATTTTCTTCTTGATGATTGTTCTCCATTTATGAGGCATTATAACATCAACCCACCATTGGGTTTATGACTAATCTACAAGATATACAACATTAAATATGGTAGTTAGTCAATGTAGAAGATAAGTATATTATACAAACTTTTTGCTCATATTTGACATCTATATTTGACATCATCAAAACTATTCATATCTAACATTCTCCCCCTTTTTTATGATGACAAATCTTTTAAGAAAAATATGTATGAGTTATAAAATTTATGTAAGAGCAATATATTTTTCTTGCCTTTCTCTCCCCCTATTTGACATTAGCAGAAAGTTTGAAGTATAAAGAAGAAAGACTTGTAGAGAAGTAAATATGAAATCAAATGAGAAATGTCATTCTCCCTATTAATCAAAATAAATGCATCAGGAAAACAAGTTTCTCTCCCCCGTTTTGAAAGTAGTTTCATTTATAATTTGATGTAAATGAAAAATGGTTTTCATGAAAAACATTTGAAACAATTTGGAAAGGTTTTCAAGAAAAACTTTCATAATCAAGGATAGGCAAAGTAAGCTCAAAATATAAAGAGAGAGTTTAGAAATGCTCATTAGGATTTAGAAAAATGATGAAGTGCTCCATGAAGTCCGTTGCTTCCTTTTCTTGTTGTGTAGATCTATGATGTTGTGTTCACCATACTTTTGAAGCGCAACTCTGATGAATAAGGTTCATAGGAATGAACTATAGCTGGCTTAGTGGTAGACTCTAAAGTGTGCTCAATAGGAAGCTCAGGAATAGCCTTCCTTAGAATGCTACTAAAATCATCCTGATTTGTGCCTTTTGTTGCTTTGAGTGTTACAGCCAATATTAAATCATCTTTCCTCAAAGTTGATATATTCTCCTTTTAGTGTGTTGAAGAATGATTTTGCATAGAGCCAATTCTCCTACTATAAAAGCATTCTTGCAAAGAGAGTGGTTAGTGCAATCAAGTATCAAATTTATTGCATGAACCAAAGCCATCCTTTCTATATGATATGTTAAAAATTAAGATCACGAAAGGAAAATATAAGATTAACTCATCATCAAAACTAATTAAAAGATAGTGAATTCATATGAGTATGTTAAAAGGATTTTCTTTCAATAAATGAGATGAGCTTTTAAGATATAAAACACATGTGAATGTGAAGCTCCCCCTTAATGAATGCATGGCTTAAAAGGAATCATTGTGAATAATAAGTTAATAACTCTCCTAGATTTGTAAAATCATTAGAAATTTTGTAGAGAGAATAACTGTGAAAGTATGAAGATTTGGAGAGAAATTAAGTTTTGAAAATAATGATGCTATGCAGGGTTTTAGGGCTGTAACCCTGTATTACTTGAGTCATTACTCAAGTGTTCACTTTGAGTGATGCAACTCAGAGAATTTGAATTAAAGAATACAACACCTCACTCGAGTAATCTTGTAATCACTCGGGCTATAATCCTCTGAAGTCTATTGTTGCATCGTTGGATACTCACTATATGATGATGTGATTAGTACTGAGAGATTCTGATGTGAAGTTTTCTGTAAGTGCTTTAGGATACCAAGATGAGCTCAGAATAAGTCCTTGAGATTCTGGTTGATCAAGTCATAGAGTTGTCTAATCTCGCCATTCACAGAGGTAATAAACTCAGTATCGTTCGTAGCAAGCTCTGTGTGATTGTTGAAGATCTTCCCTCAAATAGCCCTAGACAGATGGACCAAAGAATGAACGACCAGGAAGACCATCTCTAGCAAAATGTTGTATCTAATCTATTCTTGAAGTTTCAGCTCTCATCCTCTATGCCACTTGTGTTAACTTGGAGTGAGTTTCAGATTTACTTGGAGTAATTGCGAATTACTTGAAGGTCTACTTGAAGTAATTGCAGATCACTTGAAGTAATTTCATATTACTTGGAGTAAGTCTTGTAGAATGGAAACTGATAGAGGATTTTCGGGATTTGAATCTCTCAAAGGAAATCCTGTGTGCCAGTTATGGTGTGGTCCAAGGGGAGAATGACCTGAGGACTGAAATTGAAGAGGCTCAAATGCATGATGAGCTAGCCCAGTCGATCCGAGCTATGATTAAGTGAGGGGAGACTTGAGACTATGACTTGTCACCAAGTGGATTGGTGCGTTATCAGAAGAGAATCTATGTACCACTGAAGGCAGAGTTGAGATTGAGAATTCTTGATGAGGCTCATAAGAGTTAGTATACTCTTCACCCCGGTATGACCAAGATGTATCACAATTTGAAATCTATGTATTGGTGGCCAGGGTTGAAGAGTGATGTGATGAAGTATATGGCGCAGTGTCTTACCTGTCAAAAGGTGAAGATTGAGCACCAGAGACCACCAGGTTTGCTTCAGAGTCTAGAAATTCCAGAATGGAAGTGGGGGAGTGTGACCATGGATCTAGTGGTGGGTCTGCCCAAGATCAAAAAGTACGATGCTATTTGGGTGATTGTTGATCGACTCACGAAGTCTGCACACTTCATACCTATCAACGCTAGCTATTCTCCTGATAGACTGGCTGAGATTTATATCAAAGAGATTGTGAGGCTACATGGTACACCGAAGAATATTATCTTTGATAGAGATCCTCTGTTTACTTCGAGATTCTGGAGGGCTCTACAAGAAGCTATGGGTACTCAGTTGAGGTTTAGCACGGCCTACCATCCTCAGACAGACGGACAGTCAGAGAGGACTATCCAGACTTTAGAAGATATGCGAGAGCATGTGTCCTAGACTTCAAAGGAAAGTGGGACTACTATCTTCCATTGGCTGAGTTTGCTTATAACAACAGTTACTATGCGAGCATTCAAATGGCTCCGTATGAAGCACTGTATGGGAGAAAGTGCCAGTTACCGTTGTGCTGGTCAGAGTTGTCAGAGAGGAAGTTGTATGGGCCGGATCTTGTTGACCAAACCGCTGAGCAGATCTGAGTTATCAGGAAGAGGCTCCTTACAGCACAGAGTCGTCAGAAGAGCTATGCTGACAAGAGGAGAAGACCTCTTGAGTTTGAAGTGGGGGATCATGTCTTCTTGAGAGTGTCTCCGGTCACAGGTATCGGGAGAGCGATCAAGCGGAAGAAGCTAAGTCCGAGATACATTGGTCCATTTGAGATTCTGGCACGAATCGGACCTGTAGCATATCGGATAGCCCTACCCCCGAGTTTGAGTAGATTGCATGATGTATTCCATGTCTCGCAGCTCAAGAAGTACCAACCAGACCCTGAGCATATCATTGAGTATGAAGAGGTTGTGTTGCAAGATAATTTCACTTATGCGGTAGAGCCAGAGAGAATCATTGATCAAGAAGAGCGGAAGCTCATGCATCGAAGCTTACCATTCGTGAAAGTGGTCTAGAAGGGTATGTCATCAAGGGAAGCCACTTGGGAGGTGGAAGCAGACATGAGGAAAAGATTTCCTGATTTTATGCCCCATGATGTGTAACAAATTTCGAGGGCGAAATTTATTGAACGAGGGGAGAATTGTAATATCCCAATTTTTGATTATGGGATTAATCATGATTATTAAGGATAATTATGAATTTAATGGGAATTATTCTGTGTTTTATGGCAATATTAAATTAATATGTCATAATTACTGAAAAAAAATTGGAATAATGGAAATATTGGCCATAAGTGGTAATTAATGGAGAAATTAATTACTAACTAAGAGAAAATGGGATGTGTGATTATAATGGCTAATGGAGAGATTAAAGTAGCTAATTGGTGACTTATTTGGTGAGAACCAATAGCAATTTGACATGTGGCATAGAGGGTATAGGGGAGAGTGCATGTGTGTAAGTCAAATTGATTAAAATAATCAATTCTCTCTCCTTCCTCTCCTCTCTTTCGGCTGAAGTGTGGGTAGGAGGGAAGTGATGATTGCTTCTTCTCCTTTACTCCATCTCTCCATCTCTCTCTCGTTCTCTCTCTTCTCTCTCTCGTTAGCCATTGTTGAAGGCAAGGGAAGGAAGAAAGCTTGATCTTTGAGTAGGTAAATGATCTCCATTGCTCAAACTCCCTTTTGATCCTTGAGTTAAGAGCAACATTTCTATGGTTGTAGTTTGTCGATTGGTTGTGGTTTGTGGCCACACGAAATTTTGGGAGGTGGTGAATTAAGAACTCCCTTTGAGAAAGTTGATAAGGTGAGTGAGACCTATCTATCTATCTATGTTTTATGCCAAATGGATTAACTTGGATTTTCTGGAATTCTTGGGCCATTTTCGAAAATGAGAGCCATTGAGAGTTTGGTATGTAATTTGTATGTTTGGAATGCATTTTGGATAGATGGAAGTGTTTGGGTTGGAAATTGTTAAGTTTGGAGAATTTGAGATTTTAGTGTTCAATGTTACCCAAAACCAAAGCATGATAATGGAATAGGATTTTGGTGATTTTGACATTCCCATTGGATTCCTTGAGTGATTTTGTGTGGGAATGAGCTTGGTTATTGATTTTGGGTTCATTTGAATCACTTGGGAAAAGTTGGAAAGTTGTCTAGTTTGATCTCTGTTTTGTGCAGTCCGTTTGCACGAGCGTTTTGAATGACCAAATGGTATTGGAAAATTATGAAACTTTCCAGTCTTGAATTTCACATCCCAAGCTTCAAAATGGACATATATGTTGTGTCATTTCGTTGAGTATTCTATGAGATATGGTTGTCCAAATTTTGGGATTGAAACAGAACTCTGTTTTAGAGTAGTGTGTAGTTTTTGGTGATTCTGTATTTGTGTAGTGATTCCCAGTGAAGGGCTATATTTTTCCTTGAAAGAGGACTTATATACCTTTCATTTGGCTTTGGAATCACTCCGTTTCAATTTTTCTAGGATTAGTTATGAATTTTGGAAGTTCAGCCAAGAATCAGGGGATTTCTTGGCCGCGGCCCAAGACTTTCTGGCCTGATTCGGGCATCAGCCCATGGGTGGCTGGCCGCGGCCCACGGCCTTCTGACCATATTTGGGACGCAGCCCAAGGAAGGGCCGGCCGCGGCCCACCCCTATGTTCCAGCGCTTTAAGTTTTCGAAAGGAGATCTCTAACCTATTGTTTCTCAATCTTTTAGGGCTTTTATTATAGGCATTTGTGGCCTCTTAAGGGTCAATTATGATAACCAAAATTAAGTGTTTCAAGTTAAATAAGTCTTGGAATAGAATATAACTCTTCATCCCTAATCATGATTCTAGGATACGACATTTGCCTTCCTCGGGAGAGACCGGCGCTAGGACACGCCCGGAAGGATCAAGGTAGTGACTTTTCTCTCATATCTTGTATGATGTTTTGGCATGCATAACTTATGTTGAATTTGTGAAATGTGTGCCATGGTCTATTACGGCGTGAGCAGGTCAGCGTGAGCTGTGTAGGGATTGATGGTGGTCATCTCTAGGTCGGCCGTTGAACTGCCGTCGTAATCAACATGGATATTTGTGAATCTGACCCGTGGGGCGGCGTTTATGAATCCAGCCGTGGGTTGTGTATATATTGCCTGTATGGATTGTGTATGAAATGCATTATATGAATCCCAGCTGTGGTGAAATGTATTGTGTTGATTGTTGTGATGCAATGCAACGTGAGCAATTCAGCATGAGCAATCGTAAGGGATGACATGTGTCATACTAACCATTGCCGTTGTAACTGCCGTTGTAGTTGCTTGTTGTGGTTTATGATTTGCTTACATGCATTATGATTGTACATTATATGATTGATTTGTTACTACGGGGATTCCTTAGAATCTCACTCTCCCAAAAACCATGTTTTAGACAGGGCAGAAGGATCAAAGAGAAAGCGGGCGACGAAGAGCGGATAGAGCTCTGATTTAGATGTATATTTTGGTTTATTGGTTATCATGTATATCTTTTGGATATTTTTGGGAAACAATTGTATATAATGGGATTGGTGGTATAGTTTTGTGTAATCCCCAAGTTAAGGGTAATGAATTGTGGGCTTTGTGCCTTTATAAAACCCTTATTAATGAATGGAACCCGAGTGTGTCGGGAATTTGCTTTCACTCTGATATTTGTGAATGAGATCATCTTGTACAGGCCATTTAGTATTGAAATGTGAATATGAGACCGTCATGAACAGATTTTGTAAAAGTTTTTGTAAGCCATGATTTTGGGAAGTTTGGTTTTTGCTTAAGTCCCAAAATCATTTATGGTCTCTAATTCTATATCAATTATGTGTTTATGAACTAAATATCGGCCTTAATCGTGAAGGGGGTTACATGGCCAACCAAAGATTTATGCATTAGGTATAAAGCTTTCACATATTGGATTCTTTTATAGGAAATACACTTGAAACTCATATAGATTGTTAACTTGTTAGAAAATAATGGTTGAGGAGTTCAAGCATTGGATAACACATTTAAAATCAATGATCAATATGTCAATGATAGGGAAATACTCTGGTGGAAGAATTTGAAGCATTTCTGATTTTCAGTATACATAAATATTAACTTCCAATTTTGAAACCGATTTAAATGCAAACAAGTTATGAATAATTTTCAAATAATATGTATGCATTTTTATAAACAAGATGAATTTGGAATCTAAGTATATTTTTGAAATTTGCATTTCGAAACTCAAATACATAAAAAGATTATGCACAATTTCACTTTCAGTCCATTTAGCAATCTAAAAACAATTTAAAACCCATAAATGATTGATTGCTAATGGTATGCAATAATGAGCAAG